>CAXIVR010000008.1:49117379-50317379 GCA_964035755.1 Teleogryllus oceanicus
TCTTCAACGAGTTTACATCACTCTCATAATTGTTTCATAAGAAATCAAATATTCAGAAGAATTCAAATATAAAAAATATCAAAAAGTATTTTGAAAAATATTTGATCATCGGTGTCTTGCACCTGAGGAAGAAAATAAAAAGTATGAATTATAAAAAAGTTGAATTATTGTGGTTCGAGTTAAAAATAAGAATATATGGGGATTGTGAAGAAAAATGATAAAATATTATAGATCAAAGAATTGAACTTACGCAGGATCGAATTATGGATTCTTAAGGAATTAAAAAATTAGAAACGTTCATTGTTACTTTTATCTATAACTGAATTCAGTGTCTTCTCGGTCTCTTGAATCGGAAAGAGGTGCCAAATATATTGGCACTATGAGATTTAACTGCCGAATTTTAAATGCATAATACATAGAAAAGAAATTTGAATCGGCACCGATAAGTTCATTAATCAAGGTTCTAGTTATCGAGGTTTTACGATGCAAAATATCAAGAAGGTAATTGACGAAAGAAGAGTACAATACAAAGCAGCGATACCAAAAATGCATGTAATCAAGATTTGGGAAATCCAGGTCCGACTAACCAAGGTACGGCGTATCGAGGTTCGACTTGTCTAGTTCATGGAGGTTCGACTTTTCGGGATTCGACTTATCGAAGTTAGTTTCCAGTCATCCAGGTTCTTTTAAGAAAGTTCGAATTACCGATGTTCGAATTATCGCAGTTCAACACAACGAGTTTCGAGTACGGAACACAGACCATGGTCATCCGACTGGCTGTGCCGTGTCCCTTACTCGCGGCGCGCCCTGGCAAGCAGGCGAGCGACCAACCGGGGCCCCCCCCCCCCCCCCCCGTCCCGACCGTCCCGACCCGTCCCGACCCGTCCCGACCGTCCCGACCCGTCCGACCCGTCCCGACCCGTCCCGACCGTCCGACCCGTCCCGACCCTCCCTCCGACCCTCCCTCCGACCCTCCCTCCGACCCTCCCTCCGACCCTCCCTCCGACCCTCCCTCCGCCCCTCCCTCCGACCCCCCTCCGACCCTCCCTCCGCCCCTCCCTCCGACCCTCCCTCCGACCCTCCCTCCGACCCTCCCTCCGACCCTCCCTCCGACCCTCCCTCCGACCCTCCCTCCGACCCTCCCTCCGACCGACCCTCCCTCCGCCCTCCCTCCGACCCTCCCTCCGACCCTCCCTCCGACCCTCCCTCCTTCCCCTCCCAGCGCCACCCCACGCCATCGCGCGCCGTAAGGAGGCCGCGGAGTCCTTCCCCTCGCTCCGCGGCCCCTCCGTCGTTCCCCGCCCGGGAAAGCGCGCCTTCGGCCTCGCTCCACGTCGCATCTCTGCGGCTCAAGGTGAAGGTCGCCCGGCGAGGCGGGAGGCTGAGTGCGTTGAATGGAGCAATAAACCGAGGCTGCAGTCGAAGATGACGGAGTTCACTCCCGGGACTCGCGCGATTAGGAGTTTTTTCAGGGGTTAGCTGACCCACAAAACAGGAGTATCTGAAGGCACGAAGGAATTTACATGATTTTAAATCGACAGTCTTCTATAATTTATATATTTGATGTAAGCATCTAGTTTTCGACGTTCGCAAACTATTATCGGTTCGGAGGTTTAGAAATGGCCTTCTGACATCCGAAAAGTTTTGTTTGTTTTTTTCACACAAAACGCAGGTGCCACCAGGATTTTCCTCGGGGAATCAGGTACAGTGTCCAGCTGATTTGACGTTTTCTTAAGATTTTTTTATTTATACTGAATGTAACATGTTTTATTTTTGTTGACTTACAGTTAATATTTATAACGTACACATTTTACATATTTAATGACTTACGTTAATATAAAAATTATTGAAAGCTATATTTTTACTTTCTCTTCTTACTAAGTACTTCGTAAGAAGAGAAAGTTATGTAATCATGCGCCGGAAGTAGACGAATTTTCTTAATATGTATTATTGGCTTCTGGGGGGAGTCAAGCCCCACGAGCCTCGCCATCCTTAGATGCGCCATTGGCTCTGACATGCGCCACTGCATGGTCATGAAGTTCCCTTATTAGCTTCAGTGCATTTTTGACGTCGTGTCCTTATGCACTTCGAGTCATACGACTGACATTTGAACTGTCACGGGTCTTAACGAGCAAATCTTAACTATGTTTAACGAACCCTATGCGTAAGGTACGACCTTGCTCTTCGCTTACTGATAGTTAATGTATACTAATTTGTTCAAAGTAGATGCCATGTCTAGTAACCCACAGAGTGAGCGCGTAAGATTTTGTTATTGACGTGTCCGGGTATGATTGCAATAGTCCAAATATTATGAATCAAATGGTTGAAGGTTAAACTAACATTTTTTAAATCATATAGTATATCTTTGAGAGATTTGTTAATGGCAGTATAAACTGCAGCTCTAATTCTGAAAACGCGTTCTTGCCATCTCAAGGAGGAATAAATTCTAAACACGTATCCATTACGGAGAAAAAAAGAAAATTACGTGAATCACACGTACGCATAGATAATGTAAATCTCCGATGATCTTGGACTTGTACGTTATGTAGTTAACTTTGTTAGAGTGGGAAAGGCATGCCGCCCGCAGACTGATATTCTTTTTAAAGCCAATCATTATGAGATTCTACCGCCGAATTTTACCTAAATTATAATGCACAACGTCAAGAAATTACAAATGCACTAAACGTTTTAATATCAAGTTCACCACCGTTTGGATTCGAACCTAGAATCTAGAATAGGAGAACCTCTTGGTTTGCGAAGCTTTCATAGCTGACTTGCAAAAACATACGTTACATACCCGGTTATTTCCATTTATAAAATCAATTTCTCTGCGTTGATTATTTCATTATTCTTTTGATAATTCAATTACTCGTCTGCGTTGATTTACACAACCATCCGTGCTGTTTCTTATTGACTATCTATCCTCAGAAGTCAACTACCCTATGTCACGTGTTTGCTAGTTTGTCTTCCTGATTGAAGTGACGCAACCCATTCGGAACTCCTTTATTATGCATACAATGATAATTCTTCAAGATTTCAAAGAATTCCAAATTAGAGCAACAATAATTTGACATTCAGTACATTAGAAGGTACTTGTTAACATCAGCTTTAATATCATTTCTTCTACCAAGAGGAATAGTCACTGATGTTACACAATGCGAAGTTGCAAAATGAAGCCATCCGATTGGGTTATTCTATTCCTGAAAAGGAATATGTGATTTTTCTTCATTGAAAGAATGGCTAGTGTGTGTAAATAAATTTCGTACACAAAATTTGTCTGCATGTATAAATCGTCTAGATGAGGACACCAATTTATGGCATCAAGTTATCTGTATTACCAGAACGATTGTCCTTATAAATAAGGATGGTTCATAGTTTCACAGATGATGAAAAACACAACCCTACATTTCATACCTTGACATAACCCAACACATATTTTCGGAACCCTCACTAAAACGGAAACCCATTACCCCTCCAGGAAGCGCAATTTTCCAACTTCAGTGAATCACTTCATGTCACATTTGTTTCCTTCCCAAATAACCCTAACAATATTTCATTAACTGCCAGCTACATTTTATTTCAGAAAAAATACAAAATAAGATGAAGAATGGTCAACAATTTAGGTTCGGAAACCATCTCTAAACCAGACATGCATTTGGTTATACTTCTTTCGCAGTACTACTCAATAGTTTACCGTGTGATTGCATTACTTAAATCGCATTACAGAAGTCAACAATTACAACAAAATTAGAAAACTTGCCGAAAGGGCGCAGGCGTCGCGAAGGACCGGGCGCCATGTGCCGTGATCCAATGCACCGGCTGAGGTGGCTCATCTACTGAGTCACTGCAGTGTCCCTAACCCGGAGACGAGTTAGTGAGGTGAATGTGACGTCAGAACATGCGCGGCCTCCTGCAATACATCGTCACCGAGCAGTGAGAGAAAAGCAGATTCGTGATAGAGACATAGAGGTGATAGAGACATACGGTTCGAGTCCCGGCGGAGGCTGATTTTCGACACTAGCTAGATAGCTAGATCGAATCCAGCCCCTGTCTGGAGGAGAATTCTAGCGGCCGCTCTGCTCGGAAGTTTTCCTTGGCTTTTAATCAACACCAGGCGAATGCCGCAGCAGTACCCTAAAAAATGCGCAACGGACCGCGTGCGATGTTTCCTGCTTCTACCCTGTCCTACCCTCATCCCATACTTACGTACACATTTGCATCCACTACACTCTCACACATGGCGAGGGATCACTCGGGAGCTTAGAGATAATCCCGGTTGGGGCGGTGCCCCACTGGTGGAAGACAGCTGGGTGGGAAACTTCCCGGAAACCGTTGACCCCCGGAGACCATGATATCCGGTCCGGTCGTCACCCGGGTATCACCATCGCTAGCGGGAAATATTACCTCCACCTTCAGTGAAAAAAGCATGTACCACCCTTACGCGACTAATGACCATAGGAGTTGATGTGCCCTTTGTGATATTTTTCGATTAAAATGTCTTTTGAACTTGTACGAGTTGTGTCATGTTTGAAGACATCTCTATATTCAATACTTTTTTTAGTAAATTTGATATAACACTTCTTAAACAAAATTCATATATCGCCGTTATTTGAATATAATTATTTCTTCCCCGTAACGTGAAACAACTCAGCAAATAGTATAAACCTCTAAACAATTCAACGAGAGTCTTTAATGAGCCAGTTTCAGCTGAATTATTAATATCGCATTTCAGAAACCCGCACCCGCAAACGAGATTTGAAAAGCCCGCGCATGCCGCGGTGTGCTTGACGACTTTTTCCGGGCGCGCCGTGGAAAGTGCTGGGTGCGCGGAGGAGCAGGCCAGCCGCGCTGGAGGGTCGCATGCGGTGTGGCGTGTGACGTTCCCTGTCGTTCATCACCAGCGAGCCTCGGGTGTCGCGTGATTCACGCCCAGGCCGGGCGCGGCCGCCCACTTTCTCAACCCAAGATGATGTGGCGTCAGTCGATGAATGTGACGTCAGAATATGCGCGGCCTCCTGCAAATACATCGTCACCGAGCAGTGAGAGAAAAGCAGATTCGTGATAGAGACATAGAGGTGATAGAGACCTATAAACGTTGAGTCAAGTCATATGTAGATTCTATGTGGTGTATGATACCTAAAAAATAATAGTTTGTTAGGTCCTTCGCTATTCTTTACTTAAACTTACATTGAAATCATTCTTGAGTTTTTGTATGTTGTAAGACTAATCTTTTAATAGTAAGAGGAATTACGTAATAAAAAATGGTATTGTTAAAAGAAATCTACGGAAAATAAATTTAAATTTGGGAAAGAGGATCTCATAACTATTCAAATAGGTATTCATTGTCTAGAGAGCCAATATTTCAAAAAGTACATAAGCTTTTAAATAGGAAAAGAACTGGGTATATAACGAAAATAAAAATAATTTTGGAAGAATACGAAGACTCATGGACGTGGCATTGGAAATCATACATGAAGAAAGTACTTACAACGATGAGTGTGATGGAGAACCCACCAAAGGCACAAATTGATGTGGGCAGCCTCAGGAAACGATAGTGTTGAAGTACAAAATGAAAACTGCATAAGACTTCATGCCTAATCTTTGTTAGGAAGAAGAAGAGAATTTTTAGATTCCTATTATCCAGAGAGAAGGACTCGGCGACGGGATTTGGAGCTCTGTTTATGTAAGGTAGGCCTGCCCGAAATATAGACTACAGCTCGGTGTAGCCACTTGCATACGGATTTCACCGGCTCCACACGTAATACTACGACACGGGCGGCTCTGGGAAGGTAGTTTTGTAGAGGGCGGTGCGGGGGGCAGCCTCGCAGGTGAAAAGTGGCAGTGGTTAGAGAGAGGGGTGCGGGAGGAAGTTGTCCTGGGGGTGCCTCGGACATTCTATGAGTCACAATACTCTGAATCCCCCGTTTGGTTCGTATGGCGGCAACAATAGCACACATTTTCTCGCATTATTTCTAACAGCACATTTTTGACATTTTTCGTAAACATTGCCTTTACTTCACGAAATATTACGCGAAAACTACTTTATTTTAATGTATATATGTAATAAAAAGCACGTAAAAATATACTTATTTAAAGATATAGTTTTGTAGATTAGGTTTCATTAATGAAAAAGCATCTCTGATTAATGTTGTTCTTTTGCAATGTTAATTTTTTTATTTTTCAAGAATACAGAGTTCACCGAAAATGGAAGACGCAAATCATTAAGCGTTCTTTATACTACCCGAAAGCAAACATTTAGTAAAACATTTGGAACCATTTTTGAGAAAATTTTGAAACCATTGTATATGCTTCATGTAAAGCAGTACTTAACACACATAGGAACAAAATTTTTCCACATTCTTGACACAAGAACCCTACAATAAGAGGTTTCTTGTAAAAAATACCAATTTCTGTCGCAGTAGAACAATGCCATTTTTTTTCTATGTAAGTACGCAAAAAAAGTAAGAAATTTCGAAAGATTGTAAGCGGGTCTTAAGGCAACGGTGAGCGTTTTTACAATGAAATACACTGTGAAATAAGAAACCAAACACTCTATAACCACCATCAATATCATCCCATCCATAGTAATTCGCCTACCATCGTGATTAATAATTGCCTTACTCATACTCAACGTACCGTCGAACAAGGAAATGCAAAGGCAAAACCAACACTGTCCAAGAAAGGGGATTGCTCCTATTTTGACTAAGCCCGTAAATGAGTATGTCAATTATCACTAGAGCTAAGAATTAGCATCTTCATATCGTTTCAATGCATTGATGCTTTGATTTTGAAGGTTCTTTGCGATGTATTGAGGCTCTGAGATATTTTTGTTTTGGAATTTTGGTTAATTTGTTATTGAAAAGAGTTTGGGGAGATTTTTTTAGATCTTTGCTCATTTTTACTTTCTAGCCCTTACGAAGGTACGATAAAGTTATGTAATCGAGTGTCGGTAAAGGTCGAATTGTGGGTAGAAAACTCTTATTGCTGGGAACTGGTAATGAAAAAGTGGATAAATCCTGTTGCTAAATATAGAAAAAATCCTCAGTCCGCGGTCAAGACCTAAACCGATTCAACCGATTTTCTTCAAAATTGATATTCCTTAATCGTTTGAGGAATATCGTTCAGATCGTTCTGAATGAACTTCAGGCTTTGGGAGTTTCAAATGATTATTTTGATTTTTTAGAGTACTTTACAGAAGCCTCAAAAATATGTGCAAAATTTTCTCAACAATTTTTTGATCAAACTTTTTCTTCGGATATTGTAAAGGGTGCTTAAGAGAACGGTGCAAGTTTCATAATCGTTGACATTCCATGTTTTGAAAATTCCAAAAGTTCAATTTTTTAGGGCTATTGAAGATAGAGGTTTTTCTTTAATTAAATCTGTTCTTTAAAGACCACCAACTGATTTAATAATAATAATAATAATAATAATAATAATAAAATTTCTTACGAAGGAATACTGCCGAGAAGCTAATCCCCATAATTACACACGTCTCTCTCCACGATAGAATATGACTGGCCTTGAAAGAGAACGTATAGCGTGTTCAAGAACGGCCAATACGCTAATAATAATAATAATAATAATAATAATAATAATAATAATAATAATAATAAAGGGTGTAGGGAATTGGCGACCCCACCGACCGCAGTGCCCAGCCGGAGGGTAGGGGCTCGCAATCACCCGGTTTCCTCTACCTACACAGAGGCACTGACCGCTGTCCTAACCTAGACATCCCCTCATCCGTCTTTCCCTTCCAGCGGGAGTAAGTGGGTGGATCGAGTAGTTCACTTCCGTCCGTTACCTAAACTCTAGGCATTTTCGGACTGGAAAGGTCTCCGAGCCCTATTTTTCCTATCCCATATTCACCCCTCGTCTCCCAATGTCCAACCCTTCGTCAGAGCGGACTTCATTTCAAACCACATGGGAGTCGAGCTTTGTCGATTAAAAACGGCAAACAGGGCAATGGCTCATAATACCTAGCCGTAGGTTTAAAATGCACACCCATATCTTAATGGAGAAAAGATATTTTAGAAGCCTCGGAGCCGCTGGGGAGCTGGGGAGCACCAGGGCACCTCTGGAGCCATCGCTGGAGGTGACAGTATGCGAACCGATGGTGGCAGGATGCTGACAGTGCGGGCACCTGCCGGGGAACCCGAAGAATCTACGGCCCCCACCGAAGGAGAACCCAACACTCACCATCTCCAGCAGAACCAGCAATTTATGTTACAATGGAAACTCAGCCACTGACTACTCTTGTTGGCAAGCTAAGGCAGTAAATGAAATGGACCGAAGAAATGAATGAATACATCGTTTACTGCTACCTCAACATAATTAAACTGGAATCGGACTTAACAGCTTACAGAGAACCATTGTACCAAATGATTACTGGCAATTACCCAGAACTTTTCACTTTAACTGAACCTTATTTTATTTAATTTACTCCAAACGTTTTATTCAAAATAACTAATAATTTCCTGAAACAGATGAATATTATTTTGCAATATAATCATCACAAAGTGAATGGATATGAGTCAAGTTATCTTTAAGACTCTTGAATCCATTTTTGAGTTTTTAAGTCATAATAATCCTCGTGCCATTCATCATTATTTTCGAGAGCGTCGAAATAGACTGAGTTGG
This sequence comes from Teleogryllus oceanicus, assembly GCA_964035755.1. Taxonomy (NCBI): domain Eukaryota; kingdom Metazoa; phylum Arthropoda; class Insecta; order Orthoptera; family Gryllidae; genus Teleogryllus; species Teleogryllus oceanicus. Next base: position 49,126,017 of record CAXIVR010000008.1, read on the forward strand.
TTGAGGAACGCCTGCGACTCGAAATATCCCAGCGAAAAGGGCCAAAAGAGACAGTTGTCAGTTTCTTTCTTTCACGAAGGCAGGTGTAACAAATCTTTGGAACACTGCGACCAGAGGGCCAGGTAAGAACACTGCACCCACAGGACCTCTCCCCAAAACGGAGGGTTGCTTGACCTCGAGGGTCGTCACTCCCTCGGCTTTGCCCTTTACTTCGTCCTTCGAACCCTTCGCGGTTTCCCACAGTGGCCAAACAATTCTTTTTCTCCGCGCACTGGGAGTCTCTGCTCGTTGCGACATTGGACAGCGGCAGTCTTTTGGAAGAAGCCGACGTCCGTCAGTGAACTCTGTCACTCTTTGTTGGCACTTCCTTTCGTCACAGTGGACCAAACGCGAAGGTCTTGGGACAAAAGGGGACAATCTTGCTCTTAAGTCCGACTTGGGCGAGGTAGGTCGTTAGAATGCTACTTTCGAAACGGATATAATGAATTTAATTTACAGAGCAATGTCAGTTACTACGGCGGACTGCTGATATGGATATATATCTATTGTTCCTTGGCTCTCCTAAGTCATCAAGTAATAACATTGAATATACAACAAATCTGTGTCCCTTACTAGAGAAAATAATCGGATACCCATAGAAAGTAGAAATGAACACTAAAAATGTTTCAGTTAATGAAAAGTGCTTTGTTGATCCCTCTCTTCTTTTCATAATTCATAACTTTGTTTGCAGATGTTTATTTTATTTATTGCTTATTAGTTCGTTATTTTCACACAAAATTTAATGTTTTCTGCTTTTACATTAGAAGGTAACGTAGTTACTTAGTATGGGACTTACTTTGTCTGGATTTTTATTTCTCATAAGGCTGAAAAATAAATGACTTTTTTAAATTATCTAATATTGTTCAAAATAAAAAAAGTATTAACGCTTATATTTGCTATCAAATACCCTTGAAGGTCGTTGTAAGAGAAATTCAGTATATTTGGCGAGAAAGTTTCATGTGGACGTCAGATGCAAATAATCTCATTTTTCTCCTAGTAATCTCAGGCAAAATAAAAAAGACATCTAAATAAATTTTCCAAACATATTTTTGTTACAAAAATTTGTCTTGAGGCTAGTTTTGTCAAATTTCATTCTACTACGTTGATTTTCTTAAGAATATAAATTTGCCAATTTTCATAATGAAGTTTTCTACTTGTCAGATCATTGGTTTCTTGCTCTTCTACAGTCTCGAGAAAATGATAAAGTTTATGTTCTGATAATGAAAGCTCTCTCTTTGCGTTTCACTCCTATTTGAAACATCCACATGTGATAGACATCTTCGAAGTAAGTTTCAGTAGTTCCGCAGAGAACATTCACCGCTCATGATTTGCGTCAACTTGAGTAGTTCACCGAAAAGAGAAGAGGATGACTTTGCTATCCAAAATATGTGTAGAGTTCTTATATGACAAAGAGAACTCTAAATGGAAGCCTCCCATTACTGGTAAATTGTGTGTATTAGTCCTGGAAATGTGTATATTGAAAACTAAATTTCATTAGAAATATAAAACGCAATAAACTAATACGGTTACGAATAGAGTATAAAAGAGTATTGAAAATATTTCCCTTCTATGTAAGATGCGATCGATATTAACATTTGCCGTTACATGCGTCAACAATCACTCTCCACCATGGTAGCAGATTGAATCCTGATTTCGCCTTGTGGTGTCAAAGAAGATTAAATCAACATGCTTACTAGCAAAAATGAAGCATTCACAAACACACAACAAAACACAGTTGTATTTACATACATGTGGTACAGAAAACTATCGCCTTTACATGGTTTTATTAGCATTTAAATGTCAACTGGGCACTGTTGTCCTAACTGTACCCGCCTAAAATTTTGCATGCACGCACATTCAGGATATTTTCTTCCACGAGCACGTGTTTCGGAGAAAATCAGGAGGCCACGAGCTTCGTGTATCCTAGTTTCTTATCAGCGGATTGGGATCTCAGAAATTCATATTTACTCATAGAATTTCATATTTAAGGATCAAACTGCCATTAATCCTTAACGGGCAAGATCCTCTGAGAGCCGCATGACCAAATCCTTTGCTCTCACCATAGAGGAAAGACTAAGAGAAAAATTCCTTTTGTATGTTCTAAGACTACAAGAATGGTGAAATCCGACCTAGGACTGCTTGTGAGGGAATTCCCCCTTCAATTATTTCTCCCCAGAGGGTCACCGCCCCAGGTGGAACATGCTCCATTCTCCCCACTGCTCCGTCATGTATGGCAGTGTAGTGCAGTACAGTATGAGTAATTTAAGATTATAGTATTTGTAACTTGCCTCCGGACAACAGTCCACTTACAAGGAAATAAACTTATTATTGTTATTAATATTTATATATTATTATTAAGTATGAGTAAGGGGAGACGATAGGACCAGGAAAACGAAAGAGCGCGCGGTCCACGGCCCGTTTGATAGGGTATCACCCTGGCATTTATCCGGTATTGATCGGAGAAATACCGGAAACTACCGATCAGAGAAGCAGGCCCCGAAATTTCTCCTTCAAACAGTTGTTGCACTCAGCCTAGCTATAGAGTTTGTGTACAATCTGCCACCATCGGGACAGGAACGCTGGGGCCTCCCAGTCAGAGACGCTGTGGAGCCAGCATCAACGCTGGCTCTAAGCTAAACCATAGAGTAAAGACTACTACCTCTTTAGTCTATGGCTAAACTCAGCCGGTGAAGAACGACGGGACGGGGAAGGTGACGACCGAGGAGAAGGAGACGAGGACGGAGGAGGAGACGATGGAGAGGAGACGATAGAGGAGGAGGTGGTAGAGGAGAAGACGACAACGGAGATGGAGGACGAGGAGGAGGTTGAATCAGTGTTTGACCCACTGTGCCCCGCGGCGGCGGCTGTTTTGCGAGTGCATTGTCACCGTGGGCGACGCAACGCGGCGCACCGCAGAGGGCCAGTTCGGGCGGAACCTCCGCCCCACCCCCGCACAAAGACACTCCAACGCCTCCCTCCCCCACCCTTCGCGGATACCTGACGGTGGCTTTTTGCGCAGGTAACGCTGGTCTAGAACCAGCGGCCGGGTCGCTGACCGGTGGTAGGGGGAGGGCGGCAGCAGGGGTTGTTGGCACCCCTTTTGTGCGAGTGCAGGTGACGGACAGACATTTTCTAGGTGGGGGATTGTGACGTTCGAAGTGGAGAGCCTGGTAGGTAACCGTTTCGTTTTTCAATTTTCGGATTCCACTGCATATTTAGATTTGGGAACATCATTGGTGAAACTCCCCATTTTGTGGAGTGCAGGTGACGGACAGACATTTTCGAGATGTTTGTGGGGTTCGAAGTGAAGGAATGCAAAGGTTTGTCTGTCATTTTCGGTTCCCCTCATATTCAGAACATTACTTGCAAATCAACTACTTTTTGAGACGGAAACGCTGCTGAAAGATTTTTAGTAACATAGCTTTACATTATCAGCAACGTAGTTAACAATGCTGGGAATGCTGATTGATTGCAGATGATGTTGATTCAGATATGATGCTGGGACATGTGCGAAGCAAACAGCATCGTACCACATTTTAAAAAATACCCATTAGCGGAACATAAATCTGCTACCTCGGTTCGAATCCTTTGATTCCAAGCCCTGCGTCACCGACCCAGACACACATTGTTTTCTCAAAAATGGAACTGTAATACCTGTTTTTCAGAGGTTTTACATATGCGTGTATAATTTTATAAACTCCCCTCTACACTCACAATAATTCATCTCTACTTTGCTTCTAGTCACAATTAAAAAAATGGATTTTAAAATTAAATTAATAATGTTTGTAATATTAATATTATTAATATTTTAATATTAATAATGATGGTAACAATAATAATAATAATAATAATTAATATAATTAATAATTTCGAATACGTCAAGAGAATTTAATATTGTCTTATCACTGAAAATCAATAACAGCAGAAGGTATTACAATAGTAAAAGCTTTCCGGGAAATCAACATTACATAAAGTTGATGTAAATTCGGAACACTAAAACTAGTGGTTATAATGTTACACATTATAATTACATATAAACGAGAAACATTGCAATGTTATACTTTTCATCCTAATAACATACAACCCGCGATTATTCTACTCTCACTGTTAAAAAAATAACTAACATTCTTTCAGTTTCTTCTCAAACTTCGCAATGTTTGAATACATGATTATATTGTGCTAGTAGTGCTTTCTCCAATGACTCTGCAACAATCTCCAACTCTTTGACTGACAACAATAACCAGCCTTTCTTATTAGTTATGAGCGTTCTTGGCTTTACCAGAAAAAGATAATACAAGTAGTAGCACAGGTGTTAGCACGTAAGGTGCAACATCTGTAATGACATAGCCAGAAACAGCTGTCGTTTCTTATTCATATATGATTAATTCACAATTGTAGAAAGATTTGCAGGACATTGTATAGACAATAAGAATAATTACAAGGATCTAAGAATAATTTCCGCAAGTTCACCTCCATTACTTCAAAGAGAACTCCTAACTACGATGTGAGGAAGGATGTGTCAGGGATTAGGATGTGCAGAAGGATTCATAGACTAAAAGGAAACCGCCATATTTTCTTTCTTAAACATGTTCCTTCATCAATGGATCAAAATAAAGCGCCTATTGGAATATTTATAGATTTTTCAAGACCTTTTGACGTCTTTGATCATAAAATTTTACTTTGAAAATATTTGTATGTAATTCGTAAAATTAATCTTGATTATTTGTACCATACATAACGATTTCGGATAATAGAAATACCGCACTTAAATGAAGAAACACTGTTTACTCACTTTTCCGACTCATTGACGAGTGCGCATGAAATTCTACAGGGTTTGATTTTAAGCCTCATTCTTTTCCTACTATAAGTAAAAACATGTCTCCAACGATTCAAAACGGAGGAATATTCCCTTTGCTGGTGATTTATATTTTCTGAATAAAAAATATTAAATACTACAATATCATATGTTTTTCCACAAACGTTTTTTTATAAAAAGGATAATGTAAATCATCTGATGGCTCGAAATTGCTTAGAAATACCTTTTAGTAAAGTATGATAGCTGGACCCACGGGAACATTTTGAACTATATAATACTTGCTTTATAAGTGATTCTTACTGGATCTCAATTTCGAAAGGCCCACCTTTAACTGTAAGTTAAAGCATTATGGGCCTGCCATTACGGGCCTATCGACTAGTCAAATTAAATTTACATAGATTTGAAGGATCTTCTCGATTCTGATGCTAATGAGTGGATGTGCCAAAAAGAGATATATCTAAAAAATGTAACAGAAGGTTCAATCTTTTATATTAGAACATCTAAGGACTTAAGACAAGGTAGATTCATATTAGTTCAAAAGTATCTAGTTTCTAAGCTGCTTCCCCAGATGTTTCCTGTACTTGTGTGCGTCATATGTTCTTCCGCATGCTCACATGTCCCCCGCATGTTCCCGCACATTTTATTCTAGAAAATAAACTAGAAATTTAAACACTAAATTCAGTATTTTTATTAGGCAATACTTTTATAAGCGATACGGTGACATAGAACAAAGCCTCCCTTGTCGGATATAATTGACACTTCTGAATTGCTTGAGAATCCAAAAGAGAGGAAACACCAAAAACTGTAATAGAAGAGCCCTAAAGAGTTTTTAGCAAAAGTTTAAATATCCAAACATAGCGCCTTTTAAACCATTATTTTAATAGTGTAAATAACTTCACACTGGAATAATGTCTGAGAAAAAGACTTTAAATTTCGTTTTTACAGGAATACTTAAACGTCATTTTCTGAGAAGCGGCGTCAATTTTTCAAGGAAATTTTCCATATAGGACAAAGTTTTATTTTTATATTACATCCTTAAGGTAATATTTAAATTCTACTATTCGGAAACCGAAAAAAGTGAGAAAATTTTTTAAAAAAGATGTACTTTGGGCGATGATAGATGGCAGCCGGCGGAGTACATGACAAGTCAGAAAAGCTAGTCCAGACCAAAGAAATTGAAAACTAATACCAGAAAGTCAGTGCCATTCTGTAGCACCACTAGTTTTCCTTCATCAGGTAATATTTTATAGGTATTCTTTTTTTTTTTTTTTTGAAAATGTTTGTTAATTCGGAATGTCATAGAATATTTAAAGAAAGAATAGTAAATTACGTGAAATATTTTTACTCAGTATTTCACACTTAATGTGCAGAGTGGTAGATGTGGGTAAAATGTGATAATAACTTTTAAGGGGTTATTAACGAATTACATACCAGATACATCTTCCAAGGTTAAAGAACTTAGCAATTAAAAACACATCTAGATTTTCAAGGTACTCTCGGCAATAAATTCAATTTTCATTGAATTTCAAAATTTACAAACCATTTTTCACTGCAGGAAGTAAATGTTTAAAAATAATTCCTTGTGTCGATAAACACTCATAGGGTTCTTCAGTATTATATAATGCATTCCTGACTTCACCTCGAACAAAGTGGCCCACTCCAAAATAACTGGCGAAACTATGAGGAAGTAATTAGCGAACTGGCGCTTCCTAATGGGGAAGGCTGACTCTAATATCCGGGTTATGGTTCCCCGGGTGACTGCGCCGGAGCCTTTCCTCCATTATTGTGTTAATATCGCGCTGCAGCACCGCGGAAGAGATAGGAGGAACTTCTCTTTCCTCACCCGCGCTCCATCTCCTCACGTCCTTGCAACCTGGCTTCAACGAGATCCTTAGGAAACAACTCATGAGTTGACCAGGTGATATTCGCGACTATTCATACTTGACCAACGCTTTTATAACACTAGCGTACCCGTGCTAGAACGCTCGCTTTCAAACCCCACCCTCTTCCCTATTTTTCCCTTTCCGTATTAAGCCTGTGATAATATACATTTTTCTTAAAGAATTAGCAACGTTTCCTTCGTCACTTGTTCTATATGTCTCCTTGTAATTGATAACAATACAATACACCCTTGTCGATTCAAACTATTCTTATTTAACGTTATTAACGAGCATAGGGACACACCCGGGTAATTCAATCGTGTAGAATATCAAGTAATTAGTTTAATCTCACGTACAGCTGCGGGTTCTCAACGGCTCTGAACTGGTGGGATAGAATCGAGAAGCGGCGAACCAACAAAAATGTAATAAATGTTCAAGAAGATCTCGTTCTGTAGATTGCGATGTGAAGAACGCTTCTATTAGGTCTTTGACCTCAAACTTTCAGTTTTTAAGGTCCTAAAGTGCTTTGTTTAGGACTTATTTAACGATATAGATTCAGAAATGCGGTCGAGTGTTGCGGTTTGCATTTGTAATTAATATATATGTGTGCGTTTTTTCAACAAATCCTTCATATTTGTAAAGTCAAAATGCAATTCGCCACGTCGCCGTGAACTTCTCTTTCTTTAAAGACCTCATTTTCAAAGACCAGTTGCGTGTGAGACCCGCAAAGGGTATGTATACTACTGAAATAAAATAGGAGACGATGGACAAGTTTTGTTGTTGACTCTTTATAATGTGTTTTCAACAGATCTGGACAATATTTTTGAAAATGACCCCAAGTAGGGTCGAAACGTCAGAAAAAGGAATAAATGGTTTAAATAAAATATTTTTGTGTATGTTTTATTTACGAGGAAATCTATTACAATTAAAGAAACAAGATATCAGACGTAAATATATTCGTTAAAACTGAGGAAACGTGTTGGCCGTGCGAAGCGAGGAACCCGACCATTTCGTACTTTGTCAAATTGGTTGTCACGCTTTTACCATGGTGTGTACTTTATAAATTTGATTTTTGTTGTACTTTGTGAATTTGTTGTGTGAAAATCTCATGTGTTGTTCGGTTCACAAAAAATGAGGCATGAGTATTCCTTGCTTAAATACTACTAATACATGAAAACGCGTTATTTCATATGAATAAGAAATATTCTACATGCTTTTAATTTAAATATTTTAGCACAAACCCCCAAAAAGGGTCCATTTATCGCACATTTGATGGTATACTCTCTGGGGTGAACGGCAGGAGTAGTAGGTTAGGATACAGTGCAGAGTTTGCAATGACTTAAAGCCCATCATCCAAGCCACAGAGTCCATTTAATGTGTTACATATTTATAATGAATATATTAACGTCTGTTATATTGTTTATTTTATTGTAATAGTTTCTTGACATTAATAAACAGACTCAGCATTTTTTATATTTTTTTTCTTGATATAAAATCAGAACGTTTCGTTCCAATTTGGGGGCCTTTAACAAAAACATCTAGTGTTCAGTTTCGATGCCACTACATTACATCCAATTGAATCGTTTAAAATATTTCTATTAAAAGGCCGACTTCACAAAATATTTGAAAAAAGGTAAATATTTTGGCCGTGCCCCGCCTTAGTTCAGCCGTCGGCAATACTCCGCGCGCGCAAGATGAGCCGAGGCGAGCCTTGTTATTGGCGTCCGGGGTTCGACGGCCGCCTGGGAGTCGATGGCCTGCGCGTGACGTAACGCGGCGCGGGCAGCGCCGTTACGCAGCGCGCCAGGGGGTGGGTGGCGGCGGCGGCGGCGGCGGCGGCGGCGGCGGCGGCGGCGGCGGCGGCGGCGGCGGCGGCGGCGGCGGCGGCGGCGGCGGCGGCGGCGGCGGCGGCGGCGGCGGCGACGGCGGCGGCGACGGCGGCGGCGGCGGCGGCGGCGGCGGCGCGAGGCTACGAATACCGCCACCGCGCTTGCATACGAATGCGTGAGGGGCGACGTTATCGCTTTATGCCTCCGTTAACGCGGGCTTAATGATAATGACGTAACGCAGGTAGGGTGGGGTGGGAGGCACGGCGCCAGATTGCGGCAGGAAAAAGGGGGTGTGGTCTGGGTACCGACTCGTTACGGATTCACAAGACGCCGCTTGGGAAACTAAGCGGAATTAGCGTTGCGGTTGGGTGTGGGTGGGGCGTGGTGTATTAGTCAGATCGTTCACCTTCCACACGTGGGTAACGCGGTTCGAATCTCGGTCAATCTGAATGGCTGAGTTAGCACAGAGCCAACATTACTGCTGTCTCTCCGACGGCTTCTGGAGGTTCTAGGGTCGAGTCTCAATTGTGGCGGATTTTCGACACTAGCTTTATAACTAGATCAAATTCAGGTATTGTCTTAAAGAGAATTTTAGAGTTCGTGAGGTGTGATCGTTAATTTCCCGCGGTTTCTCCCATCGATTTCAGGGGAATGCGGCTGCAGTATCTTAACCAACAGGCCAAGGACCGCGCATGATATTTTCTTCCTCTTCCTTTTCCTATCTTCTTCCCTCACGCACTTACTTATTTACATGTCTAATACACTACCACACATAACAGGATATTAGAGTTTGTCTCGGCTGAGGCGGTGCACTGTTGGAGGGAGATACTTGGAGGATTAAATCTTCCGCATGCCTACGTGTAGGTCGGGGCAGGATATCACTAACCGGCGTTAGAGGACTATCCTCACCTCTCGGGAAAAACATTTATTACTAAAACGTCACAATGATCATTGCAGATAAAGTTCTCGGAAACAATCAATCAAATAACTGGTCGATCCGTAAGGTACTTGTGGTGCAAAAAGCGAGTTTGCAGTACATTTTCTTGGATTTCTTGCGTTTCCTGCGTCTCATTCCACCAAACTCCATCTTCGTCAAAATCTTGTGGACATTACTAATGCTCATTCATCAAAACCATTCGTCTTAGATATGGCAGAAAAGGCTAGGTTCTGAAGATTATAAATGTTACTGTCGCAGCAGTGACTACAGTTTTTTTCTGGCGCTTCCTTAGTCAATAAAAGCGTCCCATCAAATATTTTCTAAACATTTCAATGTATAGAGATGAAATTTTCACCAAGGACTCATAATGTATGAGCTGATCCGTTGCACTCATAGTATTTTGTATTTTTAAATTTAAAGACATTAAACTCACTTTGGATTCTAAATAAAACACTATACTTTGTTTATACAAAGACATAATTCTTGAGAAGACACATTCAGCAATACTACACGTGTTGATATTAGATGAATAATTTCAAACATTAATACATTAATCGGTCGTCAATGCAGATCCAGAAGTTTGCAATGCGGGTAGATTTATATATATTTCCACGGGCTCTACTGTTCGAAGTTTCAAAACGACATGGATTAAGATGTCTAGCGCATGCTGTAATGTCTACAAATGCTTCCGCGGTACACAAGTATAAATGAGGGAGTCTGGAAATCGGAAATAAACGTGTCACCCGCCGAGAGTATTTGGCGTAGAGAGCAGAGACTTGCTGCCCTGCGGCGCGTCGTTTCTGGGGATGGTTGACGTAGAAAATCATAGAAACTTGCGATCCATTTATGTTATGCTGATATCAACAACGTAACTTCTGTAAACTTATTTCATTTTGTTAATTGTTCAGGGCAAATTCACAAGTACGTACTGGAGGAAATTTAAAAAAATTGAGTCCATTCTTCTATTACTGAAAACGTGCTACACAGTTGAAGTTTTTCCCCGGAACAGCGCAATTTTCACAGGTGTAGAGGAATGTATTTTTGTTTCTGCTGCCTTTCATAAAACAACCAAAGTCGTTGAATGTTGAAACAACCGACTCACCATGCGAATTGCAAAAAGGTTTAAAATAATCAGCGACGTAATGTTTACTTTGGAGTTTATTTCGCAAGACATACGCTATATCTCATGTATATGCATGAGACAACTTTTGAGTCTTTAAAATTAGAGATGATTTAATTTGCCGGATCAACGATGCTGCTAATGAGAACATATCGGCGATTTCCTGGTCCTGTTCCCTGTTTCTTTTGTATGAAATGTGAACAAGTACCTTGAATGATTGGAACGTACGATGGCTTGTCCGGGACGTTTATTGAAGGGAAATTCGACCAATGTGGTGGCCAAGGTGGCTGCATTGCCCTGCGCCTTGTAACTTGTAGACCGCTGAGCTGCCCGTCCCCGCACCACGAACTTCCGAATTTCATAGCCGTTTGTTTTGTTAATAATTCATCTATTGCCAACGTAAAAGATATTGATGAATTGATATGTAGTATTGAGGAATTGTTTTAGGGAATATTGATTGATTGATTTTTTCGCGTTTCGGGGGTCAATTGCTTTGATCATTAGTCCGTTAGTGTACAGCATGTTTTTTCTCGGGAGATGGTGGTGATCGTCCCCAGCTGCATGGCAAGATCCGGTGCCAACCTACCGTCGGCTAGTGAGGTTCCCCCTAACCAGGACTCTCCCACCAGCGGGGCACCGCCGCAGCCGGGGAGGCTCTAAGCTCCCGACCGGTCTCCCGGAATATGTGGTAGTGTAGTGCATGTTAGTGTAAGTGTGCGTGTATAAGGGGAGAGGATAGCACAAGGAAGAGGAAGGAAATATCGTGCGCGGTCCGTGGCCTGTTTGGTAAGGTACTGCTCCGGCATTCGCCTAGTGTTGATCGGAGAAACCACGGAAAACTACCGATCAGAGCAGCCGGCCATTAGAATTCTCCTCCAGACAGCAACTGAATTCGACCTATCTTTGTAGCTTGTGTCGAAAATCCTGCCGCATTTTCCCGAAATCCTGGCCAAAACCTCAAAAATGAAATCGCTTTTACTGAACTTTTACAAATACTACGACATATTGTATACTTGGGGGCATCTGTTTCTGCACGCTTCGTGCCTCTGAGTCAATTCCCCTGGCACCAGTAGTCACCCGAACTTACCCCTCATGTCGTTCGGTAGACCTGCAGTGCCAGAGTATCACAGGGATACTGACTTTGTTTGTATGTGGTGACCATACAAAGTTGTGCAGAGAAAGCTGGCAGTATATATTCTCTTCCTGAAGGTTTGTAGAGTATTTTCACGTATGTTTTACAATGTATTATTGCACAATCTCGATGTAGGATGAAATATTAAAATGCATCAAATTAATACAATAATTTAAATTACTCGTTCACGTAGACTGAAAGTTACCAATTTTCGGAATTCCGCGAAGTTTCTAATTTCATTTACTAACTTAATCTATCCTCTTTCGAATCCAGTTGTAAAATCATGCCCCAACTTGCCCCATTAGCAACTACAAAGAATTACATTTTCGTCGAGCGCGCATGATCGCCGAAAATGACTCGTCCTGAGAACAGGAACTGCTTTTACAACGCTGTTCCTAGGATTCCTAGAAATTGATTTTTGAATGAAATAACTAATTTACTCAATATTATAAACCGAAAACTGAATATTTTTAATTTTTTTAATAAATTATGACTATTTACTAATATTACATAAACATGATATTTACGTACATATTACATCTTCTGAACTGGATTATGCATATTTTATGTCATTACAAATTTTACATCAAAATAATAATTACATAATATGTCTCATCAAAACTCGTCCTCAGGAAGAGTGCGCGCTTGATGAAACGTGTGATATGAAACGTGTGTATACGTACGTGATATCAAAGAAACTCGTCGTAACACTTTTTAAATGTTTAAAAATTAAATCAAAAATTCAATTGATCAGAAAGTAATATTGTTTACTTAACTCTTAAGTTACAAACCAATAATTATTTCTATTACATTGTTATTGTTATAAAATTAGTATTGTATTGTTTTTAATGAAATAAAGATTCCTTAGAAATAACTGGGATAGGTGAAGGTATAATTAGGAGATTATGAACACTTTTATTGGCAATGTCCGGTGGATACGCCATCTGCATTCCTTTTTTTAGTAGTACGCACTGGAAACTGCCAAGAAATATGTTTCCAAGTATTCATGGCATTATATTCCTAGAATCTATTCACAAAGACATAAGACGGAATGGAGGATTCTCACGAACATGTTGAAGACTGCACACAATCCAGGACATGTTTAATCGTCTGTTTTATTTCTTTCATTTCCGTCCTGAGGGATCTTCCCAAAAGAAAGTTAAAATTGTTGAACAAATGTGCTTTGTCTCATTTGCTTGAGCCCGATATCACCGAAGGGAGAAATGTGCCCTTGTGAAAATATGCTCTTCCTTTTCCGTTCTTCGGACACTGTATATGAAGTTTCTCTGGCAGATGGCATGAGATGGCATTAATACCATGCTTCTTTATGCCAAATGATATCAATTAATATGTACGTAATCCCTACGGTTTTCTAAAGTCATTTTGTGAATTGATAAAATTTAACCAAGTTTCTTTAGAAAAATAAATATTTATATTTTACAGAATCAAGCAGTGCATTATTCTGGTATTATGTTCGCAGCTCCCTTAGAGATCCCCCGTAAAGATAATCCAAAATAATTTTGGTCTTCGTAGAAAACATACTATAGCTCTCAGAGGTTTTGGCCAGGAAATCGCCAAAATGCACCACTGTGCGCCGTCAGGACTCGAACCTAGCACCTCCCAGTCAGAGGCGCTGCAGTGACCTCAGTTGATGCATGTTTTAGGGAATAATAGAGATGGACATTTTTATTGTGTCTTATATTGACAAAATCAAATTGTCATGAAAATATTGTTGTTGATTAATATTGAAATAAATGTTGAAGTAGAAGTTGACGTATTTAAACGCAAGTATGTTTACTTGAAAAAAGAACATCAGACCTTAGAGTACAGAGTAAAATCCAAATCCGTACCTGTCACCAAATATTTGTTTCTATTATTTAGGAAGTTTCTGATCCTAATGTTCAGATTCTCACATTACTTCCGTGTTGGTCCCATCATTATGAAAGTACTCATCCTCGATGAAATCTCGAACTGAATATTGTTGAGAATGTGCTGTGAGAATACAGAAAGAAGAAAGTTGGTATAAATTAAAAATTCAATACGCATGTTTCACTACCTCCAAAAACGAAATGGAATTGAAGCAAGGAACTAACAGAAAAAGTATATCAGCGATATGACTCAGATGTAATTGCGCAGCTTCACAAGAGTAAGTGAAAGATGAGGAAGGGGAGGTCGTGAGAAAAAAAAGAGTGAAACGAAAATCAGGAAATCCGACTCAACATGAACAGTTTCAGTTTTATTATCATGAATGAAAAATTAATTTTGTCAGCAAAAGTGGAAAGGAAAGAAGCTAGAGAACGAATGAGGGAGGTCTCGTAATTACGCTCTCTATTTAAGCTATTAATATGCTTCTGCCTAATCGACGAAAGGTATCACTAGTTGGCCTAATGTAGTGCTCGTAGATATTTAGGTAGATCTGAAAGACTTCACTACTGAATATTCAAAAATACACAAATTTATTATCTTGATTCAGCTCTTCGAGCCAGCATTTACAGCAAAAATCTATGCTTTGAGATTCATTGCTTTTGGTGGTGATGATCCACAGAAAAAATTATGGTGAAGTACTAATACTCTATGTTGACCTCTTGACTGAGTGACTGATCTCTATAAATGTTATGAATGTCTCTAAGAAAAGGGAGGAAAAGATGAAAACGGAGAACCTGGAAAGGGAGAAGCTAAAAAAGGAAGAATCTGAAAAGGAAGAAACTAAAAACAAAGAAGCTAAAAATGAAAAAGAAAGAAGTTGAAAAAAAATTCTCAAAAGGGGGAAGCGAAGAAAGAAGTGGAAGAAATGAAGAAGCAACTTCGTTCCTGAAACCAAAGCGTGCGCGTTTTGTGCTGTAGGAGAACGGTAAGAATCGCGTGTCGAACCGCACGGCATCTGGGCGGCTCCGGCCGGCCGTCGAAGACCGAGCGGTAGGCCCGGGGCGGGGCGGCGGGCGGGCGTGAGTGCCATCGCCCGCGCGAGAAAGTTGCATCCGCTGGCGCGTGCGTCACGGCTGGCGGCTCTGCGTGCCCGCTGGGCACTCGCACCGGCAGCTACCGGCAAGCAGCCTCTGGCCACTGAACTCGCGGGCCGCGCGCCGTCATGCGCCATGCCCTCGCCACTCCCAAGTCCATCACTCCGCTTCCCAATTCTCTTCCTTTTACACCCTCGCCTTACGAACTCTTCGGAAGAAGAGACAGTTATGTAATCGTCGCTGGAAAACGGCGAATTTTCGCCAGAAAAACTCGTATATCTGGACTCTCGTTTTAATTTATTATTATCGTTGTTCGACAGTTATTGTATTACAAAGGTTTTTAACAATTTTTACAACCATAACAATTTCGTAACTTTTTGTGGGTCTTCCAATGAGGGACCTCTCATAACAGCTTATTAATTTAAGACTATGAATATATACAACAATAAATATATACAAGAAAGAAGTTAATATTCTGATTTAAATGTGAGGAAAATCAATTTGTCTGATATGATTGCAAATTATGGAGGATGAAAAAGATCTTTACTATGACGAGTCTTAATTCTGAGAAAAGGATTTGAACTTTTGCCAAGATAAAATATTATAGTAGAGGGGCAGGAGGGTAAGAATAAGTTGTCTTAAAGATAATTTTGAGATTCAGTTTAATTGATAGTTCCTTTTGAATTTGATTGTTTCGTATGTACTACCTTGGAGCTTTTAATGTATTGCGTAGATATTTATTTTGAATTACTTCGAGTTTATGAAATGTGGTTATTGGTGCTCCTCCCCAAATCTGGCAAGCAATTCTTTTCTAAACCCTTATCACTTCAGTGATCGCGTGGATTACTATTGTAATCCAGTCTTATTCATTCTCTGTTTAAAGCGAGAGCTGAAAAACTTTTGGCATGGACTTTTGAGTATTTTTCGTAAAAGGCCTCTCCTACTGAATACAGCGATTAACGATAAACGCCGGAAACAGCTTGGATCACAATAGTAGTCCGCGCGACCCCTCGTGGGTCAGTTACTGACTTAAGCTGACGTCATGAATATTGCTACAATCAATGCTTTGAATGTTCATGCAGAGAACAACAATGAAGAAAGGTTGACTAGAAGGGAATTTTTAAAGGATCTCTATGAAACCAGAAATGAACTAGAGGTGCTACAGAATGGCACACACTTTCTCGTACCAAGTTTTCTAATTTCTTTTTTGTGGACTGGTACTGTACGGTCTTGCCCCTCCTTCTTGCCTGCTGCAATCTATCGCCGCCCAAATTCCATTTTTTTAAAAAAAATTTCAACTTTTCGGTTTCCAAGTAGTAGAACCCAAATATTACTTTAAGAATATTAAATAATGCTAAAACCTCATCCTAAATAGCAATTTTCATTGAAAAATTTGGAGCCTTTTTTTAAGAAAATGGCGTTAAGCATTACTGTAAATTCGAAATTTGAAGTTTTTTCACAAGAACCTATTGAGTTTTCGAAAAACTTCATTTGAAGAACTTCCACCCACGAATGCAATAATGTATACAAATCCATTCACATGTCCGCATGAACGGCATGAGAGATATTTTAAAAAAGGAATTACATTTGTGTAATTTAAAAAAAACAACAAAAGAGTACATCAATATGAAATTTACGTCATATTGAACAGTGCCATTACCAAAAGTAATGCAAAAGTATGAAGAAAGAAATTGGAACCAGTTTTGAAAAAAAAAATACGTTTGAGCTTTTTCGAAAATGCGGGAGTGTGAGTTAATTTTTACAGAAAACTGTTGTGTTTTTGAGAAACTTTATTTGGCATTATTTAAAGCTTATATAAATATTATATATATAATATTTATGTACTTATAAATATAATACTGTGAAGAAATTGTCTCTAAAGTAAGTTGTGCGGACGTGAGATACAAGTAAAAAAATAACAAGTTTATAATTCTCTAAAAATACAAAAGAATAGAGTAATATGGCGTTTATTTTATCGTGTATGGTTTGTTCCTCACTTTCACTACAATTTTTTTAAATATTGGAGCCGTTTTTGAGAAAATCTTGCTTTTGTAATTTTTTAAAATTGCTAATATTGCACGCACTATTGCACAAAAACTATTAATTTTTTTTAAAAAATTGACATGACTGTTATGAAAGAATTATTACAAATTTCATTTGAAGGAATAATCTGTCTTCAATTTTGTAGTTGGAGGAAGACTCCGGAACAAATTGAAACTTTGGCAATTTTTGAAAATTCAGAGTTAATCGTGAAATTCGGACCTATGCCATGTTTATAAGTGTATTTTACTGTATCCTTACAGAAAATTTAAAGATTTGGAGCAGTTTTTGAAAAAAAAATTGGAAATATTCCTAGGGCTTCATATAAAGTACCCCCTAATTTAAAAGAATGTTTTGCAAAATCTCAGAGCTTTAACTAGAGCCAGATGAACAGAAGCTTCTTCAATTTGGAAAAGATGGTACGTGTGATTTAGGCGCTAGTAGTGTTCTAAGTCGGACGGACGGACTGACGTTTTAAAAAAAAACTTTTTTTCGGTATCAGGGGACCCCAAAACGTGCATTTTCGTTTAAATCTTGAAATCTATTTCCCGCAGCATTACATAACTTTCTCTATACTACGTATATTACTCCGTATATACGTATGTAAACGAAAAAGTAAAAGGAGAATCGAGAGGAAAACTGTACCGACAGCAATAAGAACACGCGGGAGAATTCTACTGGGATTCTGAGAAGGGACCAAGGGATCAGCAGAGTCACCAAAGAACAACTTGGGACGTTTTTCTCTCTGTAGATGTCAACGAAACTAGAGCACTCAACAGTACTGCGTAAATTGTTTGTAATGGGCCTGTTCAGAACACATTAAGAAATCTATATGAGATGTTTATCTGATGTTGACATTGAAACTCAATCAGAATAAGGACTCCAAATATTTAAACAATATTGTCAAACTGCTTTATTTAATAATCGTAAGGCAAAATGTTTCAAGTGCACAAAACATATAGAGCACAAGACGGTTCCAAAACACACATCTACTCGCATACTTTTGAGTATTTGTTTAAACTCATAATACATGCATTGTTGTGTAGCATTCATAGCATTTGTAATATATTGACGTTCTAATAAATTTAATAGTATTTTGTAATTGGTCAGTATTTTAGATACCGTTAATCGTTTATATTTGAACAAAAAGACGATTTATTCGTAAAATATTGTTCATAAGAATTTTTCAAAAATGGATTACAATTGTAATTCACGCCATCTCTCGCGTTCCAATTTTGAGCGCGAGCACTGAAGGATTAGCTGGTTGCATGGGGACTATAAACATCCCAACACCATTTGTGATAACTGCAAAATGAAATGTTTGGCCCAGTCCTATCTTTCAGCCGATCTGGATGGCAGAGCTGAGTAAGAGCTGGCTAAGAGCGTGAACCGACTCAGCGCTTCGGTTTCAATGGTCGCGGGTTCGAGTCCCGCCTTGGGTATGGTTGTTTGTCCTTTGAATCATGTATGTTTGTCGCGGAGGGCCTCGCGTTCTGCTGACCCCAGACCACAGGAGCTCGTGTGTTGAAGACTAGTGTATGGTCGAATATGCATCCCATCAGTACGTAAATGGTAAATAGCTATCGACTGGACAAAAGCCCTAAATAAAACAACCTTCCTTTCAACATCTCGATCAGGTTTTTCGTCCAGTTTCCCTGATCCATTGAGCAAATGCTGAGATGGCCCCTTGTTTTGCTTCTGGACATAAATGTAACTTCATTTTCTGTGCACGTCTTCTAGAATTCAGTGGGAAACACAATTCTTCACATTATCGTTTCCATGTTGTCGTGGCAGGAAGTAATAAGAGACAAAATTTATTGCTTATTTATCCTTGAAAATAGATTTTATTACATGGGAGTTTTTTTGTTTTTTTTTCTCCCTTTCAAAATTCAAAATTTATTGCTTATTTATCCTTGAAAATAGTTTTACTACATGGGAGTTTTTTTTTCTCCCTTTCAAAATTCAAAATTTAAGTAGTATATGACTTAGTGTAGGGATCACAGAATTTTGAAAATGTGCACACAATTCACTTTTCCCATAGCACGTCATACGCAGTTTTTAACTGTTTTTTTTACGTAAAATAAATAAATAAATAAAAAATAAATAAATAAACAACTTGTTTACTTTCCCCCAAGAAAAGAAAATCTGCTCGAAATAGAATCCATTCTTTGTGACAGGAACTCCTTCAATCTCCATGCGCGTCCATGATATTACATAAATTTGAATTACTTGTAACGCTTGTGAAGAACAAGAGGTTTGGTGACAACAATACCTAAGAAACATTAGTATTCCTGATGAGGCTTTTCAAAGAAAAATAACTTGTATTATAGTAGTTATCGCAAACAAGATAATATATGACCGCCACTTGGATTATATTGCAGTTCCAACAATTAAAATTAATTTATAAATCTAATTTTTTGAAAATTAACTTTCTAAATAATTAAAAACTAACAAAACTTTCAAAACTTTCTTAAAAGTAGGACATATTGCTTTAACAATGAATTAAAATGAAGTCGCTATTGGAAAATGTTTGCATCTTTCGAAAGCTGTTGATATCATTGTCCATAACATTTTGCTGTCAAAATTACCTTCAATACTCGTGATATTGTTCTAGGCTGGATATCTTCATACTTTGAATATTGATCCCAAGGGGCATAAATTGATTACTGGCACAAAAAAATATTATTTACACATATTTCCAATTATTTGCCATTTGAACATGGGGTCCCGCAAGGTTCTATCTGAGGGCTTACCTTTTTTTCTTTTACACGTAAACTATAGATATATAGAAAGATTAGAGACTATAGAAAGATTTCAGAAGTTTCAAATTGGTTTAGTAATAACGAATTCATAGTTAACAAAAGAAAAACGGTTTCAATGCACGTTTGCATTTGAAACCGGCAACAGCATGCGCCATTGAAAATGAATAGGTGGAGGTCGTGGGCCAATCTTTGCAGTGGATTATTGCGAGTCCACGGGCGTCTAGCGGCTCTGATTAACTTGATTTAATAACAGAGGGAGTTTACTCTCCCCAAAGCAGGCCCCTATCGTTTAGACCTGCCCCGCCCTCTTCGGGTTGCACTAATGCCAGGCTGGCTCCGGTTGAGTTAGGTCAGAGAAAGCATTATTGCTGTCTCTACAGCCACTCTGACCGGGAGGTGCTAGAGTTCCAGTACCGACATGGGCGGAATTTTAGACTGTTTAGTTAGGTTAGAATTCTTCTTTTGATAGCTCTGTTTAGCTGTCTAAAGGAGATTTCGAGGCTGGCTGCACTGTTTAGATAAGATAAGATAAATTTATTTAATTGGGTTTAAACCTGGTGACAGTTAATTACATAAATAAGGTAATACATTTCTTGCAAATAATAGCTAGCTTGCGGTGGTTTGTTTTACCAAAACCAGGCGACTGCCGGAGCAGTGTTCTAACAAAGGGGTCACGGATTACATGCCAACTTTTCATCTTCTTTGCCTTATCGTCTTACCATATTTTCTCTCTCTCTCTCTCTCTCTCTCTCTCTCTCTCTCTCTCTCTCTCTCTCTCTCTCTCTCCTTCTCCTCATGCACACGAATATACAAATGCATACTATCACATACGTTGGAAGACCGGTCAGGAGCTTAGAGCTTGTACTGGCTGAGGCTGTGGCCCGATGGAGGAAATACCTATATGGCGAAAACCCCGCAATCCGTCGTGTATGTCGGCGCCGAACTTCGCTATCGAGCGGAGAAGAAGCACCGCTACCTTCCATATAATACATTCACTAACGGATACAATAACAGAACTAATGACTACAGCAGTTTAGGTTCCCAGAAACATCAATTAATAAATCAGGCTGACATCCGGTCGAACGCAACGTCGCCATACACATCGATAGAGAGCGCAATATGAACTGCACATACATCTTACTGATAGTTACCGATCAGTGCAAAGGACTAAGGAAAGTTTAAGTTATGAAGGTGATTCATGGTATACTGTGTAATGCCACAGATGCAACTGGATACTAGAGATACTTACCCGGGATTCGACCTTGCAGCTTTATTTTTCCCATACTCGGACTCAACTAAGCTAAGCTCCTTCGCCACGAAGCGCATTTGAAAAGTAATAGTGGTTTGTATAAAAACTAAAAAGGAACTATTTGTCACCTTCGACACTTCTACGTCTTCATTATAAAAAAAACTTTGAGTGCTTCCGACAATGTTTTGAAAACTGACATATATATTTTTTTGGTAAATATTTTAAACATTTGGTGGTTTCAGAAATTGTAAACATGTAAAGAAAAGTGTCGAAAGTGTAATTGGTTTTAAAGTATGTCGCCCTAGAAATAACTCCGTCACCAGATGTTTCACAAAGGTCCCCTTGATGATTTTCTGTGTATAGAGAAACAAGGAGCAGGGCAATGTGGTGATGGTAGGATGACTGATTACTTTTCTGCTCCAAAAAGCATTGGTCAGAGGAAAACATTGAACTAAGTTTCTACCGTATTCGAGTTCGTACTCATCCCTTAATCATTTCTGAAAGTTCACTGGTGGCGATCTCTAAGGTGCAAGAACATCAAACAACGACTAAATACGCGGAGTTGAAGACTTCGTGTTCGACTCCGTCTCGCATAAGTCATGGAAGTTTTCACCATGTGCTTGAGGAGTGGATTGCTTCTCATACTGCCTCAAATCTCGTATGATACATATGACCCCATTCATAAGCATTCATTTGACATTATACATCTCTTCTGAAGATACCTATCATAATCCATCTACTGCAATACAATGCCATATACAGCACATAATGTGAGAGCCAGACTAGAGAAGACAAATATATAAGCCTTACAGTTGCCTATTCTGCTATTCGTGAATTTGCCAAAGATGTTTTCAGAGCTCCGAAAGAGAGCACCTAGACCTTTTTGGGATTTATCTTTGACCCAACATTGAATATAAGTGGAAACGCAACACGCTTGAAATAACGTCTACTCATTACATGTGTGGAATCGCCTTGTTGCAAATGAACTAGCTATTACCGGACTCGTAGGCTCTTCCCTTGCGTTGGAACCAATCCCTACTTAATTCCTCCTAAGTGTCGGGCATTGCGATGGAGAAGGTTCAGCCCAAGTGCGTGCTACCCGAATTCTCTAAACCCGACGGGCACGGATCTCCCAACCCGTGTCATCACTGCGCCCGCCTTGACACTAACGATGTGAGTCACAATGAAAAAGTGGACAGTCCAGCGAGAGTTTCTAATCCCATGTCGTCTAAATGTCGGACCGAGGACCCGATTCCAAAGAGAAGACCTAAAGGGGGAAAGCGTCTTCGTTCGCCTCTCTTTCCTACGATTGACTGATTATTTCGCTGATCGTTTCCGACCGCGTTGACTGCTATGGTCATTCGTTGTGTAAGAATAGTGTATATTTTGTCACGGAAGATGGCCGTGATCTTCCTGCGCTGGATGAGATCTGCCGCTGACCAACACGGTGGCTTGCGGGGTTTTCCCAACCAGGTATCTCCTACTAGCGGGGCACCGCCCCAGAAGGGATTACGATTGATTATGTCGTTGATCGTTTCCGGACAAGTTAGCCCATTCAGTATGATCATTCGTTCCGTAAGTATTATTCATGTTTTATCACGTGATATGGCGATGATCTTCCCCCGTTGGATGGGGAGGTCTGGCGCTGACCGACACGTTGGCTTGCGGATGTTTTCCCAACCAGGTATCTCCCACTAGAGGAGCACCACTCCAGTAAGGACAAGCTCTAAGCTCGCGACTGGTCTCTCAAGTGTTTTGCATATGTGTGTAAGTAAGGAGAGAGCGGTTCATGGCCCGTTTGTTAAGGTACTGCTCTGGCAATCGTGTGGTGTTGACCGGAGAAACCACGGAAAGCTACCGATAAGAGAAGCCGGTCGCTAGAATTCTCGTGAAGACAGCGGCTGAATTCGACCTAGCGTGACCTATCTAGTTAGAGCTACCTAATTAGTTGTCGAAAATCTTGCCACCGTCGGAATTTGAACCCAAGGTCCTCTCGATGAGGGGCATTGCAGTGATATCAGTTGACATCCTGAGGCACCTAAGTCGGTCTCCCTACAAGTATGGTACTCTTTTCCCATCAATTTACCTCGAAAAGTCCACCCCCAGGAGACCCGAAACTAGAACGTCCTCGGCCTACCAAGCAAAGTGGAACTGCAACTACTACGTTATCGCTCCCGGTTCCATCGTCGCCTTACTTTCTCCTCTGCATTCTTCTCCCCGCCGCCCTGTCGCATCTCGTCCGCCTCCCGCGTTACTTCACCCGCCCCGCCCCGTACCTCTCACCCCCTTCCCGCCCCGCCCCCAGATCCTCCTTCCCATCACGGGCCGCGCCTGGCGCTCTCATTTGCCAAGTAATAAACGCGCTGTAATTGCTTTATTAGCCGCCCTCCCCTTCCCCACGCGCGCTCGCGTGCGGCCAATGCAACCGCAATTACCAGCCGTCATAACCGCCGCCGCCATCTCCCTGCAGAGGGCTAGCTGTTTAGAGAGTCAAAGCTTTTTAGCATGAAAACGCGTTTGGAATTATGCGTTGCACAGATTCAGGGTCTTTTTCGCGATGCTACGATGAGCGAAGCTTTGTTGCCATCTCGTATATACGCGAGTGAACGTTTATTGTTTGTATTTACACCGATTTATTCTGCTTCCATCGATTGAAATAGGTAGCCGATGCCTTCTCGTTCAGTGCAATAAGGGGTAAGAACAATAATACAATAATATTCCTGTTGGAACTACAATGTAGAAAGGTAGCAAGAAAATGTAAACTAGAGGTGCTACAGAATGGCACGGACTTTCTCGTAGTAAAGTTTTCTATATTCCTTCGTGTGAATTGGTTTACGTCATCGTATAGGGTTTGTTTGGCACTAACCCTACCAAAAATTTAAAGAAAAAATTTGAGCCTTTTTTGAGACAATCTTGTTTCTGCAATTTTTAAACGCAATTGCAAATATTGCACGCACTATTGCCCGAAATCTACCAAAAATTACAAACAAAATCCACATGACCTTAATGAAAGCACTGTTTATGAACAAGAAATTTCAGTTGAAGGAAAAACTCTATCTTCAATATTGTAATTGTAAGAAATTGCAGAAAAAATTAAACTTATAATTTCCAATTTAATTAATCCTGAAAATAAACCTATGCCACCTAAATAAGTGTATTAACTCTATTCTTACAAGAAATGTAAAGAAAAGTTTGGAGCAATTTCTTAAAAAATTTTGAAAATGTTCCTAGAGTTTCAGATAAAGTCCCGAAAACATTAATGAATGTTTTTCAAAAACGACAGGGGTTTCTTCAATTTGGAAAATTCCTAGCATGGTTTAAGCACTAATTTGTTCACATACACCAGACAGACGGGCCGGGAGCGGTAGGTCAGTGCATCAACTGATATCACTGCAGTGCATCTGACCTGGAGGACTAAGATTCAGTCCTGACGGTGGCAGGATTTTCAACACTAACTTTTCAGCTAGGTCGAATTCAGTCGCTGTCTGGAGAATTCTAGCTGCCGGCTGCTCTGATCTGTAGTTTTCCGTGGTTTCACCGATCAACACCAGGCTAATACTCGAACAGTACCCCACCAAACGGACCGCGCTCTCATTCATTCCTCTTCCTTGTCCCATTCCCTCCCCTTACACACACTTACACTAACATGCAGTACACTACCACATATTCCGGGAGACCGGTCGGGAGTTTAGAGCTTGTCCCGGCTGGGGCAGGGCCCCAATGGTGGGAGAGTCCTGGTTAGAGGGAAACCCCACTAACGACAGGTCAGCGCCGGATATCGTCATCCAGCGAGGGAAGATCGCTGCCATCTCCCGAGAAAAAAACATAAATTACACGTACGGGACTAATGACCAAAGCAGTTGACGCGCCCGGAAACACGAAAGAATCAATCAACGGACGGTCAGACGGACGGATGTTTTGTTTTCAATTGGTATCTCGGCATCAAGGACCCACAAAACAGTGGTTCTGGCTGCACCACGTGTTAGAGGATTTTTTTCTTAATTTAGCAACTAAATTTATCTTTTTCGTAATCAGGGCCCGGAACGAACTTTTTCTGGCGAAAATCCGCTGTTTTTTTTTTTGTGCAGCATTACATAACGTTCTCTACACTAGGTATATTATTACTCCGTATATACGTACGTATACGAGAAAGTAAAAACTAAGTTAATATATCAATGGTCTTGACTATTGATTTTGTTCTACAAACGTAACCAATCCTTAATTTTCATTTTAATGTCATCTTTAAACTCATCATGAAAACACTGACAGAAACTATCACGAGAGAATGGTACCGAGTTGTGTGGTTTCTTTCATTTTAAATGAAATCTCTCTTCATTCGAAGTAAAGAGTTTTGGGACGTAAAGTTTGCTAAATAATCGTGAAATTCATGTAGGGAAGAATAATAAGAGCTTTGTATAGGAGTGCACCGTAGGAACACCTCACAGAATAACACAATAAATGGGATGATGCTTATGAAATCGAATAGAGGCACCGTTGGAGGAGAAATTCTGTCACTGATTTTGTAGCCATATAGTGGAGGGGCAAAATAACTATAACACAGTTGACTTTGACGATAGCTGCACTGTGAATGCACATAAATCGGGAAAAACAATGTAAATACGATTTCTAATATTTGGGGCATATCTTTTCGCATAATGATGACTTTTCTGCAGTCAGTGACCTTGTAGATCCATTGCAAGCAGAAACGTAGATACAGGAACAAATATAAATTAATGTTAAAATAAACTTTTTACATCAGGAACTCGTTTTAAGGGAAACTTTCAAATACTTCGAATTCAGAATCGAAGAATTGCCCTTACCTCTTCGAATCTATTTCAGAAATTATTATCCAAATGGATAAATAGAACAGAAGTTTCAAGGTTTAATATATGCAATGGATTTAATTCCCGAAAATCATAGAGTTGTACATTGCTCTCCATCGCTCGCTTCGAGATTCGAGCGTGGGTGACGATGTTCGTGGTTTTCTGTGGAACCAGATATTGAAATCAATAAGATACAGCATACCTTTTTACTTTATCACTACCCTACGTATGTACGTAGTGAAGTGAAAGTACTGAAATGCTGCAGCGGAAAATGACGATTTTTCTTAATAAAACTCATATTTTAGGGCCCTACTTTCGAAAAAGTGGAAAAATCTTCATTAAATCAAATTTTTATATTACATTTTTTCTATGATAGAGTAACGGAACGTTTAAAAATTTGAGAAAAAATTTAAATAAAATCATGAATAATTTATGGGAAATGTAAAAGGTTTTTAATTTTGAAATATCTTTTTAAATTTTTTTTAAAAACCAATTTATTTTTTTTTTTAAATTAAAAATTTGTAAACTCTTTTTTCGCAAATTGCAAAATATGTACAATGCAAAATTTCAGTATTGAGATGTTAAAATGAAACATGTTTAGAAAAAAAATGGATCTTTAAATAAGGTCAGGAACAATGTTTTGAAAAAACGTGTAGTTTTCGTTTAGTTTTTGCTTGAAAAAGTGGGCATTTAAAAAAAACTTTCATTTTTTTATTCAAATGTTCCGCCCGGATAGAACAAAGCTGCTATAAAATGATGCAGGTCTTATTTTCATTGAATCTATGAATGTTGAAAACGTTATAAATAGTGCTCGAAAGTATGTCTTGTTTAATACCAGTTTAACTTTAAACGCTACATTCTCGGCTCTCTTCTCTAGCCAAATGGTTCAATTACACAGAATGTAATCTAATTGTGAAGACAATAGTTTGTACTTTTTTAAACCTAGACATAATTAACGATTTGTTATCAATAATTTGTACCCAAAGGAAGTGTCCTTGACGAATCAGACAAATATAACATAAGTGCTTTCCACAACGTCAATTTCATTACGTGTATGAGGTAACGATATCGTATGAGAAAATGATAACATACGAAAGACACTCAAATGCGTCAAGTACGAGCACATCTATTGAGACTGTTGCACTTTGAACAATACATTATCTTGTCCGCGTACGTGACATTTCTCAATATCTCTTGCATGACAGCTACATTTGATTTTTATCTGATCAAACACTTGGATATTTTCCTCAATTTGAAGTGTTAAAATAGGAATAAATTGAGTTTTTCTCTTTAGAGTTGAAGTACTGTTTATCAGACTCATCATTCTAAAAATAAAAAGCTGAGATAAGTGATTTGGAAAGCTGTTTTTAAGAATCATAAAAGGCTGCCAGTGACATATAACTGCATGTAATAACAATTAAACTTTCTTACAATTAAATTGTTGTCACTAATTTGTTCAATCTCAGTTCCTATTGTATTCATAGATCAAAGACAATTTGATTTGGGTATTTGGTATTTCATCTGATTTTTTTTCTTTCACTTATAAATTAATATACTATTAATGTAAACGTAATAATGCACATCGAATATGTCAAGTTGTTGCAGTACATCATAATACACCAGTAGGGAGGTTTCTCAGCTTGATACGCATTCTAAAATGTGACTGACAGAATTTATGCTTCCTTGTTAAGTACTACATATAAACAAATTTTTGTTTTTTAAATTAGGGATTCCTGTGTTCCTTCTTTTTAATTAATGATGGAAATGGAAACCATTTATTTGTCGTTTAAGAAGCGAAACAAAACGCTCATACCAACACCTCTTTCCTTCAGTGCATTACTAAGGTCTCTGAGCAATCAATTTCAAAATCCTCTGAAGGTGAGACATAAGACAAAAGCCTGAATTTTTGACATTTTCGGGGTATTAACATTTTCTGAATATTCAGTTTTCGGAATAAAATTATGTGTATATTGATGTGCAATGATGTGTACACAGCGCCACTGTTTTAAAATATGTGTTGTTATTTTCTTTCTTCATCTTCATGTGTCAAACTGGCAGTCAGTCTGGTGACAAGTCTCTCATTTACGATTTATTTTTGGAAAGAATTAATCTGGAAGGTTTTACTTTTCACTAAATGATAAAGAAAATTTAACTCTTTAAGGTTGTAGGCGTTACAAAACGTAATTTTCTATGACTATGTACGTTACAAATGTGTTTTGTTTACTTGTTATCATGACGAGGTGCTTTCGTAGAGGAATTAACTTCGACGCAGTATTTTGAAAAATCACATTTTTCAACACATTTTTTGCATCATCTCTAAAACTATTCGTGATAATTTTCTTATTTTCGAAGGAGGAAAATTAAGTAATTATCAATATATGCTACCAAAATGAGAACATTTAGCTTCACACTTCAGAATTTTTGAAAAAAGTAGAGAAAAATAATGAAAAAATTTACCTTGTTTTAACATGTTTTATAAATTACAAGTAAATATTTAAAAGATGGAAATCTGTCCGAATTTACTTAAAACATTTCCAGCAAGCTGATCTTAAAATTTTTGCCGCACTAGGATGAATATTTTCTGAGATAATTGGTCAAATGAACAGCCAAATTAACAATTGAGAGATACGGCTTTGTGTCTCCCCTTACAAATAATTTAGTTTTGGCGCTTTTTGCAGGAATTGTGCTCTGACCAGTGGCGCTTAGACCTCCCTCGTGACGGCGTCGCGGCGACCTCGATCCGCGATCATCCAGGCGGATTTTTGCGGAGAAAGTCCGCGACAGTTACTGCTTCTCGGTGCTCAGCTCAAGCTCCTCTACGGCGGAGTACAGGTCCTGCGCCTCCTCCTCCTATTCTTCCTCGTTCTCCTCTTCCTCC
The DNA here is from genome assembly GCA_964035755.1 of Teleogryllus oceanicus. NCBI lineage: Eukaryota > Metazoa > Arthropoda > Insecta > Orthoptera > Gryllidae > Teleogryllus > Teleogryllus oceanicus. The sequence goes on from CAXIVR010000008.1 coordinate 49,154,482, forward strand.
TTCACCTCCGCCTCAAACCCTCATCCTAACTACTCATCCTCTTTGTCCTCCCTTCTTCCTCCGGTTCCACTTCCCCCCCTTCCCCCTCTTTCTCCTCCTCCTCCACCTCTGTCTCCTCATTCACGTCCTCCTTCCCTTTCTCTTCTCCCCGCATCCCTCTCTCTTTCTTCTTCTTTCTTCTCCTCCTCGCCCTCACCGTCTCTACCGCCTCGTCCTTTTTTGTCTCCTCCTCCTTCCACTTTCTCCTAATCATTCCCTCCTCACTCTTCTTCTTTCTCACCCCTCCGCCGCCATCGCGACCGCCGCCTCCACCTTACCTCTCCCTCCTTTCCTTTTCGATCCTCATTCTTCTCTCCCATTCATTATTTTCCCTCTTCTTCATTTTCTTTTCCTCGTTTTTATCTCCTCAGGTCTCTTAATATTTCCTTCCTCTCACGTTACTCCTCTTTCCTCCCTTCCTTCATCTTCTCCTTATCCTCTCTACCCTTTTCCGCTTTTCTTCCTCCCCACCTCTCATCTTTCACCATCTGTTTCTTCAACTCTTCCCCCTTTCTCCCAATTTTCCTTATGATCTTCCTCCTTTTTCCTTTCCCTAATCTCTCTGTTCCTCTCTTCGCCTCTTTTCTTCTAATACTCCTCCCTTTTCCCCCTATTCTTCCTCTCCTTCCTTATTTTTCTCTTCCCCATCTCTCATGCCCCCCTCTCCTCACACCTTCTTGTAACGCCTTCTCTCTCTCCATCCGTGTCTGCCGGTGAGCTTTATGAGGGCTCAGGCCGAGACTCGACACAAGATGAACTGTTGTGGTTATGACTGCGATACAACTGCCTCTTCAGATATGGTTTCCCCTCTTGCCCGAGTGACGCTGACCTCGTTAACCGCGTAATGATCCAGAGAACAGAACTGTTATGGAAGAATAGCTCTTTTCAATAGACCACAATAAATATAATCAGAAATTAACCAATAAACAAGAAATAAACAGAAATTATCGCAGTTCCCTGAGATCTGGTTTTTGGTCGTGAAATCCTGCTAGCTAAATAAAAAGAGGTTCTTGAACTTTAGAAATATGTAGATTTGTTTCATTGAATAACTTCTTGAGTAAATGTGCATATTATGTTCTAAAAAGAATGTAAATTTATAATGTGATTTTGATAATAGATTTTTTCTAATGATAAAATAATATGCTGAAATTATATTCAACCTGATTATTCTGTCCTTTGTTTTGGAAAATAGAACAAATGTGTTATTTTCATTCGTTAATAGTGAAAATATTATTGATTTGCCTTATTTTCTTCTTAAACGTTATTTCAGGTCTACCTGCGGAGTTAAGTTAAATTTTCTGCTAATTTGCAAATTTCCTTTAGAATAATAATATTCAGGACAGTCGTAGTTCGACAGCGTTAGAGGCAACAACTACTGCTGCGCTCTATCAGCTTACCGATACACTGTATCTCCGAACCAAAATACTTCAGTATTAATATTACCTAACAGTGTTATTTGAAGTGCTATCAGTGTTCCAAGCAGTATACAGCGTTTCTCTGGCTGGCCTGCCGGCTGGCTCAACGTATCCACATGAATAAAGCAGTACCAGCCAAACTCAAGATGAATCCGTCACTTAACCTCCAAGAGCAACCCACGAAGGCGTACGCCGGAGCTGCAAATACTGTGAGTTTTCCATCAAAAGAACAATCTATACTACTGGACGCATGCGAAAATCTAACTGTCAAAGACTATATAAGTAAACTAACTGAAATTGTTCCCCCCAGTGCCATTACCTTCATATCAAGAATATCCAATAACAGAATATGTGTGTTTCTGAACTCGAAGGTCAATGCTGATCTTATAACTAACAAATACCCTACTCTAATCATTAAAAATACTTCTGTTAATGTGAGACCCCTAATTAACAAACTCAAGAGAATCATAATATCAAATGTATACCCTTTTATTCCAAACGAGGAAATCACAAACATTTATCCAACCTGAGGAACTCACAAACTCCTCAGTCATCAGTGATTGTACATGAAGGTACACCATATAGAATATTTTTCTCTGCTGAAAACATTACTTGTTTCAATTGCAAAATGGAAGGCCATACCGCTAGTAACTGCCCACAAAATATCCCCAAAGAGAATTGCCTTCTAGACACTCCCAGTACAAATATACCAACTATCCTTCTAATAATATGGAAGTACAGCCTACCATAACTGAAACACCCACTGCCCCCTCCACCAGTGACCCTATGAACTATCCTCCCCTTCTTAAAAGAAGCCTCCCCAATGAACCCTCTTCCCTATCTGAAGCAACTAATAATGTTAAAGATAATAATCAAGACAATAATGTTAAAAAAAACAAAAAAAAGAAACAGAAAAAGAATTCTTCAAAACATGAAGAACTGGACCAAGATAGCAATCCTGATAAAACACTTGAAGACATGCTCAGCCCAACTAAAGATCTGCTTGAAATGAACCAAAACTCCTTCCCTCTGTCAGCGAATCAATTACACTTACTACTAGAAAATACTCTAGGCTCTGCTGATCATCTAACCATAGTAAAGGACTACTCCAATGATATTCCAGCTGTTATAAAAATGCTCAGTGACATTTACCCTGTATTAAAGGATAGAATTATCAAAGGCAGAGTTACCAGAATAAGAAAAAAACTGCAGAAACACCTACTGGAATCAGACACAGTTGAGTCTGAATCCAGTATGGAAACTACCTGACACTAAATCTTTTAATTCAGGTCTCTTAAATAAACACCATTCCCACCTTGCTAAATAAATTCCAAGCAAACAAATGAAGATACTCCAATGGAATATTAATGGATACTATTGTCATCTTGAGTATCTGCAACTATTACCCAGATATCATTTGTTTGCAAAATCCAATTTCAAGGCTAATCACTCAGCTAATATTAAGAATTATCAATGTTTCTTTAAAAATAGAACCACTGATCATGCTTCTGGTGAAGTAGCCATATTTTTAAAAGCTGCAATTTTGGCTGATAACCTTATGATAAAATCTAATCACATCCTCCAGGAATGTCCCCAATTCAATTCTGTGAGACCTTAATTCTTTGACAAGAAAAGATTTAGTACCATTCTAAGGGATAATACTTACCAAAGTAATGTTTTAAAATTTTGTAATGAAATAGGTATTTCAGTAAATATTTAACTGTATTAGAATAACGTAATTTTCCATTCCTTTTTGTAGTAATTAACAGTTATGTAATTTTCACGTTTAAGTTTTATGTTTTTATATCCATATCATCTCTGTACTGTAACCTCAATTGTAACCTCAATATTGTAAAAACTAAAAATTGACAATGTAAAATATAATGTATTCATTTAGTCGCTAATGACCTAGCCTTGATGCGACTTAAAATAAATTAAATAAAAAAAAATATTCAATTCACCAAATATTACACTAGCTGTTATAAAGACATCTCAGCTCCCAACTTAGAGTTAGCGCTATAAACTTAAATAATGTTTCTGTTCTGCGGTCAACAAAATTGTTTACGTCAATTTGCATAAAATATTGAGAGCAATTTTCAAAGCAATACAATTCTTAGAAAATGATCCAACACGTTTTTGGTACTTCATGACAACGTTCTGTTGTTGCCTCTCAGATTTACTATAATGTGCAAAAACAGCAGAAAACCTGTTGAATTTTTTTTATCCGACAGCAGTTATAAAGTTTCTGCGCTCTTACACAAAGAGAGGAAATTCCAATTAATTCTCAGCTTTTCAAGTTTCTCGTGTACCATACACGGTAACGGAGTAATATACGCAGTATAAAGTTACTTTTTCGTTTAGTTAACTAAATATGCTCATTAATTCCACGAAAAATCGTTGATTATCTCAATGTTAATAGGACGCGTGCAGTTAAAATTCCACCGTGCAATTAAAGCAACACACCAGACAATTCAGAAAAAGAGCGAAATCGTATAATTAAGAAACTATAACACAGACATAGCCAAGGTATTTGTAGTCGGCCATGAAACATGAACAAAAAGTACGTGAATATTACGTACCTACAACTACATATAAACAACGAATGAATAGAACTGAATTGGGGATGTAACGTTAAGTAACATAAAATATTTAACGTGAATATATTAAATATTTACATGTAAAATATTTGGTCTTAATATTACGAATGTAAAAAATGTAAACGTCAATTGTGTTTCCAGTTCTAAAAAGTATGCAATAGCAAAACTGTGTCAGAAGTCAGTAGCTTTTTCACCCAATATTTAAACATGTTGTATTCTCTCTCATATCTATCTTTACTTTTGGGAAGATATGTTTTCATGATTTTATGAGCTTCTAATATTTCATCCGCATACATCCAGTAGCTTCTATTTGCAAATATTTCGTGGAAACAAAAACAATGCAAGTCCCACTAAAATATATTTTTTTCAAAAGCAATACTTCGTCATGAAATTCATGCCTCGAGTAGAAGAGATGTGTTTGAATTTCTTAGAATTTGTATTATTCATAAATGGAAACGAAAAAATATTGAACGTAACATATGTATAAAAGGGTATAATTGCAAGAATTGTATGTTCGAGAAAATGAGAGACGATAGGAGCGAGTTTTCTTATATACCATGAGTGGTATACTCATCCTATATAAGAAAACTCGCTCCCATCGTCGCACGCTTTCTTGAACATACTATTCATGCAATCATCCCCCTCTTTATACACTCATTTCGTTAATTACTATAATGGTGTGGAAAATAGATTTTGAGATATGAACGGAGATTTGAATGGGAATTTGTTTTGGGGTCCCCTGATACCGAAAAAGTGTTTTTCTTCAACGTTTGCCTGTTCATCTGACCGTCCGTTTGTTGTGTGTGAACAACGTTAGCGCCTGAACTAATTGTATGATTTTTTCCAAAATGAGTATTTCCCTAACTTTCTGAATTGATTGAGGCCTTGAGAGTTTGAAATTAATTCTTTGAAATTTACAGGTACTTCACAAAAAGCCCTTGGGACATTTTCAAAATTTTCTCAAAAATTACTTCTATTTTTTCTTAAATTTCTTGTGACAATAGAATGAAATACACTTACAAAGATGACATTGATCCGGTTTTCACGGTTGCCCCGGAATTTTTGAATGTTGTCAATTTAATTTTTTTTCGACGTCTATGATATTGGAGATGGAAATTTTTCCCTTCAAATGAAACTTGTTCTCTAACGAATATCGTGTAGTTTTTTTTTTAAAATACTAGTAGTTTTTGCGTAATGTTTAGTAAAAACAGGCAATATTTAAAATATTGAAAGCAAGATTTCTTCAGAAACTATTGCAGTTTCCTTTAGTTTTTAAAGGATGTAAAAATTCACCGAATAACGTGATAGAAAAGTAGCGTCTGTTCTTTTCCAAAAATTACACAAATATATTATCTCCCTCTCCCTCTCTCTCTCTTTCTCTCTTTATCTTTCTCTCTGTCTCTCTCTCTGTCTCTCTCTTTCTACGTCTCTTTTCTCTCTCTGTCTGTCTGTCTCTCTCTCTCTCCCCCTCACACACACACACACACACACACACACACATACACACACACACACACCATGTAGCAAATATGTACTACATTAAAGGCGTTTCACAAACATTATTACACTTAAAAGTACTGGCGTTTTGAATGATTTTCTGTGAGGATTCTTGAAAACTCAAAACATTTGTACTGAAAACTAACTCAAAATTGCGCATTTTCAGAAAATTCAAAGGTTTTTTTTTCAAAAACGGCTGCAAATTTTTCAATGAAAATGTGCATATAAACATTTTACTTTTCTTACTTCTTAAATTTAAAAATATACGTATCAGCTTGGAAGAGGAAATGGATAAACTGAATATCTAGCCCAGACTAAACAAATTATAAAACTAACTACAATAAATAAGTCTGTGCCATGCCACTAGTTTTATATTTGTGTTGTTATTTGACACAACGTTCATATTTTGAATATCTCAACCAACTTAAAAAACTGCAATTTATCTTTTGCTGATACTGATACTCTCTGGAAAAATTACTTATTACATCATACATCTTCAATACCATGCAAGTGGCTCGGGGCGTAGTGCACATTCAGGATGCTCGAGTTCAAACCCCGAGCCGACCATCCTTATCGGGGTTTTCATGGTTTCCCTCGGTCATCCAGACTAATGCTTGCATGGTTCTGCACAAATGTCACGACCGCGAAACCGGCTAGTCGCTGGCCGAATTCCTTAACTACGTGAAGTCATGAAGGTTAAGCGAATTCGAGACATCGCGGGTTCCTGGTTGGGTGACGGACTAGAACCCTGGAAACTAATGGCGCCGAGGTCAATTGGGGCATACAATGACTAAATACAAAAATCTCTTCAATGAATTTTCATATTTTGCTGTCACAAAGAAACTAAACGACTAAATACAAAAATCTCTTCAATGAATTTTCATATTTTTCTGTCAACAAAGAAACTAAACGACTAAATACAAAAATCTCTTCAATGAATTTTCATATTTTGCTGTCAACAAAGAAACTAAACGACAAGCGTGGCATACCGATACTTTTCTCCTCTTAGGTTATCAAATGCATAATTTGAATATTGTAATAAATACTAAAATTTATGACGAGCATCAACACTTCACTAACGGAATGTAGACTTTCTGTGTTCTCCCACGTGATCAGAACCAAAACGATCAAATACTACCAACAGTATTTTACGTGTTTTCTCATGTTCCACCCTGAGCACTAATATTGTGGTAGGTGCCTCGTACCTCGATGTACCTTATTTAATCAAGAAGTGTTCGAAAAAATGTTAGTAATTCCGTCAAAAATACCTAGTAACTACACATATCTAATTTAACAATGTATATGTCATCATTAAATATCTAAAATTAAGGTATAAATTGCGTTGGGAAATATATCTCTAGCTCTATTACAGGAAGAGGTCACAGGATTAAAAAATATTTTTCTTCTTTTGTAATTTTCAAACTCTCAACGATTTAATATAATTGGGAAATACATTACTTTTTAATACATTTCTCTACTTACAAAAAAAATTAAAAAAGTCCAGCCATTTTTTGAATATTTAGAAAATATAACAGGAGCCTAATTTAAATGACCTCCCAAAATTAATATATCTATATGATCTTGGGAACGGTAAAATAATTTTATTTGGGTTATTTTTACAGTTTGAGTTTAAAAGCCTCCAATAGTCGGAGTTACACGTGACACTTGCATCTATTCATCCAAACGCCGAAACATCATCAGTTTGGTATATAAACGTACATGTATCTCCACGCCATACCCTTCAATCTTAACCATCCTTGAAACAGCATTAATAAAACTTAATACCAGCTTAGGAGGCTCAGCGCATCATTTGTTGTCCCTGCTGTGTCCCTGATCGGGAGGTACTAGGGTTCGGGGGACTGATGGTGGCAAGATTTGCGACACTAGCTACATAGCTAAGTCGAATTCAGCCCCTAGCTGGAGGAGAATTCTATGGGCCGGCTGCTCTGATCGGCAGTTTTCCGTGGTTTCTCCGCTCAACACTAGGCAAATGCCGGAACAGTAGCCTAACAATCAAGCCAGGGTCCACGCACGTATCTTTCCTTCCTCTTCCTTGTCCTACTCTCAACCCTTACTTACACACAGTCACTCTTAGAAGCCGTCTACCACACATGCCGGGAGACCAAACGAGAGCTTAGAGCTTGTTCCGGCTGGGAGATGGTTGGTAGGAGATACCTCGTTGAGGAATACCCGCAAGCTGACGTGGAATCGTCGGACCTGGAATGATGACCTTTGCAGTTAACGCGCCCGGAATCACTAATCAATAAACTTTGATCCTGAAGTGAGTGCGGAGATACAGCTCAAAAGAACCAGAGACACGGACTTTAGAACAAAAAATACGGGTCGAAGTGGTGAGGTGATTCCACTGATTTTCTTCGCTATAGTACTGTACAGGGGAGTAAAGTAACAATAGTTTGTTTTAACTTGTAAATTTGAAAGCTTCATCTATTTCTTCAACATTCTCAATTGAAACATTCGTAAATGTTTGTAAGAAAATGTCAATTAACGTTATTTACAATATAATATTTATAGCCTTGTAAAAATCAAATTCTTACTCAAACCATTATTGGCAACCACCATATTTTAGTTCTCTTGAGCATAATCAAAATAAAGCATGCATAAATGCTCTCTTAGCATCTATGGGATTTGTATGAGACTGGAATATCGTAAATCTTTTCTAGGAGGAGATTCATCGGGACTTTTCTTTGTAATAGAAGAGAATCAAGAATTCCTCAAGAATTCCCATAATCCACGCTTACATCAAATACTAGCCTTTCATACAGTTCACTTACTTTTAATACAGTCGATAAGAAACACAGTAAAACACAAGTAGCCTGTTAAGATATCAAAATCCGTTTCTCCGTACATCACAGATAACGACTTAAAACTGATACGACACGATACATCACAGATACGTCACAGATAACGACTTATTCACTGTGAGTACCAACTTACAGGAAATTGTTTTACCTATAGCTAATTAACAGATTTTTCGTTTCTTGATCCATAAAATATTTTTCGTCTGAATTATTCATTATTTTTATTTCGGTTCTTTGAATTCAACGAAATTTTACCTTTTTCATAATTATTGATTACCTTTGTAGCATTTCTCTTACTAAACTTTTTGGTTTTTAAGGCGCTAAAATTTTAAGGTACTTCAACTATTTTTAAATATAGGCAAAACTATATAGACATAAGTAAACTCAGAGTTGTTTACATATATCACACTTCCCCTCCGCGTGTCGCATAAACTTGACGTGCGTTTATGACGCGCCTATATACAGGGAGCAGCATGAGGTCGGCGTTAGTTAAGTGGCGATACTAGTAATCCGCACCGACAGAAATTACCTCTGCATTAAATCTGTCACATAATTCTCTTAGTTTGTGACATCACGCAAAGTGTGTCCCCGGATAAGGTGGTAAAACGTTCCCCTAAATCAAATGACGTATGAGTTATGTTATAATTCTAACATAAAAATAATATTTTTGAAAGGTTTCTTAGCCCCGTTCCCCACTCCACTCTCTAGAGCCAAAAGCGTGTTTTTTAATTTATAGTTTTTTCGGCAAATTAACACTATTTTATCTTAATGAAAAAATATAATAAATAAGAAGACAGTTCCTACTATCAGAAAAAATAATTATGATATTTTCTCAGACCCAAATTCAAACACAAAAATATTTTTGAAAAAAGTAACAAGAAAATTTTTATTGTTTTAAAACCATGGAACAGCTCGAAAAAAATATCAAACCTTCCCCTTAAAACACAAATTATTGTGAATTTTCAAAAACAGTTCCGTACCCATGAAACACGCAAATCTGGTGTAAATAGCCAGAAGGGAGTTATTCGAGATTATTATAATCTTGAATAATAATAATTATTATGTGTTGCAATAACCTTTCTCTGTATGTCATAATCTGCAAACTTTTATTTATTTCTTCTGAAAACTTTTCGATGTAGGAGGGGGTATAATTCTCTGTCCACTAGTTTCACACTTTCAAGGTTTTGGGTGGATGGTTGCTTATAAACTGCCAAAAACCATCGAATTTCCTTAGTGTATGATATTCTTAAGAGAATGAATATGATTACTTAGAAAGATTAAAAAAAATAATAATTTGTAACTAAATTCCAAAATCAAAATATTACCTGGGAGCTACAACAATGTATACAAATGTATAATAAATACTAAAATAAATGAACAGAACTTTTGGAGTCATTTTCAAAGAATATTTATATTCAAGGTGATCTAAAAGCGGAGAAATGGTTTTTAATTCTTTTAACTGCACCCCAGCTGTTGAAAAAATCTGAAAAAATTCACAACAATTAGTTTTTTTAAGAGGAATGTTTCATTTTTTCCAGCCTGTTCCCTGGTTCTAAGCCACAATAAAAATGATTTCTTCTCATTTTTTTCGAAAATATTTTTTGTGTTTGAATTTGGGTCTGAGAAACTACAAAAAATATTTTCTGATAGGAATTGTGTTCTTATTTATCATATTTTTCAGTCATAAAAATAGTGTTAATTTGCCGAAAAAAATCAAAATCAAAAACACGTTTTTGAACAGAACTTTTGGAGTCATTTTCAAAGAATATTTATATTCAAGGTGATCTAAAAGCGGAGAAATGGTTTTTAATTCTTTTAACTGCACCCCAGCTGTTGAAAAAATCTGAAAAAATTCACAACAATTAGTTTTTTAAGAGGAATGTTTCATTTTTTCCAGCCTTTTCCATGGTTCTAGCCACAATAAAAAATTTTCTTCTTATTTTTTCGAAAATATTTTTGTGTTTGAATTTGGGTCTGAGAATTTACAAAAAATATTTTTCTGATAGGAATTGTGTTCTTATTTATCATATTTTTCAGTCATAAAAATAGTGTTAATTTGCAGAAAAAAATCAAAATAAAAACACGTTTTTGAACAATTTTTTTTAAAGAATATTTTATTCAAGGTGATCTAAAAGCGGAGAAATGGTTTTTAATTCTTTTAACTGCACCCCAGCTGTTGAAAAAATCTGAAAAAATTCACAACAATTAGTTTTTTAAGAGGAATGTTTCATTTTTTCCAGCCTTTTCCATGGTTCTAAGCCACAATAAAAAATATTTCTTCTTATTTTTTCGAAAATATTTTTTGTGTTTGAATTTGGGTCTGAGAATTTACAAAAAATATTTTTCTGATAGGAATTGTGTTCTTATTTATCATATTTTTCAGTCATAAAAATAGTGTTAACACGTTGACTGCCACGTGGCGCCATGTGGCACCACACGTTATGTTTCCTTTGTTGCGCGCGTGGCGCCATATGGCGCTCGCGTCAGTTTGAATTCTCTGATCATTTTTGAGACTTGGAAAACTGATACATGTGTTATTAGTGCTTCGCTCTATTGAGAGAAGTTCACTTTTCGTCTGTGCTACTTATCCTGCGGTTGTCTGCCTGGTGGTGGTCTCTATTATCAGTTCTTTCTACCACGAGTTTGTTCGCGGCAGACGCGCGACTGTGAGGGTTCGTCTGTGCTACTTATCCTGCGGTTGTCTGCCTGGTGGTGGTTTCTCTTATTTCATTTCGATGTTTCATCCTAGTGCCTATTGCTGACATTTCTTGTCGATATCTAGTGAGGGAAGCATGGCTGCGAAGAGAGTTTCAGAGCAGATATTAGGGCGCTATTAGAAGATTCAGACAGTGATGATTTTAGCATAAGTGGGATAAATAGCGATTCTGATTTTGTGCCTCACGAAAGTAGTAGCAGCGATAGTGATGTAAGTGAAGACGGACCTCCTGATAGCGATGCTGAGTCTGATGGCGGCGCGGACGGTGCTTCTTTTAGTACGAGAAGGGTGAGTGTGTGGAGCGACTATTCTGGTCGACAACAGCAATTCACTTTCTCTCTTACCCAAAACACAAATTTGGAGGGTGAACCTGAGACGATGGATCCCCATGATTTTTATAAATAATTTTTATCCGAAGACATAATTGAAATGATGGTTGAGGAAACAAATAGAAATGCAGCACAGGTGATCCAAAAATCTCGATCCAAACGCACCAGCCGTCTAAACGAATGGCAGGACACCACGAAGGATGAGATGAAAAAGTTTCTTGGGTTGAAAATGTGGATGGGTCTTGTAAAATGCCTTCCATTGATAGTTACTGGAGCAAATTACCCCTCTACTCAAATGGCGTTGCACAAAAAACGATGCCAAGAAACAGATTTCAAATTCTTTCGAGATTTTGGCATTTTAGTGACAACGAAGTAGCAAGAGAAAGAACTGACAAAGTTCGACCTCTTGTGGAAGCTATTAAGAAAAAATTTATTCTAAGACATTCTCCAGGAGAATTTCTGGTTATAGATGAGTCTATGGTTCCATGGCGTGGTCGTCTAAACTTTCGGCAATATCTTCCAGGAAAGGCACACAAGTATGGGGTAAAAATTTTTAAACTGTGTGACGAGAAGGGTTATGTGTATGATTTCATAATTTATTCTGGGAAAGGTTTTATGCCCGATGGATCAGGGAGCATGGCTACAAAAGTAGTTTTAAATATGATGGAGCCATATCTTGATTGTGGACGCACAGTGTGCACGGACAACTTTTATTCTTCTATGGAATTGGCGGAGGCATTATTGCAAAGAATAACGCACTTCGTAGGCACATATCGTAAAAATAGAAAAGGTTTTCCTCGTGAGGTGGTAGCCACAAAATTGAAGAAAGGAGAAATTGTATCTCAAGAAAATGACAGTGGGGTTGTTGTTATGAAATGGTTAGATAAAAGGGAAGTGTGTATGATGTCAACAAAATGGAATGGTATCTTGGAAGGAACTGGAAAAATGAGAAGAGATGACCAAGAAATCAAAAAGCCACAGATGGTCATTTACTATAACAAAATTAAAGGAGGCATAGATATTGCAGATACTTTGGCTGCATACCATTCTTCGCTGAGGAAGACTGTGAGGTGGTATCATAAAGTAGCTGATGACTTGCTTTTCGGAACTTGTGTGGTAAATGCTTGGATTTTGTACAGCAACACTTGCTCTACTGGTAGAAGAATGAAACTAGAGGAGTTTCGAAGAAAGATCGTGCAGAATTTGCTGGGAATAACAGATAATACTGTCGACAGGACCGTCAAAAAAACAAACCATTACCGGAGGAATCAGACTACATGCAAGGAAAACCAAAAAGGTAAAATGATAAATGCAATACAAAAAAATAAAATTTGTTTATAGGTGTACAATGAATTTATTCTTTTCAGAACCGCAAGACGACGTTGCTGTCGTTGCTACACCAATCTTAAGAAAGCATTGGGTAGAGTTCAGGCAGGCAACAAGGCACCACGGGTATCAACCCAGATGCAAGACTTGCCCAGACAAGCCTTACTTATGTATTAATTGTTTTGAACCATTTCATAGAAATGAATAATATTTGATTGAAATTGATAAATACCATTATTTACAATATTCTTTAATCTGCTATTCTCATTCAAACCTTTAAAATCGTTCAACGAGAGAGTGTGGAACCTTCCGACACTTCACCAGAGATGTGGTGCCATATGGCGCCCATAGAAAAATTACGAACTGACAAAGCAACTGTGGCGCCATATGGCACCACGCATGATAATATCACCATTAGAAAGATCTGAAAGAATTAATATTTGTAATTTTTACCAGAGATTTTTCTGATCAAAATTGATGAAGTTATCGCCTCGGCAAACTAGGGTAGTTTCACGAATATCGACTTGGCAGTCAACGTGTTAATTTGCCGAAGAAAAATCAAAATCAAAAACACGTTTTTAGCTCTAGACGAGTGTGGGTGGGAGGATGGGGGCTAAGAATGCTTTCAAAAATATTATTTTTGTTAGAATTATCATGTAATCATTCATGTGTCATTTGGTCCAGGGGAACTTTTTATCACCTTGTCTGATACCCTTTCTTCACAACGGCATTCGTAATTTCGAACAATACCCGAATTCGATAGTTCGAACATACGATATCTCTCCTGAGAGGATGAACTTAAGGAGCCTTAAATCTGCGTTGACCAAAGTGATAGACAAGCTTTTCGCCTTTATCCGCACCCCCGTCGGCGTAAAAGTACGCCCTTGGGCTGGTGTTTCGATCCCGCCAAAACGCAATTTATCCTCTCGCTAACCTTCCCATTCAATGCCTGGGTCGAACCGGCCCGCGAGCTCAGAGCTACTGGCTATTCAGGCCGGTGCGGAGTCAAATCAATGTACTACTCACGTGTTCTGTCTTTGCAAGTCGACTGGCATATGTTTGCTGCATTCAATATCTATTCCTATCTGTACTCTTGAAATTATGAGGGCCGTTTGACACCGCCTCTGCATGGTCTGGTTTTCATAGAAAACGCCCCACACATTTGAAATCGCTGTCTTTTTCGCCTGCTCTATTACACAATTATGCAATTATTACACAATTTTACACAATTTCCGTAGAGCAAAATGGGTGCCACATTTCGAGGCTGTGTGTGCAATCACTTGGGTTGCGAGATGTGATATTTATAATTATAACACACACCGTAAAAATATATGCCAATATCAACAATTCACTATACGATACTTTACATTTACGTTACATTTTACGTTACTTACATTTACGTTACTTTACTATTACAAGTTCCTAACCACCTAAAAATAAAATTTGTGGTGTGTTTGCCGATACGAAAGCTTTTTACTAATCGAGACCACACACAACAATTTCATTACTCGAGAGCAGACATTTCTAGTTTTTAAATGTTGCTAACCTCGCTTTTTTATTCTGTAATTGATCAGAGAGCGGGAGCCCAAGAATACGTGCGCATATTACGCTCCTCCCCCATACGTCGCCAACAGGTTTTACTGATATTTTTACGATAAATTAAACAAATCAAATAAGAGCTTTGCCTTGAGTTGTGGCGCGAGAACCTTGTCACGGGGGAAGATGTAATCGTGGCGAGGCGCGCGGGGTACTTAGGCCGTTGCAGCAAACGGCCTACCTTGTCGCTCGTAAAGTCGACGATTAGTTAGAGCGAACCATTCACGAACTGTTTACATGGCACTTTTACCCGTTCCGTTTTACCCGTCGGGTGGTTAGAACTTGTCCTGGCTGCGGTGGTGTCCCGCTGGTTGGAAATGAAATGCCTGTTTGGGAAAACCCTGCAAGTCGACGTGTAAGACGGCACCAGATCTCGCCAGCGAGTGGAGAAAGTGCACTGTCACCTCTCGCAATAAAAATCACGCACTGCACTGGGACTATTGGCTTTAGAAGTTAGCGCGCCCAGTAACACCAATCAATCAAATCGAAGGCACCTTCCGAAAACCTTTTTTGCCCGTCCTGTTTTGCTTTTCGAACCATCTCTGTTTTTAAAAATTACTTTTATTTTAAGTCGCTTAAACTACACAGGTCGAGGGCGACTAATACATTAATAAAATGCTATTACAAATCTGAAAATATATCCATAGTTTTACAAAATTGTATCACTTTATTTTTGGTAACTTGGCGATGCTAAGATTGCATTGAAAGTTTCTTTTCCAGCACTTTTTTTTTCTCTACATTGTAGATGGGCCATTCCAGAAGGTTGTGCTTTATTGATGGAATAGTATTGCAGATGGTGCAAGTAGGTCGTGGCAATTATATTATTTTTGAAATGGGATTATAAATTAATAGAAGTTAGATATATTTTTATGAATTTTGCTGGATATTTTATTTAGTCATGATTCGTGCCTTTGTATATTTAATTTATTTCTAGTGTATTTTCAAATATATAACGAGGGAACGGTAGCTCAGTGCATCAACTGATATCACTGCAGCGCCTTTGGCCGAGATGTCCTAGGTTCGAGCAGGATTTACGACACTAGCTTTTCAGCTAGGTCGAATTCAGTCACTTTCTTGAGGAGAATTTTGGCGGCCGGTTGCTCTGATCGGTAGTTTTCCCTGGTTTCTCCGATCAACACCAGGCGAATGCCGGAGCAGTAGCCTACCAAACGGGCCACTGACCACGCCCTATCTTTCCTTCCTCTTCCTTGTCCTATCCTCTCCCCCTTACGCACACACACTTACACTATCATGCACAACACTACCACATATTTCGGGGGATCGGTCGGGAGCTTAGAGCTTGTCCCGGCTGGGGCGGTACCCCGCTGGTGGGACAGTCCTGATTAGGGGGAAACCCAGGTAGCTGAGGGTAGGTCGGCGTCAGAACTCGCCATCCAGCTAGGAAACATCACCGGCATTTCTCCGAGAAAAAACATGCACTACACTTACGGAACCAATTATCTAAGCTGTTGACGCACCCAGAATCACTAACCAAGCAACCAACCAACCAACCACCCAACCAACCAACCAGTTATGTGTCATTAAATGGAATAGTTTTTTAATTAAATACAAATATTGATTCGAGAAAATCGTCTTTTTATTTTGAAGAGCCACAAATAGAATATGTTTTTTATTGAAACAAGGCGCGCGCGTACTTAATAAATATATCCATTTATTAATTTATAAAAATCATAAAAAAACGTAAAATTAAATTCTAAGCTTTGAGCTTCGGAGGTCGCATCCCTTGAGTAATACATGGTTTCTTTTATTCTGCCTTGGCAATGCTAGAGTTAAGTGCAGCGCCTCCGCCCCTACGTATTTCATCACTATCACTTCTACAGTAAACTATCACCAAACCCTTCAAACCTGTCAGTAGCAATACGCCGCCGTTACCTTCTCTGCTGCAAATCCATCACGGTCTCCGTCTGTAATACGGCTACCCACCACTGTCATTAATCACTACCTCGTGGTTACCTCCGCCTCCGTTTCTTTTCCGAGATCATGTTCTACATCCACCTTCAAAACCACCTCGCCACCGCCACAGTCTATGACGCTCCCGCCACCACTATCACTACCATCACCGCTCAATCCCCCAATGCCATTACCACCATACTACTCTACACTCTATCAACCATTAATTTCATGTAGATTAATGTAACCTTGTGTATTAAAACGAGCTCCATTTATGTGTACATTAAATTTAATGCTCATCGCAAATCAGTGAAATTTAGTGTAGTTTTCCCCCGTCTCTCATCAACCACATCACACATTCATAATCATCATTAATATAATTTACATTAATATGTGTAATGTAAATTTATATCAATCACTTTTAATGTAATTTATATTCAAGTAATGTGGAAACTTCTGACAGTGTACTACTACTACTTTTTCAATCACAATAACACTGCCACTGCCATCAACTCACATCCGTGACCACCTCCATCACAGTTCCGGCGTCCCACCGTTGCCGCCGTCGCCGCCTCCGCCGCCGTGGTTCTCGCCCTGGGCAGAGAAAGTGGCGGCGGCGGAGGCGGCGGTGGAGGCCGACGCTCCGTCCTCCCAAGTTCAATGCGAGAACTTTCGAGAAGTGCCGTGCAACGCCGCGCAGCGTCGCGACGCCGGCTGCCTCACGCCGCCCGCCGCCTCCCACCACCACCACCACCAACCACCACCATTCATCTCCGCCAACTGGCGCTCGCTCCGCCACCCTCTGCCGTCCATCGTGTTTCCTCCATCCATCCTCCATCATCCATCCCTCGTTTTCTGTCTTCCATCGTCCATCACACATTCTCCATCCCCCATCATCCAACAGCCAAACTCTACCATCATTCCCCAACCTCTTTCCAAAGTCCTCCATCGTCCAATACACATCCGTCATTATCCACTAAACATCTATCATTCATTCTGTGTTCCAACCTCCTTCATTCATCATCAAACATTCTCCATTCTCCATCGTTCAATATCCTTCCTCCATAATCCATCCAACATATATCATTCATCTGTCCTCCAATCCCTTCACCCTATATCAAATATCCATTCTCCATCGTCCACATCCATCCACCATCGCCCGTCTCCATTATCTGTGGAGATGGGCCCGCTGCTCTACCCGCAGCCTCCTGGCTGGCAGACACGAGTCCTGCGTGCTTCTAATGGCTCCGCCCCAAAGGCGCTGACGGATTGAGACGACTGTGATTACGTCAAAAGGCTCCCCGTCTTAGACAACCCGCGCGGGCGAATGGGACTTTCATTACGTAAACGGCACCACCACTCCTCCGAGTACAAATGATTACCTCATCCTGAACGTGAATGACTAATGAGTGCCGTACTCGGTTCCTAAGAGTAGGTGTGGATAGAGGCCTAAACCTTTGTCGGCTGATTATTACATTGGGATTTCGCTGTTGCCTTCCACCGGTGGGATCGGAAGTCCTAGTGATCCAGACGCGAAGGGGCGGGAGAGATTTTCGATTTCAGACAGCAGTATCGAATTCAACCAGTCTGGAGAACAATTCTAAAGTGCACGCCCGGACCGCCACCATCACCACTACCCCCACCAACACAACCGTCCCCGCCCCCTCCCCCACCACAACCTCCCCAGGACGCCGCCGCCATTACTATCCCCATACCAATACGACTATCACCACAAGCACCACCACTACCATCACCACCACCAGCAACCCCACTTCCATCTCCACAAGCACTACCACCACCACTACCACTACCACTACCCACCACTACCACCACCACTACCGCTACCACTACCGCCACCACTACCGCCACCACTACCGCCACCACTACCGCCACCACTACCGCCACCACTACCGCCACCACTACCGCCACCACTACCATCATCAGTCATCATCCCTATTCCCACCATCATCACCCAGTCGCCCGGTTGGCTTATCTAATCGCTTGTTATCGTTGGCTTCTTGAATAAATTTCAGGGAAATGACCAAGAAATCTAACAAACATGCCACGTAGTCCGCGGGTGATATTTCCTTCCCCATCCCTGCCCCCGCTTGCCCCCGCACCACCACACATTTACGTACACTACACTACCACACGTATTGGAGCCTCAGTCGGGCGCGTAGAACTTGCCCCTTTTGGGGCGGCGGCCCGCTGCGGGGGCGTACGTGGGTGAGGGACCATCTACAAGCTGACGGTGCCGCATCTCACGTTACAGCGGGGAAGGAACACCGGGAGATAAAGGTGTACTATACTTACTGGATAAATGATCAACATTTACATTACCCGTATTAATACGTACGATGAATGGTAGCAGTGATAGCGATTTTGAAAACAGTTATCAGATTAGGCATTTCACGAGGGTTCAGATGTAAGAAGAATATCTGAGAACCAAATATCATGCCACAATCACATTGCGAAAACAATATCTTACTCACTACACTTCGAACCCACGAAGCATTTGCATTGTTGATCACTGTTTCTGCACCGCCGGGAATTACCAAATTGTAATGATTGCGCCGCTTTTTAAATAAAAGAGCATTCGTTTTGTTCTGTTGTATGGTTTATTTACTCTCTTTTCGTTCACTGGCAAAAGTGAGCACAATTTAGGTAATAGACGATGACTTCACATGAAATGAAAGGTTAAAAAAACATATTGGGGGGCGTAGATAGGTAGGGTTGCTCAACTACTAACTTTCATAACTTCATTTTGGGGCATATGTAACCGAAGTTCAACATTTCTGCGTTAGCATTACATGAGTACGCTTTACATCACATGAGAAAACAACAGTCAGAATGAATCGTTATAGGTATAGGAATAGGGATTTTAATACACGAATGCGTTTTTTTAAGAACGTCTTTAATATCAGATGGATATGCTCAAAATTATATGAACCGACGATGGTGATCAACACATGATCTTTCTCTTCTGAATTATCTTTCCATAAGTCATTGCATGAACGTTATATTCACATTTCTGACATTAATGTAAAAATTTAACTATCGGCAATTGTCTGACTCAGCTTTTACTTAATTTGGCACATTTCTAATTCAACAAAAAAATCAACAAAGAAGTTAAAGTCATAAGCTAATTGTCATTAAAAAGAAAAAAGTGTAGAATGTAAATAATTTTTTTAACATGTACAAGGTTGATTCTATATTTACTATTTGGTCTTGATTTGCCTTCAAATATGTGTACATCTGTCAGTTAATTCACAATAATAAAACTAATCAATGTTTACGTTGACATATTATGACATAAGCTCATCCTCCCTTTCGAATACTCTAGCTCATCTCTCGACTTTCCAAAAGAGTTGTACGTTTGGCATGGTGTTGCAACTTCTAACAAATGTTGCGTAATGGGAAATTTAATTCATACAGTAACAAGATTTATCTACTATTTC
Organism: Teleogryllus oceanicus; assembly: GCA_964035755.1. Classification (NCBI taxonomy): domain Eukaryota; kingdom Metazoa; phylum Arthropoda; class Insecta; order Orthoptera; family Gryllidae; genus Teleogryllus; species Teleogryllus oceanicus. Next base: position 49,174,185 of record CAXIVR010000008.1, read on the forward strand.
CATATCAGGGTCCCCCAATACAACGAAAATTCGTTACTTTTCGCTATAGCATTATAATACTATCTCTTTACTACGGAGGTACGTCGAGAAAGTAAAATGGAAGCTCCTAAACGTGGTTGAGACCCTAAGAACAACTTTCATTAGATTCTGATGCCATCATGTTTTCGATAGGAAACTTTTTCCACACAGAGATTCGAAGACATGATAAAATATGATTCTTGGAAAGAATGGGACATTTCTAGAAAGTTTGGACAATAAACAGTTCAAAATATAAAAACCTATTGGCGTGATGGGAATGTCTGCAACGACTACATAGCAGGAAAATGATAGTTTACTTTAGCTTTTCAATGGGTTTGTGATGAATATTCGATCATATGACTATATTCAAAGTTGTTGTTTTTTTAACAAAATTACTGTAATAGTAATCGAAATATTTACCCCTTATTTCGCAATTATTTGCATCTTTCTATAAAGCAAGAAAATCGCCTCCTATATTATTTCAGTAGTATATTCCTTTTTTTACTCTTACACCCAACCAATCTTTGTAAATGAGTTCTCTAAAGAAAGATAATTTCATGAAAACGTGATGAATTGCATTTTGACTTTAAAAATAAGGATTTATTTTTAAAATACCCATCGAAATATTCATATCAAATTTAACCCGCAACACTAGACAGCATTTTTGAAGCTATATCGTTAAATAACTGCTGGCGGAGCGTTCTATGGCCTTAAAAACTAAAATTTTGAGGGAAAAGGCCTCAAAGAAACGTTCATCACACCGTAATTTACAGGGTGGAATCTTCTTGAAAATTCTATTACATTTTTGCTGACTCGCACTTCTCGATTCTACACACCTGTTCAGAGTTTGCAGAAACTCAACTATAATTTTAGGAAGAAATATTATTTTTTAACTTTCGGGAAATTTAAAGCCATATGTATCATTGAAAAAAATATTATTGGCACACAAATATTCAAAATTCATATAAGAAATCATATTGATATTTTATATGTAACTGTGTTCATGCAATTACTGTTCTGAAACTGAACGATCATCTTTTACATTTCATCAGTTTTGTGTAAATACTGAATAGGAAATAGTATACCTTAAACAGATTTAAGACATGTAGTCAGTGTATTGAAGTGATTATACGTTAAGTGTTCGTGCGTGAATTATGACGAAATTAATAAAACTGCGTCGAATAATGAATGTGGCGCAAATAAACAAATCCATACGGCAGAAGACCACATGTACAACTGTTGTCGCCTTGTTCTTTCCATCGTTTTCTTTCTCCTCTAAGTACTTCAAAAGTAAATAGTATAATTACTGAGTTACACTGTTGTAAGGTTTCACTATCAACTTATTGTTACTAGAATCGTTTTCCGGAACTATATTCTTGCCACCACCAAAATATGTTTCCCAGTTGCCCAGACCCTAATCCGTTTATTAGGGTCATGGGCACTTTACGTCCCCACCATCAACTTTTTTCTACCACTGCCTATCCTATTTCATTTATCAGTTTTCTCTCAAAAAATAATTTGTGATATAATATTGCTAATAATATAATAATAATAATAATATAATAATAATAATAATAATAATAATAATAATAATAATAATAATAATAATAATAATAATAATAATAATAATAATAATAATAATAATTGGAATGATGATAATGATGCAAACACAATTGAGATTCTTCGTTTATCCAAGCAATAAAACACCACCTAGAAGCGAATTGCAATATATGTTCTATTCTAGACTAACAGAATAGACTAACTAGTATGTAAACGATCATGTTTTTCATCAGACAAAAAAATTCTAACTTTGCTTACATTGTGCCTAACCAAATGAAAATAGCCAGTTCATCACATCGATTCATTATTCAATTCATCCACAGTCACCGTCATCATCAACAATATTAATAATAACAGAAAGAATAAACTGTTACCGACGTTTTAAATTGAATCTTCATTCCTTCTATATTTGTAACTAATGTTGAAAGGTTCTCTGAAAATTACGTTTGTTTAATCTTTCAACTATTTCTACCTTTATGTGAAGGAAAATGATTATTCTCAATTTAGCTTTGAAATTAAAGAATCAATTTTCGCATATTTTTTCCTGGTGTTGATTCCATCAACATCTTTCCTAAGTTCCTTTTCGGTCAGCTAAATTTAAGAAAGAAAGTTTTAAGAAACTGTGGCCAAATGCACAAGCAAAACGCATGAGAATTAACTAAAAAGGGGGAAGTGGTAACGAGGAGGTGAAGAAGACGAGTAGACAAAAGGGGAAAAAAAGGAAAAGACAATGATACAAAGAGGAGAAGCAGGAGGAGAATAAAATACAGAAGATAAAGAAGAAGACGAAATATGCCAATTTAAAGAGTGCGAAAGCTGAATTATGGAGCTGGATTTTCAAAAAAGTGTTTGTATCCCAGCAGCTCCACATCACATCCCTTTGAGGGCTCCGTTATCCCCTTCGCCGGAACGGTTAACGCCCTCTGAGCACTGCATGTAAAACTGCGCCGGAGCGGAGTGCGGCTGTCCGGCAGAGGCCTCGCGGCGGCGCGCAACCCCGCCCTGCTAGGCAAGCCTCTGCCCCCCCCCTCAGATAGCGCGTATCGGTCGACGAACCCGGAACTCGAGTCCGTTGCCGGCCACAGCCAATCACTGGCAAGTGCAACACACACGGCTCGTCCAAATGGAAGCGAGGTTTGTTTTCAGAAGTGCAGTCGGCTCTGGATATTGTGAAGTTGTTGTTTTATTGTTTGATTAATGTTTCCTGACGCGTTAACTGATAAAGTCGTTAGTCAGGTAAGTGTAGTGCATGGTTTTCATCACGGGAGGTGGCGGTGTTCCTTCCCCACTGAATGGCGAGATCAGGCGCCGACCCACCCGTTGGCTTGCTGTTTGTCCAACCTAGTGTTCCCGCCAGCAGGGCACCGCGCCAAAGGAGCTCCCGACTCGTCTCCCGCGCGCGATCTTTCCTTTCTCTTTCTGGTCCTCTCCGTACCCCTTACTTACACACACACTACCATATGACAGGAGCTTAGAGCTTGAACCACCTGGGGCGGGGCCCCGCTGTTGATAGATGCATGAATGGGGAAATCCCCTAAGGCGACGTGTAAGTCGGCGTCGGGTCTCGAGGACAAATGTACAAACGAAAGTGTTCGAACAGTGCAAGAGACATTGGAAGGAGTCAATACTGCACTACAGTTTCTGTAAAAAGTACACTGTAAAATGTGTACACTGAAAAATAACTGTGGTGAAATTATGACCTCCTGGGAAGGATCCGGAGAAAGTATTACACGCCGCCAACAATGATGAATGGTGAAACGAAATTTAATTCTTGGTGCTAGAATATTATATTGAATCTCTGAAATATGTTTATGTAAAGGTAAATGAACCGAGTTGAGCTTAAGGGCTATGTCGGTGTGATTCTCGGAGAGCATGAGTGAGCTCTTCACTGGGAATTATTCTCAGAAAAATGAACATTTTTGCGGGTAGACCTGGATTGATTGATTGATTTTTTCGTGTTTCCGGGCGCGTCAACTGCTCTTGTCATTCGTCCCATTAGTGTAGTGCATAGTTTTTTTCTCGGGAGATGGCAGTGATCACCCCCCGCTGGTTAGCGAGATTCGGCGCCGACCTATCGTCGGCTAGTGGAATTTCCCCCTAACCAGGACTCTCCCACCAGCGGGGCACCGCCCAAGCCGGGACAAGCTCTAAGCTCCCGACCGGTCTCCCGGAAGATGTGGTAGTGTAGTGCATGTTAGTGTAAGTGTGTAAGTAAGGGGAGAGAATAGGACAAGGAAGAAGGACAGACCGCGCGCGGTCCGTGGCCCGTTTGGTGGGGGACTGCTCCGGCATTCGCCTGGTATTGATCGGAGAAACCACGGAAAACTACCGATCAGAGCAGCCGGCCGCTAGAATTCTCCTCCAGACAGCGACTGAATTCGACCTAGCTGAAAAGCTAGTGTCGAAAATCCTGCCGCCGTCAGCACTCGAACCTAGGACCTCCCGGTCAGAGGCGCTGCAGTGACATCAGTTGATGCACTGAGCTACCGGTGGTAGACCTGGAATAACTCTAGATACCAATAGATAGCAGCCTGAAAAGCCGGGTGCAAAACCGAAAAGGTAGTCCTGACTCAAAAGAAAAGGAAAATATCTAGTGTGATAAATACTGTGCCCTTTTTTAATCTTACTAGTTGGATGCGCATTAACACTCTCAGTTAATACAGAAAAATCTTAGTGTCTCATATGTAACTGAATGAATAAAAATTCATTAAAGATAAAATCATTAGTGTTCAAACAGGCTCTTAAGCTTCAAAAGACTATCTGAGAAAGCTTGTACTTCATCGTAGTGTTGTAAGGCAATATTTGGGGAAAAGTTCGATTACATGACCAACAGAATGTGTTTGATGGTCAACTCACGTGAAACTGATGGTCTTGCGTGTCAAGTGCTTGTTATAACTTCGTCTGAGAAATTGTTTATTGCTCCAGTCTGCGTGTTGAATGATTCGGAACTTCCGACACGGCATTTGCTTTCCCCTCGGCAAATTGGGGTCTCTAATTGCTTTCCGTCTCATAAACGTTCTCTATGAGAGATTTTGATGTCTTCTGAGAGTAAGTGGGAGCCGCTTGCCATTGACAAATATTATGTAAAGCATTGTTTCTGTGTTGCCTTGACCATTTTTGTTATAATATGTTTATATTAATATTGAAAATGCAATAACACTATTTATTGTTTTGTCCAAAGATCTGAAATGATTTTTTCACAAAATTCTGAACGTAATATATGCAACAAGATATTCGTGTCAATATTGTGACCTGATATTTGCATATACGATAGCGTTTTCAAATGGTATGATACATTCGAAAATTAAGAATATGTTAACGCAGAGTGTACTACAATGTTCTTCGTCGTTCATCTGCTCCTCCAAGTGTAATGCGTCTTATGTAAAAAGCCCTTGTATGAGCAAAGATAAATTGAAATCCAAGTAAACGAATATTTGGTTCGTTCCCATGTAAGTCATGAATGTTTGGTGTGGTTGTGGCGGATTGCTCTGTGCGGTGCGTGTGGCCTGAATCGACCGCGACAAAGATCAGTCAATATGACCAAAGTTCATGGCTACAACGCGTGTTTTCAGGTACCCAAATGACCGGTGGTAGGACTTAGGCTGAGGCGAAATTGTAAAGTAAAATAAAGTATTTTCAATGGGAACCGGGATACAAAGTAGTACAGGAACAAATTTTCGTAAAATTGCGAGGAAAACAAGCTGTTTTTTTAGTCGAGTAAAATGAGACACTTATATTTTACTCTGATTGTTGTGTAAAATACAATCAATTGCTTCTTATTCTTTGGCACAACTATAAGTATTTAAAATAGTCTACAGTTTGGATAGATGTTTTGACAATTATTCATACAACACATTATATTCAATGTTATATAATTCTTGTTGATTGACCATTGTTCTTGAAGATCCCTGTAATAACGCTTAAATTTTCCATACATGATGTTCCAACATAAAAACTAAGTAAAATATAATATACGTATCTCAAAAGAATCAAGCATGAGCATCGAGGTGGAACATATCTCGTTCTCTGCTTATAAGAACAGACAAATCGTTGGTAAATACGTTTTATACATGCTGGATAAATGTATGTAATTACACTTAAGAAAGAGTGTGGTTATTACATTAGTGGTCGCTTTGGGTAAATTCACATACTGTAAGTGAGATCTGTTGTTCTAGAAAGTCAAAGTAATTTTTCAGCAGATTAATATTTATGTTATTATAAATTAAGCACATTTTCAATCGATCTGAGAGGATTGACTTGGTAAAAGAGTTCTTTATTATTTGTTTTTACTACAAAATCGAAATATTCTCTTCTTCAAGGAACAATTTTTTAAACAAATCGACCGCTTAAAGAGAGTTAAATGAAAAAATATGTAATGGTAAACGTGAAGGAAAATGCTGGGATGAGAGTGGTTGAGCGCAATTTTTTAGATCGAAAGCCTCTTTTTGGTAATTCTGTTCTATTATATCGACTTGACGCAACCAAACAGAGGATCGAAAAGCAACTCTTAACAACGGCCTCTGTTTGGTATTTTAACAGCCTGCCTGCTACACTATGTTAAATTATTGCAGTTAAACACATTTGTCTGAAATTTTAGCGTACCTCCCAAAGGAACGCTGCAGGGTGAGAATACTTGTATATGATGATGATAATAATAATAATAATAATAATAATAATATTTTATTATTATTATTATTATAGTAATACATTACTTAATATACAATTCACTCCGCATATGCCATTTGAGAATCAGTGAAAGTATTGTGATATACCAAAATGACGAACCATTTTTATTATGGAAATGTCATTTTATATGACATAGAATATACAAATGTCAATAGACAATCGCGAGGGGGTCGCTATGTGACAAATAAACAACCGGGTTAAGGATCATTTTCGTTAGGTTGAAATGACAGAGCAGAGGCGGAATAAGCATTGTTTTGAGAGACAAAAGAAAAAGATATAAAATTCGGATGCTTCCGAGTTTTTAGAAGAACTTTCAATCGCTTGAGTAATGTGGTGATGAATGGGTCAGCTCCTGGTGTATTTTACTAGGTCGAAGAAAGACTGTAATTGACAGTTGTATAAAATTAACTATCGTTTCTTATATTAGGATAGAGCGTTCTTGTAGGAAGTAAATACGTGTCTAGGCGACCCCCCGAGACGCAAGTGAGGGAAGTCACGGATTATAATAGTATCGCCGGGAGAATTTGGAACCAGATCACGGACATTAGGCGAGGGCTTTATCCAGAAGCACGAATGAATAACAAGGTTTTATAACTATTTATAATATTTATTTTAACTATTTATAGAGAAAACTGGTCATGACCAAAGATCAATTCATTTTTTTATAAATATAATAAATGTAATTTGTTAAGTTGAAAGAAAGCTGATTATCATTGTTCGTTACGAGCAATCCAGCATTTTAATAAGATTTTCAGATTCCTCGCCACTCCGCATGGATGGCAGATTGAATAATTGGTTGCAAAGTAGCAACAATTATGAACTTCGAACCCCAATTAACTGAGCTAGAACAACATAATTTTGAAATGAGAGATATTTAAATTACATAGGAATCATTCGATTTCAAGTGTAACCTTTTCCTGGCGCCCAGATTACGTTTATCAGTAATAATTATGCTTCAAAGTGTCGTTTCAAATGGGGCTTGCTTTTAAATAAAAAGACTGGATTGTTTCAAATTGGCACCAGTCAACGTCGGGCATGTTTCAGTATTAAATAACATAGAAAAATAAATCCTTTAAACATTCATGAAGCTCTACCTAGCTTAGTCTCATTTGGTGAATATTTCGAGTGTGTATTGGGCAGACTAGCAATGAAAATAACGTAGGGAAAGTAGAGACCATATACAGCGAGAGGCACCCGTGTGGGGGTCCACTCGCCTTTTACGAGGCACCATGAGGAGACTCAGCTTTCCGCGCGGGAGGCAACGGTGCCGATGGCTATCGAGGCCGTTAAAATGTATCGCAATTAGTCGGTGGCGCGGGGTGGCCGGAGACGGGTATAAATGCGAGATACATCCACGGCTAACGTCGCTCCGCCCCGCCCCTCCATTGCCTCTCCCCGCTCCTCCCTCCCCCCTCCCCCCCTCCCTCCCCTCCCACCATCACCTCCTACCCTCTCCGCCGATCTGCCCTCCCCGCTCTGCCGCTTTCCCGTCTCTCCCGCCCTCACCGCTTCTCAAGCCCTCAACGCCCCCCTCTCGCCTTCCCTGACCCTCCCCCCCCGCCCCCCGCCTTCTCCCCTTCACCCTCCCCCCGTCCTCACCGCTACTTCCGCCCCTCCCCGCTCCACCTCGGTCCAACCCCCCCCTCACACGTTCCGCCCTTACGCCAGCCAAGCTACCACACCCAACCCGCTCCGTCACATGCCTGCAGTCGCGCCGTGCCCTTCTCGTTTTGCACGACCCGCTCTGGCTCCCTCTAGACCAAAATGGGCAAATGTTCTTGCATGAGAAAGGTATGAATTTTTTTTAAATTATATTTTATTTTGCAATTTGTTTGTGTACAAACATTTGGCAAAATTACATAGATTTACGTAAACAAATACATGAGAGGAGTAAAATCCCAAGACCGTACTCCACCAATGATACATTATTAATACAAATTAACTATTAATTATAATTTTTGAAATGAATAATTTAAAGTCGATATGGAAGGTCTAAAGTATGATGGCGTTCAAGTCGTCTGGTGGAGTCACTATTGTCTAGTAAGTTGATGGCTAGAATATTCGGATGATTATGTAGTCTTTGTAGGTATTTGCACTGGTATTCTTGATTTTTCTTTTATAGTTGGAAATTTTTAATGTTGCATTCGTTACGTACCAGGGGCATTTACAAATTTTCTTAAGGCTATTGACTGGAAGCGTTGTAATATTTCAATATTGAATTTTGAGTGTTCCCCAAAGTTGAATTCCATATGCCACTGGTTTTAATATTGCTTTATACACAATTACTTTGTTTGCTATGCTTAACGATGATTTTCTTCCAAGTAGCCGGTTTAACCTTCTAAGTTTTAGGTCTAATTCTTTTCTTTTCTTCTTTAAATGTTTTTTCCATGTGAATCGTCTGTCCAGAGTAAGTCCGAGATATTTTGCCGAGTCATTTTGAGGAATACATTGTGATCCGATTTTTATTGGTGGACTTAAGGACTTGGCAGACTTCTTGTCATTGATCTTGAGGCGCCAGCGTTTCTGCCACTTGTGGATGGATTGCAGATGTTCTTCTACGAGACGAGATGTTCTGCTGGATCTTCATGTCGAGCTAAGATGGCTGTGTCGTCCGCGTAGGTTGCTGTCAATGCGTTTACAGATGATGGGATGTCGGCAGTATATAATGAATAAAGGAAAGGTGCAAGCACACTTCCTTGAGGCACTCCTGACTTTATAGGGATAAGTTTTGAAGTTTCACCGTTAAATTTTATTTGAAAATTCTCTCTGTAAGATACGATTTTACAAGTGATGTAAGGATCGGTAGATTTTTCTTAATTTTATACAATAGACCTGGGTGCCAAACCTTATCGAAAGCCTGGCTTACGTCTAGAAATACAGCAGAACAATATTCTTTATTTTCTAGCAATTCACTAATTTCGTTTACTACTCGATGAATTTGTTCTACAGTCGAATGCCGTTGTCTGAACCCAAACTGATGATGAAGTATTATTTCATTTTCTTGTAGAAGTGGATTTAAACGTGACAGAAGCAGTTTTTCAATAACTTTTGATAATATTGGCAGTAGACTAATAGGTCTGCATGATACAACTTCATGTGCTGGTTTGCCGGGCTTAGGGATGACTATTACTTGAGCGATTTTCCATTGATCAGGGAAGTGTCCTAGTCTTAGGATGGCATTGAAGATGAAGTAAGTAAGGCTATTAGTTTTCTTGGTAGATGGTGTAGAATTGTTGCTGAAATCATAAAGATTGTTGTTTCAACTTCTCGAGCACTTACGGGTTTGATTTGGGGAGCTAGTTGCAATGGTGAATCTAAGAAGTTGTAAATTTCTTCCTCTTCTGTAGCAGATATTTGTGAAGGAAATGGTTGAAAGATGTTAGAGAAATGGGACGCGAAGCATTCAGTTTTTTCTTCGTCGGTTTTAGCCCATGTGCTGTCGATTTTTCTGATGGGAGGAATAGGTTGCATCGGTCTCTTCAAGTATTTAGTAGTTTTCCAAAGAGAATACTCTGAATTCGAATTCGGAATCAATTTTCTTGTAGGCGTGGTTTCTATATTCTTGAAGTAATCTTTTGAGGTTTTGCGAAGCTGAATTTAGTCTTCTTTTGACTGCTGGGTCTTTAGTGATTTGCCATTGTTTCTTTAATTTACGTTTCGATTTCACCTTTTCTCTTATTACTTGTGGGATATATAGCTTTTTGTTTTGCTTTATTTCTGGTGTAGAATGCCACGCAGCTTGATGGAGTTGTCTGGTTACATATTCTATAGCTTCATTTATGTCGAAAGCAGTTTTCAATGGTAGATTAGCTGTGCTGTTATTAATTAGCCATTCTGAGAAATATTTCCAATCTGTTCTATTGTTGTGGATTGAGGTTTGCTTATTGTCTTCAATAATGATTGAGCTAATGACTAGTAGAACTGGTGAATGATCAGACGATAGATCTTGTGACCAGTAGGTGTGAATGTAACTTTGGTTAACTCCTTTTACAATAAAGAAATCTAATGCATCAGGAATTTTGTTAGTGTCTGTCGGCCAATAAGTGGGTTGGCCAGAAGAGTACGAGGATAATTTTTCGTTTATTATAGTTTCATATAGAGATTTACCTTTCGGGGAGGTTAGTCTGGATCCCCACAATGGATGTTTAGAATTGTAGTCACCCAGAAATAAATCTTGGTCCAAGTGTTCTGAAGAAGCTTGCGAATTGTGAACTGTGGATTTTATGCTTCGGAGGGCAGTATATTGCTGCAATATTCAAGGTTCCGAATGCATCTCTTACTTGAATGGATGTTGCCTGCAAATACGTGGTGTTAAATTGAGAATGTAAGTGATGTTTAATTTTTTCCCGAACAAGTATAGCTGTTCCTCCATGTGCTGTACCATCCGGATGATTTGTATAATACATGTATCCTTGAAGCGAGAAAAAACTTTTGTTGGTGAAATGAGTTTCTGAAACGAGCATGATATCCGTATTTGTTAAATGAAGAAAACACTTGACTTCTTCTCGGTGTTGTAGCAAGCCATTGGCGTTCCAAGCTGCTATCTTATATGATTTGTTCATTATTTAGTTAGCAGTTTTGACACAAGATTTAAAAGTGCACTTATTTGTTCTGCTTGTCTGTTGAGTATAGTTTCAAATCTTTCGAAAGTCTGTTGTATATTGAAAATTTAGTATTAACTCGTGTTTGTTGCATTGTTGTTCAGACTATCCTTCTTTTGCGAGTTTTTCAGTGCTTGTGCATAAGTACTACGCTGATGGAAATTATTTATCGAAGTAGGTGGGACGTTTCTTGACCTGTATTCATATTGTTTTGTGAAGCACTGTAGTTTGAATCTTGTGGAATTTTAGACGCCTGTGGATATTTTTATTGCGTATTTTTTGATAAATTTCACATCCTTTATAACTTGCTGTATGGGGACCTTCACAAAGGGCGCATTTTGCAGGCTTCGTCTTGTTTTTCTTGTTATCACAAGTTCTGCTATCGTGATTCTCGCCGCATACTACGCACCGATAAGGATGGTTGCAGTAGTGCTTCGTGTGCTCCCAACTTTGGCAGCGATGGCATTGCACAAGATCTCGCTTTACTCTTAGAGCTTCGATTATTATTTTGGTATTTTGAAGGTACTGCAATTTATAAACGTCTTTGTTATTATCTCTTGGTTCCAAATCAATAAAAAATACCGGTAAGGGAGCTTTTGTTACACGGTGTTTGCAGTTATGAATGTTTCTTACAGTATGACCGTTTTCTTCTATTTCTGCTTTCAGTTCATCAATATTTATTGTAGGATGCATATTTTTAAGACTATCCTAAATGCTCTTTCTTGTTTTAGCTGATAGCTGTGAAACTCAATTTTCTCTTTAGTAAGGTATTTAATAAGTGATCGATAAGCTTCTGTTGTTGCCGGTAAGATTTTAAATTTATCTTGACCTACAAGCTTGCAGTAGAATTCTTCCTTCTTCACGACTTTTTGTAAAGTTTCTGACATTGCGTGAAAGTCATTTACCCCAGGGAGAAATATTGGCGGTGGTTTTTGCACCTTCTGAATGTTGCTGGATTTGGAACTTTCATCGATTACTTTATCATTGGATTCATCGTCATTAATTACTTCGAGATCTGCAAATCTATTGCATGTTAGTATGCCACTTATATTTGCACTTTGACGTTTTGATTGTTTATGACTTTCAGGGCTGTGAGATTTACATCTCTTGCGCTTGCTTCAACAACTTGCCATTTATGAGTGTTTTTTCTAAATTCTTTTATGTTTGAGTGTTGCTGTCACTACTTGAATTACCGTGGTTTGTTCGATTAAGTTCTGAATTTCTTACATCGGTTGAACTTGAACTTGAAGGCTGTACTGCAGGAGGAAAATAGCGAAATAGCATTGCTATCACTGTACCTTGCGGTATCTGATGTAAAATGAGTTGTTGCTGCTGCTGATATTGTTGTTGAAGAAACAGCTGAGTTTGTAGTTCAGCTTGACTTGTGTTAGACGAATCCATTATAAATTCAGATTCCGGCTGGGAGGAGTTCTCCGAGGCCATATCGATTGTTTACGTCTTATGGAGGCAACATATTTTTTTTATATCACCAGTTGAAACACAGAATTTTATAAACAGGAAATACAGTTTATCACGAATACACTACACACTAGACAGAACACAAAATGTGGACGCACAACTTCACACAATGAGTCAACGCACAACTTAGAAATCACGAGACACCGCGGAGTAGAGGGCACGTCCTCTCACCTCCGCCATTCGCGAGAGACTCTTGTGTAATCGGTATGAAATATGCCTTTAAATTATAGATTCATTCAGTATAAATGTAACAAAATTTTAAACAATATTATTTCCCAGTGAACACGAAGGAAATATTATATTACAAAATTACACAAATTGTGTGATGTTTTTGACATTCTGTCCGTGATTGGTAAAAAAAACTCATCCTACGGTCGTGTTTCGTAGGTCAACGAATTCTAAGGGGAAGCCCGCCCGTGATTGTTCAGTTTTGAATGCGTGAGAACGTGCGTCACCGAGCATTAAATAGAGCTCGTCAAATGGAAACATTGTTATAGTCCCCTAAAATGTGTTTACCAATCCGAGGCGCCAAGAACAAATATCACATATGTAACTTAGTTGTATGAGATTTATCACCGTTGACAAAATATCACAATCTTCGATCCCCGTTCATTCCGCACAATAATGTAACATTTATTCTCAATCGCCGTGTGTAACGCTGTAAAGTTTCAACCAAAGCAAAGTACGTGCGTGTGCGAATTAACGGCTTACTGATTTTGCCAAACGATAGAAGTCACACTACATTAGACTGCACCGGACATTCACCTTCGCATCATTACATATTACATAACCATCGCATTACATTCGCATACATTCACCTCGCATATTACATAAAAGAGACATGTAATTAATGCAAAAATATGCTTGCTGTGTGTTTGACATGAGCTTTTCTGTCACGCTTTTACGCTCTATTGTTAAAATTAAGTTTATGTGCACTGAAACCATCAACCACCAACATTTATTCGATGCCTGAGTTCCTGCCATAATTTTTTGACCTTCTTCACGTAGCACCATAAATCGGGTGAATTTCACAAGACTTTTTGTTACAAAACAATAAAACAAATGTATGTTCAGGTCGAATGACTCCATTCGGCCAAATAACTCAAATTCATTGGATACCAACCTGCCGACAAGGGTAATTTGATCGTGTTCACCACAAAAAGCGTTGGAGGTAATGTCTGCGTGCTTGTGATTGAAATATTCGATCGAAAACGGTCGTGTTTGCACAAACGTGATTTACGAGTAGAACTAACACGTTCTACTCTGACTGCATCCTAAAACTAGTATCTATTTTAATATTATCTCTGACAAGTCTTAAAAGATTGGCGAAACGAGAAGAAATGGAATTAATTTTGTTTCTTCTGAGTCGCGAATTAACTAGGAATTTAAAACGTACTACGTTAAATATTAGCTATTTCTTACCTCAAAACTAAAAGTTTGTAGTGTGGTGCAAATAAACGATTTGCAAGAAGGAGTGTAAATCAAAATCATAAATTTCAATCTCGCAGTTCAAAATAGCATCATTTAGAAATAACGTTCGTTTCTTAGAACGGTTCCTGCACAGGTATTCAGAACAGGAGAATGGAGGTGAAACTTACGTAAGCCTGGAAAGCGGGCCAAACGGAATCATCTTATTTTACATATTAAGCACTTAACATGCTAATTCAAATACTTAAATCAATAAACAATTAAAATACATTTTATCGCGCAATCTGCAAGATCTCATACTCTGATTCGAATCTGGTTCAACAAAAATAGTGTTTTAATTGAAGGATAATTAAGGGGTATATTTATTGTATATAAATTCTCCTTTGAGAGTAGCTAATATTATCCAAGCAAATATGACAACTTTTTCAAATATATCATTAAGCATTTGAGTAACTCTGATACAGTAGTTTCATTTCTAATATGCAGTTCCATTGCTATTGAAAGAAGGTAAAAGCCATATATATAAAGGTTTTTTAATTTAATTACTTATAATAAATATTCATCATAACCAATTTTCGAATTTATAAACAATTTGGGCGCCAGGAAAAGGTTACACTTGAATTCCTTATTATCGATTACTGTCTTCAGATATACTACAAATAAATGCAAATCCCGCTAGCTCGGTCGACGGGTTCTTATAAAATAATTGTTGCTACTTACTCCGCAACCAATTACTCAATCTGCCATCCATACAGAGTGGCGAGGAATCTGAAAATAATTCTAAAATGTCTTCTCAAGGATTGCATGTAATGGCAAATAAGAATCAGCTTTCTTTGAAACTATGAATTATAATTTATTATGAATGCCAAAAGTTATCAGACTATCATTGATTATTACAAGTAATAACTTGTAATAGGTCATGACCATTTTTCTCGTTACTGCAATAACAACGTTATAGAACCTTTTATCCTTTCTTGCCTCTTCGCATGCACGTCGCTCGATGTCGCCTCATAGAATAATCCAATCTTCCTTCTTATCGAAGTCCACGATGATCAACGACCAACTCGAAACTTCCTCCAACCACTTCAGAAACACTGCCTATACTATTTATCTTGCGCCTCAGATGGGCACCTGCTTCAAACTGATTACTTTCCTAGGTCGGAATAACATGGCAATTCACAACTACCTGGTAAAATTTAACTTGTAACTGGTAACTCCACTGCTTTCCGGTTCATAAAAATTTACAAGTCCGAGTTTCAATGATACAACACGTAAATTTTACAACCCCTAAGTTCACTTTCCGGTTCACTCATAAAAATATCACAAGCCCCTATTTGATAATTAACCTCAAGAAAAATCACACAAGCGATCCGCTCACCACCACGACACGAGTCGGAATGCCCTAATTCCCAATCTTGTCCATCTTTCAAAGCTCGCTGTGTTTTTCTCTCTACTGCTTTTTTTCGCGTTGCTATGGTGTACCCTCTGCGTATCTGCACCATATAAACCTGCGTCTCAGGACAAACTCGCGATGCTACGGGTCGACTGCGTATCTGCACCATAGAATACCACGTCTTTTGCAATATGTACAACATTTTGACCATTATTTGCCTAAATAAAATGTCCGTCATTTTTGTTATTATATAATATACAAAATTTATAATTTGCTAATAACAGCTGTAACTCTCTGACATGTTTACTATCTACATGACTATTTTCCGATGTGCACAAAAATTGAAAAATATAACCTCCGGCCATGCGGGAGGTAACTATGGTTTCTTTAGACACCATGTTCGGGAAAATAAACAAAAATTATCCCTAGTAAATATAAATATAAATTAAAATAACCCTAATTAATTAAATGTAAGATTCTTTTTTTTTCGTTGGCATACTTTCCAAATGTAATGAGATATTTTCACATAATTTATTTTTATTCAGGTTCTTAAAAAACCCTTTGACAATTTCTATATCTTGTCATCATGAGGCTCTTAATATAATAAATATTAACAATTCAAAACTACCACTTAGTCGGTGTGCCTATGTTTAATGTTACCTTCACAACGGCGAAGCACAATGACACCAATTTACGACTTTTCAGCAAATATCAAGCATTTCTTCCTTCTACGGTACAACAGTACGTTTCATTCAACAAATATGGTATTGAATGGGACTGAATTGTTTAACATAATATAATGGGACACGCTTTTTTAAATAATCATTTGTATAATTTGTATACTATATTATTTTTTGTCCATTCTCGGGTACGTTTTTTTACCATTGCAAGTCTACACAACATAGAAAATTCCAGTGCGTTAGGGTCGCTTATAAAGCAATATCTACAGAATTTTAGGCCGACTCTTCTTCATTTAGAGCACTTGCAATGCCGCTTATCATATACGTAGAAATACTCACAAGAGTTATATATGTCAATTTATTATTCTGTGCATTGCAAGTTCACAAAATAGCTAATACCAAATGAGTAATCAACTACATAATTCGAATACCTCAAAACCGTGTCCCACGCGCAAGAATAAGTATTTTACGCATATTATTACACAACCATGATCGCGTCTGTAGCCGGAAAAACTACGAGTAGTTTGGCCTGTTGTGCTCGATTTGATCGAGAGATCCAGTGAAAAAGCAACAGCGACTGAGGAGTATAGGATTGCAGGATATTTTCCAGTCCTTGACTTCAGAGACAAGCCGTCAAAATCACAGAATTGCTTAGGAGCCGAGATTACTATTAAATCAACAGAAGTATCGAAACTTCATCTCTAGCGTCCGGCTGTTCTGACTGAGTTTCTATGCTTTCTCCAAACAATATCAGGCGAGTGCCGGAGCAGTACCGTAACAAATAAGCTATGGATCCCGCGCGATATTTCTTCCTCATCCTTGTCCTCTCCTATTCCCTTACACACACACACACACACGCACACACACACACACACACACACACACACACACACACTCAATACACAAGCAATACACAACCACATATGTCCTGAGACCAGATGGGAGCATAGAGCTTGCCCCGGCTGGGGCGGTCCCGCTGGTAGGAGATACCTGGTTAAGGAAATACCCATACGTCGACGCGTAGTCCGATGCCAGATCTCAGCATCCAGCAAGAGAAGAACACCGCCACCAATCGTAATGCACATGCACGCTACTTACTGGAATCACCACAGCAGATGACGTGCCCGGAATGTCGAAGTAAATTATCAATCAATTCATGAGTACGACGTAGAATGCATGTATCTGTTGCGATCATTCCGGCTGCAGCAAAATAAAAAAATAATAGGCAGATCGCTAATGAAGACATCGTTGATTGCTAGCATTTAGGATGTAATCTCGCATGCTCTTGAGCGAACCCACATCACAAGACAAAGAGGGTTAGCCAGCGCATACGCTGATCACCTCTGGCCCCGGGATCGATCCCCAGTCAATGCATGTGAAATTTGAGGTAATTACAGAGGTTTTCTCACTGTTCTTTATTTCCCCTGTCTTTTATTCTATACATCATTTCCGCTCCATCATTCACCTCATCATTTTCGCGATTATCAACTCACTAGATTATCAGTTATCGCACACGTATGTCAGCCATTGTCCCCTATAGAGCTTATTAGAAGTGCGTCGCACCGTCATCGCCAGTCCGCCCAACGATCTAGATTGATCAATCCTTCGCCCAGCGCGCCCGACTAACCGCCCACCCCACCCATTCGATCACATCCCCATCCATCCCACCACACGCCCGCCCCACGCATCCAACAATCCACCAACACCACATATCCAAATAATTGGCCGACCAAATCATGGGATCTTGTTATCGTATGTAATAACATACTCAGTTGAGGCCCCTCTTTTTTAATAAAAAAAAAGAATTTACGCCAAGGAAGTGCGAGGACGCGGGGCGGGGCAGCGCGGTGGGGCGGCGGAGCGGGGGCGTTTCATAAGAGCGGGGCATGCAAATACCTGCGTGCGGTGCGGCGTGATGCGGCGCGGCGCGGCGCGGCGGGGCTCGGCTATCTGTTACGCACCTCGAGCGTAGAAACGGGGTCGGGAGACAGACGCATGCGCTGGCGGAGAATGGGTTTGTGAGCGGGTTGAAAGGGGAGCGAGTGGGGTGTTTTGGTGGATGCATGGATGGCGCACGGACGAATGAAAATAGGGACAAAGGGACGATGGATGGAGGGAGGGACGACAGTCGGGAGGTCGAACGAAGGAACAGAGGGATGAAGGGACGGACGGATGATGGGGTGATATGTCTGGCTTTCAGAAAATTTTGGGAGGATGGGCACCCCGGCAGCGGGCAAGAGATCTAGTGGACGGGAAGGCGAGGAAAGAAGTGGGTGGACAGGCAAACGAGTAGGAGGGTGAGTTTATCGTTCGGTCAGTCGATCGACGGATAGCCGTTGGGCGAGTGAGCGGTCGGTTTGATCGCGGGGGGCTTGGGAGGTTGGAGGGGTGGTGGGGGCGGTTTGGGTTGGAGGGAGCGGGGGGTGGGGCTGACAGTTGTTCGATGGTGGAGAGAGCGATGGTTCATGGGTGGGCAGTTGGTCGGATGATTTGGGGGGCCATTTGGTAGCGTGGGTGGGACAACGGTTGGCCGGATGATTTCCCGGTGGGGGGACGGGGTGGTTGGATGGGGATGTGATCGAATGGGTGGGGTGGGCGGTTAGTCGGGCGCGCTGGACGAAGGATTGATCGATCTAGATCGTTGGGCGGACTGGCGATGACGGTGCGACGCACTTCTAATAAGCTCTATAGGGGACAATGGCTGAAGAATGTGTGAAGTTAGGAGGTTAATTTAGACTTTTGGTTAAAAATATTCATACGTTGATTGTTTTCGCTTGCGACTTAATTTGCAGATACGACTTAATTTCACTCGGTTCACACACGTAACTAACACTATAATACTTTTAATAATTAAATAACATGGAAACCGACATTAACGCATTCGGTAGTTTGTATTTTTTGTATGTTAACTTCTAATATTATTTTGAACAATTTTGCATTTTCTAAACATTGTACGAATATTTTATTAAGTCGCTAACGAAATAACTTTAAAAATTTTTAAATCGCTGTCATGTATTCAGCACAATTACAGTGTACCGTTTAATCATTACGAGTTTCAGTTGTAAATAAATACTAAAGTTCGAGTTTAAAATGCGAGGCGTCTGAAGTTTAAAAGGCTTTGGGAGAGAATAGGATGAGAAATGTGGTCAAACCATTCGTATTTATCACACATCGTCAAATATTATAGGTGAAGATTTGTGCAACTAATAAGTGGAATAGCAAATGGAATTAACATGCATTATTTTGAAATAAATTTAACATTAAAAATACTACTGAATTATCCTAATTTACGTGCATGTAAATTGAACAAGTTAATTCTTCACTGAGTAATTGTGTATTTACAAACACAAAGTAAATTTAATAAATTATTCACGCTCCTTATCAAGGCAGGTCTAATGATCTGATTATTCACGTTATAAAAATGCGCTGAACGATCATAAAAATCGCATTTTAAAATTAATTATTTAAAATAATTCAGTTATCCGTTTATTTACGCTAGAAGATAAGTTAGGATGGAAATATTTATTTGCCACTGTAAAATTTGGTTATCGCAAATTATCCTTTTATTCACATTCACTAAATTAAAGATCTTACCGAGTCTCATATTGTCTGCTTAACCCTGACTCCATTCATCACAACACGGCATTTTGATATGTTCACTCCACATTAATGTTATTCTAACAACACTGACTTGTGCCACAATGGTTGCATTGATTTTGGAATACATATAGAAAATGAATGAGCGAAAAATAATCCTTTCACAATACATGAAAATTCTTCCAACTGCACCTTGATATGGTGGGTATTTGTTGTTCACTTTCTTAATTTGCCCGTCACTGAGCTCGGTCTGTCCCACAATACAGTTTCTAGGTCGATTTGAAATACAATTTTTAGGTACAATTTGTGTTATTTGTCAAACATTAACATTAGCAAAGTCGCGACACATGAAGCCTGATAATTTACCTGATGATTACACTGATAATTTTGGAAACAACTTTGTAAAATATACTTCTTACTCAGTCATAAACTGGCGAACATCAATCGCTAATAAACTTCATCCTTTCCTCCTCCATCCCGTTTCACATGCATGTGTGACGGGATGCATATCATGTAAGGGGCTTTTGAATCAACCGCAGCATAAAGTGTAAAACTTCAAGATTAAGAAACGTCTGGCAAGCATTCAAGACATCGTAAATAGAAATAGTGCATACCTAAATTAATTCAATAATCTATTTTTTTCAAACATAGTATTTGAATGTTAAAACTTGCAAAACCCATAATGTGTACTTCTCTGTCATTGTCTTCCTTAGTACTAAATTTTTCACAACGTTAAAATAATTCTGACTTTAGAAATTAAGCATTTGTGTTTGAATCACAAATATATTTCGGATAGCTTTTTTAAACTTTATAAAAACAATAATTGAAACTAGATCTTCGTGAAAATGTTAAACACACCCGTGTTGAAATAAACTGAATATTTATTCGAACAAACTCGGTCGAGGAACCTGAAAAGCAAATATCTTTCTATCTTGCTACTTCATTGCTAGAATTGGCTCAATGAAAAATCATATATTCATTTCACAAAAACATGGAAATTTATTAAACAATTTAAAACAATTTTAGTATTGTATAAATTTACCTAATATAAAATTAAACGTTTGTCATGACCGTTCCAACCTTATGTCTTCCCGCGCTTTTGGACCATCTTTATACATCTCCGACGCCGCCGTCCTCAGGTCCAGACACCATATTCTCTCTTCTTTTCTCGGACGCACACTTCAATCACCGTTCATCAGATCAATAAAATATTTGCTGCTAACATTCCAGCCCAATCACTGACAACTTCGCCCAAGCCCTCAATATCCCTCCAACTCGTTCACATGACATATTTTAAGCTCCACTGTCACACTTAGTGTTCAAATTTTGATGTTCTCTCAATATCCATTCCCTAGTAGATGCTTACAAGTCCCCAAAGAAAAAACTCCTAACATTAATTGGAGCACGATCCGTTCATGAGCACGACATCAGTCAGAATGAATGTCTCTCGTATTCTTTCAGCCCTGCAAAGCTCGGTCCATTTTTCGATTGTTTATTTGCAGATAACACTTCGTACCTAGCCAATCCCTAAATTTCTTGCAAAACGAACTAACCGTCTTCACGACTGTCACTGCTTTTTCGGCCAATCCCTGAATTCTATACAGAATTAACTAGCCGTCTCCGCGATTGTCACTGCATGAATATGTTGACCTTGACGACGGCTCGCTTACCGTTGCTATGCTAGCATATTCACATAATTTATCCCCTTTAATTGACGCCATTTATAATAAATATTGTACAATATTCAGTGACATATTGGTATGTCACAGTGTATATTCGAAGTTCTTTACAAGTTGTTTACCTATCTAAAGAGAGCTGTTCTCTTGTTTTTTTAGTTAATTACTATGTACGGTAAAAATCGCAACTCATTTATTCTGTAATTATTAACTAAAGTTAAATTTATTTAATTTAATGTGAGCAAGAAGCTAATGAAATCCCACTGATGTTGGTCACATATGTGAAAACTGTGTTGTAAAGAAACGGCAAAGAAACATTACTAATTTACTAAAGACTGTGTATTTTGCATTGGATTTATGGATATTATGTATAATTCTGATAAATCTTAAGTGATGAAGACAAGGCATAGAGTTCATGTAGAGTATGCTCTTGTTAGCACATCGGCGGCCAAAATTGATTCAAATTTGGCACCGTACTTTGAAACCTATCAATATAACAATTCCTTGCCGCTATTTAACAGCAAAAAGCATGCATTTTTAAACGTCCCGCGTTGTACTTTTAATATTTTTTCTCCAAAAACGGCGCGCTTGCTTCCAGAGGGAAAAACAAAACCATCTTTCATGGGAAACTCTTTGGAAGAACAAAAACAATTGAAGAATTGAACTGTTTTCGCAGAAGCCAGGTAGGCAGCGCCAGGAACTGGAGAGACCGTGAAGTATCAACATTTTAAAGTTAAAAATCCTCCAAATGAAAGCGCTATGGAATAGCGTTATTTAAAAGGGTAGTGGCCGAAGACAGCTTCGCGGTTACTCGACTCGCCTCGCGCAAGTAAAACACCGTTAAGATGCACGTATATATGCTACCGGCTATTAATTGAATTATGTAGGGTTGGTATTGCGACATCAGCTGAGAGGTTTTGGCGGGCATGAGCATTCTCATTGTCGAGATTTCGAAGAAATACAACGGCTTTAGGATCGTATTGTTGGAGGTTATTGTTGAAGACTCTTGCAGCCGTGTGTATACACTAAAGATCGCCTTGTCAGTAAAAAGGTGTGGTAATTCACATCTGGGTGGCATGGAAGGAATTATTTTTGACTAGTGGTAGCAGTGGGTGTCTAGTGCACGTAAGTGGCAATATCAAGCTGAAATGGTATGTAGCATGAATTATAATAGAAAACAATCTTCTGTTCGTCTAAGGAAAGACCACAAGGTAAAATTGACAATTTTCTTTCATCATTAATATTTATTACGCTGAGATAAACTAATAGTTCTCGAATAATTGTTTTTCAGCGCTTTCCCTAGTGGCAAGCTAGGAAGTGGGTAGCCACGCTTTGCGAGCAACCCATCCATCATTCTATTGCTCTCCCAAACAGTTTTACTGAAGCTATCTTGCAGCGTATACACTCTATTTGTATGCAGAAATTCGACAGTGGAACTATAAGAATCCATTTTTTGACGTGATATGCTACGGATGAAAACCACAAATCAGCCTACTGGTTGTTACTTGTGCTCACGTAATACAAATTAATCAAATAGAAATAAATTATTTATACCGGAGTTCGTTAGTAAATAATCTTTTACCTCCGTATAAATTAAATTCAGTCAAATGGAATTAAGAAGAATTATAGATTTCTAATAGAATTACTGAGTGTTAATACAATAATTACTTTTAATTTTTTAATGAGTACTGTAGTTAATTTTAATTTTTTTCTATTAGCAAATGTTTTGGACGTATTGTGAAATACATTACGTCCTCGGTTTTGAAAAATTTCTGAAGAGAAAAATGGCTATTTCTTTTAAGTCAATATACTTTAAAAATCAGATAACATTTTACAACTGTATTATCAGTCATCTTAATTTTACAGGCGCATGTTACTGAAACACAATTAATTTACAGAATGTTTGCAGAATAAAATGGAGAAAAATATAATTAGGAAATATGGACACATTACTACTAGCAGTTTTTTCCCTTTTAATAAATAAAATAAAATAAGGTCTGACACATTAATCTGAAGGTGTTTAGTACAAAAAAGAATCTGCTGCGTGAGCCATTTTCATTTTGTTACACATCCTATTTTCGTTTCTTTTATTTATTCATTCATTACAACTTTTTCATACTTATTTAACAATTTCTCACATCTACTGGGTGCATAACAAATTTAAACCAGTCATGTATTTTCAGTCTTGGACAATCTCTCCCCTTACGGCTAAAATGTTTGGTAAGTGCAGGTGATAATCAGAATTTCATAATTTGCTTCCAGCGATTCGAAATCTCCAAGATCCTCTGAAAAGGGAACAATAGTAAGTTGTATTGTTGAGGTGCAATTTAGGGACGGAAGGCAGGTAGTCGTAAAGAGGTAAGGACTTCTTCCACTTTATGGCCACATTTTGTATTGCTGTTACTTGCCCTTGGTCAGTGAACTGGTCAAGTCCTTCCTTCATTCAGGTAGACTAATCTTCTAGGGGAGAAACCGGGGGAGGTAGCTCACTGCAGCAACTGAGGTCATTGCCAAATATATTGGAGAGTATTACCTAGATACACATGTAGCGCTAGTGCTGCGTTAAAAATTGAAGGGCGCCATATTGTAGGCAAATAGTTCCCTGACAGGTGCTGACAGACGTGTTTTGTCCGTACGCGACGAGATTTGTGGATATTTTCATGTAAATCATTACTTTGCAGTTACAAAGACTATTATTTACACAACAATAAAAATATATAATGTGACTTTCATGGTTCTGTGACCTGAAGGCCAAAATAAAGTAGCATTACGGTTAAGAGAAACAAACTTTCAAAAAACCAAATGATACAACCAAAGCATGTTCCATTTAGTAATATAGTAATATATGAGTATTTTTATTTAGTAGAAACGTATACTTTAATTTAGTCCTAGCACATTCGCACACTGCGCATATAAAGTATATTTTTATTTTCTTACTCAAACTATTTTATTCATTTGAAAACTTATTCGCTTTATTAAAAATTGGAAGATTGATTGCAAGGGTTTCTGTATTTCACAGCATTCTTAAGAATTAAATTGTTTGTGTGCTAAGCATTACTTAAATATTTTTCATTTTAAAGAATTAGTTCATTTCTAATGATCAATTCCATTCAGAATTACACTTACCATCCATCAATATCACATCACTCATCAATTTATTCAAAAATCTCAATAAATCAAATAGCCCACTAAAAACTAGCCACACTCAACAATTTCCCGACCCGAATCCGAAATAGACATCAGATTCATGTTTTTCTCCAAATATTTTCCGATGTTAACTAAGTGTAGGTGCTCAGTGAATATACTAATGAATGTTGTAGTTAGAACAGAATTAGTTTAGAGAATTAAGGATAACTATAAGTAATTTCAAAGACGTGAAAAAGTAAAAGCTACTGAACCATGTACTCATCATTCAAACAATAAAATAATTTTAAAAAATTTCAAAAAAACTTTACAAAAAAGAATCATTTGAATCTTTCCTTCAGATACAGAAACTGCATTAGCTAAGGAGGGCAACACAACGACGCAAGAATGACACAAATAACTTAATTGAATTTTTTTTTACTCATATGTTTTATTTATACAATTGGTGTGTTAACTGGAAAGAGACCGGAAGACGTGGCTCAGGGCATCAACTGATGTCACTGCAGTGCCTCTGACTGGGAGGTCCTAGGATCGAGTACTTAGCTCGAGTTGTGTCCAGTCTGGAGGAGAATTTTAGCGGCAGGGTGCTCTGATCTGGTCGGTAGTTTTACGTGGTTTCTCCGATCATTACTAGGCAAAGGACAGGGCAGTACCCTAACAAACGGACCACGGACAGCGCGCGATCATCCCTCCTTCCTTCCTGTCCTATCCTCACTCCTGACTCACATACACTTACACTTACTTGCATTACACAGCCACACTTGAGAAGCTATTAATATATTGCATACAAAGCACCTAATTAGATTAATAACATTTTGTTAAAAGTAAATACTTGCCGGGAGACAGGCCGGGATCTTAGAGCATGTCCCGGCTGGGGCGATGTTCTGCTGGTGTGAGATACCTGGAACGGGGAAACCTCACTAGCCGACAGTCAGTCGGCGCCGGATCTCACCATCCATCTGGGGAATATCACTGACGCCACCGAAGCAAAAAGCAGTTGACGTGCTCGGAATCACCGATCAGAAAAATAATAATATAACATTTATTCGATATGAGTTGAAAGGGTACCGATTGCAAGTCAAACAACATGAGCTATTTCCGATTACGTTTTGTTAAAACATGTTAAATGTTTTCGTAATTTATTTATCATATTTGATAGGAACATTTACAATGTGAATTTCGAAGTTTTGAATCCGTAATATATCGTAAAAGAAAGTTAAGATACACAGTATTATATGACGACGACCACATTTGCCTACAATATGACGGAGAGCGCAATGGTCAATTTGTTACGCTAGTGCTCACCTCTCACCATTGGAGTACTTGGTCTTGGTCACTGCAATGCCTGTGACCGGGAGGTCCTAGGTTCATGTCCCTATGGACGGCCGGATTTTCGACACTAGCTTGTCGGCTAGGTGAAAGTCAGTCGTGTCTGGGAAGAATTTTAACGGCTGGCTGCTCTAGTCGGTAGTTACCCTTACACACACACACACACATACACTTACATGCACTACATTACCACACATGCCGGGCGACCGGTCAGGAGCTAGTCCCGGCTGGGGCGGTGCTCCCTGGGGAAAGTTACTTGGTTGGGGAAAACTCCGCCAGCCGACGGTAAGTCGGCGCCGGATCTCGCCATCCAGCGGGGAAAGATCCCCGCCCCCTCCCGAGGAAAAAAACATGCGCTACACTTACGAGATTAATGACCTGAGCAGTTGACGCACCAGGAATCAATGGTAATTAATCAATCTCGGGGAGAAACGACCTTCTGAAGTGCTAGAGATCTTTAGTCGTGTGTGAGAAGGAAGGTTATTATCCTTTAAATTATTTACTTGATATTACAAATCTTCATTACTCCTTGGTATAAATTGAAAAGAATGATATTTTGTTATTATCTCTTGTATATTTTAATGCATTTTCTATTCAGTTAACTGGAGTAGAATCATGCAATAAAGCATGCATGCACAGTTTGTATGGAACAAGAATAGTTTGAAAGAATTTTTTGTTGTTGGATTTGGGTACAAGAATATAACACTATAATTAGGAATCATTCAACACCAAATTAGCACCAACATTCCGTACAGTCACTTGTTCAAAATTTAGAATTTCCATTCAGTATGTATTTCAAGTAAGCCTATGCATAAGATATAATAGCTGTTATTTGTAGCGGTGAAAAAGTGATATAACTTGCAAATGAAACAAATATTTAAGTTTTTTCGAAGTGTACGTACTGAACTAAAAGCAAATTTTCATTTATCATGAAAGTAATACATTAAATACTTCATATTATCATCAGCAGTCCTGTTATGTTAACTGTAGCTCATTTTTAATGCAATGCTAAGTTATTTTACTCAAAAATAATTATCCGTCAGTGTATTTGAATGAATAAAAGTAATGATTGCATTGAAACAATATATAATTATATTCATTTTTCAAAAAGGGACTTCATAAAAATATTGAAAAATTACCAGAAAACGAAGCAATTGTAAAACAAAATGCAATATTACGTGATTGAAGATTTCACATTAAACAATCTTCAATATGTTTAAACATTTACGTAATTAAATTCTGCATTAATTTTCTCGTCACTTAATTTAAAATTAAGTATCTGTATTACTAATCTATACTTCTAATTTTCAACGCGCTCATAAATTAAAACAAAACTATGCAACCTTCGGCCGCTTGATAGTTTCTTTAGATACCCAGGAACTGGAAAAAAAATCAAAACCAATAAACGTTTTAAATGACAAAATGCAAATATTTGATTGTGTTATTCCCTATATTCTAATACTGCAAGTGCCGACTAAATTCTCACACTCAGTGTGTTGTGGCGTACAACACAACTGATGTCATGTGACAGCAAACTCCAAGGAAGTGGCAACCCGCTATTAAATATTTGCTAATCATGTTGTATTATGGAACTGCATTTTTTTCTTGTCATGAAAAGGACTGGTATATTGTATATATAGTATACTATGTTATTGAGTATTCGTGATGACAGTTTTTGTTTAAATATTTAATATATTTCATTGCAATATGAGGATATTTTATTTGTTGTTCTTGAGTAATGTGCCTGCTCTTTCTAAATCAATTCTGTGTGGATTTGTTCAAAAACATTTTTACTCCTACGGGTCTTTTAACCATCCAGCCGTACAATTATTTTCTTTGAAAACTGTTAACGATTTTGTAATAAGTTTTCACATTGATACTTTATAAACTATATCTCGGATTCAAATTTTGAACTTACTCTTCTTCAACGATAACTCAATTTATCAATATAATCTTTTACTTTCATGAATATGGAGTATAGAGAAAATTAGAAAAGTTAAAGAAATTGATATCAAAATTTTGACGGAAATGGAAGTTTTGTGGGTCCCTGATACTGAAAAAGTGTTTATTTATCAAATACGTCTGATTGTCCGTCCGTGTATTTAGCAGTTCTTCCATGAACAACAGTGAAACATTAGCTGCACTCAGGATTTAGAGGTTGCTGTTTGCATTACAAATTACTGATAATACCCGGAGACGCAACGTGATTTTAACTCCACAATTTTAATTCATGAGTGATCACTATTAATATTATTTAATGAATGTTGAGTGTATTTATGGAAAAACTCATTTGTATTGTTGACTTATATCTAATTCATATAAACTAGACCTAAACTACAATTGACGAGGGGACTCACCGAGCACCTCTAATAATTACTAAGATTTGTGAAAATGTTCAGGAAAGAATGCATAGGATATCTGTTTTTTATTCTTGTTGGGTTTCCATTACATTTTCCTATATTAATGTGTCTAGATAGACACATCAAGATTGATTAATGAGGAGTAGGTTAGAATAGAAGTTATTGGTGAGAAAGGCTATGTGATGTGCAATGGGATTTAGTTCAATTTCGTGGTGTAGTTGCTTATTGGAAATGAGCTAGGGGACTTGGGTGGTAGTTATTAGGTATTTGTTCAGAATAATCTGAATTTTGTTGATACTATATTTAGCAGCATTTGTCCAAATTGGAAAAGCGTAAAGGAGAAAGGGTCTATTGATGGTTTTCTATAAGGTGATTCCATTATTTAGGGAAAGGTTTCTGTTATTTATAAGTGGCTTTAACTGTATTATTTTGGCTTTGGCTTGTTGGAATTTGGTATCTATGTGTATTTTCCAGTTGAGTGTAGTATCCATGTGGATACCTAGGTATTTAACGACATTGGTATGAGGAGTTCAAGGGATTGAGTTGTTCGTTTTAAACGGTATGGGGAAGGAATATGGTCTGAAAGTGAAGACTCTAGCTGTAGATTTCGCGGGGTTGATTTTGATCTTCCATTTCGTTTCCCAGATTTCAATTTTAGTTAAATGAGATTGGATTTTGTTAGCTATGTAATTAATTGACGAATGGGACATGTAGATTACGGTATCATCTGCAAACTGGGCTATGTTTGTTAATCTTGATAAGTCATATCGGCTGTGTACAAGTTATAAACTAATGGAGAGAGAGATGATCCTCGAGGTAGACCGGCTGTGATACGGCGGGGGTTCGAATTTTGATTTTCTATCGTAACTGAGAAAGTTATATTGGTGAGAAAGCTTTTAATTATTTAGAAAAGGTATGTAGGGGTGCCTATTGATAAAAGTTTATAAATTAAGCTTTCATGTCATACCCTGTCGAAAGTTTTAGCGATGTCCATGAAAACTGCTATTGAATATTGTTGGGTTTTTTTTGGAAAGAGGGGGAGATGTTCTGAGATATGCAAACATTGAAGTGTTGTGGATAGTTTATTAGTGAATCCGAATTGGTAGAAAGCTATAAGGTGCACTTTTTAAGGCAATTGTTTAATCTTGTTAGGATTCATTTCTCAAAAATTTTTGCTTAAGTGGGGAGGAGGCTTATGGGCCAATAGTTATCTGCGATGCTATGATTCTTATTGGGTTTGGGAATTGGAGGACGATAGAATGTATCCTGGTAGTTGGGTAGTAGCCAGTTCTTAAATATGAATTAAATATGTTTACAATGTTAGCTATGGCAGGGTAGGTTTCTGAGGTTTATATTATTTATTTTATCGTGACCGGAGGCTTTCTTATTTGGCAGGGATTTGATAACTTTTAGAATTTCATGTGGAGATATGTACTTAATTTTTGTGGTACGTTGAAATTAGGGGAATTTGCAAAGAGTTGAATTTGGATGTGATCTGTGGGAATTTGTGATGGTGTGAAAGTTGATGCGAAATAGTTGGCTAATACTCCCGTGTTATCGGCAGTTGCGTACTTTTTCCATTTGGGTTAGCTAGAGGGGGGATTATATTTCTTTTTCTGAGTAGTCTTTTCGTGAAATTCCAGAGAGTTATTACTTGTATTTAATGAATGTATGATATTATTGTATTTAGTTTGTTTATACTGCTCTAGATTTTTTACTGATTTTGTTAGAGTATTTTATTATTCTTTAAATGAGGGGATTCTGTGTCATCCATAATCTTCTAGTTTTATTTTTAGTTTCTATGATTTTGATAATGCTTTGTGGTTGTTGTTGATATGTGTTTCCAAGGGGTTCGGACGTTCATGATTGAGTTTGCCTATTGTATTATATATTATTTGCCTGTTTTTTTCATCTGGAGAGTTAATATTTCAAAATTGTGTATTTGTTTTTGCATTATGTTTTTTAATTTGGTCCAGTTTGAGTTGTAAGTATTTAATGCCGGAATGGGTGAAAGTGGAGGGGGATTTAATCTGTAGAAATTAAGACTGGAAGGTGATCTGAGTCGAGTTCAATAGGCGGGGTTGAGTGAAAATTGGCATTAATGTTTGCTATTCCTATGTCTAGTATATCAAGAAGCTTGATTGGGTCATAGGGAAAATAGGTTGTCTCTGGAGGTGAGATCAAATTCATTCGGTTTGTTACAACATATTTTAAGAGTTGAGCGCCTGCTGCGTTGGTGACTCTGCACTTCCGGGGTACATGTTTAGCACTCAGATCTCCTAAAAGTATGTAAGATGATAGGCGCGAAAGTAAAATGTTTAGACCTGCAAAATTTTTTTGATGTTGGGGGGTATATAAGCGGAATGATAGTAAGATTCAGGTTGCTGTTTGTAAGTGAAACTCCTATTGTTTAGATGCCAGTGATGGGTGTTAAATTTTCTTCGAAAAAGGTGATAGTGTTTTAATGATAATTCCGCTGCCTGGAGAGTTAACCCTATCCTTTCTTTCTGTATAGTAACCTGGTAGTTTAAAAGTAGCTGGAGGTTTCTAATGGGACTCGGTGATGCCTGCTATGTCAAAATTGTATTTTGGAGAAAGAAATGGAGTTCGTTTTTAAATGCTGAAGTCGCATGCGTCCAAGTTCATTACGATTAATTTATAATTTGATTGATTGATTGATTTTTTGGTGTTTCCGGGCGCGTCAACTGCTTTGGTCATTAGTGCCGTTAGTGTAGTGCATGTTTTTCTCGGGAGATGATTGATTTTCTGGTCGAATCTTGCGAGAAAGAAAAGTTTCTCAATTTAATTAATTCCTTCAATTTAGACATTACAATTAATGTACCTACACGGATCACACAACATTCGAGGAAGGCAATTGATCAAATTATAATTAACAAAACTACTACTCGATATGAAGTTGAAACAAAAGATTTAGGATACAGTGACCACGATGCACAAATTCTTACCATTATAAGAAATGCGATCACTGACACAATAAATAATACACGTATGACTAGATTGTTTACTAAAAGTAAAATTAAATTATTCACTGATTACTTGATGCAGGAGTCATAGGAAACGGTTTATAATACTGCTGATACAAACGACAAATATAATTCTTTTTTTTCAACTCTTTCATTTCATTTTAACACTTGCTTTCCTCTTCAAAACGAAAATTAAATATTTCACGGAAAAGCAATTCTTGGATAACACAAGGGATTAGGACATCTTGTAAAAACAAGCGAATTCTTTCTTTCATTTCTAAACGTCATGACGTATCTCAAGATTTCCTTATCTACTTTAAAAAATACAAAACATTGTTACGAAAAGTCATAAGGCAGGCTAAAATCATGAAAAACGATCAGGATATTTTGAATTCAAATAATAAAACAAAAGCAATGTGGAATATAATAAAAAATACTACCAAATCAACTAGAAAACCCGTAGAGAATGTTGTTTTAAAATATAACGATATAAATGTGAACGATCCGGAAACAGTGGCTAGTCTCTTCAACCAATACTTTTCGAGAATTGCTGCCGATCTCACTAAGGGTCTTCAGGCACAAAATTCAAAAACAGACAGTTCACCCAAAATTGTAGACACAATGTTCGTTTCCGAAACTTCTTCCTATGAAATTCTCAAAATAATCGGTAAACTAAAAAATAAATATTCGTCCGGTTTAGATGAATTCCCGGATTCTTTGTTAAAGACTTGTGCGTATGCCATTATACACCCGTTAACTCACATATTTAATGCATCTTTATGCACTGGGACGTTTCCAGATATTTTCAAAACAGCTAAAATTAAGCCGCTTTTCGAAAAAGGCAACACAAATGAAATTCAAAATTATCGGCCCATTTCTCTTCTATCAGTCTTTTCAAAAATATTAGAGAGACTTTTTTACATACGAATGGAAACCTTTCTCACTAAACACGACGCGCTTTCAGATTGCCAACATGGATTTAGAAAATCAAAATCAACGGAAACAGCTACATTTTCTTTTCTTAAAGATGTCGCCTCATCATTGGATCAAAACGAGGCACCTATTGGATTATTTTTAGATCACTTAAAAGCTTTTGACGGTAAATGTTTTGACGGTGAAGTAAATGTCATTGATCATGACATTTTACTTTCCAAATTACCTTCATATGGAATTCGTGGTATTGCTCTAGATTGGTTATGTTCGTACCTTAAACAACGATCTCAGAGAGTTGAAATACCTTACTGGAATGATGGAACATTACGTACGCACCTTTCTGACTCTTTGCCCGTTGCATGTGGAGTTCCTCAAGGATCGATTTTAGGCCCTATTCTGTTCCTACTTTACGTAAACGATATGCCCTCGACGATTCGAAACGGAAGAACGATTCTCTTTGCGGATGATACGAACATCCTTTGCAATAAAGAAACAGTAAATAGTACAATTACAGATGTTTCAAATTGGTTCCGAAATAACAAATTAATAGTGAACGAAAAGAAAACGGTTTTAATGCAGTTTTCCATTTCAAATAAACAATTCTGTGCCCCATTGACAATGAACAGTGTACCATTGACTGATGTTAAGGCAACAAAATTTTAGGACACTCAATTCAGTCAAACCTTAAATGGAACGTCCATTTAAATGAATTGAACACAAAATTAAGTTCATTGTGCTACGCGTTCAGAATTCTTGCAAATTCAGTCAGCCTTCATACTGCTCGTTGTGTATACTTCGCGAATGTTCATTCCCGCCTGAGATATGGCATAATATTCTGGGGAAATACATCTTATAGCGCCCAGACTTTTAGATTACAAAAACGAATTGTACGAATAATAACCAAATCCCACCCACGTGATTCATGTAAGCCTCTCTTCATTAATCTAGGAATTCTACCATTACCGTGTCTTCTTATTTACGAATCAGTGGTTTTTGTAAAAAATGACTTGCTCAAGGGCAGGAATATATTTTCAGAAAATGCCGAAGTCTATTACTATAACACTCGACGTAGAAATCATATTCATCAGGTGACAGTATCAACAGCTCATTACAAAAAATTCACATACAATACATGCACATTATTTTACAACACTTTGCCAGATGACATTAAACGATTAAATTCAATAGAAATGTTTAAATCCCAAGTAAAATCGTTTCTGCTGCATAACTGTTTCTATACAATTAGAGACTATACTGAGCATCACAAGAAAAGTAACATAAATTTTAACAATGATACATAATGCTTTATTTACCATTTGAACTGTGTAAATGAGTATAAACAAACTGTAACAACTATTGTACTACAGCTTCCGGGTCAATGACCCCATCTCGATCAGGTTTTTCGTCCAGTTTCCCTGATCCATTGAGCAAATGCTGAGATGGCCCCTTGTTTTGCTTCTGGACATAAATGTAACTTCATTTTCTGTGCACGTCTTCTAGAATTCAGTGGGAAATACAATTATTCAAAATATCGTTTCCATGTTGTCGCGGCAGGAAGTAATAAGAGACAAAATTTATTGCTTATTTATCTTTGAAAATAAAATTTTCCTTTCAAAATTCAAAATTTAAGTAGTATATGACTTAGTGTAGGGATCCAGAATTTTGAAAATGTGCCACAATTCATTTTCCCCATAGTCATCGCAGTTTTTTTACTAAAAAAAAAATAAAAAATAAATAAATAAAAAATAAATAAATAAATAAATAAATAAATAAATAAGTAAATAAATAAATAAATAAATAAATAAATAAATAAATAAATAAATAAATAAATAAATAAATAAATAAATAAATAAATAAATAAATAAATAAATAAATAAATAAATAAATAAATAAATAAATAAATAAATAAATAAATAAATAAATAAATAAATAAATAAATAAATAAATAAATAAATAAATAAATAAATAAATAAATAAATAAATAAATAAATAAATAAATAAATAAATAAATAAATAAATAAATAAATAAATAAATAAATAAATAAATAAATAAATAAATAAATAAATAAATAAATAAATAAATAAATAAATAAATAAATAAATAAATAGATGGCGGTGGTCTTCCCCTGCTGGATGGCGAGATCCGGCGCCGACCTACCGTCGGCTAGTGGGGTTTCCCCCTGACCAGGACTCTCACACCAGCGAGGCACCGCCCCAGCCGGGACAAGCTCTAAGCTCCCGACCGGTCTCCCGGAACATGGGGTAGTGTAGTGCATGTTAGTGTGTGTGTGTTGTGTGTGTTTGTGTGTGTGTGTGTGTGTGTGTGTGTGTAAGGGGAGAGGATAGGACAAGGAAGAGGAAGGACAGATCGCGCGCGGTCCGTGGCCCGTTTGGTAGGGTACTGCTCCGGCATTCACCTGGTGTTGATCGGAGAAACCACGGAAAACTACCGATCAGAGCAGTCGGCCGCTAAATTCTCCTCAGGCCGCGACTGAATTCGACCTAGCTGAAAAGCTAGTGTCGAAAATCCTTCCGCTGTCGGGACTCGAACCTCTGAAGTGACTTCAGTTGATGCCCTGAGCCACCTCTCTCGGAGCCGCCAGAAGCTGTAACTACCCCACTGTCGCGAAGTGTTCCCTCTGAGGCCTAGGCCGGGCGCCCGGCACGGTTCCCAGCGGATTTCCGGCCCGCGGCGCCACGGGGGCCGCGGTGGCGGGGGAGGAGGAGACGGCGACGGTGGCGCGGCGCTGCCGACCTCCGACCCGGACTTTCTCCGCAGCCGCCACCCGCTGCTCCCAGGACCCCGACTCCTCTTCGCCTGCGCCATTAGCGCCAAGCCCCCTCGACTGCATTGTTTCACACTCGACGCAGACGGGATCTCGTGGACGCCCATCGGCTTATGTGATGGGCACGTCGCCTCAGTCCTTGAAATTTGATGAGAACAATACAAAATATATGTATGAAATAAAATTTTGAAAATAAATACATTAATTATTTAATGAAAGGATGGCGTATTTAGTAATCTATATAACTAATTTCTAATGCGCGGAGAAATTGAAAGCAAACTAAGCAGCCTTCGCCTTATGAAAGATGGTTATGGTTTCCTTAGATATCCAGAAATTCCAACATCTTATTAATATCAAAAACTACGAACATATAAAACCATCTATATAATTTTCCATGTTAGCAACATATTGAAACAAATCTATGCAACCTCCGGCAATGTGAGAGGTGTCCATGGTTAGATACTAGGAATTCGAAAAAAGCAGAAACAATGACTTTCGATTTTGACTGAAAAATTCAAATATTGTTCAGTTATTCCGCGTATTATACAACGCACACCGACTTAATTCTCATATTCATTGTGTCACACTTTGTGTAGTTTTGCTTAGCACAAATTTTACTGGTATAGGCCACTAGTTTAATTATTGATAGTATTGCAAAGAGTGTTTAAACTTCAAACCTTTTTCAAATATGTAAATAATGCCGGAACATTTTATTAACTCTGGAAAGTAGTATACAAAGTTCTACCTAACCTCTTTAGCTGCAATCGCTGTGGATTAACAAAACATCACGTCCAAAACCATGCCTTCTCAGTCATTATTATCTGCAGGTTCAACAATTTCACAAGCGTTTCAGTAATGGAATGCCATATTTTCTACCAGCATTAGCCGAATGCCACAGACACGGCCATTGCCACCACCATCAACACCATCAGCAACATTAAACCTTCTCAACTACCACCATCACCACTATCACCAAAACCGTGACCACTCAAACCGTGGCCACCATCACCAAAACCGTGGGCTCTATTATCAAAACCGTGACCATCCAAACGGTGGCCTCCATCACTAAAACCCTGCCCCAATCTTTGGCCTCTATCACCAAAATCGTGAAGATCCAAATTGTGGCTAACATCACGAACACCGTGGCCT
The DNA here is from genome assembly GCA_964035755.1 of Teleogryllus oceanicus. Classification (NCBI taxonomy): domain Eukaryota; kingdom Metazoa; phylum Arthropoda; class Insecta; order Orthoptera; family Gryllidae; genus Teleogryllus; species Teleogryllus oceanicus. Next base: position 49,209,988 of record CAXIVR010000008.1, read on the forward strand.
CAATCACCAAAACTGTGTCCCAAGCCTTGGCCTTTATCACCCAAACCGTGAACATTCAAACTATGGCACTAAAACCGTGGCCCAATCCGAGACCTCTATTACCAAAACCGTGAACATCCAAACCGTGTCCTCTATCACCAAAAGCGTAACCATCAAAACCGTACCATCCAAACTGGGCCAAAACTCCCAACCACCATCACTAAAACCCGCGCCCGCCGCCGCAGTCACTTCCGCTGCCCTCTCCGCCAGCGAGATTCCGCAAGCGCCTCCGCCCCCCCCTCCCTCCCCCCCGAAGCCTGAGCCGTCGCCACCAGCGTCCGGCGCCGCCGCGCGCCGCGCCCGCCGCGTGTTCGCCTGCGGGCCCGGCCGGGCAGATGCGCACTATGGACCCGTCTCCCTCAGTTTCTCGCGCCGCGCACACCGGCCTCAAACAGGTCAAAACACGCCCTTAAGCGATCAAAAGCGACTAAAAAATATTTATTAGTAAATCGCCGTTGATGATAGACGTAAAAAAAACAAAATTTTACAGGAGGAAAGGAAAACATCTTTTGATCTTAAAATGTACAATGGTCTAAGTTTAGACATTCTACTCATCTTTTAAAATAGTATTCAATATTGATTTATTGTAATTTTGTCTCTGAAAGCACCTTACAAAAACCTCCCATGTGGCTTTTACCACATACGAGATGTTTCATCATCAATAAATTGTAAAGGTCATATAGGAGGTTTATTATTTTCATTTTAAGCCCACAATTTCTAGTTTTGGGGAGGGGATTTTCTTCTCAAAGTAAAGAACAAGCTAATACTGAATCTTTAATGCCAAAAATCACCAATTCCGTCAAATATGAGTTTGTTCGTCATCGACGACGAAATATCGATTCTGTAAACCTTAAACAACTATAAATACAAATATTAAACTATTTTTATATAGAACGTTGATCGTCACCGCCAAATAACAACTTTTGCCTACTTGAGTGAAAATACCATTCAATTTTTTTGTTTTTTGATATACTAGAAATGGGTGGTTCTAAATAGTTAAAAAGTAGTATGAAATAATTTCGAAAACATTGACTGATATTTATCCAGGTGTCTTCAAAACTCTTGCCATATTCTCAAGTTTTAATCCTATGCTGCCAGATGTTTCTCCAGTTACTCGTTCGGCAGGAACAGTTTGGTTACGCGAAGATTTTTGTTATCGTTATGTATTTAAAAATAAAAATTCTATCATGAGACTTAAGAATATATGGACTCATACAAACAGTTTGCAGTAAATGAGTACCTCCGTTGAAGAACGTTGGATGTGGCAGTTGGGCAACGTTTCAGGAATTAAAAGAAATGACTATTTAGTAAAATATAAAACGCTTGCCGTCCAAATGCTAACCTATGAATGCAAAAATTGGACGTTAAATAAGTCATCTAAAAGAAAAACTCAGACTAGCGAAATGAAGTTCCTGCGAAGTGTTGCTAACTATACTTTATTAGATCATAAGAAAAATGTGGATATACGACAAAAACTAAATATTTTTAACCCCTTAGGAAGAGCCGAAAATCAGAAACAAAATCGGTACTCCAACAACGCCAGACCCCTAAACAAATAATAAATGATGTACCCTGTCAGAGAAAGAGTTGAAAGACCGTAGACTCGGTGTATTGATGATATCGACGTTGAAGAGGACGAAACAGGCCTGCAGGCCTAATCCTTGAAGCTGAAGAAGAAGAATAAGATTATTTAGTGTTATAATATTATTTAAATTCTGTAAATAAGCAAAACACGAGTAATGTAAAGAAAATAATATTGTTTATTTTATAAAATACTTTCGGTGTATACGTAGCATAAAATTTGATGTTTTGTTGCACCTTTTTGGAACATCGTTGGATGTGACTTCCTGTCCTGAGCAACCAATACATTTAGTCTCAATTTATTTATTTATTTATTTATTATGTCAAAAAACAGTTAAAAACTGCGTATGACGTGCTATGGGGAAAAGTGAATTGTGTGCACATTTTCAAAATTCTGTGATCCCTACAAAATTTTAATTTTGAAAGGGAGAAAAAAAACAAACAAAAAAACTCCCATGTAATAAAATCTATTTTCAAGGATAAATAAGCAATAAATTTTGAATTTTGAAAGGGAGAAAAAACAAAAAAACTCCCATGTAATAAAATATATTTTCAAGGATAAATAAGCAATAAATTTTGGCTCTTATTACTTCCTGCCGCGACAACATGGAAACGATAATTTGAATAATTGTATTTCCCACTGAATTCTAGAAGACGTGCACAGAAAATGAAGTTACATTTATGTCCAGAAGCAAAACAAGGGCCATCTCAGCATTTGCTCAATGGATCAGGGAAACTGGACGAAAAACCTGATCGAGATGGGGAAAGGAAAAACGTTGGGTCTTATAAATGATTCTTTTGAGTAAGCAAACATTTTCTATTGAATTGGGATCGCAATCAACATTTAATGTAAAGTAGTAGACATTTTAAGCAATGGACGCGTGGCGCGCGTTTGTGACCACTGTGTGCCGCCAAGCCTCCGCGTGCCTGGTCGCCGGCTGCGCCAACCACGAATAGCCTCGACCGACTCCGCGGATGGTGGGGGTCGTAGCCGCTGATACCACAAGCACCTTCGAGTTCGAAAGATTCTTGCGTTCAATTTATATTTGTCACAATTTAATCCTTAGAAATATTATTTACCACTAGTAAAATGACGTAGAAGAGAGAGAAGTGAATGGATGAAACTGAATAAGAATGAACTTTGAAATAATGTTAATAAAAAACCTAAAAGCAGGGCTGTAGGAAGATATCAATGATTCTCTGGATGACAACAATTTCTGGAAACTTTTTCAGAGGCAAATAAAATAAAAATAAAAAAATCTGGACTTCTCGGAATATTATTTTTGTCTTTTTGTAAATCATGTCCTGGTAACCTAGATCTGATATGGGTTATAAGTAAAATTGTTCGTCAGTCTGCTGTAATTGATGTCTCATTTCGTATTAACAGAATCATCATGAAATGAAATTTAAATGCTTAACATAGCGATGATGTGTCAGAGAAAATGTTGATGAACAGAAACAACAGATAATCAGGAGAATTATTCAGCATTCTTTACCGAGAAACAATATGTCATTACGAAGGTCGACTTCAGAGTGAAGGGTATACTCGTATAATCCATTAGATGTCGATTCAACATTTTCTCATTGTAGTCTTCTCATTGTTTTTTTTTTTGGTTCACCGTCACCCAAGCGGAAATTAAAATTGCCTTTGGTTGTTTTTTTTTTTTTTTTTTTTTTTCAAAAGATGCATGATTTTCATTTCCTTTGATTTTAAACGTTCGTTACTTCAGCAACACAATTGTTGGTAAATTTGGTGCTAATTTTTAATGTATGGAAGTAAGTTCTGACAAAACCATATTTTTATAAAACAAAACTTTATAAGCAGTTTTTCTTTAATTTATCTACTATTTTTGATATGCAAACTGTATTATCAATTAACCTGCTCCAAGGTACGTATTAACAGGTTGTTCATTCATTCTATTCTGTCCTTCCTTCTTAACGAAAACTTCAAAATGAAGAGATGAACTACTGAAATAATATTCATAAAAACAGTTTCCTAGACAAAATACTAAATCTCAGGTCATTGCAATCATATTGTAAACAGTCAATAAAAGTGAAGAAATTTGGTTGAGTATAAAGTTTTGAAATTTCTTTCTAAACAAAACTCCTAAGTGTTTTAAATATGAATAATAATAAAATATTAAACCTTTAGTGTTTTAAAAGTTAAGATTGTTACAAATAAATGCCATAAAAAATTGTTTGCTTAATTTTTTTTAATTGTTACTCCCCTTTCAATGTTTCGTGAAGCCTAACTTCCTCACTTGAACCGAGTATTACTCGTTCATTATACATTTGCAGACATCATAATTAGGAACTACTGTTCTTTTGAAAGTGAGGGCCCGAACACACATTCGAATATGCACTAATAGTGCCAATGTCAAATCTGATCAATGCTGTCACCAGCTGAGACAGTCAGGTAAAAAGTGCTTTGTTTCTGTCGTTTATGTGATGTCTGCGGAAAAATCAAATCCAATACGGCATGGAAGAGTTCTTCCTGGCAGTAAGTTACTTACAAATACTCGTAAATAATGTAGTGAACTATTGTCACTGAAAAGGTTTTGACATAGCTGACGCAAGCGGTACTGCCACAGCTGACGAATTACGTCTTTTTGTCCGTGAGATAGGAATCGTGCCCTTACACGATTAAGGTAATTTACAGTAACATATGTCATCGGTAACACACGCTTTTCACAGAAATATCTAAGCTATTCACGGAAAATATTTTTTATTTCTCTTTCGCACGAATCTGCTTACCAAGGATATGTTCTTGCCCGATTCTACCCTACACTGAGCGGGATCCCGTATCCCGCTCGCCGCGACCTATATCAGTACACCGCCATCTGTACAGTATATCAGTTTCTCTTGTAGACGTGCGATTCTCATTCAGTCGGCGGTGGCTTCATGTAAACCGGTAGGAGCGCTCCATCTGCAAATGTAAAGAGTACGAGTAATACGAGTGAACACACAATCCTCACGCAACCCGCTCGGCGCACCCCCTTTCTCCTGGCGCTCCTCCGCCACCCCCTGCGGCGCCCGTCGTGCTTTTTGTGGGCGGCCCCCGCCCCTCCAGTCATCTGGAGGAGAAACTCCGGCGCCGCGACAGCAGCTGCTCCCCCCCCCCCCCCCCCCCCCCGCCGCCGCCGCACGCGTCCCTGCCTCCTCCCACCGCCTCCGCTCGACCACGCCCCCCAACCCTTTCCTCAAATCCCAACACGGCAGTGGCTCTGGTCCATTGGTCCTAGGTTCTAGTCCCGTCGGTGACAGAATTTTCGACTCTGGCTACATAGCTACGTGGAATTCAGCCTATGTCTGAAGGAGAATTCTAGTGGTCGGCTGCTCTGATCGGTAGTTTTCTGTAGTTGCTCCGACCAATATAGACGAATGCCGGAGCAGTACCCTAACAAACGGGCCACGCACTTCACGCAATCTTTCCTGTCATATCCTCACCTCATCCGCCCCTTTCCCTTTCTTATCCTCACTTCTTATTTACGCGCACACATTCACTACATGCACACTTACTTCCACTCATGCCGGGGACCGATCGGGAGCATACATAGAGCTTCTCCCGGCACCGCCGCGGCGGTGCCCCGCTGGTGAAGCTACCTGGTTGGAAAAATCCCCGTTAACTGACAGGAAGGTTGGCGCCGGAAGTCAGCGAGGCAAGATCTCCACCACCTCCTGAAGAAAAAAATTCACTACACTTACGGGACTAATGACCTTAACTGTTGACGCGACCGGAATTACTAATCAATCAATCCCAACCATAACCCGCCGACTTCATCCTATCGTAACCTTTGTACACTATGGACCATCAATCGCAACTTCATTGTCCCCACATCATAAAGCAACTCCATCCCCCAAACACACCACCCAACCTCATCCAACTCCATCCACCTAATCATTTTCACCTAACATCACACCAACTGCCCAATCTCTTTACTAACTTCGGATTTTAGGACTAATGCTTATTTAGTTACTTTAGGAGGTTGTGGAAAATAATTTCAAATGTTTACGAACCATTAAAAAGTAAAACTACTTACTGAAAGCATTTAATGTGCCTAATATGTCTTAAAAGGGTGGTTAATGCATATTTTAATATTGTTTTCCCTAAAACAAGACGTTTTGAATTTTGTAAATTTGTTGTACCGAAATGCAACTACTTTCCCTAATTTCCCGAAACGCGAATATTACGATACCAGTGCACCGATATCTCTCACCCAACGCACTGAACATAAGAAACTCTGCAATATAACATAGAGTATGTTCCACGCTCGTCTCCGATCAGCACGCACTTCTCAGGTTTTTTCTCAGGTCCCAATTTGCATACATTCTCGGTGCAGCTGCGCTATTGACAGGTTGAGAATAAAAAGTGTGAAAGAATGAATGGAATGAAAATAAATAAAAGTGAATAAAATAATATGGTTGTAGCCACTCTCATAAATGCAAAAATATTTGACTTTCTTCAATAAAAAAATGCCTTATCTAATCCTTTTGTGATCAGATTTACCTGCCACAAACATAAGTTGTCAGGTCTAATGTCTTTAAATGCCAGGTTTAGTCATTTTTTAATCTATTTGAAGGGTCTAAAACATCACTTGTCACGCCTAATAGTGTCGAATTTCATCATTTTACCTATTTTGGCGTCTACATCTTAACTTTTTTGTGCCTAAAATTCCGAGTTCTACTCATTCTTCAAACAACCCCTAGCCCCAATCCTGCAAAACCATCCCCAACTTCATCGGCTCAAATACTTCTCCAATTCTGTTTGCCCAACTCCCATCCGCTCAACACATCAGTCCAATCCCATACGCTCAATTTCATCCGACCAAGCCATTCTCCCACCACATCCCCAACACCACTTATCCAAACAAACCGCTCAATTTATATACCCAATCCATTCCCCCATCACATCCCCAACACCTTCCTCCAAACCAACCCCTCAATTTCATCCGCCCAACCCATTCCCTCACAACATCCCCAACACAATCCAAACCATCCGCTTTGTTTCATTCCCTTAAACCAATGTCTCAACCCGTTCTTAGAAAACATCCCCAACTTCATTCTCCAACTCTATCATTCACTTAACTGCATCCACACAAGTCTATGGTACGCCTTTAACATTCGCCGAGATGAGTATGTATTTCAACAATTGTGACGAAAGACTATAAAAGAGATTGAAATGAATAATGAGTTGTCGGTGAATTGTCTTTCCGCTGTAGATGTATTTTTGTCAGCACTCTACATTCACTAATCTCGAAGCTTAAAAACTTATTGCTTACACTGTAACTGACATGGTCACTCGCTTTTGGCGAGGAATTAATGTTGAGGCACGTTGCTCCACTCCGTTTATGAGAAACAATCGACCCAAACTTGTTTACTCTCACTAATCACATATTTATCCGAATCGACTCTCCTCGATAATAATTGGTGGTGGTAGTTTATTTAGATTAATATGCGATTTTCAAAACATTACCATTAGCCCTTAGTCAGATAGTACTCGTAATCTATCAAATGGTCTATTGCTGTTGTCAATTTTATTTTCAGCGATATTGCATTTATTAGTCCATTGTCTTTCTACACCTCTAACCGTCAGACTAAGCACCAACCCAGCGCGCCCTGTCGCAGAGGTAAAACCCTTCATTAATCTACATTACCGAAATCTTTGCGTTAATTCTTCGAAATTTATTTTTTACTTGATATTTCATACTCGAACCCACATGCAACCGTACGCCGAATATCAACGCCATTTTTTGCACTATTTTTGACCCTCTTTTCTTTAAAAATCCCTTCTATAATACGTTTAGAAAAAATGACAGCTTTATACCAAGTGTAAGAAATTATCAATAAAAACTGCGGATGTGCTACTGCTCGATTGGGTATTACCCCCTTAAATCTGCATTCAACAGATAAAAGACAAAAAACGCAGATTGTAGTGTAGGAAGGAAGCAGGTACACGTGCAACCTGCAACATTCGTTAGTACCAAATAGAACATGCGTGCCGTAGGCTCTTAAGTGCAGATAACAAAAACGTCCACTTCTTAACATGAGTAGTCAGGAACGAGCAGAAAGTCCAAATCTATTTAAAGTTCAATGGTAGAAATAATTGTCCTCGATAAAAATTAATCTTTGATTTTTCTGTGCAACTTAATCTTAATGCTTTGCATCATTACAATATTTACGCACGTATAATAGCGGGGCTATAATGCTATAACGTATTTTTTGTGAGTAGCCATTACTTACATCATGCTATTGCCATTAACAGTGATCAATCAATCAATCATATTTTGTGTTTCCGTAAGACACACAAGTAAATAGAATGTTATTTATAGTTTTATTGCAAATCTGACATTTATAGTTTATAGTTTATGCCAATCTGACATATTTGAAGTTGTACAATTACGTGGGTACTTTGTCCCAAGTTTCTCAATGATAAATCCTTTCATTATACACATACATTCTTTCATGTAACATTCATGTTCTCGTTTGATCATCAGAATTATTTCCACATTGCTCTTACACTTCTTCTTGTTCTCCAAGCTCTTTGATATCTTTATTCCCGTGCTTGGAAGCAGTATCACTTCAGTACCAATCTGTGACTCTTCTTCATTTCCACTGACCTAATTCCACTCAACTGCCTCCACTGGTTCCGTGCACGCCCCTGAAAGCCCTTGCGAGCACTGCATAGGCCATCGTCGTACCCTTCCGTTGTCTGCCCGGCCGCGGTCTTTCACACAAAAGCTAGCGGCAGGGGAAATCTCACCCGCGGAGGGGAGGGCGGGGGCGGGGGCGGGGCCGGGCGGCGTGGCGGCGTAATAAAGAGGTCACTGCGGTGCGACCAGCACCTGTCGCTGCCGCCATCGCCGCCGCTGCGCTGTGCACGGAGCGGCCCCGCACTGGGAATCTGTCACCCCATTCCCGGCTCCCCCGCCACGGCCAGTCACGCCCCCTGTTGAAGACCGCTACTATTGCCACCGCCATCATCGACACCCCTGCGGTCCCCGCCCTCAGCGCCTCCGGTCCCACCGCTCCCCTCACCCCCCCGCACGCCCTTACCCACCGCCAGCGAATGTCACGTTGCTACTGTCTCCCTGTCATCGCCCCCCCACCGCCACTTCCTTCCCATTCCTACCCCATCATCGTCACCATCACTTCCTCCACTATTCGTACACTGCTGATAACATAAATTTTTCTGTGTTTAGAATTATTGCTTATATTCTATCATCCTCTAACTAGCGTTTTAATCTTTATGTTACAAAATATATCTGTAAATTACATCATTCTTTACCAATTTTTATCTATATTTTTAAATGTCTAGGACTGTTTGGTGCATTGAATACATTTACAAATGTCCGCAATCGTTTCTTGACTTTGTTATTATTATTCTTGTTCCGCTGTCATTGTATTTCAGTGCTTCAATTAATTTAAATCTGTTTCTTGTATTCCTGGTTAATGATATGGGAATGAAAGGTACTACAAAGTACACGAATTGTTTATTATTATTATTATTATTATTATTATTATTATTAAGATTCCAGTGCAATAACAAATAGTACTATTAAGGTATAATGACACGTACAAATTCGAAATGTTTGCCTTAAGAACTTTCATAAACGTAAAATAAGTTTAGGTATTCGTTTATTTTATAAATGGCAGAGAAGTGTCCGCAGTCGTCAAAAAGATTTACCATTCAAGTCCCCAAATATTTTGATCTTTTTCTTCGCGACCACTTTGAGAAACTCTACAGCAGAATAAATTTCGATGAAAGTAAAATAACAACGTAGAGAGATTTCTGAAAGATCAAGTATACTTATGACTTATTAATATCAATCTAAATACAAATTTTCTTATCAAACCTTCTTAACCCGAAGCCCCTTGAAAATGCCCATGAACATCTCCAGTAGTATTTAATCTGCTGGTCTCTGCCGAACTCCAACGACGTCTGTGCTTTTGCTGGGCCATATGCCGACAACGGAGTGAGGTCACATGTATCATTCCGGAGAGTATACCCAAAACATCTGCAGCGGCAGTACAAAACACAGGCGAGTCGCGGTGCACCTGGATTGCAGGCAGCGGTAGAGGGGAGCGGAGTGGTTTCGGTTGAGGGATGGGGTGGGGTAAGAGTGTGACGTCAGAAGCGGGACGGGAGGGGGTACAGTGGTCTGAATCAGGTGGAAAACGCCTGCATGGGCAAAAAACGTTTAATACGAACAATTGTTCACTAAAAATATCAATTCTGTAAACATCAAATAGCAAATACTAAAAAATAATTGATTTGTTTACATTTTTCACTTTCGAAATACGACTTAAAAGTTAAAAATCTGTCTTGAAAATTAAATGTTTCGGTGTAACCACTATTGTGAAAATAATGTTTGATTTTACTCCTCAGACTTATATATTTTTTCAAAATACATTTCAACATTCATAGGAGTATTTTATGTTATTCTGAATTAATTATTTTCATGCAATCATAGCTTGTAAACACTGCAATTTGTTTTATAAAATAAATATTTACTGCTGTTTCAAAAAGGAAAACATCTTCAAAAATTTATATAAGTTAATTTTACAAAACATTTTCCATTTTAATAAGTTCGTACCGACCTCACCTCTTATTAATGATCACAGATTAAATTACACGGACAGAAAATATGTCTCTATTTGTTACCCATACAAGATTCATAACAAATGGTACAAATTGGTAAATGTGTTCAAAAATGTTTTATATTGAATTTGCTTTATTTTACGTGGCGAGACTCAGGCCATGAGGCCTGCTCTTCCGTCTGACCACGCAAATTTCGTTACACTCCTTTCACCAATCATGGGAGAAAGAAGGTATTACTTGGGCGACGAAACAGGCGATTTGAATTTAGCTCAGAGGCGTCATTTAGGCTTGAGGATCTTTTACATGCAGTAACATGGGACAGCTAACCGCTACACCATCGCCGCCGCGATATCATTACAACTGAACTTTATTGCCATAAAAACGCAACTTAAAGTCAAAGTATAATAACAGAAATTTTTGAAAAATAAAACGCGTTTTGCGCGTCCTCTACGCGCATTTGGGACTTTTGTATCCTACTGTGCGCATGAAGGGGCAGGTGGGAAGGCGGGGCGCATGGGGGGGCAGCGTGGGAAGGCGGGGCGGTGTGGCGGGAACGGTCAGACTGCAAGAGGAAAGAGCTCGTTCAACGACGGAGCAGGTGGCCCTCCAAAGAGAAACTTCCATTCCAGGACTGTTCTGATTCTTCCGTATTGCGCAGGATCCGAGATATACCGAAGCAAGCCTGCGCAGCTTGCGGCTCGAAACGGGTCTCTCCGGATTTTAAGCGGTCTTTATACCAGCTAGTGCTGTTCGGGAACATGGATTTTCTCAGTTCAAAACTGTCACCATCTTATGGTTCCCGCAGTCGTGAGTTTAGGGCTTGAGAGCATAGTCTTCTGCGGCCAGAGCTTGAGAGCCTAGTCTTCTGCGGCCAGAGTCAGTAGCTACTTGGCTGTCCGGGAAACGCCTAGTCACAGGTGCTAACGTTTCGGCAGCCAATCTGGAACCTTCCTCAGAGTGAAATGACCCAGGTCGTAGAACACCGTCCGAAACGTTGGCACCAGTGATTAGGACGCGGCGTTTCCCTGTCTGCCAAGTAGCAGCTTAGAGCTTGTCGCAGAGAGAGATAGCTGCTTGTGGAAAACTCCGCTAGGTCATGCATGCCCACTAGGGTATGTGTAGATCGGGGCCGGATCTCACCATCTAATGGGGAAGACCACCACATCCTCCCAAGGAAAACACATACACTACACTTACGGAACTAAGCAGTTGACGCTCCCGGAAATACGAAATAATCAATCAATTATGGTGCCTGCAATCTGCATCGTTGATGGAGCAAGCATGCAGCGACAGATTTACAACCAGACCACAGCTCGCTTGTGTATGCTTACCTTTAGCCTAGAATGAAAGAATCGTTGCCAGAATGTCCGCGGTTGTCCGCTGTGGTTGCCCGCGTGCCACTCACCTTTCACTAGACTAGAGCCCATTGCGGCTGAGCACCTCCCTCCTCACCCTTCAAACAGATTCAACTAGCCGCAGGGCGCACCGGTAACCCACTGATAAATGCTGTCCCAGAACATGCCAAGTGATAAACATAGGTTGAATTAGAAAAGAAATATCTAGCTCCAATATTGAATCTTGAAAATAGATTCGAAAAAAATGTGGAAAAGGTTTGCAAACTTTTCGACATTCCAGAGATATTAATGAATCTAGGACCTATGTTACTGAGATTTTTTTTAAACATTCTAATAATAATTTAATTTTTCTATACAGGACCGGCTTTGTTACTACCTGACCATAATGTTAATCTATTCTTATTGAAATTTGTTATACATTGCTTACGTTGTTGCATTACGATGTTGACGGGCAGCTTCGTTTGAACGGCAAATTCCTGGAAGTTATTCCTGTCAAAATTGTATTTGGATTCCATGCAATATTTTTTCCATAGAAAAACGAACAAAACATTTATTCAATTAGTTTATATAAATTAAATGAACGACTTCATTACTTTGGCTCCCAAAGAGAAAACACAAACTGTTTAAATTGCTTTAGTCTGTTTTTATTAATCTGGAAGGGAATGTTAATCTCACTTTAATTTCTTCGAACGCTCTTGCTTTTCTTGGGTGTTCCCGGGCCTTGCTCCCGCGTCGCAACGATTCTTCCCTCTTCCTGCCATATTAATGTTCTCATTTCATTTCTTGACATTAAGCCAAGTTACACTGTCCCATACTGGCCCTATATTTCACGGCTGATGTGTGCCTAATCAATGTTAATCGTTCGACACCTACATTTTTGGAGCTAGAGCCTTCCGTCTATCCACCTGATCCTTCAATCTCCCCTCCTTTTCTTGTTTTTCATTGTAATTGTCCTTCCGGTCTATCTATGCCACCTGCATTTTCAAAGGCGTCTTTATGTGGCTTTGCCTGCTCAAACTATGTGAATGCTCATAATTCGTTCCTTTGATATAATTGTTTCTTGAATCATGGTTCTTTGGTATGTTACATTATGAGGCAGACAAATAGATTTTTTTTCGCCGACAGTGCGCTCGAGTGACAGCAGTCCATTATAATCCCGTGATAGAAGTTGAATCCTGAATTACAAAATCAAGATTTTCTCAAAAACGGCTCCAATTCTTTCCTTAAACTTTTGGTACAGATAGTGCAATCTGTAAGATGACATATACAACATATTGCTCTATCCCTTGTGTTTTCAAAAATTAAAAAAATACTATTCTATCGCGTTGTTAATATTTACATTAGTTACAATTTGTTCTCACTGTTGTATTTATGAGTAGAAGTGCTTTAAATAATGTTATATAACTTTTCTCGAAAACTCAACAGTTTTCTGTTTAAATGAACTCAAAATTCCGCATTTTCAGAAACGCTCAAACACCATTTTCTCGAAACTGACACCACATTTTCCATAATTTTTCTCAATGTGTAGTACTAGTTGCACTGTTTAATATGGCAAAAGGTAATTTTGCTGTACTCTTTTTTCTTCAAAAAATTACACAAATGTTTTTTTTAAATCTCTCACGTTAATATGCACATTTCCAGCAATTTTTAAACACTATTACATTTGATAGTAAATGCCTTAAGTGACTTTAAATTAAGTTTTTCGAAACCTCAATACATTCCTGTGAAAAAGAGCTTCAAATTACGCATTTCATTCTCTCGTCGACTGTCGTGCTGTGCGGATCGCTCCGCACCGTACAGCTCAACTAGCGCCGACTAGCGAAGTTTCTTTACTCAGTGTCGTTCCTGCGCCGACCGCAGAGGTGCTTGCACAACTGCGCGACGAACAGTCAGTCTCTATCAACTCGTGCAGTGCAGTGGTTATTTCTACTCGTGCTCAAAAGTTGTCACAGTGCTACATAGTGCTCAAATCCAGGCCCCCCTAGGGGGGCATCCCTTCCCAGATGTCTCTGCAATGTATCACCATCAACTCTATCAGAACTCAACCGCCAACAACAACATTCAAGTACTAAGGTCAGACCCGAGGAAACGCAGCCTTGACAACCTCCAGGTAACCGGCGCAAAACGCAAGGCTAATTCTCTCCCCGGCGTAATGGATCTACCTTTAAATAACAGATTTGCCCCGCTCGGGCCTCTGACTGACGACGACCGCGAGGAAAATCCCCAAACTTCGTCTCACCCAAAAGAGCCTGTGATCAAAAAGCCACCTCCAATATTCATTCACAAAATTTCAAACTATAAAGAACTCATCAGTAAATTAACCTCCGAGATAAGAAAACTTTACACTCAAATAAAAGAAATTCTGTTAAAACTATTCTTAATTCAATAGAAGATTTCAGAAAAACAATTCACTTTCTAGATCAGAATAAGTGTCAATATCACACGTTCAAAGACCCTTCAGCTAACACCTTTGGTTTTAAAAAATTGAGATTTGGAGTGCGATGAAGATGAAATTACTGAAGAACTTAGCAAGGTTGACATTCTGAACGTCAAAGTAACCCGCTTGTTAAGATTTGATAAATCTCCATGCCATTATGTGCAGTTTTAATGAATGACAGATCAACCTTTGAAAAACTATTTAGCATCAATAGACTTTTCAGTGCCGTGGTTTCAGTAGAACTCAGACGCCGTAATGCATTTATTGTGAGATGCAAAAGATGTCAGGACTTCGGACATACTAAAAATTACTGTAAAAAAACTTCAAAATGTGTAAGATGCGCTGACTCCCATGAACCGGGTAAATGCAACTTAAACCCCCAACTTAATCCCACTTGCGTTAACTGTAATCAAGCTCATCTAGCATCGTCACGCAAATGTGAATATTTCCAAAGACGACAAGTAGCATTCATGAAAAGAAGTTCATCTAACTATCTTTATTCACAGGCAGTTAACAGTTTCCCCCCTCCCCCCGCCTCATTTCCCCCACTTCTTGCTAATACCAACTATCGTCAGTCTAGAATCCCTCCACAACATTACGTTCCTCCTCAGCTCCCCAAAAACATTCCCCCCCCCCCAACAAAAATTTTTCCATTTATTCACAATACCCATCAACAAACTCTGCACACCCACTTCCCCTCCCACCATAGCACCTCTCTACATCCTGATATAATTTCAGAAATAATAAACCAGGTAATCAAAGCCCTCATTCCATAATCAACAACCAAATTCATTTAGCTCTTGCTTCACATCCATATTTGTCCCAGATCCATAATACTCAAAATAACCAAGAAAATGTCCCAAAATAAATTTTCGTCTCTCACTCTCCTAAACTGGAATATAAACGGAATCATCCCCAAAATCAATTTTATAAAATATCTTCTAAATAATTATAATATAGATATTGCTTTCATCACCGAAACGCACCTCACATCCAAAGATAAGGTTAATGTTCCGGGTTACTTGACGTACAGATCCGACCGACCTTCTCGAACTGCAGCAGGAGGAGTTGCTATTTTCATTAAAAAACGGATTCGACACGATCCGCTGCCACCGTTTATCACCCCAGGACTTGAAAATATATCAATAGCGCTACATCAGTCACACGGTACGCCAATTACATTAACTGCAGTATATAAGCCTCCTAATATCCCCTGAAACAAACACACCTTAATACTCTGTTTTCTAACCCAACTACAACCATAGCCATAGGCGATTTCAACGCCAAACATTCCGCATGGGGATGCAGAACATGCACCCCGAATGGAAATTTCTTACTCAGATATGCTATCAATAATAATTTAATTATCTCTGCTCCACCGGAACCCTCACATTATCCGTATAATCGCCGCATCCTTCCGGATATCCTAGATATTGCAGTTTGCAAAAATTTTACGAAACCGTTATTTCAATCAGTTCTAGCAGAATCAAACTCGGATCACTGCCCGGTGCTTCTATCCTGCGATGCTAATCTCGTAGTATCAAATCACCCCAATCAACGTATCCATAAAAAAATCAATTGGAATTTATTCGAAGAGTATCTTTCGACATCCACCCCCATACCACCTTTCTTAAAAACCCCAGATCAAGTCGATTCAGCTATTTTCTTCTTCGGCAACACCATCTGCACGGCAATAAGTACGGCTACACCCAATTACAACCACCAGAGGCACCCCCCATCAAATCCGCTTCCACCCAACATCCTGAATCTTATTAGACATAAGCGATATATAAGACGACAATGGCAAACTCTCCGGCTACCCCAATTAAAAACCGCGTTAAATCAGATGACGCAGAAAGTTCACGAAGAGTTAAGTAAGTTTCGCTATCAGAACTTCCAAAACCTTCTTCAAAATATTGATAAAAACTCCAATACTTTGTGGAAACTCTGTCGTCATTTCTCCCACCCCAACCAAGCAATCCCCCCATTATCAGCCAACTCTGAAATCGCTTACTCGGAAGTAGACAAATTAGAAATGCTTGCCAACCATTTCAAAAATGCTTTTTATCCCAATACTTCTACTGATTTGAATTTCCAAAACCTGGTAGAGGAATTTGTAAGATCCCCATTCCATACAGCTCCATCACCAATTAGTTATATCTCCCGCTAATGTCAAACAAATAATTAAGAATACAAAAAACAAATCTTCTCCAGGAATAGACGGTATCCCCAACATAGTTCTAAAACATTTACCTCCTCATTCCATTGCTTACTTAACTGCCATCTTCAACAGTTGCCTCAGACTAGGCTATTTCCGGCAAGCTGGAAAAAAACCATTGTAATTCCAATATTAAAACCTAAAAAATCTCCGAAACATCCCTCCAGCTATAGACCCATAAGCCTTTTACCCACTCTGTCCAAAATCTTCGAGAAACTGATCCTAATCAGACTTAACAAATTTCTTCAAGTTACGAAAGCTATTCCTCCTTTTCAATTTCATTCGACCACCCACCAGCTTCTCAGAATAGTAGAAAACATAGGACAAGCATTTCAAAATAAGCAGTACTGCGCTGCAGTCTTTTTAGACTTCGCTAATGCCTTTGACAAAGTCTGGCACACAGGTCTGCTCTACAAATTAAGGAACCAAGGCACTCCCGATTATCTTTTCAAAATCATTAGCAGCTTTCTCGAAAATAGAAGCTTCTCGGTGCGAATAAATTCCTCACTCTCCGCCCTAAAATAATTCAGGCCGGGTACCTCAAGGCTCACCTCTCTCCCAACCCTCTTCAATCTGTTCACAGCAGATATACCATGTACCACAACTTGTTCCACAGCTTTATATGCAGATGACACGCGATATTCTCTATACACCATGATCTTTCAATAGCAATCAACAATTTACAATTAGACATCAACACTTTCTATGACTGGGCAGCAAAATGGCGCCTGCACTTAAACGCAGCAAAATGCGAAGCTAAAATCTTTGCACTCAAAAGAATAGCCAACCCTCCTACACTCACAATAGGAAGTTCACCTGTTCCCTGGCTCCCATCCAACAAACCCATAAAATACCTAGGAGCAATCCTAGACACCCGTCTCACGTGGAAACCCCACATTACCCATAGGCTGAACAAAACTTATGCTGCTCTCTTCAATCTATATCCACTCATTAACCGTAAATGAGCGCTACAAACTGATATAACCCTCCATATTTATAAAACTGCACTTAGACCATCACTAACATATGCCTGCCCTGTTTGGGGAGGTGCTGCACAAACAAACTTAAAAGGGCTTCAAGTTTTCCAAAACAAAATCCTCCGAACATCGGTTAACGCACCGTGGTATGTATCCAATAATCAGCTCCATAGAGAATTGAACATCGATACCATTACTCACCATATTTCATCATTATCAAAAAAATTCTTCTCCAACCTAAACCTAGTTCCCGGTGCCAGACTCTACCAGCTAGGAAAATCCAGTAATGGTCCAACCAGAATCAAATCCCGCCTTCCCAAAGATCAATTCAGACCTCCGTAAGCATCATAAACACGTAATCCTAAGCTCGCTCCCCGCCCCCTTTCCCACTCCCTTCACTCCACTGCCCTGTACATAAGATCCTTATAAATGAGGTTCCCAGAGGGGATTCCCTCTCACAAGTAAGCTGGGTCGAGTTGGTTTATTTTGCAAGTACCTCGGTGCTTTTTCAGTTATTATGGTATTAATGGTTAGTGTATGTACTCAATTTCAGACCTGTAAAGTGGTTTATCCATTGTTCGGGTGCAATAATAAATAAAAATAAAAAAAATTACGCATTTACGCTTAAACGCCATTTTCATAAAAGCAGCTCCAAATTTTTCAATGAAAATAGCTATTTAGGACGACTTATCTTTAATATTATTGAAGTAATATTTCGCTTCTACTATTAGGAAACCGAAAAATTGAAAAATGTCAAAAAAATGTACTTTGGTCGGCGATAGATGGCGGCTGGCAAGAGGATGGGGCAAGGGTAATGCCAGTCCACAAAAACCTTCTTTTTTTTTTCGTGAATCACTTATTGTCGTTTTTGTTTCTATGCACTGTTTCACTCAAATACACTCCAACATACATGGAGAATACAACTGCGGTCACCAGACAATTTATGCGACAAGATTTCTTCAAGCAGTCCTTTGTGTGCCCCATTAAGCAAACTTTGATCTACTCGAGCAAAAAAATTAAAGAAACAATTTGCAGATGTTTTGAGATAATATTGTTTACATATACATCAAACGTTGTTAAAATGTCACAAATAACTCAAATTAACTCAACAATTACTCATTTAAAAAATTGTATATGTCAGAATTTATAGATTTATTCCGAAGACCAGAGTTAATTTAAAAAAATATCTACCTTTAATACTATAGTTATAAAGCGAGTTTTAAACTTTAATTTTACCAAAGATTGGTCCTGCCTATTTTTATACGGTAGGTTTATCTAATTTGCTCTATTCGATCAAAAAAACACAAAGCTTCGGTTAGTGATGGCTCAGTCCGAATGGAAGGCCGATGAAAATTCCAGGTGTGAACGACAGATTAATTCTTCCGAACAGTAGTGGACACACTACGAGTGTATTGCACTGCTACCAAAGATGTGCAGTAAAATATTATATTCGTAGTACATATCTACTTATCGACTATATCTCCTTACATCTCCTATATCTATTCATATTTACTTACAAGTTATAGCAAAACATCCGTGACTGCACCAGGCATCCTTTTTCCAAGTCTACGTGCATAATACGCATATGCGATATGTAATTGAAGCGAAAATATGAAACCTTTTCCTGAGAGCTATGTTCATTTGAGAAATATTTGATGTATGAGAAACTTGATAAGAAGAAAATTCACATAAATAGTGCATATTTAGGTACAAATATATTATATGGTTTTATACCATAACATGACAAATACACATAGCTGTTTAGGGAAAACGGGTGAGTTACATACAAACTACATTTTTAAACAGATTTACAACATCGGTAAGGCCCGGAAGTTTTGAAAAAACATATTTAATTATGAGCTTTATAAAATGCTAATTAACAAATGTTCACACAACACAATCAAACGAACATAAAATTCGGTGATTTTATATAGCATATTAGAGCATATTTAATGCTTTTTGTGTTAATTCATCATATTTCATATATTTAAGTTATTATTCATATTCTATTGCTTTTTTGTTCTTAATGTGGCATATTTCTCCTGGAATTTCAATAAATATGCATATTTGTCTCCTGAAATCGAAATTTTCACAATGTGAATGTGATTGCTTTCATGAGAAATCGTGGGAATGTCTTTGGTTCGTTACCGCAGTATTTGTCTGAATTTCGTTTAGATATCATGGCGCTGGTGCCGCAAATTATTTTTCTGAATATGAATGATGTGACAATTTATCTTTGATAAATAATTTGTGGCATTGGAATCGATACTTCGACGATGATACAGGCAAAATCATTATATTTTACTATAAAAATTATCGCTGGAATACTAAGTGAGACAAAGTGCAAAATTAATTGTTAAATTTTACAAAATTCAACTGTTCATAAATACATAAAACTGTTAATTGTTAGAGCTTATTTCATTAGTTCTGGCACATATTTTACAAATGTTAGAGCATATTTGCATTCATAATTCTCCGTTTGATACAGCATTAACTTCCGAGCTTTAGTCATCAGGTTCACTTCATCACCGTTCTGTTGTTCCAATTTGCGAAGAGCAAATCCGTCTAGACTCTTCTTTGCTTCTGTGAAAATTCGCCACTGTTCAGCGGCCGGCAGATGCCCCTCGTGTTGTACGTTAGTAGATGCCCCAAGGGCTTTGATGCGATGGGCTACAGGATTTGCTTGAAAGATGTCCTTGAGATAACGATGGGGTTAATGCGATCGAGCTCTTAGTTAAGACATCGTTTGAGAAAACATCAAATTTGCAATAAAAAATGCCCAAATGTTAGGCGTGAAATAGCAACATACTAAATACACCATAACTTAACGATGTTTATTTTAAATCACCGTTGACATTGGCAAGATTTCCAGTCAAAAAGACATATTCGCGATAACTGGTAATGAACGACAATGGATCTCCTTCGCTTTTCTTCTCCTGATGAAAAAAATAGAGGCAGGCTATTTTGGAATAAAGTGTAGAAAAGTGCACAATTTGTACAGTGTTTGATTTAATTGTAAACAATATATTTCATGAAATGTGCACATTCAAAATAAGTGTTTTTGTGTGCAAAGATTGGGAAATACGGGAGAGGAAGGGGCAGAAGATCTATTGAGGTGCAGTGAGGTAATTTAGGTGCAAATTCGGTGTAAGGCAGGTTACTGAAATGCTTTCAATTGAGCTATATAACATTTTAGAAGTAACAATGAAAGCTCCAATGCGCTTTGTCTGTCCAACAGGCCAACAAAAAAATATTTCAAAAAACTTTATAAATCTTGATAGCTGATTTTTATAGTTTTTTGGGTACTGAATCAGCATTTCTGAACTGTTTGTTTCCATCACCCACAGTTTAGTCACAATTTTATCTAGTAAGATATTGGAAAATATGCTAAATATGCAATGAAAATTAAAAGTAAACTACTTTTTAAAATACCAATAGAACTATATTTAAACATATAAGATCGCTTTATATTATATGTGTGTGTGTGTGCGTGTGTGCGTGTGTGCGTGTGCGTGTGTGTGTGTGTGTGTGTGTGTATATATATATATATTTAGTTTCCGAGTAATTTGGCGCGAAATATAGGCAATTTAAAAAAATAACATTTCTTTCACAAAATCTGCTCCAATGTTTTTCTCTAAATGTTTTCCATTAATACAAGATGGGACTCTTAAATGAATGGCATGGGTCTCATTTTGGTTGAACCCTCTAAATTTGCGAAATTGCAATTTTAGAAATATAGTGAGAAAGTATGTGCTGTTCTAGTATCACTAGTTTTCAATCATTTGATTGGATATTGTTTGTCCAAAAATCTGCCTTCCGCACTGACGCCGGGCGTACACTCCCTGTTCGCGTGTGATAGGTCGCTGTGGGCGCGTGGGTGGCTCAGCTGGGTCGGTTTCCTCCTCGCCGCCCCCGCCGCCCGCCTGCGCCGTCCGCACGCGGCGCGCGCCGTGATGTGGGACGTGTTTGTGGGCCAAGTGTGGGTACCCGCGCGGCGCGGGCTACTCTGCTCCGCTGGAGGCGGGCGCAGCGGCGTCGGTGTGGCCCAGCAGCTAGGAGTGGTGGCGGGGATCGTGAGGATAGGGACCGGGAGAGGTGGCTCAAGGAATTACGTGATGCCACAGCACTCACTGCCTCTGACCGGGGGGTCTTGGGGCTCGAATCCCGTCGGTTGCAGTATTTTCGACACACGCCAAATAGCTAGGTCGAATTCAGTGGCAGTCAGAAGGAGAATTCTAGCGGTCGGCTGATCTGATTCGTAGGTTTCCATGGTTTTCCCTATCAAAACCAGGCGAATGCCGAAGCAGTACCTTAACAAAAGGGGCCACGGACCGCGCGCGATCTTTCCTTCCCATTCCTTGTCCTGTCCCACCCCTTTACTTACACTCACACTTACATGCACTACACCATCACACACGCCGGGATACTAGTCTGGAGCTTAGAACTTGAACTCTCCCAGGTCTAGGGTGATGCCCTGATGGTGGGAGATACCTTGTTGGGAAAATACCGTTAGCCGACGGTATATCGGCGCCTGATTTCGCCATACAGCAGGGCAAGACAGACACTTCCCTAGCCCAATACATGCACTACACGTACAGGACTAGTGACCTTAGCATTTCACACGCCCGGAATGACTAGTAATAGTTAGTTCATAGTTAATGCCTTATTTTACGTGGCGAGACTCGGGCCATCAGGCCCGTTCTTCCGTCTGACCACCGAACTTTTGCTACACTCCTTTCACCATCTAGCGGAGAAAGAAGGTATTATGTTGGACGATGAAACACGCTGTTTTAATTTAGCTCAGAGGCTTCTTTGAGGCTTGAGAATCCTTTACATGCAGTAAATCTACTACGTGGAACATCCGACTTTACTTCCCCTTCGAAGGAAGACGTACGAAGGATTTTTTAGTCCTTAAAACCCCACGTCTTGCGGGTTTGAACCCGCAAACTTAGATACAATTGTCCGGTACGCTAACCGTTTTATCACCGGATCCGTGTTATCAATCCGAGAAATCAATCAATCACAAAAAAATAATGGATATGTGTGTACTATATGTGTGTTCGTGTTCCACCTTAACTCTTCACCGAGGGAACAATCTCATTTCAACAAAACTCAGCATAAATTAATGGGGGAAATAATACTGTGAGGATAAGACATCCCTAGAAGGGTGGATGGGGAGGGAGTGATACTGGGATGGGGAGGGATCAAACAAAATCATTATGCAACCCGCAATGCACATACTGCGTGGATTGTGCACTGGGCCGGAAGAATGCCAGTGGTCTTAACCAGTAGGGCAGCGGGGGAAGATCACCACCACCTTCGTAATAAAAAACATGCATGCATTACACTTACGGGATGAATGACAGTAGCTGTTGATGCGCTCAGAAACACTAATCAAACAATCAATCAAGCGGACCGCTGATTGGGAAGTTGCGGGTTTGATCTGGGCAGAATGACAGAAATTTTCTTGCTTGCTAAACGTCGGTGAGTTTGTGACGTATGCTGGAATCAAAATTGCCGGCCAACTGCTACGATCTGCTACGATCGCTTTCTTATCTCTTGCAGGCAAATACCGAAGCAGTACTCTACGCAACGGACCATGCGTGACATTCATTTCCCACTTCCATCATCATCATCCCCTCATCTCCCTCAATCTGGATTGGAGCGCAGTGGGGAAGTATTTCCATGGTCCAAACCCAGCCCGCCATAATCGCATAAGCCGGTGGGGATGACGTGTACTCCACTGCACGGGACTAACGCTAAGAAAAAGAAAGATCCTAATACATTTTCGGTTAAGTTCTTTGACACTTGATCAGCTGTGACGCTGTCATCCAATTGGGAGCTCCCGATTGGAAGGCAGCACCAAATAAAATATTGATATCTATGTAAAATTGAACTGTTTGATTTTTTTCATTTAATCAGACCGATTCTGAAGACTTGCGACATCTTGGGGACGTCCTGTTATACATGAACAACGGTTTTTGCAGTACGAGAGAAAAGTGTGTGTGTAGAACAGTGGTGATAGAGTTGATGTTCCTTCTACCATCATCTGCATTATATAAATATACCAATATGAACAAAAAGATAATTTAGTAAATGAGCATATAACTAATTCAATCTCACAACTTTTTTTTAATCTCTAACTTTATTGTCAGATGGAAACAATAATTTTTATACTTTTTTAAAATTTATGTTGAAATTCAAAGTACTCTAGAACCCTAAGGTACAGCACAAAGGATTTGGAGGTAGTCAGTGGCGAGGCGTTCGGTCATGGAGAGATGCGCCGATGACCAAACAAAATTATAAAACTACTTAGCATACCAGTGCGAGAACTCTCGCATGTTAAACTCCATCCTCTTTTCTATCCTTCCATTTCCATATTAAGAGGGAAAGTTGCTAACGAAACGTATTTATTTGTTTAAAAAAGCATAAAGGTAACTTCCAATGTACTTACAGAATATCAAATAAAAATAACACACAATAAAGTTGATGTTTGAAACAAAAAAAAGACTATTCAGTTATTGACAGATTTTCTTTGAACAATTCACAACAAATCGTTTAAAATATTTGAAGAAATGAGACAACCTTGATTGACAGTTATCTTTTCGCTTTCCTTGACAGTCACAACATTTTTTAAAAGCTTTTTAGTCAAGAAAGCTACGTAAAGTTGTCCATGCGAAAATACACGATCGGGCAAATATAATCCTATTCATTAACTTTTTTATATAACTTTATTTAACTTTATTAACGAATTGACAGGTACACCCGTGAAGTTTAATCGCCTAGGATATTAAGTAATTAGTTTAATTTCATATACAGTTGGATTAAAACAATTATTAAGTTATTGACAGGTACATCGTGAGAGCACTATCGAGAAGCGCCGGACCAGCAAAATGTAATAGAATGTCCAAGAAGTTCTCATACTATACATTAGGGTGCGAGGAACATTTTTTTGAGACCATTCGCCTCAAAAATCCACATTTAAGGCCCTATAATGCTTTGTTTAGGAGTTATTTAACTAAATAGATTTTAACAATGCTGCCCAAATGTTGTGGATTGCATTTGACGTGAATATTTAGATTTTTTCAACAAATCCTTTATATTTTAAAGTCAAAGTGAAATTCGTCACGTCTCCGTGAATTTCTCTTTCTTTAGAGACCTCATTTATTAAAAATTGGTTGCGTGTGAGTGCCGCAAAACTCATCTGTACTACTGAAATAATGTAGGAGGGGAATTGACATAATATAAAAAATAAAACATAAGGGGAAGTATCAGCATCTGGACTATTGTATACTGTGCTAGATATATTTCCACTTTTGTTGTCTAAGAAATATTTGATATACATTCCATCTAACATTAATGAAATTATGCAATCTGATTCTCAAAGTTTTGAATTTCTCCTTAGCACACTTCAAAATATTCTCATGTTCTTTCTCTTACTGTTCGTAGATGTGGTGAGACAACATATCTCGGTTTCCTAAAAAAAAAATGTGTGCATGAGGGATAATATAAAACAAAATACTGTAGTAAGAAGACAAATCATTACTGTATCTATAACACTGCTTCAACTTGTCGAAGATAGGCATATTAAATTAACTTGTTGAAAATTACTAGTCACTTTAGAGAAAGTATTATTTCCCAGCTTTTTCTATGCAATATCATGACTGAACACGCTGTCTTGAAAATTTGACCGAATCACTGCTGATAACGAAAATACTGGCAAGGGTAAAACACAAATCAAACCTAACAAGACATAGTTACCTTTCTTAACTATATACTCGTACAATCGTCCATTCTTCGTCAATATTGTTTCTTTCTTCTTTTTGACATTTAATATGATGAGAAGGTGATGATGCAAATAAATCTCATCAGTCTGCGCAAAACACGTTGTAATATACTCAGAAAGAGTAAATAGTAGGAGGAGGAATCTAAACCTTCTAAGTGTGACGTCCCAAAGATGACCACCAGCATCAAGAGCTAAAACAAAGGTGGCATTAGTAGTATCGATAAGCGCCAAGCCGGCAAAAATTTAATAGAATATCTAAAAATCTCATCCTGTAGATTACGGTGTGAGAAACGTAACTTTGAGCCCTTTGGCCTCAAAATGTTAGTCTTTAAGGCTCTGCAGCGCTTCGTTTAGGAGTTATTTACCTATATAGAGTTTGACAATACTATCGAGCGTTGCTGGCTGTACTTAAAATGAATATTTAGATAGGTTTTTATCAACAAACTTTTTTCAAGTAAAAATGCAATTTGTCTCGTCTACGGGAAATTCTCATTCCTTAGAGACGTCATTTATAAAGATTGGTTGCCAGTGAGAGTCGCAGAAGATATGTATTTAAACGTATGACTACTAATGATAAATGTAAACCGTAACCAATTTCAGAATTTACCAATAATTTTGGCGCCAGGAATAGATTACACTTGAATTCCTGATTATTACTGTCTACATTACAAATAAATGTGAATTCCGCAAGCTCGGTCAACGGGTTCATATGAAAAAATTGTTGCTACTTACTCTGCAACCAATTACTCAATCTGCCATCCATACGGAGTGGCCAGGAATCTCAAAATAGTTCTAAAATGTCTACTCTAGAATTGCACGTAATAGCAAATGAGAATTAGCTTTCTTTCAAACTATGAATTATAATTTACTACAAATTCCAAAGTTATCAACTATCATTGATTATTACAATTTATCGTTAGGTCATGACCATTTTTCTCGTTATTGCAATAACAACGTTATAGAACCTTTTATGCTTTCTTGCCCCTTCGCGCGCACGTCGCTCGATGTCGCCACGTAGGGTACACCAATCTTCCTTCTTGTTGATGTTCACGATGATCAGCAACCAAGTCGAAACTTTCTCCAACTACTTCACAAGCACTACCTATACTATTTATCTTGCGCCTCAGGTGGGTACCTATTTCAAACTGACTTCTTTCCCAGATCGGAATAACATTTCTAAGAAGAAAATTTCTAAGTCAAATCTTGTAAATCCACTGCGAAAATATTCTAAGTTCACTTTCCGGTTCACTCATAAAAATATTACAAGTCCGAGTTTGCAATGGTACAACACGTAAATTTTACAAGTTCCAGTTGCACACTTAATGCGGAAATATTCTAGGTTCAAGTTCAATGTTCACTCTCACGAAATATCACAAGTCCCGATTTGATAGATAACCTCAATAAAAACCGCACAAGCGATCCGCTCACTGCCACGACACGGGTCGGAATGCTCTAATTTCCAATCTGGTCCACCCTTCAAAGCTCGCTGTGTTTTTCTATTATTTTTGCGCGTTGCTACGGTGTACCCACGCCTGCTTCCAAACGAACTCGTTGTTTCGCATTGCTACGGTGTCATCTGCGTATCTGCACCATAGAAACCCACGTCTTTTGCAATATCTACTATATTTTGACCATTATTTGCATAAATAAAATGTCCGTCATTTTTGTTATGTCACAGTTTACAACTGAAATAATATTTTAGAGAAGAATTGAATACTAGGAAACAATCTACCGATATTTAATGGTATTAGTAAAAAACAGCTGAGAAAAAGCCATGAATCAACGAGAAGTACCGAAAGGATTCGCCAATATTAGAGCATCAAATTGAGAGCTCGCCGCCGCGTCGCCCTCGATAACTCAACTGGCCGCTTCGTGCGCATTCCTTGGCAAGGCCGTAAACACTCCAGTCATTACTAGGGGACGGATTTTCAGTTGTTTTTTTCACTTGAGAACAATGCCTTTTAGTATAGATATTAACTTTATGATATGACAAAAGCGTGTAACAACAACAACGGGCTAGTAAGGGTGTAGCAATTTTAATAAATAAAAAAGTTACAAATTAAAATAAAGAGTTGCATATACGTTTCAGATAGGGTCATCACTGTTCGTCTAAAACATGAAAGAAGGAATCTTACAATAATAGGAGTATATGCTCCAGAAGATAGTAAAGTTAAAGAATCTGAAAGGTTTTATAGAAGATTTCAGAGTGTATACATACTGTAAACATACTGTAAAAGCGTGAGAACATACTGTAAAAGCGACCAACTGGCAGTGGCTGGAGATTTGAATGCGAGTGTTGATAATAAGCAGATCACTAACTGCGTAGGTTCATATGGTGAAGATACAATTAATAACAACGGATATTTGCTAAGGGACTTTGTCAGCTTCAATAGATTAAAAATTCAAAACCCTGTTTTTAGGCAGAAAAATATCCATAAACTTTTCTTGGTCATCAAAAGGATTAAGATAAATTATTGATTTTATTATGTCAAATGAGAATTTGACTGGCCAGATTACTAATGTTAGAGTGTATAGAGGTGATGATATTGGTTCTGATCATTTCCATGTAATTTCTAAAGTTAACGTGTATAAAATGTGGCGGGTTTCTCATAGAAGAAAATGTGAACAAGCAGACGAAGTTTATAAAGTTAATTGGATAGAGATACTCAGTACCTGCATCAGAAACGTTTAAATGAGGATCTCATTCAGTCCTTGGAAAAAAGAAAAAAATTAAGGAAAAAGAAAGGCCTTAAAATATCGACAGATCAAAGAGAGTATGCCATTAAAGATAAAAATTATTCTTGCAGAAGATATCTCAATAATCCTTCAGAAGAAAATAAAGATCTGTATTGGCAAAGACGAAGTTTTTCAAGGAGTTAAGTGAGGAAAAGCCAACAGGAGTCTTTGGATAGATTTAACTTAAATATTGAAGATGACTCACATGGCCGACAGACCTTTGCATACAAAGCTCTGAGTACATTGTTCAGCGACCTGGGAGACCTGGTGAAATTAGATGTCATTAGCGCTGAAGTATGTACAGACCACTACAAAAACGTATGGTATGAGGAATCTCCAGAAGAAATACCTACCAATATTAGTACACATGGTTTAGACAACATCTCAATGAAGGAGGTAACAGATTAAATCGTTTAAAATAGGTAAGCAACAGGATAAGATAAAATAAATGCTGAGTGTTGGAAATATGACGAAATGCTTCTACAGCTGAATTGTTACACTTGTTTAACATGTGCTGGAAACAGGGTAAAATACCACAAAACTGGTTAAAGTCGAAAGTAATCTCATTATTTAACAAATGTAACAGAGAAAACTGTGATAATTATAGAGGTATCAGCTTGTTGGATAGTGTACATAAGCTGTATGCTAGAATACTCAATCAGAGACTAAAAATAATTGCTCACTGCTTAATAGGCGAAGATCAAATGGGATTTAGAAAGGGTCCCCCTTTCCATCAAACAGATCGTAAAAAGACATGAATTTAACTTGGAAACTCAGATGGCATATATTTATTTTGAAAAAGCTTTTAACAGCGTAAACAGGGCTAAGTTATGGAGCATATTTATTAAAAGAGGTTTACCTTTCCATTTTATTAATGCCATCAAAAGTCTGTACCAAGGCACGACATGTTATTGATACCGGCTGATAAGGTTGACGGAAGAAGTTAAAACAAATAGAAGTGTTAGACAGGGATGTTGTATTTCCCCAATATTGTTTATTTTATGTCTTGACGACATTTTTCACAAATGGAGAGAAGTTTTTAACTCGGGAATTCAACTAGACCCTACCCAAATGAAACTCGACCTCACTGCATATGCAGATGATGTGGTCATGATTCAGCAAACTGAAGATATGCTGCAAAGAGGGATGTAAAAAATTTCAATTTATATGTGAAGATTTATAATCTTAAAATATCTTCTAATAAAACTAAAGTGATGGCTTTTCATGGAAAATATACAATCAGATCAAAAATAGTACTGAATGGGAAGACTGTAGAGAAAGTGTCAAGTTTTTATTACTTGGTATGTGAAGTATCTTTTGTATTTGACGACGATGTCACAAACAAATTAAACAGGTTTAAACATATTTGTGGGACAATTATAGAACCGTGAAACATAAAACAAGAAAAGAAATCAGACTTAAATTCTATAATACGATGGCAGTACCAGTATTGTTAAGAATGGAAGCGAGACCTGGCCCCTTTCAAGAAGTAAAATAAATAGTGTAAGAGCCGCAGAATTGAGATTTCTTAGAGCTGTGAAAGGGTGTACTCTGGATGACAAAATTTGGAGTGAAGAAATACGTAAAGAGCTACCTATATTCAGTCTTGAGAATAAGGTCAGTGGCACTAAAATGAACAGGTGTAGTCATCTGGAGCGAGTGAGCAGAAGCCG
Organism: Teleogryllus oceanicus; assembly: GCA_964035755.1. NCBI lineage: Eukaryota > Metazoa > Arthropoda > Insecta > Orthoptera > Gryllidae > Teleogryllus > Teleogryllus oceanicus. The sequence continues at coordinate 49,239,389 of CAXIVR010000008.1, forward strand.
AATTTCTCGACTGGCAAGGGTTCGTGCTCGTGGCACATAGCGAAGTCGCTACCCTTTCACCACTGAGGTCCGGGTTCGATTCCCGTCGAATCTCATGTGAAATTTGTTCCAACAAAACGAGTTCGGCTGCTTCACAAGGGCTAGTCTAATCCTTGTGAAGTGTCCTAAACCCTGCCCCTATCCTTACTCCTTCCCAATTCTGGCCGCTGGGTAGTGACGCAGGAGCGCGTAGTAGGAGGCGCGTACGCGGAGATGGTACCTGGCGGTCCTCTTGACAACTGACTGCGACGTGACGCGACATGACAGAAAGTGATAATGAAGAATTACTCCAAAAAGCGCGCAAAGTAATGGAGGATTACTCCACAACGCAAAGCGTTCAACGACCGTAAGGGTCTTCGAGACGCGTTGCGTCAAAATGGTAGACGCAACAAATTTAAAAAAAAAAAAAAAGACTACAAGAAAGTCGGCCGAAGGAGTATCGGTCGTCCGCGAAGAAGATGGTTTCCGGAACAGGCAGCCCTGCCTAATCCATGAAAAGAAGAAGTCAAAAGCAAATGACACATTTTTATGTCTACATTTTTCGTCGATTTTGATTAATAAGTCATTTTTACCCTTTTCCGTCATTTTAAAAGCATTTTCGCTGATTTCATCGATTTTAATATATTTTTGGTTATTTACGTTAGTAAACACCCCTTAGCAACCAACCATCTAAATACTGCTTTAAGAGCGCGTCCATAGCAACGGCCGGTAAAATATTTTTAATGGACTCTCGATCATTTTAGCGGCCGTTGCTATGAACACTATGGACTCTCGGGTTTAGATTTTGTCAGAGCTTATAAATCTTGGGATAATTATGACGTTGACACGAAACACAATTTTTGGGAATAAGTGTAAACAACATTTATTTTTTAATTATTTTGGTACAGATATATTGAAAGTACAATTTTTGAATTTTCCGCTCATTATAATACCGCTTGAGGTTGTTACATTTACATCTTCATTACTATTACAGCAAACAGATTCTGAAATTGTTTTTGTGGGCTTATGATTTATTATCTTATTTGCGATCTCCAACCGGTGGTATTCTGACTCAGCTAAGTATCCTTCCGCGACAGATGACGAACTCCAACCACCAAGGTTCTTGAGAGCAAATAAATCTCCACCTCCATCCACCAACATAGTCGCTGAAGTTCTTCTAAAACAGTGGCCAGTGTAATTTTTATAATTTTCCAAATTTAAATATTTAGCTATGTTCTGAGGTACGCTTCCAATTGTATGAATCCCTACTGGTTGAACTGTACATTTCCCTACACGAAAATTGATAAATAACCTCTTTGTTTTTATGGCAGTAGGACGCAGTGCAAGATATTTCTTAATCAATTCAAATGCATTAAATCCTCAGTATCGTGAGGAATGACAAATGAACGTTCTTTATCAGTTTTTGTCGGAGGAATATGTACTCGATAGTAGGTTCTTTCTCTTGTAAATTGTCCACGGTCAAATCTGCAAGTTCTTGTCACGACAAGCACCAAATACTCCAAAAACAAGAATGACCTTCAAAAGCAAGTAAATGTCATCGTCAGCCTCTTGTAAGAACTTAGTTACTTGCTCTTTTGTTAAAACTTCTGACTTTTTAGGCTTGTAACCTTCAGATTTTTTCTTCAAAAATTCAATAACTTTATAATATATATATTCAAATAAATTGTAAATAATTAGTCCTCAGTATTTACTGCTATGTCAAATTATATGGAATGAATAACTTACTTCGATACATAAGTCTTCTCATGTATTTTTACACATTTTTTCAGCATACTAAAGTACGACCAGAGACTACTTGGTTTCAATGTTTTCGATCTTTTGTTAATAAATGCAAGCATTATGTCTTCATTTACCCCTCGAACTTTTAATTCGCCAATTACAAAATAAATCATACGTTTTCTCATAACTAGTTAGTGATTTAGAAGGCATTAAACTGGAGCCTGCAGCTTCTGCTTCCTCCAGAATATCATCTGGCACGAAAATATCTTCAAATAACTCGAAATTCCCAGACATTTTTCCAAATCTGCTTGCATTAGTAGAAAAAACATTCAACTGTCTGATCACAAACAAACATCCAGTACCACCAACCCTTGCTACAGAAAATCAAGAGTAATGCCAATTCTGAACTCGCGAAAGTGATAAAAGTTTATTTTTAATAAGCGATAAACTAAAATAACAAAAATAACAAAAATCATTGTATGTAACTCGTCCTCTATTAGTCTTTAAGGACTTAGCCTGAAGATTAACTACTCGGCTTCGCTATCGCTCCGCCTCGCAGTTAACCTTCCGGCTGCGTCCTTAAAGACTCGTTTAGAGGACTCGTGACATAAATATCTATTACTTGTACTAGTACTTGCAACAAATACTAGTTGTGATATACAACAATTTTCTTCACGAAGTTACTCAGTAGCCTATTCGATTTCTTCACTCAGAAACTGTAATGTCGGCCGTTGTAAGTGTGTAATCTAAGGTTCCTGTATGGCCTATCAGCGCTATTGTCGGGTCAGCTGATTTTGGGTTAACGAAAGACAGATTTACTGGTAAAGAACAGTTCAAACCAAACGTTTGCAAGCTGAGTTCATTTGAACGAAAGGAAGAAGCCTCAATTACTCAGTAACATATCAAGCAGCTTGAGCTGTTTTCTGCACTGGATTTAATCAAATTTTTTTCATTTTTCATTGCTTAAGGCATATTTAAAGCATTTTAAGTCTTTGATTGATTATTTTTGGCGATGTTTTAGGTCATCAAAATCCGCTCGCTAGTCATCGCTGTTTTCGAAAAATCTCGAGTATTCCCGGCCATGCATGGTGAAACGCGCTTTTACTACGTAGAATGAACTTGTGAGGGAAACGGTGTATTGTGTTTGTGTGCATCATTTGAGTGCATTTTTCTGCATTTGGCAGTATTTTTAGGTTTTTGGTTGTTATGTACTGTGAATAAAAATTAAGATATCAAAATTTAGTTTAAACAAAAACTATTTGGTTCACTTACATTTGAAGATAAGATTTTGATGATTTACAATTTTGCTTTTGATCGTGAAAAAAAATTTTTTTTTTAAATTTGGGACAAATATTTGAACTGTTGTTTTAAAATTATAATTTCCATGAAAATTGGTAAATTTTTGGAAAAAATTTTTTTAAACGAAGTAATTTTCTGACAATTTATTAGTCCTTTGCTGCCCGACCTAATAGCGTGCTCATTCCATCTCTTCTTGTTCTTATTAATTTTAGTGTGTCTGTTATGTCGCATTCATTTCTAATATGTTTGTTTTTCAATCTATCCCATCTTGTTACACCCAATATTGATCTTAATGTTCTCATCTCTGATGTTCTAAGAAGAGTCTTAGTTCTCCTATTACACTGGTCAACACTTTGATTGTGTTACATAAACAATTTCTGGTGTTTCTTATGTATTTGCATCTGTTGATTCCAATAATAAAGTCAGAAAGTTTCCAACACCCACTATTGTTTTGGAATTTTGAAAATATTTTTTCATGTTTATTAACATTTGTGGTATGTAAGACGCTGATTAGACTATTTTATATTTAAATTTTATTTCGATGTTAACAATGGAGTTATAACGTTTGGTGATTGTTACCTTAAATTCACGAATTACAATTTCTTAAAAGAAAGAAACTAATTATGTGCTCTCTTCCGTTGGCAATTGGATTGTGATAGAGGTTTGTAGTACCGTCAACTGAATTATAAGGTGTAGTGTAGAATGTCTCGAAAGTGCGTTAATGATGAAAACCACTTCTGTTATATGTGTGGTGAGCTCACTTTCAAAGGGAACAGGTAAAAGTTTACTCCTCTAATAAGAAGAACGCATGTCTGTTCTTATTTCAACAACAAAATAGACCAGAACAAGACATGGGCTCCAGAAATATGTTGTGGCAAATGTGTAACACAGTCAACTGGCTGGTTGAAAGGATCACGTTATACGCCTTTTGCAGTCCCTGTGATATGGCGCGAACCTAAGGATCATTTGAGAGACTGCTACTTCTGCTGGGCAAATTTATCTGGAATAAGTTCGAAGTCCACACACACTGTTAAATAACCGTCTTTAGATTCAGCAATTCAACTGGTGCTTCACGGGCCAGGACTGCCCATGTCAATTCCATCAGATGACGTAACAATGACTGAAGAATTTTCCGATGTTCAGTATGAATACAGAATGATCCAGATTTTGCAGATGATGATATAAATAGAGCTCACTTGGTAACACAGGAGGATTTAAATGATATGGTTCGGGATCTTGGTTTAAGTAAAATCAAGGCCGAAGTACTCGCCTCAAGATCGAAAGGGTGGAAGCTACTGCACGGTGAGGCCAAAGTAAGTTTTTCCGCCAATGCCAAAAGGAATTTGAGCATTTATTTTCTAAAGAGGAGGACCTAGTTTTATGCAATGATGAAAATTTTTTCCAGTTACTGGGTGTTGAACATAAATATGAGGATTGGCGTTTGTTCATCGACTCTTCGAAAACAAGTTTGAAAGGAGTGTTACTACATAATGGAAACATGTATCCATCCGTACCTTTAGCTCATGCAGTTGATTTAAAGGAAAATTATTGGAAAAATGAAACTCTTACTATCCGCTATCAAGTATGACAATTTTTCTTGGCAGATATCTGGGGATTTGAAAGTTATGTAGGGTTACAGCTTGAATATACAAAATTGTGTTGCTTCTTGTGTAAGTGGAATAGCATAGATAAATGTAATCATTGTATTAAAAAGAACTTGCCGAAAAGAGAGTTACTTAATCCAGGACGTAAACATGTTCTTCACCAACCACTTGTACGTTCTAAAAAGATCTTATTACCTTCACTGCATATCAAACTAAGCTTGATTAAAAATTTCGTGAAAGATATAGATCGTGATGGCAGTGCATTTCTTTTTATGAGAAATAAGTTCCCTAGGAGCAGTGATGCTAAACTAAAGGAAGGAATAATAGTTGGCCCTCAATTAAGGGAACTGATGAACGATACACAATTTGAAAGCGATTTAATTATGCAAGAAGCAGCAGCATAGAAATCTTTCAAAAAAGTTGTAACAAACTTTCTAGTAAAGTTCAGGTCTAATAACTTCAGAAAACTTATCAGTGAGATGATTGAGAACTACAAGATAATGGGATGTAATATGTCATTGAAAATACACTTTCTGCATCTCGATTTCTTCCCTGAAATCCTAGGGGATGTGAGCGACGAATACGGGGAGCGATTCCACCAGGACATAGCGGAAAATGAAAGGCGCTACCAGGGTAAATGATGCCCAAATATATTGGCAGACTACTGTTGAAATGGCCATTTTGTAATATTCTGCACTTTTCGAAAATTTTTGAAAGAGTCTTTGCAAGTTGTCTTCTGAATCTGCCAATAATACTGCATCTGCATAACACAATATAAATTCTCTCACTACCCATTCTATGACATTTCTTTTACACTGTCAATAAGCTTGTCCATAATTAAATTAAAAAGTATAGGAATTATAAATTCCCCTTGTCTAATGCCAGATGTACATGTAATTTCATCTTTTACCATATTTCTAATTTGCACTTTTGTGACTGTTTGTATTCATATCCTCTATTACTTTTATTAATGCCTTTGGTATTACTTCTCTCTCAAGATTGTAATAATATCTTGTAGCCTTACACTATGGAATGCCTTCTTTAGATCTACAAAACATATAAAGGTTGGATTGTTAAATTCAATCGCCTTTTCGATTACTACGGATCACAAATATGGCGTCTTTTGTTGATCTATTAAAACGAAATCCTTTGTTCTTCATTTATCTGTATAAATGGCTGCATCTTTTGTAGTATCATTTTTGAGAATAATTTTTCTGTCGTATTTAATAGAGTGATGCCTCTATAATTTTCAGGATTATTCTTGTCTCCTTTTTTGAATGTGGGTAAGGCTATGCGGTATTCTAATGATATTCTTTCTTCTTTTATTATAATACTAAATAATGCAGTCATTTAATGCACTAAATTATTTCCACCATATTTTAATAACTCATTACTTATCCCATCACTATTAGGTGCTTTTCTGTTCTTCAAGGTTTTTACCATCTCTTGCACTTCTTCTGACATACTAAATTCTACATTATTTAAATTTAAGTCGTCTTTATAATATCTTTCGTTTATATTCTGTATCCTTGTACAAATCTGCAAATATTTTTCCATTCTTCCTTGTTTATAGGAAATGTTGATTGTATCTAAATTAATATGCACGATCGAAGTTTCGAATCCTCCAACATGGAAAGGAACTTTTCTGCTTTTCAAGCATCATATATCGTAATAAAAATAAATACAAGAAGAAGAGCTATTTGCATTATCTGTCTGTTCCCCTATCAATTCAGCGGACCATCAATCCATCAGTCCAACTGTCTATTTATTCGCTGACTGACCAAAATTAATCTTTAATTGATGTAAAGTTGTTGGTTTTTTAATTTGAGTAGTTTTACTTACTGATAAGTGAAATCGTGTCAATTGTCAAAAAATTAGTTAACAAGATTTTTTTAGAAAGGACTAAGATTTTTTTCTTAAAAGTGATTTCTTCTGTTTCCACTTTTTGCATTCTCTTCTTTTTAAATTTTCGCGCCTAACCTGTAATGCACTATTAAAAGCCCTTCTTGGGACAAATCTAGTCTAAGTCGTGCATTTTTTAGTCAGGCGCGCTGGAAATAGTTTCATTCTTCTCCAAAACTCGTGACGCTGGAGGCAGAGGAAGAACCCCGCAAAATTACATTCCAGCACATTGAAGCTTCAGTACTTCTCAGCGCCGCCAGAGCGCAACACTTACCAAGCCAGCCAGCGCCCCTCTGAAATACAGAAGACGCTGAGGTAAGTAAGGCCAGGTAAGTGGGCAGGCAAAGACCCTATGATTTCAAGAAAATGAAATTCTACAAAGACGCCAGTTGGCTACAAGCTTTGTTGAAACGAGAGCTAAGGCTAGTGGTTGGAAGTGAACGTAAAGAGTATTTTCGCCTTGTGTTATGAGTTGGTAATTCGTGACACCATTCAGTGCATTATTAAAATCCTAGATTGGAACGGCTGACAACGGCAAAGCAAATTTCACTTCACTGTTCTCCCAAAATGGACAATAACTATTTCGCAGCTTTAACAGTATTATAGGGCACACCGGACCTCTTATTCAACAAATCCAAACTGATTCCTTTAAAATAAATGACTGATTACATTTCGCTTCCGTCAAGTATTCACGCTGGTGTCCCTCAAAGCCCTCCCCCCACACTCATTTCGAACTTACTCATCACGGTTGTTTTGGAAATGTATTGTTATTTTAAATATCGCTTGACATTTTCATCTTCGTGTATGTATCCTGTAATGTATCCTGCAAAGGGGAAGAAATTTAGAACCAGGTCATAAATATACTGTTTCTACATGGTTTGCTGAACCTCTTTTCCAACGACCTAATAACCCACATTGTCAAAAATTACAGGTGCTTACAATACTTTTTACATTCACGCATTTACGTCATAAGAAGAGAAAGTTATGTAACCGTGAGTCTGAACATGTCGAATTTTCGGCAAAAAAAGTCATATTGCCGGGCCCGATTTTCTCCAAAATTGATATTCCCCGATCGATCTGAACAAACTCGAGGCTGTGGGAGTTTCAAACGGATATTTTGATTTTTGAGGGTACCGATAAAGCCTCAAAACCATTTCCAAAATGTTTTCAATAAATAGCATCAATTTCGTTCATTACTTTTGTTCTCGGGTAGCATAAAGGAAGTTTGATTAAACTATGTCTTCGGAGAATGGTGCAGGTCTCACGTTCGGTGAAATCTCAGATTTTTCGAAAATTGCAAAATGTTTTTTCGGGAGTCTTCCTTTTATTGAATGATTTTTTCGTGTTTCCGGGCACGTCAACTGCTTTGGTCACTAGTCCCGTTAGTATAGTAAGTGCGCGGAAGCCTACGCGTACATTTGATCTCTACCTGTCATGTTGATATTTTCCTCTTTATTCTCGTCAAACGGTCTTTTGCTCCTTGTTTTTCTTGATATCTGCACATAATATTCTTGAATTTCTGAAAATTCTAATGCCTTCTTTTCATACAAATCAAACTCATTACGAGTTTTATCAACAAGACCAATCAATGATTCGAACAGCTCAATAACTTTGCTTATATCAATATCTACTTTCTGTAATGTTTTACTAACAGAATTTATTCGTACCAGAAATAAGCTCCGGAGACATAGCATGAAGGCCGTTTCGAGTTTCTCGAGCTGTCTTAATAAACCTGCTGCTTCGCATCTAGTATTTGGTTTTTCAGAATGATTATTTTCTATTGCATGTGGACATTTATACTTTCCTTCCAAGATTCTGTTAATGTAAAGACAGTATCACTACGCGAGGACCATCGTAGCAGATGAATAATAGCAAAATATTTTGCTAATTTTATCTCTTCAATAATTTTGTTTCCAACTGCAGTTGCCATAATCTGTATAAATTCCTCACATATGGTTTTTGATAGGTTATTACCTTTACCTTTATTACCAAATTTTTCAATGTGCGCAGCTAAAAATGGATCGAATTCAGCTATCAATTCCAATGACAAGAAAATTGCCATTTTGAGGTGAACCAAATTTCTCGCTGTGACCTCTAAAAGGAGGGCCTGGAACCGCTAATGATTTAATAACAGCTACTACTCTCTGTAAAACAGATCGCCAATATTCTATTTCTTAATTCAACTTAACTGTTACAATTTTATCAATTCGACCTACATCGTTTCCTCTATCTTTGAATTTTAACACGCATGCCTTGTGTCCATCCGAATTTTCATGACCACTCAATCGCGCTCAATTCCAATTGTTGAATCCACATTTTGAAGAAAACTGAGAGTCACCTTTAAAAAGTAAACCTGGTCCGCAAATTACTGCACCAGCACTTTCTGAATAGACTAACCATGTCGTTTTGACTTTGAAAAGTCTCCATTCATAACCTCCATTCCTATTCCAGTGCTAAATAGTCACGAGTAAATTCATCAATTAACCATAAAGCTGGATCTTTATTCAGTTCTTGAGGCAAAGTGATTTCAGATACTTTTAGGTGATTGTCTTTTTCAAGCAAATTCATGAACCCTGTAGACAATTTCAATATAGGTACATTAAAAAGCAAGGAAAATATAATAATTTCTCTAACCATAAATAAATATAAATATTAATCACAAAATTACATTCCAATAATATAATAAAAATATATTTTTTGCAAAATTTGTATAATTATTTTTTAATAATAATGTACATATAATTATTTTGTTTATTTTTAAATATTATATAACTGGTACATTACAATAATAATTCTAATCTGATTTTAACATTTATTACATTGTATACCTTGATAAAAAACGAATATTAATACGCATTCAGAGGTATTGATACGGAGACAATAAGCGGATTGAAGTTTGAAATTCTATCTGTTTATTGTCTCTGTATGATATTTTTAAATATGTTTCTATTTGCTCTATACGTCATTTTTAACAGGGTATTGAATAATAATAATAATTTTCTAATCTGTTATATTTATGTTTATTAAAATTATTTAAGTATTGTAAAAAATTTAGTATCCATAAATATCTATAAAATAAAAATAGCAGAATTTATTTTACCTGAAATTATATCAGAATTCTAATAAGTTTAATTCGCTTGGGTTCTTTAGGAGATCCACAGTAACATAAGAGAACTTATCTAATAACAACATATACAATAAATAAAAGGTTACCCAATTAATAAATTTAAAAATAGTATATTTGTATATATTATTTTTCAAATTCATGCTTGTAATTCTACTACTATACCGGATTGCTGTCGATTGGTGTAAAATTTTTCTTAAAAAATGAATCTAATTTTGGTGTTTTTTTTTAAACTTCTTCTTCTTTTGATCTTGCTTTTCACGAGCACGTTTCCGATATTCAGAACTACTGGGTCTAATTCTTCCGTCACTCATTTTTATATTTAATAACTAAAGGTTGTGAAAAAAGAGTGAAAATAGAAACCACCATAATATTCTCCAATTAATACTTCTGTGTACTTGACAGCTGGTGGAAGGGGTAGGCGGCTTTGCGGAACCCTTTGCACTGATTTTTGTAAACTGACTTTAAGGTGAATCCTAAAATATATGTTATGTGAGAAGAATTTAAATAAATGCATATAAAAAGTTACTATAAAACATTAAAAAACAACTTTCTAAAATAAAATTTGCCGCCCTAGGCTACAGCCTATGTTGCCTAGTGGGTAATCCGCCACAGTGTATATATTTGAAACACATTTATTAATAAATCAATATTTCTTCTTGATTGTCAATATATGTTTACAAATAAAAGTATCCAAAGTTTTTTATGACAATCATTTATTCAGTAATTTCACAACGTTTTGTTACATCAGGTGCTAAACTTAGTGAGGGAATGCTATCCCATTGAATTAAGGGATAGCTTTCTCTCACTAAGTTTAGCACCTGAAGATGTAACAAAACGAGTTACGAAACGTTGTGAAATTACTGAATAAATGATTGTCATAAAAATCTTTGGATACTTTTATTTGTAAACATTATTAATTTTTCTGAATACATTTATTTAATGTTATAAATTCTCTAAGTGGTGGTCCTCATTCTAGTCCCCCCTCCTCTATCCTTCTGAAGCCACCCTTGAATCGCTTACTGCAGCGTTGAATTTCTGCAGTGATGTAATCCTCATACCAATCCTCGAATTTCAATAGAAGCAAGACTGAATTTCAATAGTGATGCAACCCTTGTTGTATTTGCGAAGTAAATCCTCAGATAAAGTCAATATTTCTGTTATTTTGAATTTATACAGGAGATTTGAAATGAAGATTAAAAAGGAAATAATATAATTTTTCCAAATAATATCACATCTCAAATTTAATCGATTTCTTAATCCTTACAAATCACAAAAAAAGTACAATAAATGACAAGTGCACTTAACAAATAATTGAAGCACCATTGAAGCCTCAATTTGTTTTTTAATTCATCACATACAGTTAACATGTAATAATATAAATATGCACATTTATATCTCAGAAGTATTAAAAAATATAGAATCTTTTTAAGTAGAAATATTTGTTACAAAAAGTATAATCTATCTATAAAAATAAGTCTAGCTACCAATAGACAAATAGAATGAAGGAATGTTTACCAATAGCCTTGTCTTCTACTTCCTTTTCGGAAAACATTCATATACAAATCTGTAACATTTAGAGGAACTAAGTTGTTAGTACATTGTGTTTCATATTTTAAAAAAATAGATGTTATAAAGAAGCAATTGACACTAGCATCTTTGGTAATTAAATGTCATGTTTTGGAACAAGCACTTTATCACAGCTCCAGTAGACCTAGCATGTATTATTAGCTCATGTTTTAATAAAAAGCTCCATGCAAGATACACATAAATAATGTTCATCAGAGATTCCAAAGCACACTAACAAAAAATGTTTCACCATCACCATGAGTGCCACTGAAGAACTTCTTCTTGGGTGAAAATCATTGATGCATCCTAGGATACATAACTGTATTGTTCAATTTTGTGACATGATTATTTGCACAAAAAATACACAAGGAAACTTTATAAGCAACAATTAGTAGTTATAACAAGTAGCTTTCTAAACCTTTCTTTACCTTTTAAGTATTAACGGCACACAAGTAACAGTTATCAGAGAATTTGTCCACAGCAAAATGTCCTTTGTAAAAATGTCCACTTCTGGGAATGTCCATTGTTCACTGCCAAAATGGCCATTTACTTATATGTCCAGTAAAACACAATGTCCATTTACGTATTTTTAATGTTATTCTACAGCATTGTCTGTTTGCAGCTTCAAGTGGTATGGCAGGGCAAGTAGATTCTGTTTCACATTGTTTTTGTCCTGGTGCTTTGTTACTTTCTCCAATGCATTGTTGATTTGTAACATATTTGTTCTTAAGGGGACATTCAATATTACTTTTTTTGCTTTACGTTTATAACAAAATTTGTGGTTTTATTTGTTAAATTTGGAATATTTTCCAAACGTCTCTAAGTGTTCACAAGCTGTCCTGAAATTCTTTCTTTGAAATTTAGAATGGAACCCGTTAACAGTATTGTTATTTACATTATCACTTTGTAATGAATGTCATTATTGACGAAGACAATATATCTATATATTTAAAAAAATAAGGTATTCTGCCATGGCTTCGTTTAGAGCTTCTACTGAACCAATTGTTGTATTTTTTTCTTTTAAATAAAAGAATATGATCCCTAGATGTGTTTGTGTTGATTCACCAACATTTACGGTGTAAATTAATTAATTAAATCATTCTTTAATAGTACGCTTATCAATAGTCAATTGTTTTCTTTTAAAGGGTGGCAGTTTCAAAATCGATATACATGAGTCCATAGATATGAGTCCACACTGCTTGATGTTTTGTTTTGATTGTTGAGATTTGTTTACAATTCGTCAAGGTTTTGTTTCAGTAATTGCATTGTGGTGATGACAGTTGCATGTATTTGCTTCTGTGGTGTATTTTGTAGAGAACATTCACACAGTGAGTTTTGCTCGGTTGTACTGAAGTAGTGAAGTTGTTCACAAGTTATGTCGAATTCCAAATCGTTGCCCACGCGCCCCAAAAGACGCAAGCGTACATTAACTGGATTTACTCTGTGTTGCTTAAATGAGAAAATAAGTATACCTTCGAGCAATATGCCAGAAGAAATCAACAGTTGTTTATAGGAAATGATGACACATCAAAAAACTTAGAAATAATATTTTCAGTATAATAGTACTATATCTTTTGTGTCGATACTGCATTGCCACCTTGTCATGGGCCATTCGTGTTTGAAATTTTTCAAACTTTTGCCTTTCAAAATTTTGGGAACTCCTCATCACAGAATATTTTTGTTGTTCCAACAAAACGAGTTTGGCTGCTTCACAAGGGCTAGTCCAACCCCTGTGAAGTGTCCTAAACCCTAGCCCTATCCTTATTCCTTCCTAATTCTGGCCGCTGGGTAGTGACGCAGGAGCGTGCGGTAGGAGGCGCGTACGCGGAGATGCTACCTAGCGGTCCTCTTGACAACCGACTACGAGACGCGACAGACAATGTTAATGGAGGATTACTCCATAAAACAAGCGTAATAATGGGAGGATTACTCCGAGAAGTGCCAAGCGCTCAATGCCCCCCAAGGGGCTTGGAGACGCGTTGCGTCAAAGTAGACGCAACAAATTAAAAAAAAACAACCTGAAGATCCAAACAATGCAATATATTGGGAACATTAGTCTGGGTACAGTATTTTACATTTATCTCAGATCTCACCGTCAAATTTTGACGGGTTCTCCCTAGTTATGAATAAAAAGAACTGGATATTACGTATTTGTAGATTCTTACTTATTAAACATTGTGATTTGTGGACATTTTTAAGTAGACTTTATGGTTTTGACATGTTTGCTGTGGACAGTTTAATGCACATTATCCTACAGTACAATTGATCTGAGGGCGAAATAACAGAACCCCAATATATTTTAGTTCAATTCAATTTACATTTTTTTGTTGGTCCAATACAATATGTATATCAAATTCAAAACAATCACCCCAAAAATATTGACTCTCAAATAATTTATGGTATAAAAATCTAATGATAACAATAGTATACAAAAACTTTATGAAAATCACAGCCATCTGCAGCAACTTCAAGTTTATAGTAATTTAAAGGCTAGGTTGCATACACACAATGAAACCGAGGAAGCTTAAGGTGGGCCTTTCACTCTCTGTAGGCCACTCAGAACTTCTCACTGCATGTATGCTCAAAATATTCCAAATAGCCACTGCTGCTGTTTCATATACACATAAAATTTGTAAAGATCAATACATTATGCTGAAGTTCAAGTCTGAAAAATGTACTGAGTTTAAAAAAAATTTGTTCATTTTGTATATTTGTGATAATTAATTCTTTTTTATTCAAACAAAACTGAAGTCAAAACATTTGGGCTGATCCTTATTGTCTACAAAAATCATGATTTGAATACTAAAATTCACTTCCTTTTGACAGATATCACTTTAGCATTTTGAATTTCAAACATTCAGGAGTAGTAACGATTTACTTCTCTTAAAAGCTTCTCAACAGTGTCTTCATTTATTTCTACAAAGCGTTTGTTTTGACGACTAAAATAGAATATATCTCCAGTGTAAATATCAAACCATAATGCATGAATATGCACTTGATGTGTTTCAAGTTTTCTTTTCAGAAACCCATAGCTTGCAATGTTCTGCAGTTGTTGCAAACAGTTCACCTGGAAAAACAAATTAAATAAAAGAAAGCACATCTTTCGAAACAGAACAGTTAAAACTTTAGTAGAAGCATCGTTCACATGAGTCACATGGTTACAGAAATAATTATCGTAATTTTGTAGATCCTAATTATACAGTTTTTTTTTGTTTTTTTTTTTTTTTTTTGTTTTTTGTTTTGTTTTTTGTTTTTTTCACTTTATTTACAGCTTTTTATTCATGATTGCTGGACGTATCAGCAGGAAAGAATGGGAAAAATCATGTTCAACAAATAATGTTTCAATGCAGTATGTAGTGAAGGTGAGGTAACAGTGCAACGCAGGTGAAGAGAAAGAAGGCATGAATCGCCAGAATAGCAGACACCAATGCAGATGTGGCGCTCCACATCCACACAGCATCTCCCCACAAAGAGGAGAATCCTTTGGTGTCTGGGAATGGACAATCACAATTGGAAGTAAAAAGACATTGCATATATAGAGGACATCTCACAATGAAGGGTTAAGCAAGATTGTTTCAGGGGATGCAACTCATAAAACGTGTACCAAATTTGGAGAACCATCTGGATCCCAAATTTCAGAAGAAATCAAAAACAATCAATATACCAGGCAAGGATGCAGTTAATTTTCAAGTTTTCTTACTATAATGTAATGACATAATTAGAGCTTACATTAAATTAATTACATTAAGTAATATTAGCCATAAGAAGTATTTAATTACCTTACAAATATGCAGGTGATAAAGCAAAGCAAAGATGATCTCAAATAAACTAAATCAGACATCACTTGTGTAAGAAATGACAGTGGTACCAAAAACCAAAATAAGATGACTAACTTCAAATGAAAATACTATTTTATCTAAAAGAAATACCACTGCTCACATCACAATATATTTGCCATTTTCAATCCGAGGTTCGAGTCCCGACGGTGACAGGATTTTCAACGCTAGCTTGTCAGCTAGATCGAATTCAGTTGCTGTCTGAAGGAGAATTCTAGCGGCCAGCTGCTCTGATTGGTAGTTTTCCAATCAACACAAGGTGAATACACGAGCAGTACCCTAACAAACGGGCCATGGACAACGTGCGATCTTTTCTACCTCTTCCTTATCTTAACCTCTTCCCTTATACACACTTACACTAACATGCCGTACACAACTGCACATGCTGGGAGACTGGTCAGGGGCTTAGAGCTTGTCCCAGCTGGGGCGGTGCCCTGTGGAGATACCTGATAGGGGGAAAACCCCGCTAGTCAACAGTAGGTTGGCACTGGATCTCGACATCCAATGATGGAAGAACATTGCCACCCCCAGCAAAAACATGCACTACACTTATGGAACCAATGACTAAAGTACTTGACATGCCTGGAATCACTAACAATCAATCAATCAAGATATGTTAAGGGCTGTAAGAGGAAAGACAGAATCTAAAATTAAAAGATTCAAAATGAACTTATGACTTTCTGTGTTACAAATAAATATTCATGAAGGAATGCCATTCTAAAACATACAATAGGATCACCCAGAGGTCAAAATAAGCCCTTGCGTACAACACATGCACATTTGTTTGAGCTCCTCCATTTCTACTCTCCTTCCTGATACTGGTACATGGTAGAAATATGAATAGGGCTTCGTTGTCAACATTTGATGAGAAGAAATGTTTGCTCCCATGTAACAAACAAACAAAATTTGCATTAGCAAAAAAGCTACAGAATTTATTTTATAATACTGTCAATGAAATTAATGAACAGTCTTTCTTCCATTTCACAAAATGAGAGGGCAAGAAAAAAGTTGCATAGGCAAACAGTATATGCTGGAAAATAATGCAGGTGGTGGAGCAACTTTCATGATAAGATCATCAAATCACTTTTAAAGAGAAGATGATTGTTAGGAAGTGAAATACAAATTGAATTAGTATAGTCCAAGACAAAAGACATGAAACTGTGAGTTAATCATTACACAAACAATGAGCAATGAGATATCAATTACATTGCAAAACCAAATCAAGTTAAGTACAGATTTCTTTCATTCAAGCATAGTAGCTCTACTTTCATTAAAGGCACATTCCAACAAGAGATCAGACTAGTCTCATGTGAAAACCTACTTTGATTTCTTTTCTCCCCTTCCCTTTTTTCTTTTATTTTTCATGATAGTTAAGGCCACATGTGGTTCTTAAGGAAAATTTTATCTGCTAAAACCAAAAAATAATAATAATATTATATTTATTTATATTATATATTTTTTAAAATACATTATTTATATTTATAATATATTTAATAGTCAATAGGTTTATGCACTGATAATTCTTGGCTTTGTATGTCAAATTACTAAAAGAGAATGGAAAAAATTAAGAGTTGTGAGAAATAAAAGAAGTCAGTCCTATATAAATAAACATTTTAAAAACAGAAATGTGGAACATTTTATACTTAAAAAAATTTATACTTATACGATTTTATAACTTTTTTTAAAGAAAAAATTCCAGTTTGTTTTGGCAGATAAAACAGTCTGTAAACTATACAGTGACTCCAATTATCACTGAAAAAATCTAGGTAAATTTTCATAAGAAACAACAGACCCGCCCTTGAGAGATAATATCACTTACCTGTGAAAGTTTGTCCTCAATGGAAAATCTATTTTCAGGATCTATGTAAGCAACAAATTTTCTCATTGGTGTTTCAGCTTGGAAAACTAAGGGTGCACAAAAACCTTCAAGTTCCAACTGCTGATACTTTGCAAGAGACATGTGACCATGATTCATAAGCCAGCCTCTTAAAGGAGACAAACGCAGATTGTTTTGAGAGGAAAATTCTTCACATCGAAGAGAATGTAGTAAATTCATGGCCTGGACCCAAGTAATATTATTAGTATTATTCATACTGCTGAAAAGTTAATAATTTCATTATTAAAGAAAAATAATTTTCTTAATAACGTAGTACTACTTACTTTACAATCTGAATGGCCACAAACAATTACATGTCGTATGTTATTAACAATGCAACCCAGTTCAAGAGCTGCAGGTTCAGTAGTAGTGACTTCATCCACAAAACTCTGAGAATGGGGAACAAGATTTCCTGCATTTCTAACTGAAACGGATACAAAAAGTACATTTATAACAAGTATCCATAATTATTGAAAACTACAATTAAATACTTAATGACAAGAATTATCTTATATCCAAAAGTTTACATTTTCAAACTTGTAATGGTCTTTTGCTTTTCTTTAATACCATTTTTCTTCCTTAAAGTCTTCTGTGTCCAAGTGAATACAAGGTGAAAAAGTGATAATTAGAGCCCAGATTTATATGCAAATACATATTTTTTGCTAATTATTTCTTTGAAAAAGGATTACATAGCTTTACAAATTTGCACAAATAGAACTTTCCTGATGAATTTTATAATGCATATTTTGCCACACTTTATGGTTACTGCATATTTCAGCATAGCCAGAATAATTTTTGGGCAAATAAGGGAAAAGTGGTAATAATTTATTAAAATCAAACTTCTTGAAATTGGTGAATTACAATTTATAGTTACCGTGGTTCATGGAACCAGTCACCATAAAGAAGTGAATATCCTTTTAGCCTCAAAACTGTTTCCAACGAATGGTGTATTTTGGCTGTACCATGAGGACAATGAAAGTAAGATTGAATTTTTGGTGACGGGGCTTGGGTCATCAGGCTCAGAGTCTTGAACTTGAATGAAATATAAATCCAATAGTTGAAAAAGTTGCTGTAATACTAGGTGTCAGCCCTAAAAGGAAAACTAATTGATATTTTGTCAAAAAATGGAGGTCTTCATATATTGAGAAAAAATATTAAAGATATACTGGGAAAACAATTGAAATGTACAATGAACCACAGATCAATTCAAAATCAAATATTGTTCCATAACACCCAGGCAGTGGAGAGACAATTTCAATTTACAAAAATTTCTTAAGATACAGATGAACAAGTTTCTCAGAAACAAATTTAGAAAGGTAACTTGTCATAAATTTTAATAATTTTTTACAATATAGAATGTTCTTTGTCCAACGAATGTACTTTTTCATAAATGTATTCCCATTCCCTAATATTACAACACAAACAAATGACAGCATTCCAATGCATGGTTAATCGAGTGAAATTAAAAAATAAAATTATTTTCAAAACAAATTTTTCTACACCTTTCTTTACGTTTCAAAGAGGCAATACTGTTGTAACACAATTCAAATGATTCTACAAGAATTTTGCATTGCAGGATAATAATTTATTTCCTTCTGAGTTTTATCCTGTATATTTAAAAGATTTATCATGCACATTATTAGCATATTTTAAGTATTTTTATGCATAAAAATCTGGACTCTAGTGATAACTAAATCTATCCTCAAAAGAAAATATGATTAATTTATTTTGTCAAAAAACAGTAAAAACTGTATGTGATGTACAGTGGAGAAATCGTAATCTCTGTACAAGTTTCAAAATTTCAATTTTTTTTTGTCTATTATTGATATTCTAATATGTTTCTTTCAACCCCAACTTACCCACAAACATGTCTCCAACACACATTTCTGTGAACCGTGTTGGTATCATGCGACTGTCCATGCATGTAAAGAATACAGCTTTAGGCTAGAACAGGTTTTCACACTGACGGTACATAAACATCAACTGTACACAAACATTTAAAAAACTACGCACAAATTTTTAAAATTAAAAGTTTATTTATTTCAATATTTAAATCAATTTGTAGAAAATAAATGTCAATATCACTAGATTCTCAATTTTAGGTTATGTTACTCTAAAGAAATTAAAAACCATGAACAACTTTTATCACATCCACAATGCAAAACCTGGAGGTATTACAAAATACAAAAAAAATCATGAAAATTATGTAACAGACAATGGTGAAATAATACAAATAAAAACAACAAAACAGCTCTGTTAAACGAAGTTATTATACATATTTATTGTTTATGCTTGTGATTTACATCAATTTTAGGGTACGGAGCTTGAAGATGGAAACGTCCCTCAAATGTTTTTCAGAAAATGTTACAAATTCAACGCCCACTCCACAGCGTGTTTATGACATTATTGCTGTGTGTAGTACCTGCGGGTTGTCGCGGACTTGTTTGAATTGTTCAACCATGGTAACGCGGTCCGTGATTCGATACTTCATTATTCCTCGAAGAATCCTCTCCATGGCGACGAAGCGGGAAAGATGACTATCGCCGGTGAAATTATAAAACCCATAAGCCTTTGTCACCCTCGTCTTTAGTCCTAATCAATTCATAGTATCACGCCCAGAAAGTCCATGACATGACGCTTGTTCATGATCGATAATGAACAACCAAACATCGATATCACACGTTGAACGGCGGTTCCTTTCGTAATGCTGTTAGCACGCACATGAGCACACAGACGAGCAAATTTCCCTCGGCTCCTCATGCCATATGTTTGCACAGGACAAAGTCGAACGCGTGCACAATAATCAACGCGTCAAGCGGGAAATTTGAGGCGAGACATGACAGGATAATAATGTGATAGACGCTTCGTATTCAGTGTTTTATTCAGCCCCACCTTGCAGGGTGAGGTAATATTACCACACCTCCAGAAAGTTTTGGGCTACTCAGCCCCTGCGGTGAGGCCCGGTAGTAAAGAAAATGCAGACTTAGAAATCAAATTTCAAAGAAAAACACGCAGAATTCAAATAAGTATGAAGTCATAATATATTATTTACAGTTCTTTACAGTCTTCATGTTCGTCTAAACCAGTGGAGTTTGGAGGACGGCGGGAGGCAACTGGGGCAACTAGCCTAGGTCCCAACTTAATTGGGACACCGAAAATTTTATTTTCAACACCCACTCACTTCTAATTCAGATTAACCGCTATACGTTATTTCTCTTACATGGAGAAATGAATTCTGTGTATGTAGCGAGGAGAAGCCGGAACTTTGTCCATCTATTACTCCAGGCTTCATGCCTTCTCTGAGCGCCCCTGACAATTCCAAAAATATATGTTTTGATTACACTTGAAATTTAAAAAAGTAGATAAAAACATACAATGGGATTTAAAAATATGAAACACTAAAGAGAATAGACCGCGCGTGATCCTTCTTTCGTTTTCCTTGACCTCTCTTCACCCCTTACTTACATACACTCTTGCATGCACAAAACTACCACACATGCCGAGAGACTATTCGGGAACTTAAGGCTTATTCCGGCTGGGATGGTGCCTCGCTTGTGGGAGGTACCTGCTAACTGACGAGGGAATCCCGCTAGCCGACGGGTAGGTAGGCGCCTGATTTCACTATCTAGCGAGGGGAATATCACTGCGAACCCCCGCGAGAAACACTTGCCCTACTCTCACTGGGCGAATGACTAGAGCAGTTGACGCGTCTGGAAACACGACATAACCAATCTTTTACTATTATAATAGTTTTTACTTTCTCGTATACGTATGTATACGGAGTAATACACGTAGTATACAGAAAGTTATGTAATGCGCGAAAAAACGGCGGATATTCGGCGGAAAAAAGATCCATTACCGGGCTCTGGTAAGGAAAAATTGCATAAAACTAGATGATAAATTAAGAGAAAAAAAATCATCTAACACGTGGTGTATCGAGAATCCGTTTTGTGGGTCCTGATGCCGAAAAAGCAATTGGACGCAAACGTCCAATTGAAAGCCGTCCGCCCGTGTGTGTCCGCCCGTGTGTGTCCGCCCGTGTGTGTCCGTCTGTGTGTGTGTGTGTCCGTCCGTCTGTGAGCACTGCCAACGCCTAAACCATCCGTACGATTTTTTCAAAATTGATGAAACCCCTGTCCATCTAACTTTAGTTGAAGGTTTGAAATTTTGAAAAACATTCTTCAAATTTGGAGGTACTTTATATGAAGCCCCCCGGACATATTCAAAATTTTCTCAAATAAGGCTGCAAATTTTTTCTTCAAATTTCTTGTTAGATTAGTTTATTGTTAGATTAGACACTTATACAGGTGATATTGGTACGATTTTCGAGGTTAACTCTGAATTTTCGAAAATTGCAACAGATTGAATTTTTTTCGGCATCTCCCTACAACTATAAAATTGAAGACAGATTTCTCCTTCAAATTAAATTTGTAGTCCAAAATAGTTAGGTCATTAAGGTCATGTAGACTTTTTTTAAAGATTTTAGTAGTCTCTGTGCAATAGTGCGTGAAATATTTGCAATTTTAAAAAATTACAAAAACAAGATTTTTTTCCAATTTTTTTCATTAAATTTTAGGTAGGGATAGATGCAATTGCATAAACACTATATTGCTATATTATTTTCTTCTTTCAAAAATTAAAAAAAAGTAATTATTTGACTTGTCTCTCACGTTGTAATATTTATATTAAGACGATTTCTTCACATTATTAAATGTATGAGTATATGTTCTTTAAATAATGTCAAATAAAGTTTCTCGAAAACGCAAGTTTTCTAAACGAACCGAAAATTATATCTAAATTCCGCATTTTCAGAAACCTCAAACGTCATTTTTCCAAAATTGCTCCAATTTTTTTCTTCAAAGTTTTCTAATCGATGCTTCTAATTGCACTGTTTAAAAATTTTTTGGAATCATTTGTTGTTTTTAATGTCTCTTTTTTTAACTCAATATTTTGAAATTCTTCAAATTTCGCATTTTCTGAAGTGCTTTTTCGCCATTTTTTATAAAAACGGCTTCAAAATATTCAATGAAAAATTCTACTTCAGACGACGTTTTACACTTCTTTAATATTCTTAAAGTAATCCGTTGTATCTTTAAAGTAAGTATCCTTAAAGTCCGCCCGTCCGCCCGTCCGCCCGTCCGCCCGTCCGCCCGTCCGCCCGTCCGCCCGTCCGCCCGTCCGCCCGACCGTTCGACCGACAGTCGGACGGGCGGACGGGCTGTTCGAGTCCTGACGGCGGCAGGATTTTCGACACTGGCTTTTCAGCTAGGTCGAATTCAGTCGCTGTCTGGAGGAGAATTCTAGCGGCCGGTTGCTCTGATCAGTAGTTTTCCGTGGTTTCTCCGATCAACACCAGGCGAATGCGGCAGCAGTACCCTACCAAACGGGCCACGGACCGCGCGCGATCTGTCCTATCCTCTTCCCTTACACACACACGTACACTAACATGCACCACATATTTCGGGAGCTTGTCCCGGCTGGGACGGTGCCTCGCTGGTGGGAGAGTCCTGGTTAGGGGGAAACCCCACTAGCCGACGGTAGGTCGGCTCCGGATCTCGCCATCCAGCGGGGGAAGATCACCGTCATATCCCGAGAAAAAACATGCACTACACTAACGGGACTAATGACCAAAGCAGTTGACGCGCCCGAAAAAAAACGAAAAAATCATTCAATCTATTCTTTGTTGCTTTTTTTAAAATTACAGAAATGTATTTTTTTTACTTGTCTCTCCAGTCGTTAAAATTTACATTACAGATGCACTGTATTTCATTGTTCAATGCATTTCTTAACATATGTGCTTCAAAGAATCTCTAATAATGGTTTTTTGAAATGTTCGTAAGTTCTCTATAATCGTTGGAAATAACTGAACTGAATTGACGAATGTTCTCAAATGTTAGAACAAAATTTTCTCAAAAGCTATGGAAACTTTTTCGTGAAATTCTCCACAATGGAGAAGAGTTCAATTCTTCACAATATTCCAAAAGCCTAACTTTTGCCAAGATATTTGGAGTCACAAAATCGAAATAATGCTGAAGAATGTAGGTGTTTTCAAATCATAAATAAAATAAGTATAGATAGTAGAAAAGCGAAAAATAAACCATCGCGCCCATTGAAAAACTTTAAAAATATTTTGTTTTATAACATTTTCTCGATGAATTGTAAATATTACCGTAAATGTGATTTTTCTGCATTCGCTCGCCTAGAGATTTTACCAGTGATTTAGGGATAGAACGGTTACCATGACAAGAACGTTGTTATTAAACAAAGTGTTGATGACAGTCTAACCACGAGAGCTATTATCTGTGGAATACTGAAAAAACTATTGTGTGTGTGTGTGTGCGTGTGTGTGTGTTGTGTGTGTGTGCGTGCGTGTGTGCGTGTGTGTGTGCGTGTGTGTGTGGGTGTGGTGTGTGGTGTGTGTGTGTGTGGTGTGTGGTGTGTGTGTGGTGGTGTGTGTGTGTGTGTGTGTGTGTGTGTGTGTGTGTGTGTGTGGTTGTGTGTGTGTGGTGGCGTGGCGGTGTGTGCGTGTGTGCGTGCGTGCGTGTGTGTGTGTGTGTGTCATAATACATATTCGTGTTCTGGCTTAAGTGTCATCGTTGTGTATTATTTACGGGGTGATTTTTTCATGTGCATCCCTTAGAATCATTTTACCATTACTCTTGTGTATCATATAACCGCTACTACGTAAGTACGTACGTCCTATACTGTCACAGTAATTCAAAACTGGAACTCACTATCTACGTATCTTAAGCGAATTAGCCTTTTTAGAAAATTTAAAACCCAACTTGGTGTCTGGATAAAAAACAATGAATGGTAGTTTACATACACCCTCTGTTCTATCCGCAATTTTATTTTATGTTTTCTGAACCAATAACCTTCCTGCCTTTATTACGTATCATCCTCCATGTTAGACCTTTTTTGAAGTCGTATTTTCGAAAATATTTTCCTTCCCACTTCTTTCCTTATAGCTATCAACCTTGTTTCCTAATTCAGGATACAGGAAAAGCTTTACTGCTGATACAAGGTTTAAAATTAAAGATACTACATAGCAATATCTAAAATACACTTTGTTACTATAATGTAATAGATTTTTTAATGTAAAATACGAAAATTTTATGTAAAACTATAGCTTATAAATATTTTTCAAATCATGTGTGTCGCTTTTATTATTCTTTCTTGCTATTATTGTTACAAGAAAATAAGTATTTTCACAGCATTATTTGCTGACACTTTCTGTATTTTATACAGTAAGACATACTTTTGTTATTGCCTTTACCCAATGATTAATGTAGTAATTGTCCATGTTTTTGTTTGAGATTATGTATTGTACATGTCCTCAAGTACTATCTGTTGGTATGTAATTGCAAAGTTATTTTCCCTTCTGATCCCCTTGTATCCTTTCCATTTCATTTCTTTATTGTCTTCTCTTGTCCACCTCCATTTTCTTTTTCTTTCACTTTTCTTTTGTGTTTCACTCTCAACTTTGAATTTCCTAGTCTCAATGTTTGGCTTTAAGCCGCCATCCTGATTTAGTTTTTTCTGGGTTCACTCAATCGCTTAAGGTGTATGCCGGGATGCTCCCTAGTATTGCATCCCAGACGTAAATGTAAAATTAAACCCCCTTTTTTGTTTATTGTTCACAGCTGAGGCACATCGGGTAATGACAACTGACATTTTGGGCGAAATTATAATGATTGATTCTAAGTGGAAAAACTAGTAGATCTTTTTTATCTCATTTTTACAAATGTTCCTTGCATCATGTCTTTCCATTTGCAAATTTCAAGAATAAACAAAAAATAACAATAAATTAATTTGGCTTGTACATACAGATAAATTAATGTAGATGGTAGCTACAAATTGATTTTTTTCTCTGTGACATGAAATGTCAGTTAATATTAATTACGTCTACACGCCTCAATTGTAATTTTTAAAACTGTAAATTCATTAAAGTGCTTAGGCGGAAGCCTTAAGGCCTGAGCCTCGCCACAAATAGAGAATTTTATTATTATTATTATCGTTGTTGTTGTTGTTGTTTTTGTTGTTGTTTTTGTTGTTATTATTATTATTATTATTATTATTATTATTATTATTATTATTATTATTATTATAAGGAAGAGGAAGGAAAGATTGCTCGCTGTCCGTTTGTTAGAGTAGAGCTCCGGCATTCGTGTGGTGTTGATCTGAGAAACAACTGAAAACCACCGATTAGAGAAGCCGGCTGCTAGAAATCTCCTCCAGATAGCGGCTGAATTCTAGGCAATTGAAATGAAATTTACAAAATATATTTGTTTGAAATGTACAAAAACTCACTGCTATACAGCAGTTTTTTCATAGCTGGACCTTAAGGTCACTGAAGGCCCGTCTCCACTAGCATTTAGGCAAGGTTTTCGCGTCTTTTGCAATAGTACCGCTAGATGTCGCATGCTTGTGACTTCTCAAGCGGTGCCGCGGATGAAGCGACTCTAGCGGCTCGACTGAGAAAGACGCGAAAAACCGTGCCTAAATGGTACCGTGCTGACGGACCTTCAGTGACCCTGAGGTCCAGCTCTATGACCTTGAGGTCCAGCCCTGTGTAGATAAGGTGGTTCTTTCTGGCCAGTACTTTAGTATTTAAGGTGTGTTAATTCTTACCGATAGAAATGTTACTTTTCGCAATGTCGCCAAAAGTTCTCATAGTCAATTAGGTCGAAATAAACAAAGAACATTTATCGTTTTTTTTTTATCTTTTGTTTTCTTCTCTTGCCTTTTCTCAAATCACTTTAATATGTGCACTTTATTGCTTCATTCATTACGAATTGAATTCGTTACGAATGAACATTCATTACGAAATGTTCATTAAAAGAACAATACGCCAACTGCAAGATGTATTGAACTGGTGAAGAAACAGTAATATAAAAGCAATTTATGGCAAGTCCGACAAACGGAAAAATAGAAGTAATACAGACAATAAGCGACTGTCTGATATAAAATCAGATGTACGAAGAATATAGTTTTCCTGCTTCTGTGGATATTTTTGCTTTACTTGTGAAATTGTTTCGTTGCAAACACAATGTATCGTAATCAAGGAAATAAAAAGAGAAAAGTAAGTAAGAGGAGTCATTGAGTAATTTTATATTCTCCAATAACACAGTTTCTTCAAGAAAAAGAGCAAAGAGGGATTTATTACCAAACTAAACAAAAAACTGCAGCTTACTAGGTAATTTACAATCGATTATACATTTCTGGATTAATTGTATTCAGTGCACCTCAAATAGGCAAAATAAAATTTCGAAATAAGCATCTCGGGACTTCAATTCCAATACAAAACAGAACTCCAATTTTCTCCGACTAAGCAGAAAAAATATGCGATTGTTAAAAATTTCAGTCTTCAGGACTCATTGTTTAATTCGATTTTGGATGTGTAAAATACTACTTAAGACATCGGTGAATATTTACTACGTACAACTATATATTTAGAGTCACTGTATTTCGTGAATAGTCGACGACGAAATCATTCATTTTATGCCATTAAGAATCCAATCTCCAGAAACCTATTCTGAAAAATAATTCGTGAAATTTTTGTCGGGAAACTGAGATATAGAACTGGCAAAAAAGCAGAACGTTATCAGTTATGTGAAACATACGTTTATTTATTCGTTGGACACTATTTCCAGTTTTATTCGCATAATTTACGGAAAAAATGTTACAAATTCATTTTCATAATGCAGGCTCTTGACGGACGAGTCAACAATAAGATGATTGGACTGCCACACTTTTACTCTCCCCTTGACTCACTGCCACACCAATAGACTATATTCTTTGTTGCGTTTCTTTAGTCCGATTTAGATCTAGTGTCTCTTCAAGTCACGAGCTAGAAGGAGAGGGAGACATTGTCATCCAGTTGGGAGCTTCATTGCGAGTTAAATATTTGATATTGAAGCTTCCGATTGAATGACAGTGTCTCTCCGTCTTCCAGCTTGTGACCTTGAGAACTACATTTAAATCACACAAAAAAATAATTCTCGTGCAATTACAGCAATCATGAGGAATAACATTAACTAAATATTTGATTGACACGTAATCTGTTACAGAATTTTTATGTCGTGGTAATTTTCAAAAAATGGAAAGGAAAACCCACCTTTATTGTCGGATCGGCGAGGAGTCCTCTTAGGAGCCCTTGCCTTCGGGGATCCCGATTGTACCAGTCTAGCTACGTCCCTGTATATAGATTAGATAGATTTAATACTAATTTTGCAAATGAGTTTGAGAACTTGGTGACAAAATACACTAATTAAACATACAGAACTTAAATAATATACAAAATTTTACAAAATTCACAAACTTTACAAATTAACTTTATTAGGATATTTTGAACGCTAGAACCAATTGAACATGGGGTCCCACAAGGTTCGATCTTAGGTCCTATCCTCTTTCTGTTGCACGTAAACGATATGACCTCATCTATTAAAAATGGAAGAACAGTCCTGTTTGCCGATGACACGAATGTTCTATGCAAAAAAGAAACAATAAATGGTACAATTTCAGAAGTTTCAAATTGGTTTTGTAATAACAAATTAATAGTTAACGAAGGAAAACTGTCTCAATGCAATTTTGCGTTTCAAATCGGCAATCGTATGCTCCATTGAAAATGAACAATATGCAATTAGCTGATGTTAAGGTAACAACATTTCTATATCTCTCAATTCAATCAAACCTCAAATGGAATGCACATATTACAGAATTAAACACTAAATTAAGCTCACTATGTTATGCATTCAGAATTCTTTCTAATTCTGTCAGCCTTCATGCAGCCGTTGCGTGTATTTTGCAAATGTACATTCCCGCCTGAGATATGGCATAATATTCTGGGGAAGCTCATCCTTTAGTTCCCAGACATTTAGATTGCAAAAGAAAATTATCCAATAATGAAAAAATCCCATCCACGTGACATCACTAAATCCCATGCAAGCCTCTTTTCATTGAGCTTGGAATCTTACCATTGTCTTGCATATTTATTTATGAGGCTGTAGTATTTGTCAAAACTGACTTACTTAACGGTGGGAACTTATTTTCATGTAATACTGATATTTATAGTTACAACACTCGACGTAGAAATCATGTTCATCAAGTGTCAGTATCAACCGCTCACTACAAGAAATCCACATAGAATACATGTACGTCATTTTACAACGCATTGCCAGATGAAATTAAACAATTAAAATTGGTACACAAATTTAAGTTAAAAGTAAAATCTTTTCTGCTGCAAAACTGTTTCTATACATTTAGAGACTATACTGATCGTCAAAAAGAAAAATAATGTTTACTTTAACAAAAACAAGATATAGTATAATGAATTAGTTTAAATATGCATTGTATAATTAAAAAAGACTCAATATGCATGTAACAAATAATGTCTTCCGGGTCAATGACCCCATCTCAATCGGGTTTTGTCCAGTTTCCCTGAACCATTGAGCAAATGCTGAGATGGCCCCTTGATTTGCTTCTGGACGTAAATGTAGCTTCACTATGCGCACATTTTGTTGAACTTTCCTTTTGCTTGTAGTGGTAGTAGAGCTTAGAGTGAGTTTCTATTTTGTTAAAAATACATAAAAATCAAATCTGTTTGTTCCTTTACCGTTAAAAAGAAGTTTTCTATAATTTGGCAACGTAAATATCTAGTTTTTGAAATGTTAATCCCCCGCTTTTTTAAATTTGTTGTTGTTATTAATTATTATTATTATTATTATTATTATTATTCATCTTTCAACTATTAATAGTTAAATTGTTGGGAAGGGATTCTGAAACTCAAGAAAGCGTGCGCAGATAATTTTCTCCCGCATACGTCACATAAAGTTTTTGACTAAATAAATAAATAAACTTTAACATTTCACTGAGCCAGATTTCATAACACTCCACCTCACCACATTCACTTCACCACACTGCTAATCACTGAGTTTTTCCCTCAACTTTTCCCCTTTTCCCCTCAACTTCACAACACTGCACTACACGTCACTGCATATAATAATAATAATAATAATAATAATAATAATAATAATGATAATAATAATGATAATAATAATGATAATAATGATGATAATAATGATGATAATAATGATAATAATAATGATAATAATGATAATAATAATGATAATAATAATGATAATAATGATAATAATAATGATAATAATGATGATAATAATAATGATAATAATATAATAATAATAATAATAATAATAATAATAATAATAATAATAATAATAATAATAATAATCCGATACATAATCTCTTGAATTCCACTCAATTTGGATTTGGAATTAAATTGGGAGCAAGAATTATGCATCGCATAAATCACATTTTATATAAGGATGATTTGAAGATAAACGCTTCGACAAAATCTCAACTTGAACAACTACTGAGTATTATGGAATCATTTTCAAAAAGTATTAAAATGAGTTTGGTCTGTAAAATGTTAGAAGATTGTATATTGTGAAAGGAAAGTTCCAATTTTTAGTTTTGCAAGAATAAGTTTTTCGAATAATTTTGCTAATGATAAGAAGAGACTAATGGGCCTATAGTTATCTGGGTTGCTGTGATTTTTGTTCGCTTTGGAGATGGAAAGGATTAAGGAGTGTTTACAAGTTGAAGGATAATATCCTCTTCCTTAAGGGAAGAGTTGAAAATATCGGTGATATAGGTGAGAATGGTTTTAGGTAGGTTTCTTAAAATGATATTAATATTGTAACGGGTGCCGGCGGCGGCGTGTCCGTACACCGGCCTAGCCCGAGCCCACCGTTGTGCGGCCACTTGTAATACTTTCCACAAGCCCGGCACGTTAAACTGCTACTTGTAATAGATTGCCCTGCTCTAGCCCTTCTTATAAACAAACAAACACTAGCCTCGCGTTGGGTTGCCACATATAATAATCGTCCCGTTCTCCTACTCACAATTGCCCGTCTGCTAGCTTACCTGGCCTTTTGACTCACCTGGGCGTGGTCTGCGGTGCGTCTGTACAGACGCGAGCAAGGTACTGCGCTCACGTGCGTGGATCAGTTCTAGTGCTACGTGAATGACTACGAACACATATCGATTTTACAAATCATGACCCCAAAGGTGGCCCTGAAATTTATTCAAATTCCCTCTTTTCTCGTATTTTCCTTCAATTCACAATATCTAGTGCTGTAATAGCACTGGTGCCTCTGACGGCACACATTGACATAACCCAACAACAAAAGAAACAACAACAAATAGATAATTCTCTTCCCACAATACACGAAACATGGACATATACTTTCTCATTCACACAGATTATTTACAACAAACAAAAAAAAAAAAAAAGAAAAACAAAATTTTTCCCATAGAACTTACGTATTAAAAATCTATTAATCACATAACTTGATCTTCGACAGAGCGTTCTTCACTTCGTAAAAAAACAAATGTCAAAATACTTGCTCACGTATGAAGCTGCTTCCGCGAAGAATCCGCGTGTCTTGTGCGATTATCCACGCACAACAGCCCCTCCCGTTGTCGCCACCAGTTCCGGAACACACTCGCGTACGCATCACTGTTGTCGGAATTCACGCTGCCACCTTTTTTCATAAATATTCCAAGTTATTTGAAAATCTCTGAGTCCCAAATTGAATTCCGCGCCACTAATCGTAAATGCAACGTCGCGCTCCCCACCGTTGCAAAATTTCTCATACGGCCACGCTCATTATCGTTTGCTCTCGCGAGTCCAACGGGCGTTGCCGAATTTCACAGTAATTCCGGAAACCCTTTTTTTTTATGAAATTCCTTTTCACGAAATATTAAATAATTTACATGAAGTATTCCCAGTTACTATTGCAAATTCTGTCCATTACTTCCGCACTTTACAAAAAAATTTCCAAACATCGCCTACGCGAATACACGTCTTGCCTTCACCAAGTCTAGGCACGTTCTTTCAATTTTTTTTTCAACTTAGCATTGTTATTTTTGCTTCAACACTTTTCCCGATCGCTTGATAACTGACGATCGCGTCACTTTGGTTCTCACAAAATATTTAATTTTTAACGTTTCCCGAAACACTTTATTTCCGTTTTTGTTTTAATAAAATTCTCCCGGCAATTTCCTAAAATTCGATGTTTTCCTCTTGTTTTCCTTTGGTCAAATTCCTTTTATTTTCCCTATTTTCCGTTTTTGGATGTGAAACGGAACGCACTGCAATTGTTCACTAATCGCTTCTTCTTGCTAAACTTTTGCTTGAATTAATTTATTTGTTTTATTAAAATTTTGATACTTCCCGTCAAGATATTTAAATGGGATAAATTTTGCATGATGCCACTAATTTTCTTCTTTTTCCCCCCGAAAGTCTGAATTGGATATCTTATCGCGTTCTCTTGCATTATTCGAAAAACCCTCTTCTTTATAAGCGTTTCATCGCTCCAACAATGGACTCCATTAATATTCTCCTTAACACAAATATACGAAATACGAAATTTTCAATCACTTCTTATTGCCTGACGCGATTTTACTGGGATAACTTTTAAAATGTTCCTAAATTAAAGCCGGATCTAATGTCTATGGTCAAAACTTGCACAAGTATCGGGTTCACTTTATTTTCTTCCCCAATCGTTTTTTTTATTATGGCGCCTTTGCTGTAAATGTTTTCAAATTGTTTATTATCCAAACGCGTACTATCGGGGATCGTGTAAATCATTACAATATTGTCGTGACCGGGTGCTTTTTTATTTGGGAGCGTTCTAATGATTTTGATAATTTCCTAGGGAGATATGTATTTAATAATGTTTTAAGTATATGTATGTAATAATGTTTTTTGTACATATACCTATACAGGGCTTGAAACAAAGTACTTAGGCACGCGGGCGTAGGTCGGCATCTAGCTACTTAAAACATAACACATTTTGTGGGTTTACTGACGAACTTGAAGATGTTCATCATCATTTATTACTTTTTTTTCAGTAATTCCTATTTTTGCTAATCCCAAACATTACGCACACAAACGGGGTTGCTGCCCTCTAGCGACACACACAAAAACACCCCATGGCGGATAAACAATGCAATAACATAAGCAAACAAATATGACACCAAAACAAGAAAAATACTACTCATTCTCTCTGATAAATTTACAACCTATACAAAAAAACTCATTCACACCGAATGCGCATTCTGTCGAAATCAATTATTAAATTACTTATGCTACTACAGAACTTGATCTTCGACAAATGCTCTTCATGGATTTTTTTTCAAAACAAACAAAAAAATAAACATTTATCTGTCACTTCCCTTTCGCCGACTTGCTGCGACAAGCGGCGTACATCACCGTCGTCCGTTGGCTATCTCTGCACACAGCGCGGCGTCTCCCAGTTTTTATAAAATCGCACCTTTCCACCGCGTTGCACTGCCGTGCACTGCGTTGAAACTGCACTGCGTTGAAATTCCACCGATCGCTTAGCGGAAATTATTTAGTCTTATTTCGTCAACTCCCGCGACGAACGAACGTTACTAGTTATGCGAATAATATCGCGATTGTATCTCCAGCTACCGTCCGCGACACACGAAATTAGTGTTAAATCACTTCTTCGTCCGGTTGAAACACCAATAAAATGTTATGTGCTCGTTGCGCAATTCTATTTCAAAAATTCATTACGCGAACTTTACTTCCGACCGACCACAACACTGCACCTCCGAGTCCCAGCGCTTCTACTCCTCTTCCTTTTTGCCCATTGTTGTCCGGATCTTTTATTTACTTCTGGCGAACATCCGCCGATCGCTCGCCCGTAGCCACAAATGACATTATAAAACTTTACTTTAATTCGTGCTCGTCAGCGTTATTATGCTTCGTCATCGCTTCCCACTATTATTTCTTGTTTCTACACTAATTATTATACTATTTCCATTTTCTTCCTTAGTCTCATTTCATTAAATTCTATTTATTTCTATCCTCTTACATCGTGACGTAAACTGTGACGTCAGCGCGATGCGTCATTTGTTCCGTGTTTATTTCAATTATACAATATTAATTTTAATTTTGACGCGCTTCCTCGGTACTTCTCGAAACTGCGAGTGTTCCCATAATTTTCCATAAATTTTGCCCTATCATTTCCGAAAGTCTCACTTGATGCCTTCACGCGTTTTCTTGATATTTAATCAAATTACTCTTTTGCCTTAAGCTTTGCAATCGCAACAATGGTTCTCGTATTCTAGTTTAATCACCAAAAATACAATTCCAATTCTGTCCAAACTCCTGAACTTCTGACTCGATTTTCATGATTCCACCTTCTACTAGTTCCGAAAATTATGTATAATTGGGTGTTATGCCTATTTCCATTTTCTATCACGCATTTGTTTAATTTAATAAAAATATTTATGCGCGATGTCGCCGTCTTTTGTCTTCTCAAATCTAAATCTTGATATTTTCCTGCCAAGTTTATACACTTTAAACCCAAAACTGTTCCGAGGGATTATGGATCATTACAATATTGTTGGCTTGTAAAAAAGATTGAAGTTCTATTTTTTTGCTGATGCTACATGCATTCCAATTCGAGTTAATGAGAGATTAAATTTAGTTCCATGGGCGGTACTAATATGAGGCTATTGCTTGTTGAATATTTTGAACAATGGCTGATATAATAGAG
Organism: Teleogryllus oceanicus; assembly: GCA_964035755.1. NCBI lineage: Eukaryota > Metazoa > Arthropoda > Insecta > Orthoptera > Gryllidae > Teleogryllus > Teleogryllus oceanicus. The sequence continues at coordinate 49,272,970 of CAXIVR010000008.1, forward strand.
TTTTTGATATTAACTAAGTGTGTGGATATGGAGTTAATGATATTGTGTACGAAAGGAGAATTTCAGAAATTGCATTGAGGTGAGTTATTATGGGAGATTTATATGGGAGTTGCTAGCTGATTGGTTCCGGGTGGCATTTTTCGAGTTCTGGTTAGTTGGTTAGTTTGGTATGTGGGACGTGTTAAGTAAGTTGGGGAAATGGTGAATGGTATTTGGGGGAGGGGAGGGTTGGTTAATTTTCAGGTTTTGTGATATTTGGGGGTTTTTAATTTATTTTCCCAATTTTTTAAATATATGAGTTCTGATGTTCGGATATCAGCTCTGGGCGTCCCATCGCGTTTCTACATTTCGGAGGGTCGTCCATTCGAGGGCATGAGATCGAATAATGATACTCTGCACAATAAATACAAGAAATGAGATGATAACTGTTTCTATACAATTAGAGACTATACTGAGCATCACAAGAAAAGTAACATTAATTTTAACAATGATACATAATGCATTATTTACCATTTGAACTGTATAAATGAGTATAAACAACCTGTAACAACTATTGTACTACAGCTTCCGGGTCAATGACCCCCATCTCGATCAGGTTTTTCGTCCAGTTTCCCTGATCCATTGAGCAAATGCTGAGATGGCCCCTTGTTTTGCTTCTGGACATAAATGTAACTTCATTTTCTGTGCACGTCTTCTAGAATTCAGTGGGAAATACAATTATTCAAATTATCGTTTCCATGTTGTCGCGGCAGGAAGTAATAAGAGCCAAAATTTATTGCTGATTTATATTTGAAAATAGAGTTTTTACATGGGAGTTTTTGTTTTTCTGCCTTTCAAAATTCAAAATTTATTGCTTGTTTATCCTTGAAAATAGATTTTATTACATGGGAGTTTTGTTTTTTCTCCTTTCAAAAATTCAAAATTTAAGTAGTATATGACTTAGTGTAGGGATCACAGAATTTTGAAAATGTGCACACAATTCACTTTTCCCCATAGCACGTCATACGCAGTTTTTAACTGTTTTTTTGACGTAAAATAAATAAATAAAATAAATAAATAAAATATTACAGTTAGTTTTCGAATGCCCGGAGTCCAAACATCGAAGACACTGGATTAGTCATTTTACTTTCCGCCTTCTTTCAGATTTTACTTTTATTTTACATATTTCATTTGTTTTAAGAATGATTTCAGTATTCTGCTCTCCTGAATATTCAGCGGCTACCACTCGAATTGGCGAATTATTTTTATATAATCTGGTGACTAATGAGGGAAGAATGTTCAGTTTTAAGATCTTGATATATTTCATCTTGAGAAATAGATGGATGTTTTTGTAAACTACAGAGAACTTTTTGTTAGTTGGGTCCTTGTAGGTGCGGAACTGTTTATTGGTGCTTGGAAAATATTTAATTGCTTTCCTGAAATCTTCTATTTGGTTAAAGTTAATTTTATCTTTGCTATTATTGTGGGTTGAGGTAAACTGGTTAGTGATGTGGATTTTAATTTCATTGTTTAGTTCTAAAATGTGTTCGACATTGTTAATATGGATGGGAGGGATTTTAATATTCTCGGAGTTTTCAGGAACGGCGGTGTTGGGGGGGGGGATACGAAAATACGGAAAACGTTCTTGCAGGTCCATTAAAGGTTTAAATCTGTTTTTGGTGGATTCACCATATTCTTGAGAATGGCTAAATACGATTTTTTTGTTTGGTTGCGCGTTTAAATATGGAACACCCTCGCTTACCACTACGCTCTTGGGAAATTGATTCTACACTTGCACTGGTATTGCCGTTGCACATTGAAGTACTCGTAGTGCCGTCAGCCGGCAGATAGGTACTGACCTTATTTAGTTGATCGTTAACAGGGCATGGCATTCCACTTGTGAGGCTGAGTGATGGGGATTGAGGTAACCGCTTTAGTTGATGTTCCTAAATTTCCTTTTGGCGACCTCCATTTCGCCAATGTCGGGTAGACCTGAGCGAGGCATCTACAATACACTGGCGTAAGCCAGCGTTGTCGGCTGAAAATTTTGCACTAATTTCTTGTAATGTTAGGAGCATACAGTTAGAAGTGTTGTTGATAACTATTACTGTAGCACTTTAACTTCCACTGGAACACAGAACACAGGTACGAAACGAGGCGCAGCGCTGTGCGCGGAGATCCGTACTGTGCAACAGCTCGCAGCGGAATGTTAAATATCTACTGAACTGTATCCTGTCAGGTGGGCCGGTCTACTAGCTGCGCTAATCCACTGTCCAAGACACGTCTGTTGACTAGTTGTTGTACTTTCCCTTCGCAAACAATCTCTTTCCAATTTACGTCTCAGAGATTTAAGTCTCCAGCAATGACTTCATGACTACTACTTATATTTCTTTGTTCTTTCGTAGAGGGCGCCTAAGATTTCGTAACTATTGCCCGGTGGACGATAGTGTGACGTCGTGGGAACACAACAGCAATCACAGACTCAAGCTTCAGTTATTAACAGATTTATTAATAAGTACGAGTATTTACTGTGGCGGCACATTAAGTAGCCTAAATAATATCATAATTTTAATCGACAAAAGAACAGTGCTTTCGGGGAGTTGCATAACTGGCGGCGCCGCGACCCGACGCGTGCGACCTGTTCGAAGGAATTTATGGCAGGGTGCAGCTGCAAACGCTGGGGTTCCCCTCGGAAGGCAGACCTTTCCACCCCACCTCCCTGGCGACCGCCAGCCCCATCGTCAACAAGGCCCCGTCTCTGGCGGGGATTCCCTTCGACATTAATTAAGAACTGTTGATCGGAAAGGACATTTGGTAAAGGGGGCCGAGAAGATCCTGTACATGTGCGCGCGCCTGTTAGACAGAGACAGAAAATAGCCCAAGCAACGGAAAATTTTGGAGTTTCTTGCTCGTCGATTGGCTTAAACAGAAGTTAAGACGCAGTAGACTTACGCCAATCGGACTGAAACAAAATCTAAGACGTAGTAGGTTTAGACCAATTGAATCGCTGGAACGCCGTGTAGGGATTATTTTACAAAGCGGAATTTTGGGGGAAAGAGGCTTCGCTGGAACGCCGTGCTAAGCGGGAAAGACATTGCATAGGAGAACGTCGGGCTAGGCGAACATCCGATTCGATCCAGAGCGCCGTGAGAGGCGGGCGCAACGTTGCTTTCAAGAAGAACGCCGTGCTTGGCGATTAATCTTTCGATTTGGGAAAGTTATTCTGTTGAGTTTGATATTCGACTCGGACTTCCGCGCAATAGGGCCAAGTTATGAGAACAGGGCATAACTTGCAATCGTACGCCTATGCTGAGACTCGCGAGAGAAATCTGAACTCACCACGACTCGACGTGGAGGCCACCATTTGGACGAGACGAGCTGCAGCGGGTGTTTCGACCGCCGCTGCCTGCTGCCACCGCTGACACGGGGCTTCGTTTGTCCTTTGGCGCCCAGGATGTAACCCTCGGAGCCGCCGGCGCCGCCGCCTGAGGTCAACGAACCTTGCGGGGGCCCAGCTGACAGGGCCAGCTGCTGCATACGAGACGTCCCGGTACAATTTGTCGTATCGGCAAAAAAAGAAACCCATGCTATTGGGTATTATCATTCTTCGCTCTTCAAGCGCAACATGAACTTTGTGCTAGAACACAATCCAGATTTTGTACGTCTGAGCAATCATGTTCTTAAATTATCATAATCAGTAATTCCTTAATTTTAATTTCATTATCTTACTATTTATTAGAGAGCTCATTAGGTAGGGTGTTTTCTTTTCTTATGTAACTTCCTTGACAGGAGTCAGGAAGAAATTTAAATGTTTTCGAGTCATTATGTTCATTCTTATTAGCATGAACAACTAGCAACCCTCTTCTTCCGTCTAGAGTAAAAGGAACTGGTAATCTAACAGCCGATTGAGCTATAGCCGGCCGGCGGATGTGACATTGCAAATAAATAGTTTGATTAGTTATTTACAGCTCTGATAGACTCTATCCCCCGATCGCAGGAGTGATGCTTAAATGATGCAATATCTGCCTGACTTGTGGCCCTCGCCACTCCTCTGCGAGCTTACACACACAGCGTAGAGCCCTGGTGACCGCAGTCACCCGTGGAAAAAATGTTCCACAGCGGCGTCCCAACACGTGGGTTGCCCTACGAGGATAGTTCGTGATGTTACGAGGATTGTTCTGTACTGTTCTGAGATAGTGTCTGTACCGTTTGCTTCTTTTTTCATACTGTACAGACAAATGTCGCCACGTTTCGCGTCAAACTGAGCCGTCCAACCCTTTGCATATATTGCGATTTATTCATAGCTGACTGTGTTGTTACGATGTCATCCAATCGGGGGGTTGAACGCCACTGTATACTGTGGCTTTTTCATAGCTGGACTTCAAGGTCACTGAAGGCCCGTCACCACGGTAGCATTTAGGCACGGTTTTCCGCGACTTTTTCCGTAGTGCTGCTAGGTGTCGCATGCTCGCGACCGTATCAAGCAGCGCCGCAGATGAAGCGACTCTAGCGACACTACTGTGAAAGACGCGAAAAACCGTGCCTAACTGCTACCGTGGTGAGGGCCTTCAGTGATCTTGAAGTCCAGCTATGAAAAAAAACGCAGTATAGTGACGTGTAAGGTCCCGTAAGAGGATGGTGACGTGGATGGTACCGTAACAGCTAATGAAATGTCACAGACAACATTGGAAAAATTGCAGCATACTTTTCGTGACCTTTAATAGTCACCGCTCCTGCTAATGCTCCTGCGCTCCGATTGCTACTGGCCGTTGCTCCCGATCCATCTTTAATTCTGATTACCCCTAATGTGATAAAACACTTAAACTGAGAATTAGCTTGTGCCGCGATAATGAAATATTCATTTTATGATTTCAAATGAAAAATACTTACACAACTCAGTTACACAGATGGGTTAGAGGGAGTCAGAGCTACCCAGGTGAACCCATACTCTTTGGGTGAACCTAGTTGGACTCAGGCTTCGTCGTAGCAAGACCCCATACTCAAATGGCGCGAGCAACGGATGGGGGGTGGGGGGTGGCATGGGACCGTGGTCCTCTCTGAAAATTTTGTAACGAGCCCGTAGCCATTCACTAGAAACAACAACAAGATGTCATGAAAAATTACTCTGTGGCTTTTGTCTTATTACAATTTTCCACAATTTTTTTCATAAACTATAAGACTTTTTGCCTTCTTGTAAACATTAACAAAGAAGAGTGGCTTATGCCAATTTTTGTTCTAAGTCTGGCAATTCACTTATATCATTTTGCCATCTAAGCACAGATCTGAGGAATTGTTATGACTAGGGAATGGATGTCTATCATTTTGCATATTTTGTCCTCGTTGCTTCAGGGCTTAGCTAAATGAAAATTCTTGACATTTGGTTAGAATTGGATGCTATGTAGATTAATATATTAGTGTATATTTGTGCATATTTGACCGATTTTTTGTCTTGGTATATTCCTGTAATTATAGATGTATATTTTGCACATTTTATTAAAATAGACACTTATCTCTAAAACATTTCATCTTTTCATAGAATTTATTTGTGAGCGTTCAGTGATTAGAAAGAGCTTGTCATAGTTTGTGTTTTTTTCTTTTCTATAGATGATAAAATACTTGTCTACGTGTGCAAATGTAGGATATTTTTTGATATGATATTTTTCAAACCAGGCAGAAGAAATGCAACAACATACAATGTACTTCACTAAAGTGAATATTTACTTCTATTATTTCTTCCGAAAAGTAAGGCAGATTTGCACAAAAATATCTGTTTTCATTTGAAGCATGCTTCACCAGAAATTTTATTAAGAAAGGTTTATAGAGGAAAGGAAATATTGTTAATTTTCAGTGCATACTACAGTGTAGATTTCAGGATTTTTAGGTCATAAATGCATATTTTTAAAAGCATATTTCAAGATGTTTAGGTCACAAAAATCCTCTCCCTAGAAATTGTTATTTAATCATTCACTTTACCATATCTGCATTCTGCCTCATTTGACCTCTCTCATCCAAGAGATGTAACTCAATTTTCAATTTTCAACAATTTTCCTTTAAGGTTTATTTCAACTAATTAAAATAAATTTCCTTAAATTATAACAATGCTAAATATATTGTAATTCAAATTATTTAAGAGACTCACAAAAAAGTTTACTTTTTTGAATAAGGAAACGGGTGAAGGGGGAAATACCCTAAGGAAATCGCCTCATATTCAAAATTAAATTTTTGCAACAACTTTAAAAAGAATATATATTTTATAACTTACATTCAGCTTGCAGAGAGCAATTTCAACAAGTTAGATCCACAACATTCAGAATTTCACTCTGCTAGAGAACAGGCAATAAGTGACTTGGGTGGTTTTTCAATATGATGCAAAATGAGAAACATTATTTTGAGTTCCAACCTGCATATCACAAACATTTTCAGTAAGATTTCAAGCACTAACTAAATTAAAAAAATAATTGGAGACATGGAAAATTCCTACTATATTGTTCCTAGCTCTATTTATGGATTATGGACAACATTTTTTAATGTCAAAAATAAAATGATTTCCTTCAAACAAATAATGAGTCACTTGGAATCAACTTTCTCATTCAAAAAATTATAAATTTGCATCAAAAATTCAAAATGGTACATTTGTGATAACAATTCCCTTATTAATTTACATTGGATTCTTAATTTACATTGGAAACTAATTTGACTAAATATCTTTAAATACCATACTCTAAAAAGTTACTGGTCACTGAATAAATGAAAACTAAAAGCTGACAAATTGCTTAATCAATATCTAACTTTATCATAATTACCCACATCACAACATTAAAGTAGATGAGCACAAAGCAATATTCAAGATTTTCAATGAGGGCAGAGGGAGAGCAAAAGAGTTAGAAGAGTTATTACTAATTAATAAATAACAATAGCATAAAATAATAATTCAATAATTAAATAAACAACAAGTCATTATTAGTATAAATTTAAAAAATGAATAAATAAAAAAATATATAGCATTAAAATTAACATTATGTAACAAACAAAATTATCAGTAATATAATCAAATTTTTGCCCTATCGAAAGTGATAATGACTGTTCTACAGTACAATAGGTGCAAGATGGATAAGATAAATGTTACCTTGGAATTAATTTTAGAAAATTTAATTTCAAACAAAGTATACTTTGTTTAAAGTATACTTTATGGTATATTTCGAAAGAAAGAGGATAGATGTTTGAAGATTTAGAGGGAAGGCAATAGCCCCTCCCTATTTACCCCTCAGGCTATATCCATCGATAACGAGAAAATGTGAACAGAACACACTTCTCCCCATACACACCACACTTAGGTTTTAACTGTATTAGACGTAAAATAAAAAAGTAAATAAACAATAAAGAAGATAAAATTCAGTCCATTTGTTAATTTCTTGAGAAATCTTGCTGTGTAGAAGAGCTCCAATGTTGTTAGAGCTCTGTTCATAAAACTTTATGAGACGATGAGTTAAGTATAAATAAGACCTCTTCTGTATTATTGATTATGAAGCATTCAATAGTTTGGTGATGTTTGATATTTTGTTTTATTTGAATAATACTGTCATGCATGTATATTACTAATATACAATGTGAGCGGAAATTGAAAGAAAACAATGAACTTTTTTCGTATAATATACAACATTCATAATTATAAAATAAATGCATGTTAATGATTTAAAGATAAAATTCCAACTACCAATAATTTCATTCATATCTCAATTTCCAATAATCTAAGACATTATACTGCAAGAAGCCAAGATTTTAATCTTCATTGTTCTGCATTGGCTACAAAATGTTGAGCATTTTTTAAGAAGTGTCCATAATATATCTGCAGTGCATATTGCATAAATATTTTCTTATGTGGTAGTGTAATGCTGTGGGTTCATAGTTATAATCACAGAAATACGATGATTTTTTTAGTTTCCTAAACAACCTACCAGTGAATACTAAATATGGAAGAAAAGGAGCAAGTGTGTAATTTATTATTAAATGTCTTCATAGAAAACCCTTAATGAGAAAACAAATTATCAACTTCATTAATATTTTTAGTAATAAATGGGATCTTGATCTTGATTATACAGATCAATACTCATGTTGTTAATATTAAGCTATTCACCCCCAATCTTTATTGACCACTTTAAAATTTCATCAACCCCCCAAAGGAGTCGATACAGACACTGTTCTCTTTTGTGGCATGGTGCCCAGCTTTCTTTGTATTCCCTAGCACAAATCGGTTATTGCTGCATACTCTCCATTTTGGAAATATATCATGCTGGTATCTTGTGAATGACAATAAAGTGAGCACGCTATGATGAAAACTTGGTGAGTTTGCAGTTCTATCAACATATTGCTCAGGCTAAATATTTTGTAATAATATAAAATAATTTTTAAAATCTGATGAATTGTTTGTAATAACTTTGGATTTATAAATATAGGTACACATCTATCACACCTAAACCTTAATCACTCTTTGCTTGATTGCATTAAAAAGTCAAAATGAATTGTCCAATAATAATTTTGAAACACTGTAATATGGAATACCTTAGAGCAATATGTTGAAATATATGGAGAAATGAGAGTTTATCTTCTATATTGGAAAATAAACCTAAAAATATGAACGAATACAGATATACCATACCAGACCTGAAAATGTGGGGTAATATAGATAATCAAATAGTTTAAAACCTATTTTGAAAAACCTATGAGAAAAGTTTGGAATAACTAATGAAAAATATGTAATTACATTCCAATCAAAATATGAAATTACATTCCAATCAAATATATAATTACATTCAAGCCAAGCTTGGTGATATATTATTCCCCAATCAAGCAAAAATAGACCTCAGCTGCATGTATGTTTTTAAATAAATAGGGATTTGTCAAATATTCAGTGTCAAGGTTAAAGATCAAAATTAAATGGTTTTGGTATATTGAGACATTGCTCTTAAAGAATCATCATTTTTACAACTCTTTTAATTCATCAAAACTCAGTTCCATTTTGTTTGATATTAACAAGATCTGTGCAGTTAGTTATTCTTGCACATAGTTATTTTTGCTGGCTCTTCATCTGTGGGTGAATTTCTTCCTTCCTGTAGATGAAGAACATTGAATATTAGTAGCCTCAACTCCAACTTATTGGGAAGAAAAAGGTGACTGATTCATAAAAATGTATGTGTAAGAATAGAGTATAGAACGTGCCAGACCTCTTCTCTATCACTTAAATCAGACCAGTTGATGGAATTGCATCTGGGATTCTGACTTCACTTACAAAAATTAAATGTTAAGAACTTTCATATGAACAACTGGAAATTGAAACAACAGCAGCATAAATGTATTCGAAATACTTTCCTCTTCTAATTCTCTTTAGCAACAAAATGATGTTCATTCACCATAGTGTAAATGGAAAAACTATAATAAAAATTCTTTAGTGCTATTTGACTCATTGAAATTTCTACCATAAGGTTCTTGGAAAATTGGAATGGATATTCCCTTTCAATTTTACATTCCCAACCTTCACTGGGCTATTATCATTAGGAATAACTTTATAATCTAATTGTTTTCATTCTTAATTATATATACATGCAGATATTTTATTACGTTGCAAGTTGCCTCATTTATGTTTTTAAAATTTAATTTACTAATTTTATTTCTTTTTACTTGAAAGGTGAAAAACTGTGAGTGATGTACTTTGGGGAGAAGTGTCTTCTGTGCATGTTTTCTTGAGTTCTAGGATACCCATCCCAACTCTTATACATATTAAGTTCAATTATGAATATAGCAAGCAATAACCATTTTTTTTACATCTGTTGATAAGAAAATATATGCTTTTGTGTAATAAGAACTATCTGGCAATGGCAAATGAGGTTTTTATTTTGCTATTATCCCTTTTCATCCCCTTAGTGAAGGAATTCACTTACTGCCACAAGAACATGAAGAATAATTATTTCAATAACCATATTCCTTACACTGAATTCAAGAAAATTGGGCTACAGAAAATAAGCATAGATAGTGAAGCTACATTTATGTTCACAAGCAAACAAGGGCCATGTAAGCATTTGTTCGAAGATTAAGGGAAACCTGAAGAATAACCTGATTGAGATGGGAGCCATTGACCCAGATTTGCTATTTACATTTAAGCTGAAAGGTAATAAACTTTATTTGGGCACAAACATAATAACTTGCATTAAGAACATACAAAATACTTTTAAGGAAGAATATTTTGAAAATTTGAAAGTGAGGAGATAAGTAATCAATTAAATGTGTGAATTTAAATAAATATAAATTCAAGAAAAATGCTAAATAAATTTCTACAAATTTTGAAATTGAATAATATTCTAAGAAAAGTAGGACTTCATGTAGTGCAACTTGTAGAAATATTGTTTTTATGATTAAATAACAAACCATCTTGTATCAAAGAAATTCTCCTTTTACATGTTGTTGACAAAGAAAGGAAGTTAAACACACAATATGAAAATCAAAGCTATTTAAAATAAATCACTTCACAATTGTACACTCCCATTTATCAACATGAATATTTGCAGATAAACCATGCACCATATATACAAGATATTTTAATTCACAGTTAGTGAATTAACTTATGTTAATGGTGAATTAACTTCTGTTAATAATAAATTCTTCGTCTTATTAATTTTAAACTCATTAAACCATAATTTAAGCTTCAAGACTTGTTTTTTAAATCAGAAAAAAGTTACTAAATTAAAATTATAAAAAATACATGAGTATACCTCACATACTTTCACAATATTCTACTGCAACAGCATTCCAGTATTTGTATGCAACATATTAATTAGAGTTAATAAACATATTAAATAAGTACTTGTTTCCCAAACATCACACAACAGAAATAAAACAGTGATGCTACAAGATAACATACTTTCTTGCATTATTTATAATATCTCTGCAAGATTGCTATCTACTACATGAACCTGCAAAGTGGTTTCAAATAGAATTTTTTCCTTTTTCCCTTTTTTCTTTTTTCCTTTTTTCCTTTTTTCTTTTTTTCTTTTTTTTTTCTTCTTTTTTCCTTTTTCCTTTTTCCTTTTTCCTTTTTCCTTTTCCCTTTTTTCTTTTTTCTTTTTTCTTTTTTCTTTTTTCTTTTTCCTTTTTCTTTTCCTTTTCTTTTCCTTTTTCTTTTTTCCTTCCTTTTTCCCTTTTTCCTTTTTCTCCTTTTTCCTCAAATAGAATTTCTTTTTCCCTTTTTCCCTTTTTTCCCTTTTTTTTCCTTTTTTTCCTTTTTTCCTTTTTTTCCTTTTTTCCTTTTTTTCCTTTTTTTTCCTTTTTTCCTTTTTTGTTTGCCTCGGTCGAGCAATATAAACCAAGACGCAGGTAGACTATACACACGTGTATTGGGATCCTAGGATGAAAATTCATGTAAGAGGTGGACAGTAACAGAACACACTGCACAGGCGACCTGGCGGCGACCCGCTGGGGGGCACAACAGGCTGAGGCAGGGAGTTCCTCTTAAGCACGGAGATTACATCCTTGTGTCGATATATCGACACAAGCGTCCACAACTGTTGCATTGCGAACCACCAACACCTTTTTTTCCCTTATTTTCCTTTTTTGCTTTTTTGTTTTTTTGCTTTTTCCTTTTTTTCCCTTTTTTCCTTTTTTCTTTTTCCTTTTTCTTTTCTTCTTTTCTTCTTTTTTCTTCTTTTTTCTTTCTTTTTTCTTTTTTCTTTTTTTTCTTTTTTCCTTTTTTCTTCTTTCTTCACTGTGACCCTAGGTGAGCCCTGAGACCTCAGTTCCATCCACTGAACTTGTCATGTGCTTTACTGTTACACCGGACTCTGACTTTTTCACTTGGAGTGAAACACTATTCTAATTGTCTCTCATTATTTCTAACACACAATTTTCGAAAGTTCAGAGAGTTCAACAGAAATTACCCTGTAACAATCTTTAAAGTGTCCCTTTTTTTATTCGTGGACAAGTTTAAAGAATATTTTTCGGAAAAGACCGTTATTTTGGGAAAATGTTATATATATATATATATATATATATATATATATATATATATATATATATATATATATATTGTGACTGTACTTACCTCAGTTTTCCAATTAGGAATCCATCATCAAATGAGGCAGTGACTACATATTAAATTTTGATAGCAATGGCTACTGTTTCCAAAATGATGAAGGGACAAGGGATTCCTTTAGGGGGGAGCGCCTTTATGAGGAGGATGTTGGCTGTGATTTTTAATGCATTCTCTACCTTCATACAGTTCATTAATCACTACTTTGCCTTTTTTTAATCACACATTTTTATTCATCAAAGAAAATTCAACATAAGGAGAATCTGATACTAGTACATGCATGAGTCTGCAGTCTTAAATGATATTACATCAATACAACTTAACATCTATTTTTGATTACATTACTGGATTACTCCAAAACCGATAAATATATGAATCTCTGACTAATCAATTCTGTAATTATTATTGCAATCATTATGAATATCGTATGTGTATAACCTCTACTTCGTTCCCCTATCTACATAATGGTTCATTAATACGCCCTATCCCATTAATGCACTCTCTGGCCAACGTGGCTTTGCTGAATTCACTTGAATTACATGGCTATTATATGTTCGGTTACTCATCCTGTATTTCCCACTCTCTTGGCGCAGGAACACAGCTGCTTTTGTTCAAGGCCTTCACGCCACGGCGTGGCGTGGGGGCCCCTCGCGTTGCCGCTGGCTGGTTTACGTGGTTGCCGCTCCGACTCCAGTGTTTTGCTGTCCAGTCACACGCCTTCGATGTTATTGTGCGAGCTCAGTATTATTACGACCATGCGTTTTCTCAAAATCGTCCGTCTATTGGTCTGCCCATGGCTGATGGCCCACGCGCACTCGCTCGCCACATGCTTCCATTTTCATTCGATTATTTATCACTCACGAACGTTTATGTCACAATTCCCTCGACCTAATATTACTATCCACTGTCTTTAGTTACTATTCACTTCCTTGTCACTACTTCTCCCACCTATATTCCCTGATGCTCACCGATTACACTTCCGTAATTGATGCACCTCACCTCGCCCGTGCGCGCCATCTCAACTCTCCTCCCTTCTTCTCGTTATGACTCGCGTCTCTTCTCGCCCCGCGCGACTCGTTCCCCGGAACCGTTCGTCTGACTCTCTTGTCTTTCCTGCGCGCCCGATTCAAATTGGCATCGTTTTTATAAATCTGAATGGTTACATGACCATTAGGTCATTATATATATATATATATATATATATATATATATATATATATATATATATATATTGCATTAATTTCAACCAGAAATTAAATGACTCGTCTTTTCAAAATGTGTACAAGACCTCTTTTTTAAAGAGCTGCTTTTTGAGAAAAGATTTTGTTGAAGACAAATAACCCTGTCATCAATTTTGTAGTTTTGAAAAGTTAATTTTTTGCAATTTTCAAAAACACCGAGTTCATCGTATCAAATATATATATATATATATATATATATATATATATATATATATATATGTGTGTGTGTGTGTGTGTGTGTGTGTGTGTGTGTGTGTGTATGTATATAATGGACAGTAAAAGTAAAGTAAAGGTGATCAGTATAAAACGCAACTCGGTGCAGGCAGAGCGAAATGCACTGGCAACCATGTTTGAGCGGGTCGGATAGCAGCTGATCGTTTCAAGCAGGTAAACTGACGAGAAGAATGTTTAATCCCCTCTCCCACTAACGTCACCCTGGGCCGGTTTCATCAACCAGAGTCAAGAAGATGATCCTGAGTTGATCCGGGTCAACCTTAGTTTGATCCCGCTGTACGTTTCTCCATGCACTTGAAAGGAATCAATGTGTCTGACTCGGATCAACTTTGATCCGCAAATTGATCCTTCGCCAACCGGCGGATCACGACCGGATCAGGAATTATATCTCAGCTTGTTCGCAGCAACTGCTCTTCTCGCTATCTGTTTTTCGTGCTTTTTTAAGTGAATGCCTGTAGTTGGAGTTATATTCAGTTTAGAAGTATTCGCTGTCAGGTAGGATAGTGTGTAATTGTTTGTTGGGCGAAATGTGTGTTTTTAAGAGAGTATTATAAATTAAAGTAAGGTTAACATAATTGTAGGTTAGATTACTCGGTATTGGGAGTAAAATTTAAATATATTTTGGCATTCGGTTATTGTAGATTACAAATAACATTAGTAAAATAGCCTTTTGTTGGTTTTAGTGTATAAGAGGCGATATTTTTCCATATTTCTCTGATTTTTGTGATATTTGAATTGCAATTAGCGTGGGATAGTTTTATTAATTATTTTTTGGCGTAGTGATACTTTGAATTTTTGTTCTTATTAGGTTACTTTTAGCCGCAAGAATGGAGTTTATTTTTGACGATGAAGTCATTGAAGATTTGTTGTGGGGAAACGTACGAAGACCACGAATAATTCGCGAAAGAAGCGATTATTTCGAAAATCTGGACGAAAGTGATTTCGTCAAGAGATTTCGTCTCTCTAAACGAATGGCCCTTCATGTCCTTTCGTTGATTGAGGAAAAGTTGGAATTTCCATACGATAAATAAGTATGAAATACCATTGTTATATACCCTTGGGCAGAATCCATGTAGATTCAAATGCATTATTTTTGTTTTCCCAAGCAATAGGCTTGAGAATAATGTGAATATAACAAAAGTTCATACCTTTTATTTAATTATTAATGATCGACATTGTTTTCCTTTCAGAAATGACAGTATTGCTCCAATGGCACAGCTACTCTGTGCATTAAGGGTTTATGCCACAAATTTTGATTTGTTAACAGCTGGTGACTACTGTGGTTTTAGTAAATCCACTGCTTATCGCATTGTGAAGAGAGTGACATGTGCTATAGCAGAACTATACCCATTATTTATACTTCAAATTTTAACCAGGACTCAGTTTCAAGTTCAATAATTTATGCCTTGTAAGGTTATGGTATCTTTGTTCAACTGAGAACATCTTTCTTTAGTGTGTATTAAATGTAGTTAAATGTAAATTACGTCGTAAGTTTTGCCTATCCGAATATGGCGTGCAATATTTGCAATTTTAAAAAATACAAAAACAAGATTTTTTAAAAACGGCTCCAATTTTTTTAAAAAGTTTTGGTATGTATAGTGCTAAATGCACTGTATAAGATAACATATACGCCATATTGCTCTATTCGATGTATTATCGTATGTATACATCAATAAATTAAGATGTATGTTTTTACTAGTCTCTCACATCGGTAATATTTACATTAGAGGCGATGTCTTCACGTTAGTGTATTTATGAGTACATGCGCTTAATGTGAAATAAAGATTCTAGAAAACCACAGTTTTCTGTGAAAATTATCTCAAAATTCCGCATTTTCAGAAGCGCTCAAACGCCATTTTCTGAAGAACGACTCTAATTTTTTTCTTCAAAGTTATTTCTTCTGTCCGTTGTCAAAGATTTTATAAATGTAATTGTCTTGAAATATTTCTCACGCTGTAAATATGCACGTTTACATGGATTGGTATACATTATTTAATTTGTGAAACGCAATAGATTCCTGTGAAAAAGAGCTTCAAATTTCGCATTTAATGACGCTTAACGCCGTTTTCAGACAGCTTCAAATTTTTCAATGAAGATTGGTATTTAGGACAAGGTTTTAGTCTTCTTTAATTTTCTCAAAATAATATTTCGGTTCTACTATTTGGAAAACGAGAAGTTGAGAAAATTTAAAAATGTACTTAGGGAGGCGATAATGGCGGCTGGCAAGAATGAACGGCAAGATTGTACACACCAGTCCACACTAAGGAAATTCGAAAACGTTACTACGAGAAATTCTGTGCAATTCTGTAGCATCTCTAGTTACTTACTCGTATACATACCTATATGCGGAGTAATATACGTAGTATAGAGAAAATTATGTAATGCTGCGGAAAATCGATTTCGAGAAACGGAAATAAACGTTTTCAACGGAAATAAACGTTTTGGGGTCCCCTGAAACCTAAAAAGTGTTTTTTTCAAAATGTCCGTCCGTCTGCCCATCCGTCTGTCCGTCCTCTGTCCGTCCGTCTGTCCGTCAGTCTGTGAACACTTCTAGGGCCTGAACCATTCCTACGATCTGTTCCAAATAGAAAAAACCCTTTCCATCTGGCTCTAGTTGAAGCTTTGAAATTTTCAAAAACAGTCTTTTATATTTGGCGGTACTTTATATGAAGCCCCCCGGATATTTTCAAAATTTTCTCAAAATAGGCTCCAAATTTTTCTTTAAATTTATTGTAAGAATAGAGTAAAATACACATAAAGGTGGCATAGATAGTACTTTCATGGTTAACTCTGAATTTTTGAAAATTGCAAAAGTTTGAATTTTGTTCGGCATCTTCCTACAATAAAATTGAAGACATATTTTTTCTTCAAATGATATTGTTGTCCATAAAAAGTTCTTTCATAGAGGTCATGTAGACATTTTTGAAAATTTTAGTAGTTTTCGTGCAACCGGGAATACCGGGCATTTCTTCCAAATCGGGAATACCGATTTGGAAGAAAATTGGCTGAACGATTTAGTCGGTATACTGTGGGAGCGTATACACGTGTTTTCCCCCACCCTCTTAGGTTTGTACATCAAGAGGGCCTCTGCTAACCGAAAGGAGAACGGAAATCCAGCGTTGCGGGGTTCGCGGACGACATTGCGTACTTCGCGAAATCGGGGAACAGCAGGTAAGCAGTGAGATATCTGAATGAATGCCTTGCCGCCTTTCCCACCTAGTTACGCCAGAACACATGACCCTAAACCCCACAAAATGCGTGGCTGTTAACTTCACCCGTGAGGGGGCAGACCACGAGGACACGGTGTTGGCGGGCGCGCACCTCTCCTGATCCCCAAGCGCGAAGTACCTTGGCATGACTCTAGATCGTGGCCTCTACTGGCACAAGCACGCCAAGGACCTTACCACAAAATACTTGCTAGGACCTCCCTTCTATGTCCCCTCCTCAGCTCCCCGGACCTGTTACTCCCACAGTAGCGTCCCCTCTTCACCGCCTGCATACGCAGCTCGTGGACGTATGCTTGCGAAACCTTCGCGCAGCGCCGGTCTCGACCTTACGCCCGATTTCGGCGGCGAGAACCGAGCGGTACGCACTGCAAGCGGCCGCATCTTTCCCTCCTCCCAATCGCCACCGTTGGAACAATGTAACCTATGGGGCCCTAGGCGTAAGCCGCCAGCTGCCGGAGGAGATTCGCCAGAGGCCACGCACGGCGCTCACGCGGGCGCTGGGCCCGCAAAACTCCGTGGCTCCTGCGTGACACTGGCCGGGCGATAAACTGCGTGCTCCACAGGACCTATTTTGCCCCAGGAGGGCCCAAACACGCGGCCTTCACGTTCCGGGCGCTTCCGCCGCAGCTCCTCGTAAAGCTCTGCGAAGAGCGGCGAGACGCCGCCTGCGAGGCGGGTGAGGCAACGGCGGCCGGAGACGAAGCGGGGCCCGTGGAGCCGCACCGGCTACCGTCGCCAGGGCGCACAGTGCTTAGCCGCCACGGTGCCGTGGCGCAAAGTGAATGTTACAGTGTTGTGTGAAAGTGCGTATGCTAGGTGTATAAATAAGAGTAAGTAGACACAAGTATTAATGCGAGAGTGAATGGAAAAGCCTCCGCCTCCGCCACCGCCACCGCCTCCGCCTTCTTCACCGTCACTTCCACCTCCACCGCCTCCGCTTCCGCTTCCGTCTCCTCTACCACCACCACCACCGCCACCGCGTCCGCCTCATCCACTGTCTTCTCCTCCGCCACCGCCTCCGCCACCGCCTCCGCCTCCGCCTCCGTTTCCGCCTCCACCTCCGCCTTCCACCCCCCCCCCTTCCCTGCCTCCCCGCGTGAACCGCCGCTGTTGCTTCCTGCCGGAATATTGGGCCGCCCCCTTCCACGCACGTCATGCGCCTGGAGTGGCGGGCGCTGGCCTTCGTGCGCGGCCGTGGTCGACCCCATGCAGGCGGAAGCGTGAGGCGGGGGAGGGCGCGTTGCTACACGTCGCAGAGGCGCCGCTGTGCCGCACTGCCGTCAACACGGCGAGATGGCGTTTTGTTGCCAGGAATGTATTTCATTATTAATTTTATTGACACACAGTTCAATGTTCAGCCGCGATGCTCTTCAGTTGATTGACCGAGCAATTTGTACCAGCGAAGTGTGAAGGGGATAGCTTCTTGGCACCTCTCTGATGGTGATTTGAGGCATGGTGATTGAGGCATCTCTCTGAATGTTATTGTGAGGAAATGCGTTAGAGAGTGATGACAGAGTTTAGAAAGGAAATACGATGGGAGAAACAGGTAAATGCAAGACATGTTCTTATCTTATCTAATGTCGGAGAGTTATTGAAGGAAAATGTGAAATGAGAGTCACTTCCTTAGATGGGAGAGTCGGGGTTTATTAGTTCTGATTTTATTAGTGACTGCTCCTTGGACATGATTTAAATTATTGAAGAAATTATATACCAATTACGTAACAAAGGAAGTTTTTTATTATATTATTTATTTTCTTTTGGATGCGTTTCTTTTGGGTGCATTGGAGACGTACCATGGGCATTCGTGATGGTGCGCAGGAACTGATTTTGGATTTAGCTGATCTATTTATTATTGGTTTTAGTTGGTGTTATTTAATTTTTGCTTGTATAAATTTATTGTCGATGTGATTTTTCCAGTTGAGGCGTGTGTCTAAGAAAAGGTCTAGATATTTTACAAGTTATAAAGAACGGGAGATAATGGGGAGCTTTGGGGGAGGCCAGCCTTGTCCGCTTTTGGATTAGAGTGATGAGTTATCGACTGTAACTGCAAAAGTTCTATTGTTGAGGAAGCTGAATATGATTTGTGTAAGATAATGTGGAGTGCCTATTTCATTTATTTTATAGTTTAAAGTGTGGCGTCATACAGTCGCCATATACAGTAAATATTGGCTATGTGCATTTCATGCACAAGGAAGTAGGCTGCGACAGCGGGCGGCATGCAAGGGACGCCTCCCTGAACAAAGGGAGGCTATATTGGGACGGGAAACCCGGCTCTCGCATAGGGCGAAGGGCAGAAAACCCTAGGGAGGCCGTGACGTGCGTTGCCATGGGGGCCAGATTTGTGAACCCTGTAGTTCGGCTGTCTGGTAAACGCGGCTGGCGGAAGCGGCGAGATGACGCAGTTTCGTCAGCCGGGCCAGAGGGTATAAAAGCGCGCTCGCACACGACTCTTTCCTCTAATTCTCGGGCTCTTCGTGGGATGTCGTGTGAGGGTGCGCGGCACGTGGCATGTCGGGTAGGCTACGGGGGCAAAGGGTCTGGAGCCGGCGTGAATTCGTCGTGATTTAGAGAAGGGTGCATCACACCGCGGGAGTGAATCTAATCAGGCAAGCGGTTGTGGTGACCAGGTGAAGTTCATCCTAAAAACAGGCTGTAGATATTGTAAATAGTAGATTCGGGTGTCGGAGAATATCTTTAATAAATATCAATATTACACTGTTCACGTCTGTTATTGTTGCGGCAATAACGCCACAAAAGCTTGGTGCCATGTTCTATCAAAGGCCTATGAGATGTCAAGGATGATTGCTATTGTATGATAGTGTTTATGAAATGCCGTGTGGATGTTTTCAGTGAATCTGAATAGTTGGTGATGCGTGAAAACGTTTTTCGGTGAATCCCATTTGTTCCATGGGTATGGCCTTTGTGTTATGGAGAACAAAGGAAGTAATCGGTTCTAATGCAAGATCGTTGTACAGTGTCTTATTGGTGACAAACCAGAGAGCATTTACTATTATTCTTAGAATTTTGTTTTGAAAGATTGGTAACTATTTTAATCTGCTTAGAGCAGCTGAAATCCATACAGGGCATGCGTAAGTTAATATCAGACAAAGAATGGATTTGTAAATGGTTAAAGCGGAATGATTTTTAAAGAAGAGTTTCAGTTGAGAATCGGACGTAAAATACCTAACCTTATATTGGCTTCAATTACTTTGGATGAGATGTGACTGTGCAAATTTAATTTTGTGCCCATGAGCACGCCGCGATAACGAATAAACGAATTTAGAGGAGACCAAGGAACGATACGAGTAGAAGAGTCCAGAAATAAGGGGCGAGGGAAAACAGGATACCTTAAAGAAAATACTTAGGCTATTGATTTATTTGAGATAATTTTGATTTTTCATACTTTTGACCATTTTCTGTGTTTTAGGTGACATTGCATTACACCACATGATGTGTTTAAGTTTTGGTATGCATAAAAGAGTAAAGTATCATCTGCAAAGAGAGCTGTGTTAACTGTATTACTGGTAGGAAGACAGGAAGTTTTAAGCGCGAACATTATCTGCCCGGGAGACGCCGCGTTCTAGCCACAGTGCCAACGATCGACCGCCATTCTACGACCTTTCCGAGAGCGAAATGACCAATGGAAGCGAAATTTCGCCCTGAAGAAGGTCGCAGAATGGCCGACGCAACGTTGACACCTGTGTCTAGGACGATGCGTCTCCCGGACAGCAAAGCAGCTACCGGCCACGGAAGCCTTGGCTTTCTTCTTGCGAACACACTAGACGCCTCACACTCGGACAATCGTCCTACCTTAGCGAGCGCTGTCGCTATACCAACTTAATCTCCGAATAAAAGAAGAACGTGGTTGACAGTTCGGTGTAGAGGGGGGCACCGTTGCCGCGTACCGCGCGCTCTACCACGTGCTTTGAACAATAAGACGAACAGCTGAGAGAAATCGGGAAAAATCGTAACACGTAAAAGAAAGAAAATAAATAAGGAACATACATTTTCTCATCCTTTGCCAATTACACCCAAACTGCACTGTTGAACGATAGTTTGCCACACTTCGTAAATATTTACTTGTGGTCACTGCATATTAAAAACACAAACATTTTAAAATTATTCCTTTATAAGGGAAACACTCCACTGATATCTGACGCACTGTCAGCTCTCTCTCTCTCTCTCTTCAGAACTACTGCTTTCACTGTTATCCGATGCACCGGGGATACGCGATTCATTTCGAAGTTTAAACGTCACAACATCGGGCAAATGGCGATACTTCTGTTTCGCTGTTGCCTAGATTACGGAGCTGACGTCACCATGTTACCGGGAACTGTCAACCACATTCTTCTTTTATTCGGATAATAAGCTGGAAGACGTTCAAAATTAATAATTCATCGCCATTGATGTAACTTTATCCATAACGTACGAGTAATCTGCGAATAAATGGGCTATTTCAAACTTTATCCACATTTCGGTCTTCTGCTTTGACATAAACGAACATACTTCGCGCTGTTTTGTTTACATTATTGTATTATACTCGCAAGTTTTCTTGACATTCCACAGCGGGATGCAGGGAGAGGAGGGCTCTCGCTACGTCACGGTTTGAAAGGTCGTACCAACTGTGGGCATCAACATATCGCGCCAAAGCGTCTGACCAGAAATGTTACGATTGTTTTGAAAGTACAAGGTGGTTGTTGCCAGCATTGTAAATTGGTACGTGCCGGTCCGAGTCGAATCTAAGTACCTCAACCGTGCTTTTCAGTGCTGGGCGGGGACTAGGACGCTCGTGTATCAAGAAAACATGTGCGAGCAATAGTTCTATGAGCTCGTGCGAGCAGCATTTGGATAATAATGTTCCTATTCGCTGGAACTGTAACATCTTCATTTTAGATGTGTGAAATGACTTTTATCAATATGTTGCCCTTATCCGTTCAGTTCTTCTTGATATTCTCCTCTTTCTAATTATCTTTTTCTTTTCTTTGGTCCTTTTGTGCTAATTTAGGAATTTGTAATTGATTTTATATACGTATTTGAAAGATGTTACTAGCATTTAGGTTAAAATTTTGAATAAATATTTCAAATGTCTTGTAGAGATATTATCTTCTGGAAATTTTTTGTTCTGCTTGTCTAGAGAGTAGTACACGACGATATCCAGAGGGAATACACAGAGTGAGAAATCGTTCTTTTTGCGCAGCATTACGTAACTTTCGTCTACTTCGTAGCGAGAAAGTAAAAAGTTACAGAAGTGCGAAGGCTTGAAAAGCGCAGGACGCAAGTGCTACAACTGCCTCTACGTTAAACCGGCCCTGACAATCCGAAGTCATAAGGATTTGTCTTACGCCTGAGAAAATATTTTACACTTTCACATATTGATGCTATTCCAACTCAAATGTCCAATGTTTATAAAACAGATATGTTTTCCACCAAAAACGTCGATATTTTGCTTTTGATGTCTTCACATCGAAATTTTGTTGCAAAAACATCGATGCTTTTTAAATTTTTAATTCCTTAATATTTTAATAAAGGGGTTTAGGTACGTTGTACAGTAGCAGCAATCCACACCAATATCGCTGTTTTACGACAAACAATAAAATATATCCCTTTGACGTACTGTAATTAAAAATGGATAGGAAAAAAGCATGTTTATAATTAAAACATCGATGTTTTTTCGTCGATGTTTTCATCGACATCGAAAACCCTCTAGTGATGTATCGAAACATCGATGTATCGATGTTTTGGTAAAATTTGCCATCACTACCCGCGAGCCATCGCGGGCACAGGAAGACCGCTGGCGTCGCTCCCTGCCAGCGCGCCTGGTTAAATCAAGGCCGCCGGACCATGAGTTGCCTATTGAATGGCGCTAATAGCCGAATCAGGGAGCTGTTAGGTTGGGGAGTGGCATGCGTACCATACATGCTGTACTTCGTTGTCTTTTTACGTGGCGTTCCAAGGCCACCCGCGAAGGAAGGTAGACTCCAATAGGGAGCCGCAAAAGTCGGAGCTGAAGTGACGTTGCAGCTCCCCATTGGAGTCTGCAATCCCTATTCCTGTTTCACGCGTGTCCTCGAGGCGCCAGTTAGAAAAATGAGAGTGTAGGTTTCCGCTGCCGGAATATGAAGGGCGACGATTGTCTCGCCGCCCTTTCCAAATGTGTGTATATGTGTATATATATATATATATATATATATATATATATATATATGTACACACACACACACATGTGGCTCTACAATGGAATGTATTTTGTAGGGTTAACTGACATGCAGAATCTTGAAGTTAATTTCTGTAATATGAATCTGATGTGATCTGTCTAATACTATATATTTTAATACATATATGTAATATATGTACAATATATATAATATATGGCTAACACTGGCTAACCCTATAGGTTTGGTATATATACCAACATGTAACGTCTTTAAAATCTAGTTGACGTAACACGCTTTTAAAAATCTTCTTCTTGACGTGTACATGCTTTTGTAATTATCGACGCCGTATTATACAGGTCTTCAGGGCTGTTTTTTTTTTCAGGGTACTTTACACCGAAGAGAAAATACGAACGATACAAACATTAGATAGAATTCGGTGTTATCACTGTTTTTTCTTTCAGAAATGACGAATGATTATTTTTTAGTTTTAGAGTATGGTTATCACGTGTCAGATGATTTTCAAAACCATGAGGCAAATGTAATATTTCAATTTGAATATTCTGTTATAATTGTAATTCTGAAATTCATTAAAAACATTTTATTAGTTAAATGTGTAACATAGACGTTGTATTAGTTATGATTACGTAGGCTTCCGCGGCCGGAGTATGTCTCTTGGCTGTCCGGGACAAGCCGCGTCGATTTGGTTGTGGCTGACGTTTCAGCCAACATATTGTGGCCTTCCTCAGAGCGTACTGCTGGGACAGCAGTACGACGCGGCTTGTCCCGGACAGCCAAGAGACGTTGTATTAGTTAATTTTCCCTAGGTTTGCCCGGCAAAGGAGAGGAAAATGGACAGAACATTACACTATGATATGGTGTAAATATTTCAACAAAATCGTAAAACAACAATAGGTAATTTCTTTTTAGTTAAAAAGTACTGAGATGAAAATTCAAATGTTTTTATTCTTGCTTTTTATGTTTTTTAATTAAAGGCGTGCGCGAAGAGGGTCAGTGAGGCCGCGGCCCCCTAAAGATTTTCAAAGCCAAACCCCCTGCTCGTACGTGATTAATCGAATTATTTCGGTAATTTAATTCTCTTTGTGGTATATTTTATTTACATAACTTTATTTCGGTAATTTAATTCTCTTTGTGGTATATTTTATTTACATAACTGTGAAATATGTCATATGTGAATATAAAAAATGTTCAATGGCAAAAGGGGTTATACATGCAGTGTCTCCCTTTGTTGTAAGCCGGGAATGGCTATGTTTGAAAGAGAAACATTTAACCGGAAACTTGAGATTGTTTACTTAGATGTAGCATATTTCAAATGCATTAATCACGTGACAATCTCACATAAGAATAAAAGTAATCTGATATTAATGTACACTTGTTAATTTTAAATAATGAATTGTTTTAATTGAACACATTTTTTGAGGTTGAAAGTGAAAGGTTTTAATGATAAAATTTTTGCCATGAGGCTAATCTCGCTTTCTCAAGGTCAATGACACGAACGTTGCCCTCGCGTTACTTTTTCCTCAGAAGTTTCAACATATGTCCGTCCATCTGCAGCGCGTCGAATTATTACGTCAACTTCAACATTGTCTGATGAGTTGTTGGATGATTTTCTGAGTTGGTTTAATTTTGCATGTGAATATAAATAAAACACTGTTCATGTAATGTTGCAGTATATTTTTTATCATGAGTTTCACTTTCTTCCTACTTTCATTTTCACGACGTGAAGGCCCTTAAGAACGAAGTTATTCTTATTGAAGAATCTTGTGCACTGTTGCCAAATCTTTTGTTGCAAAAGTAAGTAGAAAAAACTTAGTTCCGTAGAGAAAATGACGAGGAACACGATGGTAATCATGAAAATGTGTCATTCCTTTGATTTTTAAATAAAATAATGAAAAAAAAACGGAATTTCTTCGGAACTGACTTTGTAAAAACCTTTTCATTGAGACCGTTAAAATATGCCGAAAATTAGTGGAATTATTTAGAAAAAAATCGATATAAAAATATTTCAGTTACTTCAGCTAAGGAAAATGCTTTCATTTTATCAATATTTAAAAATGTGTCTCTTTAAAAAAATAAATTGTCAACGAAAATGTGTGGATTTTTAATCTGTGCATTAAAATATATCGTCGCTGGGATATTTTCGTACTCGAATCCAGTTAAAAACTTCCAGCGACAACGTTTTGGGTAACATCAAATTATTTTCTGTCATCACCCGAAGGCCTTCTGATGCATTTCTTCTATGTATTTGATGTTTGTTTTGAGGTCGAGCCGCACGCGATGTCAGACGTGAGGCTCGACGGGAGACGCGACAAAGACAAGATACACATTCAGGATGTGGAACGCGTAGAGACGGAAGGATGTGCTTGACGGCATCATTGCATAACTTTCTCTATACTACGTATATTACTCCGTATATACGTACGTATACGACAAAGTAATTAATTAAGGATCCAACTTTTAAAAAAATTATAGCTAGTGGAACATATTTTCATTAGCGCATGTCATTTGAGGACAGTTTCCCCTAAAGAAATCACCACTAGTTTTGTAATTTGTAGTTCATTTTATTATTTTTTCATTCACAATGTACATAAAATGCAATAGAGGAAAATTCATTTATAATCATACATAACAAGCATATCATTTAAGGAAAGCACATTTATTAAGTTGTTCAAATTTTTAATACTGAATTCAATCTCCGTCATTGATATTCTCCCTCTCGTTCTCTCTTTCCTTCTTTTTCTCTGTCTCTCTTTCCCTCAGTTTCTCTCTCTCTCTCTCAATCGCCCTCTTCCCCCTCTCTCTATCTATCGCTCTCTCTCTGTCCTCTCTCTCTGTCCTCTCTCTCTCTCTCTCTCTGTCCTCTCTCTGTGCTCTCGAGCTCTACCTCGAGCCCATTCTTAATCTCAATCCCGAAATCGTGATCGAGCAAAATCTTAATCTTAACAATGGAAATACCATGCATATTGCATGCAGGATTTTTGAGCTTTTTGTAATCAACATTACAAATCTCCAATGAGTTTCATTACCTCTTAAGCATAGTTTTTAAAAGTAGTTACACTCTTTTTAATAATACAGATGTAAGGTAGTTCAAACGTGTAAAAACACAATAAAAATGTTTTTCAATAAAAAAATTAAAATAAAATAGTACCACTACGAAAGTAACGAGCATTCATATTTGTGTATGAATAGTCAACGTGTTAGAATATTATCAGTTACAATAAATAATGTAGTTTTCATATACTTCATAAAAGTTACACTCATCATGCAACTAAAGAATTAAACTCATTATATCGGTCGTTTGCAAATGAAAGGAAGTTTTCCTAAACAAGGCAAGTCGTTTAACAAAGCATCCTTATTAAATGATCCACAATCCTGATCAGGTTCATTGCCCCAAGGTTTATTATCAGGTTGTCCGGGGTGCCATTTCGTGTAGCCACTTTCACTTAATGCATCTCCTGCAACGGAAAATATATATTATACAAGTGTAACTCATAATAGTTTTCGTCCAGTGGTAAGAAGTGGGTTAATGATGAAAATTAAAAATAAATTTTTAACATTTGAATTTGTTAATGTTCAATGTATTGAAGATGTATAACTACTTAAGAACCAGTTAGCAAGTACCCACTGACAATAAGATGAAAGAAACGAAACTTTGTTTCGGTTCAAATTCACGACGACCCAAAGAATCCAGGTATTTTTACGAAACTTTGGATATCGCTTTCACAACGATTACCGAAGTCCGCTGAACACAAATTTTTGCTCTCAAAAACAGGAAAATTCAACAAACATTGGAAAGTTTATACCTCTTTCACCAAAACTATCCAGGAAATTGGTAAAATTTGAAGTAATATTTCTTCATTTGTTACTAAGGTTTGTCCTGCCAAAACGTTCGTTTGCCTATCCACACAATACAATTGATGTCATACAAACGTTTAAAGGATAATCGAAGGTAATTGAGGTGTTGTATAGTTATACAATATAGTTGTATAGTTATGCAACACCTGAATTACCATTAATACAGATAAGATGAATTTCCAATCGTATGTTCCCCAACACTTTCGACCAGGTTTAAAAAGTACAAGCATTCTAGGTTTTTTAGGGTCGACATACTGAAAGTGGGTTTTTGCATATGTGTGTTTTTCTTAAATATATACTCTATGAAATATTAACAAATGTGAAATATCAAATACATTTCAAATACTTGAAAAAGCCTAATTCGTAAATATACGACAAGAGATTATTTGTAGGTGAGCACTGAGAACTAAAGAACAAACCTAGTCCTACAGAAATCTCTAGTTGACCTACGCAATACTCCAACTACTCATTTTTAAGCTTTCCATGTATATTGGTGATGATGCTGGAATGGAATACCCACCAAGCACCGTGCGGTAGTCCGCCTCCACTCCGCGATCATGGAAGCCCGCCCACGCCCAGCCAGCCCACGTGGGCGCCTCCACCGTCACTTTTCTGTTGAGGAACTGCCTCACCACGTGGGCTTCGGCCTCGCTCGTCAGGAACAGCAAATGGAGCCTTCGCTCACACACGTGGAGTACGCCTCGCCCAGGTGACGGACTTCGGGTGGAACTTGTAGTAGCCCAATCCCGGGAACACTTCGTAGTCAGGGAGCCTCACACGAGCTGGTGGCGCTGTGAAGAGAAATTGACTTACTTACTTAAAGTCGCCTACTGAGTGTGTACCTAAGCTGCTAGAAGAAATTTCCGAAGCATTTACCTGTGACGATGGCCACGGTGTCGAAGATCTCTACGCCATCGCAATGTGTGACGCTCTGCCACGCTTCCACTCCGCCCAGGTCGTCTGCCCTGCTGCCAGGTGTGGCCCGGCTGTGCAGGTGCACCTGGAGTGGTTCAGAATTTCCGTGCGCGTCAACAGTATTAGTCCCGTGAGTGTAGTGTATGTAAGAGATTGTAAGTGGCGGTGTTCCCATCTCCTAGGACGTGATATCTGTCACCGAACGACACGTCAGCATACGGATTTCCTCCTCCAGGTAACTCCATAGGGAATTCGCCGCGACAAGATCTAAATTCGGACTTGAGACGTGCGGTAAAATTGTGTGTAATTGTGTGCCAATTGAGTATAGGTGAGAAGGGGAGTACCATGTAGGGGAAGATGAGTACCGTGGAAGAATCTTGTTTTGTTTTATACGTAAATATATAGTTTAAACCTTGGTTTTTCCAAATATATTTATTTTTACTTTCTCGTACTTATTAACGTAAGAAGAAAAAAATATTGTATTATTGCACCGGGAAACTCCGAATTTTCGACACAAAAATTCTTGTTACCGGGCACTGGTAACAAAAAAGTGGATAAATCCATTTGCTAAATATAGAAAAAAACTCCAATACGTGGTGTAGCCAGGATCCATGTTTTGAGCGTCCTTCTCACCAAAAAATCGATTCAAACCAAAAAATCGATTATCGATTCTCGCCAAACGCCTCTCTGTCTTTCCGTCCATCCGGCTACCCGTCCGTCTGTCTGTGCACAACGCTAGCGGATAAAACTTTGTCCAAAATTGATATTACTCAATAGTTCTGGCAGTTACCGCGGCCCATGTAGTTTGAAACCGATATTTTAATTTTTTGATGGACTTTAAAATAAGCCTTTTGGACATTTTAAAAATTTTCTAAAAGGGTTCCAAAGTTTTTGATAAAAAGTTATTGTTGAATAGGGCAAAATACGTTTAAGAGATTGTGTAGATCTCACTTTCGTGAAACCCGATTTTTTTTAAAAATTCAAACATTTAAAAAATATATTCATTAACACGACAACAATACATGTAACAAGTATTAGATCCAATAATATACTGTGATATACCAATATGTGAGACATAATATGGTACAATATTTATTATAAACAGCGTAAATTATAGGGATAAATATAGGTGAATATGCCAGCATAGCAACGGTAAGCGACCGTTGTCAAGATCAACAATCTTATGCGTGACAATCCGAGACGGTATTCTTTTGTAAGAAATTTAGGGATTGGCTAGGCACGGAAGTACATCAAGTCTTGTCTGTAAAATAACAATCGAAAAGAGGAAGCGAGTTTTGAAGGATTGAAAGAATATGATAGGCATTCATTCTGACTGATGCCGTGGTGTTGAACGGATCGTGGACAATTAATGTTAGGAGTTTTTTTTTTGACTTGTAAGCATTTACTGGGGAGTAGATATTAGTAGAACTTTAAATTTAATGCTATGTGTGGACAGTAAAACTTAAAATATTTCAAGTGAACGAGTTAGAAGGACATTGAGGGCTTAGGCGAATTTCGGAGAAGAATGAAGATGGTTCAACGAGGCACCGTCGTCCAAGAGCACGCGAAGACGAATACTACATTATAAGGTTAGAACAGGTCATGACCAAGTTTTTTTTATATTGTGTAAAATTATTAAGTACCAAAATTGTTTAATAAATTTCCATGTTTTGTGAAATGAATACATGATTCTCATTCAGCCAATTCTAATAATGACGTAGCAAGATAGAAATATATTTGCTTTTCAGATTCCTCGACCACTCTGTATAGATGGCAGATCGGATAATCATCTATTAGCAGACAATAGTGATTATTTCTATGAAACCCATCGACCCAGGTAGCCGGAAACTAATTTATTTATAATCAGAGATGAAGGTTGACTTGTATGATATTATTAGCGTAATCTTTTCCTGGCGCCCATCTATACAAATTCGGAACGGATTACGTTGGAATAACATCAAATAAATCATTAAAATATTCAGTTTATTTCAAATGGCTAGCCCAACTATCGAGCAGAATTTCTTACAATTTATGACGAAATACTGATTGTTTCATTTTGTAACATGTTTAAAAATGGCGCGTTTACTGACGCTGAAGTTATCATAAATTGTGCACTTGCTAAATTAGAAGAAATGAAAGCATAAATAACTTCAGAAATAAATGCGAAATTAGAATATAATAATACAAAATTAGAAGATATAAGACTAGAAATGAATAGTCAGGCACAAGAATTAAAGAATTTTCGTGGGGAATTACGTGAAGAAATAACGCAGTTAAGGGCAAAGATACAACAAAGGAATTAAAAAAAATATATTAATAAGATTAATTCAGAAGTCAACATTTTAAAAGACAATGTCGTAGCATTAGAACATTCACAGGAACAACAATGCGAAAAGTTGACAAACGCCGAATCACGTATAAATGTCATTTAGATAAAATGTCGCGACAACGTGGTGATAAAATAGAGAATAAGAAATAAAAATGTTAGATTCAGATAATAAATTAGAACAACAGATATAAGAGGGTTATAAATATTAAAATATTACAAGAATGTGAGTCCGGGAAACAGATAGCAGACATAAAAGGCAAATTAAATCGGCAATCAAATTAAATCAACTAGAAAATGAAGTAATGACACGTACGCAGGGAAGCGTAGTAACTTCGGCAACATCATTAGTTCTACCCAGTTATTTGAAATTTCACGGGGATATTAAAGAGCAGCCATGGTCTTTTATTACAAAATTGGAAAGTTATTTTATGATTAATAATGTTCCTGAAAGATTAAAATTGCATATTATTGAACAGGCGATGTCAGGGAAGGCTCATCACTGGTTGGCATCGTTAGTTCCGGAACCATTAAATTATAAAGAATGGAAGGAAAAATATTTAAAAAGATACTGGAACGAAAGACATGAGTTTGATTTAAAATATAAATTATTGAGTGAAAAGTACAGAAAGGGAACAAAGTCCATGTGTGAGTTTGCGACGCGTAAAATTGCTGCATTTAAAGCTTGCGAAGAAAGGGTGGACATGAATGAGTTAATGAGAATTATTATTCGTCAACTACCAGTTAATATTCAAAATTTGTTATGGAATTTTATGCCAGTATATTTGGAAGATTTGATAGAACGATTAAATCGCTTTGATCACACTTTAAATCGAGAATATGATCGGGCAAATAATAATGGATATAGAAATGATATGAATGTAGATAATAATGGAATGGGAAAATTAGTGAATAATTATAACCATCAAGGAAATTACGGTTTTGAAGGGAAGGATGAAAGGGGCAACGGTGCGAAGATGGAAAATAAAAAGACAGGAAATAGTTACTCGCGAAAATTGAAAGAGGATAAAAAACATGACCATGTAGAAATAAACGTGATTGAACAGGGAAACTCCCAGTGTTCGAAATAGATAGGCGGGATATTTTGAACAATAATATTGATGAAGTGATGATTATTACGGCATTGAACAGTATCGAAGTATCAGCACAAAATTTATTAAGAGAAGATACAGACAAATGGGTGGAAAATAGCACGTGTTTTTTTAAAGGGGTTAAAAATATCTGTAGATGTTTTGATTGATACGGGGGCAAATGTTTGTGCGGTATCGGAAAAATTATATGAACAAATAAAGAAAGAAGGGCATGTAATCGAAGAATTATCAACTACGAAGTTAGATATTCGTACAGCTAATGGGAGGCGCATCAAAACAAGAAGTCGGCAAATTTGGGTGGAGCTTGAAGTCCAAGGAGTACAGTTTCCGGCAATAATTATTAAGAATTTAATTCGTCCAATTATTTTAGGGATTGATGGCCTAAAGATGTGTGATGCCATAGTTGACGTAGGTAACAGGAGTGTATTGTTACGAGGTGACAAAGGGCAACAACATTGTTTGGGGATCGATGACCAGGAGGGCGAAGAAATGTGTATTTGTGATATTGCGGAACAAGTTGAAGAAACTAGGAATCAGTTTCACGTAGCGGCAGAGGGCGCGGTCGACGAAAATGGAGTAGATGCTAGCCAACCGATTGAAGAATTAATTAATAAATATAAAGATGTTTTTGGAAGTTCGAAAGACCCCGTAAAAGGATATCAATTTAAAATCGAATTGACCGACAATGAACCCTTTAATGTAAAACAATACTCGATCCCCCATGTATTTAAAACAGAACTACGCAAACAAATAAACACGATGCTTGAAGATGGTATTATAAAAAAATCAATGACACCATACGTAAGCCCGATAGTGATAGTTCGCAAGAAAGATAATAAAATTAGATTCTGTATTGATGCCAGGAAACTTAATACAAGACCATCGCTCGTCATGAAAAACCGCCAAAATTAGATGAAATGATGCGAAAGATAAGGGGAGCTAGGATATTTACTGGACTAGATTTTACTGCATCATATTGGCAAATCGGATTACATCCAGAATCCAGAAAGTTTGTTAGCTGTTCATTTGAAGGTAATACCTATAGTTTTCAGAGGATGGCTTTCGGTTTAAAAAATAGTGGTGCAGCTTTAAATAAGTTTAAATATCCTAGAAATGAATAGTGAGGCATGGGGACTAAAAGGAAATATTCAATAAACGAAAGTAGTTGTCTTCAAGAATGGGTTTATCTGGGGGCAACAAAAAGAAATGGTATTAAGCTCAGGAGGAGATAGACCGTGTCAAAACATTTACATATCTTGGTGCAAAATTTTCCATGAATGGGGGGATGGAATAATCACATAGTCGCGGCGCACAGTAAAGGAAGGATTGCGCTCAAAGAAATCGTTTGCGCAGTGCGCAGGGTTCCGGAATTACCTTTAAAGGTGTGCGATGCAATGTTTAAATCGCTAGTTCTCCCAGCTATGTATTATGGGGCAGAAATCTGGGGAGTGGATAGGATAGATCGACTAGAAAGCGTCGAAACTGATTATTTGACATTAATTCTCGGAGTCTCTAGATTCCCAGCAAATGTCGGAGTCTTAAGAGAGGTCGGTAGTATGGTAATTTGGAAAGATTTTAAAATGAAACCCATTAAACTTTGGATTAAATTAGCAGGTGAACAGGCTGACACAGATGCTTTAGAGTGCAGTTACAGGGAAGCAACCAACGCTACTGGTCGTACAAAATTAAACTGCTACTAGAACGGGTCTGGGAGACGTTTCTCCGGAGATGGTGGGAGATAGGAGAACACGTGAGATAGAACAGCTGATTTCCGATAGGCTTGCGGATACTAAAGGGCAAGAGATCTTGGCAGCAAGGGCAGAGAAACGTTCGCTAGTGGCACAAATTCACGCGAGTCCGTTATGGGGTTGCGAAAGTACACACACTTCGAAAGGACGCAAGAGGGGGATCGCTTGGTTCAGGGTCGGGGGGTGGACGCAACGTAGATTAAAGGACTGTAATGACAACGGCATCTGTGTGCTTTG
Source organism: Teleogryllus oceanicus (assembly GCA_964035755.1). NCBI lineage: Eukaryota > Metazoa > Arthropoda > Insecta > Orthoptera > Gryllidae > Teleogryllus > Teleogryllus oceanicus. Next base: position 49,306,093 of record CAXIVR010000008.1, read on the forward strand.
CGGTGATAGGGAAGACTGGATCCACATCCTTTTAATTTGCTGTGCGACCGAAACATGGAGAGGAAAATAGATGGGAATGGGAAATTACTACTTCAAAATAGGAAGGTATTGCTCGCCCAAAACATTTTAGGTGATAAAAGATCTAAATTCATGAAAGAATTAGGAACATTTCTAGGAAAGGTTTGGATCATTAGGGAAACTGAAATTAGGGAGTGGGAAAACAGCACTGGTTAGTACGAGCGGAGCCTAGACAGGAGAGAAATAACTAAATAAGTCAATAAGCCAACAATAATTAAGTTAATCAGTAAGTTATGTTAAGTTAGTAAACAGTTGAGAAAACAGGTCATAAGGCGTAGTCAATTGTTAAGTATAAGAAGTACATAAATAAGTCAACAAAATAAAATAAAATAAAATAAAACTGTTAAAGTAATAAGCACATTAGGAAGCGAAGGGAAGTGAGTATTGGAAATGTAAGGGCAGAGGCATTGGGGCGGACGATCTTCTGTGGCGCTGTTTGTTTTCGGGTGCTGAGGAGGCAAAACACTGGAAAGAGAATGCTTGACGCCCGCGCCAAGTAAATAAATAAATAGTTTAAAAAATCGGATAGATTAGCATGTACTCGGCTTCTGATGGCAGGGTTTACCTCTTCAGGGGTTTTTTCCTCAGGCGTACTTGATGGTCTCTTTTTCGCGGCTTCGATGCGATTCGATGGAGAGACCATTTGGGGTGAATACCAGAATTCGAAAGGTTAGAACGCGGTAGAATGTAGGTATTGAATGGCTTAAAGGCCATTGGCCTAGCCACATTGCATCAAGTTTTCTAATTTGTCTGTAATAATTACCTAATAAATGAATAAAAATATACATACTATAGAGAAAGTTATATAATGCTGCGCGAAAAAACTGCGGATTTTCGGCGGACAAAAATTCATTGACGGGTTCTGGTGGCGAAAAAGTGCATTAAATCAGTTGCTAAATTAAGAGAAAAAATCCTCTTATGGAACTTAAAGTATTTAGAATAAAATGAAAAATTAGAGAGCTGAAAACCAGCAACAATATTCATGGAAATACATCCAAGAGTGTTAGCCGTTTGTCCCCTCCACCCCCGTTAGAACTATAAATGTACGAGTATTTGCCGGAGAAACTAAGTGAGCCGTTGCAAAACGGATTGTAGAAATGTCTTGCGTGGGAACTGCGTAAGGAAAAGCCTTGCGTGGGAAGTGCCAAAAAAATAGTTGTCGTGACATTCTAATTTCTTATAAACAATTATGTATGTCGAAAACAAAAGACGATAGCGCCAATCGGATTGCGTAATTTTGCATCTCGTTTAAAGGCAATTTTTAAAAAGGAATACATTTTGTTTGAAAAATTTAAAAATTTATAATCAATTTCCAAGTTTTGCAATTCTAAAGTCGGATGGGTTCTCTAATGACACAGAACCTAAAAATGCGAATTAACAATTTCGCAACAATTAACAATTTTATAAACAATTCCGAAATGTGCGCTATTTCTGCCGGGGAGTATCCCCAAATTGTCCTAGATTTGATGATCGCAAAATAACAATTTGACATGAGATGCAAAGTAATTGCTTAATATCTAGTTTGATTGTTACTTTAATGATAAATATATATTTGGTCTCTGAATTTTACTATCTTTTATTGAAATGGTTCCCTAGATGTCCTCTAAGAAACGATTCGAGAAAGACAGTATTTTGCATTTTTGCAAATGTAATATGCATATGAACAATTGCAAATATGCAATATAATCGTTTTTCAAACATTTGATAAATTCATAAATTGTGTATGACAATAAATTGGAATTATAATATGTATAAGAACGTAATTGTTCTAAAATTAGCGTTATTTTTCTGATATCAATGTAATTTCTTTAAAAAGTGTTAACAGTGGTTAAGATGTGTTCATATATATTTCAATGAATTTACTTTCATCTTCATTCAAGTGTTTCTTCTATGTATATTTTATTTGAAAATGCTTCCACATCTGAATAGCGGCGCCCGCCATTTTGTACGACGTAATTTTTTGGCCCCCTGCGGGTTTATCCTTTGTAAGGCCAAGTGTAACATATTCTCCCCCCTGCGTTGAGATTGGCTACACGTTGGATTGGTTTGTGAGGCTCCACCTGCGACGTTTCGTCATGACAAGGGCTGCCCAAGCCGCGCAAAAGCTAAACTTAGCCGCAGACGGCCCCGATCAATTTTTGTTTCCAGTACGGTTCATATGCTAAATTTATTTGTAAAATGTGGAATAAATACTTGACCTATATTATTCGTGTTTTGTTATGGATTTTTTATTTCCTGCAATATTTTAATTGATAAAATATTCTTTATTCTCATTATTTTGTTTCAGTAACAACATCATTTTGAAAATACTCTACCAAAGGTATATGGTAAATTTTTTACAAATCTCTATTAGACGGAAACCTGCCAAGACGGAAATTGTGAAGGAACCATCATGTTCCATGTTAGACACGTTTTACTGTAATAAAATATTTTTGCTTCTTTTTTTAATTGTTATTTCGTTTCTATCCAAAGATACTGTCGTGTTACGAATTATGAAACAAACACGATTGCCGTTAAAGTCCGTGATAGGGGGACGCAATAGGGAAGTATTTCCTCGAACGCAATTTTTTTAGATGTACCACTGATATTTAGTAGTCTATATGTTCCGACAGAATCATTAGCTTAGGATCTCTAACAAGAGGAGTAAGGAGACTGCATTACTTTGACATTGCGATGTCCTGTGGCGTTCCTTTGGCTCTGGAGGATGAGTTTGAAGTATGCTGCTCCGTCTCCATGACAATCTGCTGTGACTTCACTTATCATTGATGACACCAGAATTTCCATTACAATGAATATGTATACAAATGTCATCATAAGGAGTATTTTCTTCCTGAGTTCATTGTCTGAGGGTAAAATTATTGAGAACATTAAATTAAACTAATACATTTATAATTATGACCCTTCAATGGAATTTATCTTGCAGTGATAAACTATCTTGGAAAATCTAGAAGTTAAGTTCTATAAAGTTTATCTGATATGATCGTCTTAATTCTATGAATTGCTTATACCTACCAATACGTAATGGTTTTAAAAGCTACGATATTCTTCGTGACGAGACACTGTTTTGTAATTAGCAACTGCCTATTATATAGGCTTTTAGGACTGGGTTTTCCCTGGGTACATAACAACGAAGAGAAAAGTATGACACAAACTTGCGATAGAATTCTGTCTTATCGCTGTTTTCTTCAGAAATGGTGAATGACGATTATTTTTTAGTTTCATATAGAGAATGATTATCGCGTGTCACTTTTTCTTAAGTAAAATAATTGGGAGGTAATTTTCAAAAACACAAGGAAAATATAATTCAATTACACTTTTCTGTAGTAATTTAATTATGAAATTTCATTGAACATTGCATCTTGCAGTGTTAAACTAACTTGGAAAATCAAGAAGTGAATTTCTAAAAAAGTTGATCTGATATGATCTGTTCTATGAATTCTATGAATATGAATGATCTAATTCTGTGAATTGTTAATACTTACCAATATGTAACACGCTACGTGATTCTTCTTGACACTGTTTTGTATTTAGCAACAGCCTATTATATAGGCTTTTAGGACTGGGTTTTCCCAGGGTACATTACAACGAAGAGAAACGTATCACTCAAACTTGCAATAGACTTCAGTCTTATCGCTGTTTTCTTCAGAAATAACGAATGACGATTATATTTTAGTTTCATATAGAGTATAATTATCGCGTGTCGCTTTTTCTCAAGTAAGATTATTGAGAGATTATTTTTAAGAACATAAGGCAAATAGAATTCAATTCAATTTTAATTATTCACTCATTGTAATTCTGAAATTTATTGAAAAGTTTTATAATTTATTATTCATATTATATTATTGTTATTTTTTTTTTTTATGCCTTTTAAGTTTTTGAACGATTAGCAGATATTTGAGATTTGTGTATTGATTGTAGTATGTTTCGACACCTAAGTGTCATTGTCCCTTACTATCAAATATAATTAGTTTCTCATGCACATATGTTTATTTTTTACAATGAATTATTTTCATGAACAGACTTCTAGATGTAGAAGGTAACAATTTTTAATGCTAAACGTTATAGCCACTAGCCACGTGTCATTTGCCTAATCTCTCTTTTGCTGGGTCAACGACACAAACATACGCTCTTTCTTTGCATCATTATCAGCAGTCGGGCCGTTCATCTGCAGCGCGAGCGCTGGGTCGAATTATTACGTCAACATCAAGATTATCTGATGGGTTGTTGCCTCCTTTTCTGAGATGTTTTAGTTTTACATGTGATTGTGAAAAAATATTGTGTGTGTACATGTGATATAGAGAAACATTGTTCATGGAATTCTCCGGTGTATATTTTCTCCATACATTAATGTAGGAGCAGACGATCCTTTTCCCGCTTGAACAATCGTATTCCCACCTTAGCCTCTTGGACATGACCACACGAAATCACAGCTGCGGTGGTTACGCGAGGTAATTTGAGAGCGACAACGTTGCTGAGAGCACGATAAAGAGACAGAAGAAGCATTTTGATTCCAATCTGGTTTAATTGATATGCATCATAGTTTAATTTTACAAACATAGGAAAACTTTAAAATCCTATTACTAATTTCAAATTGCGTAGAAATTGAAAGAAAATTCGGAACTCGGGAAAAATCCAAAAACAAATATTTGCTGTTTATCTATTGTGTTATGGAAAGCAACATTGTTAATACTTTTGTAGTGTTTAAACGTTTTTGTGGCTGTAAGTCACTAGTTATTAAATTTCCTTATTAAATTTAATAAATATGAAATTGTAATGTAAATGATAATTACGACAATTTTTTCTGTATTCTGAACAGCAGGTGATGTGGCTAGATATCGAATTCTGCTCTTCATAAATAATAAAATTGGTCAAGACAAGCTTCTAATTCTTTTATTTGGGAAGCCACCAACAATCACCAATACAGCAATATAAGTATTTTGATGCAATTTCAACCGACTGGTTGTCGCACCGTCTCGTGTATCTCGTCCCCGATGTTTGCCCGCCGCTAGCAAATCTGTTCACCGAAACTGACGTGAATTGTCCCGTAAGAAGTGGATGTTGTAACCCGGGGACCACGGTGTTCCTTTCTCGCTAACATTTGAGATGCAGCGCCGATATTCATATCGCCCTGCGGGGTATTCTCTCTGGAGGCGTCTTCCCAAGTGGGCACTACCCCAGCCAGAACAAGCTCCAGCTCTTCGTTCGACTCCCGACAATTGTGGCAGTGTAGTACATGTAAGTGTGTGTGTAAGGGAGAGGAGTGGACGTCGCAAACATCGCGCGCAGCTGTAGCCCGTTTTATTAGCATTGCCTCAACATTCTTTTTTTATTTTTTTTATTTATTTTACGTCAAAAAACAGTTAAAAACTGCGTATGACGTGCTATGGGGAAAAGTGAATTGTGTGCACATTTTCAAAATTCTGTGATCCCTACACTAAGTCATATACTACTTAAATTTTGAATTTTTGAAAGGGAGAAAAAAAACAAACAAAAACTCCCATGTAATAAAATCTACTTTCAAGGATAAACAAGCAATAAATTTTGAATTTTGAAAGGGAGAAAAAAAACAAAAAAACTCCCATGTAATAAAATCTATTTTCAAGGATAAATAAGCAATAAATTTTGAATTTTGAAAGTTTGAATTTTCTCCTGGCGTAATCAAAGAAAGCGCGGAAAACTCCTTTCAGAGCATCCAGCTATCCTCCAGGAAGTGTTGGAATTCTCTTTCTCAAAACAAGCTATTTAGTCGAAAATTCGCCACCAACGGAACTCGAACCTTACGATCTCCTGGCGAATAACGCTGAAGATGCAACGCTGTGAGTTACCGCAGCGGGTAAGCCCGCGCACAGGCATTGTTGGAGCCCTCGGTTGTCAAGGCTAACGCAAGTAACCTGTGCTTGCGGCTGAAGCAGGGGTGCGCGCTATACCAGCACTGATAGCACAAGCTTTATGGTCTTTGCATTAGGATGAAATAAAACACACGCAAGTATGAAATTTACGCTAATGTGTCCTAACAGGAAATACAGCCAAATACAGGGTGAGTCACGTAACTTTAGCGCCTCTTGCAGTTTCTGAACGGTTGAAGTTATGCGATTTTTAACGAATTGCTTGAGAGAATGGAGGTTATTGATGCATTTCTATTTTATCACTTGTATTTTGCGAGTTATTCGGGAAAATTTGTTTTTCCAAATGGAACTATGCATTTTTACTTTCTCGTATACGTCCGTATATACGGCGTAATATACTTAATATAGAGAAAGTTATGTAATGCTGCGCGAAAAAACGGCGGATTTTTGAGGGAAAAAATTCATTGATAGGCTCTGGTGGCGAAAAAGTCCATTTAACTAAATTAAGAGAAAAAATCATCTAACACGTGGTGTAGCCAAAATCCCTGTTTAGTGGGTCCTTAATGCTGAAAAACCAATTGGAAGCAAAACGTCCGTCTGTCCGTCCGTCTGTGAACACCTAAACCACACCTACGATCGAACGCCTAAACCACACCTACGATCTTTTTCGAATTGAAGAAACATGTTAATCTGGCTCTAGTTGAAGCTTTGAAATTTTGAGAAACATTCTTTAAAATTTTGGGGTACTTTACATGAAGTCTCCCGGATATTTTCAATATTTTCTCAAAAAATGCTCCAATTTTTTTCTTTAAATGTTTGGGATGGATAGTGCCAAACAAAATTTATACGATGACATGGGTGCTAATTGCACATTTTAATATGACGTAGGATTCATTTTGCTGCATTTATTTGTGTTTTTTTTTAATCACACATGAAGCCACAATGTTTTGAAATAACCCACACGCCATTAATATGCACATTTCCATTGATTTGTATACATTATTGTATTTGTTAGTAGAAGTACTCAAAATGACTCGTAATGTTTTTCAAAACTCAATAGATTCCTTAAAAATGCTTCAAATTACGCATTTACAGTAATGCTTAATCATTTTCTTCGGTCGGCTCCAAATTCGATACGGCTTCAAATTTTTCAATAAAAGTTTCTATTTAGGACGACGTTACAGCCTTCTTTAATATAATTAAAATATAATTTAGGTTCTACTATTTAGAAACCGAAAAATTGCGAAAATACCAAAAAAGAAAATTCTTTGAGCTGTAGTAGATGGAAGCCGGCGAGGAGGAACAAGACCATACTGTACCAGTCCACACCAAGGAAATTAGAAAACTTTACTACGAGAAAGTCTGAGCCATTCTGGAGCATCTCTAGTTTAACTCTATCGTGACGAGCGTAAGAAGACGAATCCAATGATATACATATTGTTATATGTTACATAAGATGTTTTTTAGTAAATTTGATATTTTTGTGCTTTTGTGCTTGTTAGTGATTCCCGCGCGTCAGCTGATAAGGTCATTCATCCCGTAAGTGTAGCTTGTTTTTTCTCGGAATGAGGTGGTAGTGGTGATCTTCCCTTGCTGGATGTCGGGATCCGGCGCCGACCTACTGTCAGTTAGCGGGGTTTTCTCTATCCAAATACCTCCCGAACATGGTGCACCGCCCCAGCCCGGAATACTTCCGATCGGTCTCCTGGTATGTGTGGTAGTGTAGTGCATGTTAGTGTAAGTGTGTGAGTATAGGGTTGAAGATACAAGAACAAGAGATAAGTTGAAGAGACAAGGGAGGGGAAGGAAAGATCGCGCGCGATCCGTGGCCCGTTTGTTAGGGTGCTGCTCCGACATTCGCAATTGACAGTATACGACATGTAACACTTTCTTTCTGCCTGGGAGCGACGAGCCGGCCAGGTGCCTCCTCCGCTCTGCGGCGAGATTCCCGTCACCTCGGCGTAAGTCTTTCTACACTCCGAGTTAATTATAGCGAATTCTGACATATGATCAGCTGGGACGAGATTATCCAATCGGGAACTTTGTTATCTCTTGATTTTGGTGCTGAAGCTGCCGAGTGGATAACGGCGGCCCAGCAGATCAAACGTCACGAGTCACTACAATCAAATCGGATTATACTAGCATGATTGTGGTACGAAAACGCACAAGGCCACAATATTGACGCATAGGGATGTAAGGCTAATATTAAACACAGTATTTCTCATTTCTACGTCATTTAATGAAGTAGTATTTGGAAGTTAATTTTATTCCTCCTCTTCAGAAGTGGACACAAGCAGTCATTAAATTTTATTCATCATTCAGCTACGTACAGCAAGAGAGTGAGGAAGTCACTTTGAAGCTCATGAAAGTATGCGCCGATTGTAATTCTCCCCTACGTCACAACGAGTTTCGACTGATTTTCGATGAAAAACAAATTTAAAAAATACTAATTAACCTTTAACCAATCATACAAGGAAGCATTTCCTGTTCTATCAGCACTAGTTTTGTATTGTTTATTTTATTGTTATTCTTTTTTTCATTCACAAAGTATAAAATGCAATAGATAAGGCTTAATTCACACACTATCTTATGTGATAATGCATAACAATTCAGTGAGCCAAATTTTTTTAGCTCAAATTTTTAATACTGAACTCAATCTCCGTGACTGTGTCTCTCAAGCTCAGCAAACGGATGCAACTCAGCAAGCAGCCCCCTTGCGTATTGTATTAATTTGCACGCAGTGTGATTGTGTTATCTGTAATCCGGAAATAATAAACCCTAAGTGGGTTTTCTTTCCCCATAATCATATTTTCTTTCATAATCCAGGCAGTGAGGTAATTCAAACATGATAAAAAACAAAAAAACTGTTTTGGTATTATAGAAAAAATATTATATTGGCTGTTTACAAATGAAAGGAATTTTTCCTGAACAAGGCATGTCAGTAAACAAAGCATCCTTATTAAAAGATCCACAATCCTGATCAGGTTCATCACCCCAAGGCTTATTATCAGGTTGTCCGGGGTGCCATTTCATGTAACCGGTTTCATTTAACGGATCTCCTGCAACAGAAAATATGTATTTTACACATACAGCCCGCAATAGTATTCGTATATTTAAAAAGTCGAAATTTGGGACAATTGCTTGACTCAGAAAAAGAAGAAATAAAGTTGGCTACCGAACTATTGAAATGTTAATAGTGGAGATAAACTGTGTGATCTTAAATCATCTGCGAATACAGGACGCTTCGTGGCGCGACACAAGAATTTCATATATGGTTATGAGCACGAGCTCATACTAAGCGGCGGGCACGGCGCGGCGTGATTTGGGGCAGTTGTTAATTAACGATGTGTTTTCGAGGCTGCCAATGTTTCCCAATGCACTAACACCATCAAAACTGAGGTGTTATTGTAATAACACCTCACACTATTGTAATAACACACACCTCGCTATTGTAATAATACACACACACACACACACATCCCCCATTGTAATAACACCACAAGGATTTGGGAAGGAATTACTCAGACAATGAATTCTTCAAGTTGTAGTTATATTATATACTCGTAACTAATACATTTTCTAGCCTATTTATAGACAAATAAAACTGAAAAGTAGTCGCGTCCTGGCCGCTGTGGCGGTTAGAAGCTCCGTCCGCTCCGCGCAAAATCACATTGTGCGTACGTCCACCGATTCGGTGGTTGTCAGTCTCTTTTGGTTTAATGTATTGTAAGAAGTGGTGAGCTACATTACATTTAACACATCTAGATTGAACTTGACAGTTAGTCTGAGTATGATTGAATCTTTGACATTTTTTGCACGGTATTTTTTAAAATTAAATAATTTAAATATTTATTTAGATTGTTTGTGTTTTGAACATTAATACCTTTAAGATCAAAAACACAAGTTTGTAGGGGCTCTCTAGCTATATTGTATAGTCTAACTACCTTGATGACTGGATATTTTAAATTAATTAGTTCATCCGGTATTTCACTTCCACTTCCGGAATGCCTTTGCATACTACTGAGAATGGTTTGCTAGTTAGATCACGGTAGGAATAATATGCCCCTTTTTCTTTTCCACAGTACTTTTTGAAATTTCTGAAGTCTTGTATCGTAGTAAATAAAATTTTTGTTTCGTTTTTCGCACTTTAGTTGTGAAGTTATTTGTAATCTTTTTGATCTGTTCATTGAGTTGGGGATATTGTTCACCAATTACATGGATGGAAGGTGTTTTTATATTAGAAGTTTCAATGGGTTTAGTTGTTTCGCTAGTATTGGTTTCATTATTTAGTTCACTGAAACTAGAAGTTTCTTCTACGTTGTACGCGTAGTCTACGTCATTTGGAAGTCGCTGACGTTTTGTTAACCTCCTAACTAAATTGAGTGGTGAACTTACTGTTGAAGGAGTATTTTGATTTGGCACTGTATGTAGATTGGATTGACGGCTTGGAGGGCTTATTGGTTTGTTGATTACTGGTTGCCCTCCGAATATGTCACTGAATCGTTGCATGCTAGTATTGCTGTGGATTGATTTCGCTGACGGCTCCTGACGGTTGTTATAATTGCTAGGGCTGACCTGTTTGTTGTTAATGAAGTTGTTGTTGGATTTGAAACTGAAGGTTTGGCTGCATTGATTGGTGCGTTTTATTTAATGATGTAATATGGATCCGAAAATGAACGGTGATGTAATTTGATGAATTCTGAAAATGAATGATGTAATTTGCATTTGAAAATAATCGGTGTATTGATGTCAAGGCTACAAAATTTTTAGGTCTCTCAATTCAGTCAAATCTCAAATGGAACGTCCATTTAAATGAATTGAACACAAAATTAAGTTCATTATGCTAAACGTTCAGATTATTTCGTATTGAGCCTTCATACTGATCGTTATATATATTTCGCGAATGTTTATTCCTGCCAGAGATAAGGCATAATATTCTGGGTCAATACTTCTTAGAGTTCCCAGACTTTCAGAAGTAAAAAATTGGTACAAATAATAACCAAATCCTACCCACGTGATTCTTGTAAGCCTCTCTTTATTAATATAGGAATTTTACCAATACCTTGTCCCTTAAGTACCCACGACTCTTAAGAAACTTCGAACAGCCCTCCCCCCACGACATAAAATCTGATCAGTGATATTATTTTATCTATATTATCTATATTTATATTTCATTTAAGACAAGTGCAACATGCTGGGCCATGGAAATGTTTTCTTTTATAGATTTACACAAGAAATTACTAATTGCAAAAATTAAATCATTTTGAATTCTGTTAGAAGTGCCTTTAAATGTTTTGGAAAATGTTAAGTATTGTTGGAAGGTCGTAACGTACTTACTCAACAAATTTAGAAGTTCGATCAACGTAGCCTTTGCTAACCGACTCATTTTGACAATGCCTTCCGAAAGGCAAATCCTTTGAAAAAAAATTGTCGCGGCAATCAGGCATTGTAATATGACTCCATTCGTTCTGTGTAATTATGATGCGTTACATCAGATAGATCAATTTAAGTTTTAATGCTGACACTTTAAAACTCGCCAGCTGAATAAGAGGATATAAATGACTCTGTTATTTTTGATTGTTTTTGAGAGACTGTGCAAATTGATTTTGCGTTCTTGATTCCTCATATTTCAAACATGGGAAAACACTGATCATGGCTCAGCAAAATAATTTATTAGATTCTAGTTTCCTATTAACCAACTGGTGTTTTTCATATTTTGAGGTGTTAAAGAAGCGGAAATGGTCCCTTCCCTTTTCTTTGCGCAAACACCTGAAGACATGTTCTGGAAGCTTCCAGACAGTCAAGAGCGCATGCGCGAACTGCCTAATGTATTTAGACGGAGCACAATGTCATGCTCAGTTCGGGCCAGGTTGCGGCGCCTACTACCTCCGTCTCTTGCAACCGCTTTCTGTCTTTGTCAGCAACAGCGGTGTATGCTCAATGAAGGGCCGAACGCCGGAGCTAATTACCCTTACTTGGCAGAATTTTAAAAACGAAGCTTAGTTCTCAATGGCGTAAGTGGTGATTTCAAAATATAATAATTAATCATTGTCTTTTCTCCAGGGTAAGCGCAGCATTCCTAGCTTACCTGAAATGCATGCCACTGCTGGGGAATCATAATGAGCACTGTTGGTCGCATATAGTATCTCTATTGCGTTTGCAAACAAACTTGATGCGTTAAGTATCCCCGACTCCGGGCTACTTTGTTCGTTCATTTTAACCACTCACAGTCACTGGTTGCCATTGCACTCACTATTGGAAATATTTAAATAAAATGTAGCAAATATAAACTGTTAATTATTTTATTGTGAAAATATACTGTTCATAATATTTACAATGAGATTTTCGTGCGACACGTTACAATAATGTGAAATTTCAAGCTCTATTTTACAGAATATTTTTGAGATTTTTAAAACTTTCATTAGATGTCATTTGAAGCACTTCAGCTGACAAAATCAATAGTGTTTATAAGTCGCTGGAAAAGTCTACTTTAACGGCATGAGAGATATTAAGAAAATACATTTGTGTACTTTTTGAAAAACAAACGAATACATTAAAATGAACTTTCCGTCATATTAAACAGTGCAAGTAGCACTATTGGTTAGAAAAGTTTGAAGAAAAACTTTGGAGCCTTTTTTGAGAAAATGGCATTTGAACGTTTCTGCAAATGCGGAATTTTGAACTCATTTTCACAGAAAACTGTGTTTTTTCGAGAAACTTTATATGACATTATTTAAATCACATGTATTCATAAAAATAGTAATGTGAACTAATAGTCGCTAATGTAAATATTAACGACGTGAGAGACAGGTAAAAAAAGTTTGATTTTTGTAATTTATGAAAAACCGAAAAGAGCAATATGGAGTTCACGTCACCCTTTACAGTACTTTCAGCACTATCCCTACCAAAAGTTTGAAGAAAAAGTTTTTGTTAACGTTTTTGAAACAAGTTTGTTTTCGTTATTTTTAATATTGCACATATTTCTCGCAACATTCCGCGAAAACTACTAACATTTAAAAAAAATGTATAATACCTTCTTGAAAGAATCAACTACGGGGAACAAATTTCAATTGAAGGAAAAATCTCAATCTTTAATTTTGTAGTTGAAGGAAAACGCCGAAAATTTGAATATTTTGCAATTTTCAAAAATTAAGAGTTAATGACGAAAACCGGACGGATGCCTTCTTTATAAATGTATTTTATTCTATTCTTTCAAAAATTTAAACATAAATTTGGACCTATTTTTGAGAAAATTTAAATATATCTCAGGGGCATCAAGTAAATTACACCCAAAGTTTGAAGAAAGATTTTCAAAATCGCAGCGCCGTTGGTCGAGCCAGATCGACCGGAGAATATCCTAGCGCCTAAACCATACGTAGGATTTTTCCCAAATGGAAAAAATCCTACGTATGGTTTAGGCGCTAGTCGTGTTCACAGACGGACGGACGGACGAACGTTTAGAAAAAATCACTTTTTCGGTATGAGGGGACCCCAAAACGTGTATTTCCCTTTGAAATCTCGAAATCGATTTTCTGCAGCTCCATATATACCTAGGTATATAAGGAAGTAAAATTCCCGTAAAGCAAAGAATCCAAGAACATTTATTTACCCAAGTAAACAACGGCATCTTCATTTCCATTGTTTGGATTCCAGCACATAAAGATAAAGAAGGGAATGAAAAAGTAGATATACTTTAAAAATAAGGTTACGAAATAGTGGAATGAAAAATGTTTGACTACCATTTCCAAACTTCACCTCCTAAGGTAATTCGTCATCGAATCCAATCTCCCTAACCTCCAACTCACTAGATTCCAACAAGTCCAAATTACGAGACTACGTATTGGCCAATTTAATCTCTCTCATATTCACCTAATAAAAAATACTGACCAATTACCCTGCCCTAACTGGCAAATTTTCGCAAAGCGTCGATACTTTTCTACATCAATAAATGTTTTCTATGTCTGTGAAAACATTGACAAAAACCATCGATGTTTAAAATATCCCATGTTTTAATATGATGAAATGTAGCGCCGTAAAATGCCCTGGTTCTAATGTGCTACACAACCGTCAATACTAAAAAGACAATATCACTTGAACTGTATGCAACAGTCCGACATGTATTCCTCGATTGCCTTTTCAGTACACGCTCTACGGCTCGAATTGCGCAAACTCATTGGTGGCCCCCACTCTCACCCTCGCCCTTCCTCCCCGCCCGCATTTGCACGAGTGGCTCGCGCGCGGCTGCCGAGGTCTGGGAAAAATGCTGTGCCTACCATGAACAAAACCTTGAACAACGTTTGCCCAGATTTACCCAACCAAAATTTTTATTGCCCACTTACAACGAAGATATAGAAATATTTTTTTTTGGTCGAATTCACGATGATCGAAAAAATCCAGTTATTGTCACATGATTTGCACATATTTTTCTCGCATCTGTCGAACCCATATTTTGCCCCTCTCCTTCCAATAGATAAATGCAAGAAACATTGAAAAGTTTATATCCCTTTGGCCGAAACAATCACACGAATTCGTAAAATTTGAAGTAATATTGCTTTAATGGTAATAAAGTCAATGACAGTAAAATGGTAGTAGTGGTAGTAAAATTAATGGTAATAAAATTATTCAATAGGAATTCAAAAATAATCCAATGGTTCTAAATTAATATTACTTCAATGAAGTAAAAATACTAGATTTTTTTTCCAACCCAATTAAAAAAATTTAATAGATAACGACTCAACCACACAAACTACAATTATCATTAACAGAAATAAAAAAATTTCAATCTTATGCTACGAACACATTCGAACAGTTCCAAAAGGATACAAGCAATCTTAGTTTTCGTTAGTGCTTCAAATGCGTTTTTCGGATACGTTTGCCTTAAAAATGTAAAATACTGCTCTACATAATAAAATATAGTGAAATATAAATTGACAAATCGGTTTTAAATCACTTGAAAATGTCTATTTCGTAAATATACGACAAAACGTTGATTATAACTACGAAGAAACAAACATTTCATTACATTCAAATCTTTGCCCTACAGAAATTCTCAGTTGTCCTATTCAATGAATCAACTAGTTATTTTTAAGCAATCAAAGTGATTCGACTGTGATGTTTTCTGCTGATCTGGCATACCCACCTAGCACCGTGCGGTAGTCCGCCTCCAGGCCGCGGTCGTGGAAACCCGCCCACGCCCAGCCAGCCCACGTGGGCGCCTCCACCGTCACTTTTCTGTTGAGGAACTGCCTCACCACGTGGGCTTCGGCCTCGCTCGTCAGAAACAGCAAATGGAGCCTTCGCTCACACAGGTGGAGTACGCCTCGTTCCAGGTGACGGACTTCGGGTGGAACTTGTAGTAGCCCAATCCCGGGAACACTTCGTAGTCAGGGAGCCTCACACGAGCTGGTGGCGCTGTGAAGAGAAATTGACTTAACGCAAAATCGGCTACTGAATGTGTAACCGAGCTGCTAGAAGAGATTTGAGTGGCATTTACCTGTGACGATGGCCACGGTGTCGAAGATCTCCACACCGTCGCAGTTTCTCACGCTTTGCGACGCTTCCACCCCGCCCAGGTCGTCTGCCGGCTGCCAGGAGTTGCCCGCTTTGCAGGTGCACCTGGAGCGATTGGATGATTAGCATTTCCGTGCGCATCAACACATGTCGTTGTTAGTCCCGTGAGTGTAGTGTATGTAAGAGGGTGGGGGTGGCGTTGTTCACTCCCTCTGGAGACCCACGTGAGATCCATCGCCGACCTTCATCGTCAGCCAGCGGATTTCCCTCTCCATGTAACTCCTCGAGAGGGACCCGCACCAGACAGGACAAGATTTAATCCCGACTGGTGCCTTGAGACTGCGGTCGAGCAGTGTACGTAAGTATGAGTGACTGTGTGTAAAAGGAGAAAGGAGAAGTATGAGAGAGGAAGATCGCGCGCGGCCCGCGACTTTTTGTCAATGTTCTGCATCATCATGCCGATTCCTCTCACTCTAGATGTTTTATAGTCACGAATAATTAGGTGTTAATGGTTTAATGTAGGTCAGGAATAGAAAGGAATGAACATGTAAATAGTAAATTATCGCGCTTTCTTTATCGTGGTGTTTAGTCAGAATCCGTGTCCAATGGATCCTTGTTATCCTACTTAGTACTGCTACAACGGCGCGTACTTCCTCGCATTATTTGTAACTGCCCGTATTGTTTGCAACACATCTTGCAGACATGAATGAATAATTTCACATATAAATTGAACATGCAGAACTAAAGACATCTAATATATTTCATTATGAATGTATTTCTTTGTCAGCGGAAGAACTAGAGATATTTATGCTGTTAGGAACCGAGCTGTGGAGAAACACTAAGTGTGACACCCGAGACTCGTGTCGCGCCGATGGGGCCCTGTGTTAGTCACGCACGAGGGACCTGGCCGGGAATCCCCCCGGTCAAATAAACACAAATTTAGGCCACATTAAAAAAAAAGCTTTCTGACGCAACTCTGCACTCCACGTGGAGGACGCGTTCAACCCTGTTCGAAATTTTCCATCACATGAAATTCTCAACTGCTATTGGACAGAACACCGAAACCGAGACCACCCATTGTCGCAAATTCTAACGAATCAAATTGAGCCTTCATAGAGATCCGGGAGGGGCAGTCGAATCACGTACGGGACTAACAGACGGAAAAATATTTTGGTGGCGTGTAGACGCAGGAGATGAAAGGGAGCTTTCGTGGCGTGTAGACGCATATAATAGATTGAAAAAGCCTTTCGTGAATTATCAGCAATTAGTTGGAAAAGGAAGCACTGCCGTTGTGCAGTTTAATCGGCAGTAGAACATTACTGTTTGCACCCTTTTCACTTTATTGCGAGCACATGCCGCACATTACAGTGCCATACGACAACGCCAGTGCCGCCTCCGACGGTTGCGTACTGCCCACTGTGTCGGACGTGCAAGCCTGTTGGTGAGGAAGCCGAACTTCAGCTGATTGGGTCCGGAGACGTCCGCCAACGCCATCGAGCCGTCACCCATCGCTGATGCCCGTCATGAACATACGTCCAGAGCTATGTAACTTTTATATCAGGTAGCCGCTCAGTGCAATTCCCGTCAAGGGGCGGATTATAAAAGGACTCTAAAAGTTCCAAGCTGAGATTATTATCGTGGCTAGATTCTCTTGTTTATCTAGTTAAAAAAAATTAAAGTCAACAGACAAGCCTCTGTAAAAGAATTTTTTTTATTTTTTGTTTTGTAAAAATCATTTGTAAAGAATTTCATTGTATGCTTCACTCATCCTCATCATATCACTATTATCACGTAATTAAATTGTTCTTTGAATGTAATTTTCTCTATGTCCTTCATTATTTACCAACACCTCCTGATCCATTATATATATATATATATTCTTCCCGACTTTAAAAAAGTTGAATATCCATTTTATTAACGTAGAGATGCGCCTTGCCATATCTCTGTCTCATGAATGTCGCCGACCAACAATTAAATTTTTCGGAAATAACTTCTGAAAAAGTCATCGCTATATTGGATGGCAATGACACGTACGGTGGTGTATCAAACTAGCGTAATCAACGTTTGTACATAACTATGGTTCTCAATTTTTTTCAAAATTTCTTTCATATTATATTTAAATCGTATTATTAAGAGAGGAAAAATATTGGGCTAATTTCAATTATGGTTTGCGGAGTGGTTGAAAGAAAATACACCAATATATTGAGAATACTAATTGTGGATTAGAGTTAAAATCGAATTAACTTTTGAATTTTCAATAGTAATTTCAAATAAAACACGTTAATCGTTTTTCATAACCTTTAATCCAATCTTCCTCTCCGATAATTTTTCTCGTGAGTCATATTTGGTAGGACACCTGTATACATTTCAATATTTCAAGTAGAAATTACATTAAATCTACTAGTTTTGTCAAAAAATGTACATTTTTTTATAATGAGATCATTTTTTAAAGTAGAGTTTGTTTAAAGCTCCGAAAAGAAGACTAGCACCATGTTTATTACCATGCTTCCATACATACTATGAGAAAATTTAATGCCAACTTGGGAACCGTTTTTAAATTTAAAACTGCCTTTATTTCACGCGAAAACTACTAAAATTTTCGAAAATTTACATGACCTTATTTAAATCTGTCTTTACGGAATTTATTTAAATATTCAAATATACTTATTGGTTTTCGTTATAGAAAGACGCTGAAAAAAATTGAACTTTTGAAATTTTCGGAAAATCATCGATTTCAGCGAAAATGAGACCTGCCTCTCTTATGCGTTCTTTAGACTATACAATAACAAAATTTTATCAACAAATTTGTGCCATTTTTTAAAATTTTGAAAATGCTTCATGTAAAATACTTCCAAAATTAAAATATCAGTTTCAAATTAAAGAGGCCCCGACATCATCCAGATCAATTGGGAAATGTCAATTTTGGAGAAAATAGGTTGAACTGTTTAGGCGCTGTCGTTGACCACGGACGGACGCAGATGCATGGACGGTCGGACGGACAGACTGTCAGACGGACGGAGAGACGCTCGGACAGACGGACGTTTTCCCGTCATTCGATTTATCGGTATCAAGAACCCACAAAACATGAATTCTACTACCTAACGTGTTAGAGAAAGTAATTTACTATTTATAGGGACAAGATTTATCCACTTTCTCGTTACCAGGACCCGGCAAAAAGAGTTTTCCTGTTGAAAATTCGACGTTTTTCCTGCATTACAATACTTTCTCTGTACTACGAACACAATAGCGAGAAAGTAGAATCAATTAAGGGCAAACCGCTTGTCTCTCCATCTGCCAATCTCTCGGTGAACAACGGTATTGCAAAATTGTTCAGTGCATTTTCTTTAGAATTGATTTTTTTCAATCGAATGAAAGGAACTCGCAGCTTCTGATAAAAAAACGAATATTTTGATTGTTCGGAGATATTTTACATTAAGCCTCAAGATTTTGAAAATATTCTTAAAAATAAACCCAATTTATTAACCATTGCGTCAGGATCCTTAAAAAATGACGCAGGTCTCGTTTTCGTTGAAATCCCTGACTTTTGAAAACTTTCAAAAGTTCAAAATATTTTTCGTATTTTTCCTACAACTACAATATTGAAGTTAAAATTTCATTTTTAATGAAATCTGTTGTTGAAAGACAGATCTTGAAGTAAGGTCAAGTATAATATTTCGAACCTGTCGTTTTCCCTCACCTAGTAACCGTCTTGGAGCCGAGAATTACACCTTTCTCATAGGAGACAGTAGAGAGAGAGGGCCATTAACTTCAAATAAATGCCTGAAAGTATATACTCAACGTTTATCAAAACATTAACAAATGATACACATGTGAATTCCACTTTTTATTATCTATCAATTTTTGGTGATAAAAATACTTTCCTTTAATCTAGTGATGCTAACCAGCACATGCTTTCTCAAAAAATTAGAGAGTTCAACGATAATAAGACTCAGGCCATCTTTAAGAGTCCCTTCTTCTGTCCGAGGAAAAATATTTTAAGAAAATATTTGGAGACGTTTTTGCGAAAATGTTTTTTATATATTGCATTAATTTCATGCCCAAATTTCGTGAAAACTACTCGTTTTTCAATAAACTGTACTTACGTTTTTTAACAGTTGATTTTTTGGAAATGACATTCCCCAAGGCAAAAAATCTCAGTCTTCAATTTTGTAGTTTTGAAAAGTTACGTTTTTGCAATTCTTTATAATTCTGGGAGATGCCCGAAAATGATATCACCTTTTGTTTCGTTCTTTGTATATACGAGGAGGAAATTTTACAGAAAAAAATTAGAGCTTCTTTGAGAAAATATTTTTCTTAAAAATTGCATAAATTTCACACACTAATTAGTCTAAAACGTCTACGTCTATGACGTCTAAAACAATTGGCACATTTGCAATTTCAACAACTGACGGATTTCAATGTATGAACCTAGCACCATTCTCATGCAATTATACCCCTCAATGCAATTATACACTCGTTTAGTTAATTATTGTGCTATCTTATGCAAAAGTGTGGGGGTTTCTTGGGGATTTCTATAACGAGCATGTTTATGTTAATACTTACATATTTGTTTGTTTTGTTGTGAGTTTTGAAAATTATAGAATCCTTTTCATCATTGAAAATATAGATATACATTTTGCCGTCAATCGATTGATGGTGATTGCGGGAGCGTCAAATACTGAGGTAAATATTACCGTAAGTGTAGTGCGTGTTTTTCGTTCGGCGAAAGGTGGCGGTGATCTGCCCCCACTGGATGACGAGATCCGGCGCCGACCTACCGTCGACCTGCGAGGTTTACCCCAACCAGGTATCTCACACCAGCGGCGTACCGCCCCAGGCGGGCAAGTTCTAGGTCCCCGACCGATCTCCCGGTATGTGTGGTAGTGTAGTGCATGTTAGTGTGTGTCTGTGTGTATGTAAGAGGTGAGGATAGGACAAGGAAAAAAGATCGCGAGTGGTCTGTGGCCCGTTCGTTAGAATACTGCTACGGCATTCGCCTGGTATTAACAGGAGAAATCACGGAAAACTACCGACCAGAACAGCTGGCCGATAGAATTCAACCCCGAACTCCAACTGAATTCGCACTAGCTGATAAGCTAGTGTCGAAAATCCTACCGCCACCGTCGGGACTCGAACGTTGGACCTCCCGATCAGAGGAACTGCAGTGCCATCAGTTGATGCACTGAGCCACCGCTCCCGGGACCTTAATCGACTTTTAGGTACCAAGAACACACAAAACATGGATTCTGGCTACACATTTTTGAGAAAGTAATTTACTATATACAGGAACATGATTTGTCCATTTTGTTCGTTACCAGGGCCCGACAATAAGCGTTTTCACATCAAAATGTTTCGTTTTCCGGCCCAAGATTGCAATATTTTCTTCTTACATACGTAAGGACGAAAAATAAACGAAATTCGTTTTAAACTATACCAATCCCCTTCCCCATTGTCGACTTTTAATTACATTAAACCAAAATCGTGGGTCAAAGGGTAAATGTGTTAGCCCTTATATCACAAATGTGATACTTAAAGAATTATTTTTATTCGAAATGCAAACAATTTTGGGGCTTTGAATGCCATTTTAGGTAGTAGCTACTGTCTGAGAAGAAATGACTGAAATACAGTTCATGCTAATACGCGATGAACGCTTGATGATGTTCCCTTGTCAGTAGTCAATATGTTGCGACAGAAACATTATAATAGGGTCACTCACAGACGGAATAAAGAGATTGCATTACTTTGACATTGCGATGTCCTGTGGCGTTCCTTTGGCTCTGGAGGATGAGTTTGAAGTATGCTGCTCCCGCTGGATAACAGTCTGCTGTGACTTCACTTACCATTGATGTTACCAGAATTTGTATGACAATGAACACGTATACTAATGTCATCGTAAGGTGGTATTTTCTCTCAGAATTCATTGTCTGTGGGTAAAATGATTAAAAACATTAATATTGAGCTTACATATTTATATTTAAATCCCTTCAGTGGAATTTAACTTGCAGTGTTACACACTCTTATAGAAACCATATATAAATTATTATATTCCTCTGATGTAATCGGCTTAATTCTATAAATAAATTGTTAATACTTACCAATATGTAATGACTTTAAAACCTACTCGACTCTTATTGACGTCACACTCTGTATTTATTGTATCAACAGCCTTTTATACAGAGTTACAAGACTGTTTTTTCCAAGGATACATTATATCGATAAGAAAAATAGGACCCAAACATGAGATAGAAGTCGGTGTTATCGCTTGTTTTCTTCAGAAATGACAGATGATGATTATTCGTCAGTCGCATATACTGTATGTTAAAGCGGATAACTTTTTATTAAGTAATATAATTGGAAGATTACTTTCAAAATCATTTGGTAATGTAATATTTTAATGAACTATTTTGTAATCATTTATTTTAATATCACGAATATTTTTGTATTACATTATGTTTTATGTTATTGTTTATTGAATTTATTAAAATTTTGAAGACATTAGTTTGCTTTCCCTCAACTTGATTGAGGAAGGAGGGAGCAAAGTCGAGAGAACACTACTAAGATATCAAACGCCAATACTTTCTTCAACTTATTTAAAATCTATAAAATACATTACATATACATTATTGCTGTGCCTTTTTATGGTTTTTAATTTTCTGTTACCTGTTTCTAATTTTTTTATTTAGCACATTTCGACAACATTCATCGCGTGTTAGTCTCGCTTCCTAACACGTGTAATCAGATATTAATGTACACTTAAATTGTGAAGTTTGAGTTATGTTCCTTGAATTGTTTTCTGGAGGTTGAAAGTGTCAATTTGTAATAATACAAAGTTTTAGCAGTGAGGCCAGTCTCGGTTTTTCAGGTTCAACGGCACTTTACGGATGATGAGCGCAGTGCCTTTCACAGCAGTTTCAACATCTGCCCGTCCATCTGATGCGCTTGAGCTGCGTCCATTTATTACGTCAATCCAACTTATCTGGTTATAGCATTTTTATTCCAAAGTAGGTGAATTATATTATCTTAATTATGTATCATATTTTAATTATGACAAACATATAGTAAAACATAAATTCATATTACTAATTTCCGATGAGCGCAAAAATTGTAAGAAAACTACGTACGCAGCCACCGTCCATGTTCGAGGAGGGTTCGGTAGATTTTCAGGAACTCAGGAAACATGCAAGTCTATGAAAGTTTCAATTTTTACAGAAAAATACAAATATTTGATTGTGTTATTCCACCTTTCATCAAATTGCACGTACGGAGTGGATTTCCATAAAAAATGCGTCACTGCTTATCACCCAGATGACGGCATGCGACTCCTAGGAAAAGGCTGCACCCATTTAAATATTTGCAATTTACCTGTTGCACTATTAGATATTCTTCTTGTGTAATGGACTATTGTATTGTGCACACACTGCACTATGTTAGGGAAGAATTCATGGAAATTTTGTTAAAATATTATTTTAAGCAGATTTGCTGCTGCGCGCTACTCGTAGTTATTAAATGTGATTAGGAAATTAAATAAAGATAAATTTGTAGAGTAAAAACGAATTACAACTAACGTAGTTTTTTTTGTCATCAGATCAGAAGGAAACTGTCCTAAGCCATCGAAAGCTACTCTTGCATTTGATAATAATGTTGACCAAGACAACGCTCCTAATTCTTGTATTTGGAAAGCCGTACACAAGTTACCAAAAATACAATATTAGTATTTTCATGCTATTTCGGCAACTTGTGCTTCTCGTCGCGCCATATCGTGTATCGTAAGCGATGTTCACTTTCTGTTCGCTGCTGACCCACAAGGCGATGTTCACGAGTTTTCCACAGCTTGCAAATCTTTCACGTTTTGTTCTCCGCTACTGACGTCAATAGCATTAATTTTGTCCAGTTTTCTTGCCTTAATTTTTGCTTCTAAGATAAAATTAACTACACTACCTGTGCACGTTTTCTAGAGTTCAGTTGGAAATATAGTTATTCAAATTAACGTTCTATGTATTCACGCGACAGTAATTCGGTTCCTTCACGAAGAACACGATGAGGGATCATGGCCTAAATCAGTAGCGGATATGCCGTTGCAAATAGCTTTTGTTTCATGGAAGCAAATATTTTCCTGTCAAAACGCATTTTCCTCTGTATATTTGAATTGAACTTGTAGACGGGTTAGGCTATGTATCCCAGAATTTAAGAAAACGTTTAAAGAATACACTTCCCCCATAAACGCCATAAACAGTTTTAAACTCGTTTTGACGTTAAATAAATAATAAAATACATTAGAGCCGTATTGGATCAATTATAGAAATACCGTTTTCAATAAAATGTTAGACCGGGAGAGGTAGCGCAGACATCAACTGATGTCACTACAGTGTCTCTGATCGGGAGGTCCTCAGTTCGAATCCCAACAGTGGCAAGGTTTCCGACACTTGCTTGTCAGCTAGGTCGAATTCAGTCGCTATCTAGAGACGAATTTAGAGGTCCGGGCTCTGATCGGTAGTTTTGTCGTTTCCTGGTTTAACACCAGGCGAATGCCGGGACAGTACCCTAACGGACCGCGCGCGATCTTTCCTTCCTCTTCCTTGTTCTATCCTTACACTAACACGCACCCTTCCACACTTGCCAGGAGACCGTTCGGTAGAGATTGTCATGGCTGGGGTGGTTCCCCGATAGTGGGAGATACCTGTTTGAGAAAAACCCGCAAGCTGACAGTAGGTCACCGTCAGATATCCCCATTCAAGGAGAGATGTTCGTCGCCACCTTCCGATGACAAAAATATACAGCACTTACGGAACTAATGACGAGTAGTTATCGTGCCCGGAATCACTATCCAACCAACCAATAAAAATTTAGATATTTTTTGTACGTTATATACACAGCTGCTTCAGATATATGAGAGAATAGTGGGTGTTGACGGAACGACCAGAAGTATACCTTCATTTCGAAAAATCAATTCTTGAATTGAAACTCGCATTACTTCCTTGTGCGATTCTACGCATGTTCAAGAATTACCTAGTGGTTTTCAAGCATGAAAAAGTGAAACTAGAGCGCCGCCGCGAGATAGGAATACTGGAAAGAGCTTTTCTCCCACTTTGGTCAGAGGCCCAAAAACGTAACCGTTTTTCAGCGCGCACAAACACCTAAATCGTTTTTCAGAAAAAAAGTTCATTTTTCTTTAAGACTTTAATTTTGTAAATTACGGTTGTTTCGCTAAATCGTATAATTGTGAAGATATATTCCAAATACTAAAAACAGGACGATTTTTTTAGTTTTTATCCATTTTCTCTGTGAAGCCGACCATTTTTGAGGTGGAAAACATAAAATTCGAATTCAGCGCCCTCAAAAACATATAGAACATTTGAGAAAAAACTCCCGGAATTTTTTCTTGTATCAGATACATTTTGACTGAACTATTAGTAATAACTGATGACAGCCCTAGGGCCGCTCATGGGCAGCGTATTAGCTTTCCGTGGTGTGATTCCGGTCGACGCAAAAATAGTTAAAGCTTTCCTTTAAAATCGTCTCAGTTTCTGTAGCTGAGTGACGAAAAAAGCTCCGGCAAGCGGAGTTTCCTTGTTACATGAAGGGAATACGTCATGTTCGCCACATGTCTCTCTTTCCTTCAAGCGTGGGAATAAACTAAGCCCGGGCATGGGGGATACTGTTAACTAATCGGCAAAGTCGGACAATCGGCCCAAAATGCGAAATACATACATACAATAACTGAAGTTATAATTAAATTATCTTTATAGTGTATATTATTTACTTACCTGTAAAATATATCATAGGTGAATAAATAATTGTTCAATGGAAAAAGGGGCCCAAAAATGGTGTGCCTCTTTGTTTCAAGCTCGGAATGGCTATTTTAATGAGAAGCGTTGAATCAGAAACTTTCGATGGTTTACATAGATGCAGCATATTTCAACTGTGTTGTTCACGAGGCATTCTCACAATAATAAAAGTAATCAGATAATAATGTACACATGTTAATTGTAATAATGAATTGCTTTAATTGAATTTTGGAGGTTAAATAATGAAAATTTAAATGAATTGAACAGAATTTTGAGGTTAAATGAATGAGAAATTTAAATGAATTGAACAGAATTTTGGAGGTTGAAATGTCAACATTTAATGATAACGTTGTGCCATGAGGCCAGCCTCTTTTTTATGGTGAATGGCAGGAACTAGCGCTGGCATTACTCTTTCCCTTGAAGTTTAAACTCGTATTCTAGTTATTTCACGTTCGATCGGCCTGTTCTTTTAGGGGACTGTTCAGATCAGGTGTTTGCTTTCCGTTTGTAGATTTGTGTATAACTGCTGCACTGCCCCGTACACCGACGGGGATTAAGCTCAGGTGTTTTAATTTTTATGTTGGGTTTCTTCTCTTTTGAGGTATGTAGGTCGATGAAGAGAGAAAAGAAAAGGATAGGATGGGAGTGGAAAGAAGGATTTGGTGGAAAATTTTGTATTTTTAGTTTTTATATTTGTTGTTTTTTAAGGTATTTAGTTGAAGGGTTGGGTTTTCGTAAAGGGGTTTGGATGGTGGAATTTTTGTTTTGGTAGTTTGTCGTTTGGTGGTGTCGTAATTGTTTTACGTAATTGGTCGATGAACGTCGATTTTGTCTATTTTTGTCATTCGTACACAGCGGCAGTGGGGTTTTTTGATGTCTGGGATTTGTTGAATGTGCGGTGGGGATGATGTTGGGTATAGGGTGTTGGTGAAATTTTGGGTAGTGGATTTGGCAGAGTGATGGATGCTGTTTAGGATGTGAGGATATTGTATTGGGATCTTAGGTATTGGGTATATGGGGGAATATGGATTATCGTTGGTTTGGGGGTGGAATCCATGTGGATGGTCATAGATCGCATTTAGCGTAGTATATGAGGACCCTTTTTAGGAAGAATGGATTGATTGCTTAGAGCGGTACAGGGTGTTGATTATACGATGTGTTTTCGCAGTGATTTTTCAGATGTGATGTATTTTGACACCGGGGATTGAAGGGATGTCGTTGAAGTAAAGGGAAAAGAGGATTGGGAAGGCACAGCGCCCTGAGGGACGCCGGCTTGGAGAGAGTAATAACTTGAGGATTTGTATAGGTGGTGGACATGGAAGAATCGGTTAGTGAGGTAACTTGTGATTAAAGAGTAGAAGTGGTCGAGAACATAAAGGCGCAGTTTCATCAGAAGTATTAGATGGAATACGGTGTCAATTGCTTGGCTAAGATCGTTGAGGACGGTTGGAATTTCTTTAGACTTTCGCAATGGGGTGGCGATCGAAATCGCAAGATGTAGGAATTGGAGGGCTGCCGAGCGGCTGTTACGGAAACCGAACTGGTGGGAAGGATTATAGGATCAAGGAGGGGTATGAGAAGTGAAAGGATAAGTTTTCAAATTTTTGTGGGATAAAAGGGCGATAGTTGCATGGGAACCGATGGTCCTTGCCAGGTTTAGGAATCAAGGAAACACGGGTAGTCTTCTAGGTGGGGGAAGTATGAAAGTCTTGGACAGGAGTTTAGGATTAGTGTAAGGAAGCTGATGGCATTTTAGGTAAGTGTTTCAGTTGGGAAGTGAGTACTCCACCGGGTCCGGGTGCTTTGTTATTATCTAAAAAGGATATAATTTGTCGCGTTTCGCCATCCGTCGACGTCCAAGTCTGTTGCTGTTCTAGGGGGGGGATGAAGGAATTTTAAGGTAGTTTAGGATTACCTGGTCAGGGAGAGGGATATTTGATGGAAGGAAGCAGTCGGCCGGCGATTGGGCTAAGGTGTCGGTTATTACTTGTGGGTCAAATGCGAGGGTGTTAGCGGGGTTAGAGTGGGGAAATAGTGGGATTCTCGCGAACAACCTTTATGACATTGTGAATTGCGTTAGGGCTGCAGTTGTCGTTTATTAAGTCGTAAATTTGTGAGTCTCGTATTGTTGTAGTAAAGTCTAGTCTTCCTTGCTCTAATAAGATTTGTCTTCTTTGCGTCTGTATTTGTAGTAGCGGCTTTGTAGTTGTAGCTTTAGTCTTATAGTCGCAATTATTCCGTCTGGTAGATTTGGATGGGAAAGTTTGGAATAGGTGGTGGTGGTGGTTTTCGGAAGGTGATTTTGATGTGATGGGAAAGATGGTGGATGTATTTTCAATCTCTTCTGCGGATTGGATTTGAGAGGGTATTTGGATTTTCTTGGAGAGAATCTGTTTGTAGGATTTCCAGTCTGTATCTAGTATAGAACGGTTTTAGGTGTTAGGTAAGGTGTTGTAGAGTGGAATAGAAGACAATATGAGGGTGGCATGAGGAGTTTAATAGGTCGTATTTAGGATAGGGAATGGAAATCAGGATTTCGGAGGAGTGAAGGATTATTATGTCAAGATGTCGTGTGGAATGTCGTTGTAAATGGGTATGATCCGGGGGGCTGTTAAGTAAGACGTTAGTTGGTGACAATAAAGTCTTCTAGAATAAGTCCTGTTGTGTTGTTCGTCCCGCATCTTCAGGTGGTCGATTTACTATGGAGGTCGCCAGCTAGGATGAAGGGATATGGAAGGCTGAGAAGAATGTTTAGGTCGGATGTGGGTAATAGGATTGCAGGCTTCTTGTATACTGAAATGAGGATTATTGGGGTTGTTGGGATACCTATTTGGATAGATATTCGAGAAATGAGAAAGGGAGAAGATATTATTTGGATGGATAATAGATTTTATGGATAGAAGATATTTGGATAGATATTTGAAAGATGAGAAAGGGAGAAAATACATTTCGTATATTCCATACCAACTACCTCCGTAGCTGGTATAGAATATGTGAAATGTGTTTTCGGACAGTGGCGGAGGCGTACGATTGTGTTGGGGTGGAAACGAATGGGAGTGGAAAGTTGGAGGAGGTTGAACTGAGTTTTGGCGTTGGATGTGCGTTTTCTTTGGAGTGAGCTTGGGTTGATCTAACACATGAGGGGTCGTAGGCGGGGTGGTTTGTTGACAGTTGTTGCGCTTACGGATAAACTTAGGATTTGGGAGAGTTTTGGGCAGGATTCTGAAATTCTGCAGTGGGCACACATCGGTCGTCGGCAGTACGTCTTCGTATGTAAAGTTTTAATGGTTTCGGCACTGAGGTATGGGTCATTTTCTTGTAGTCTTCAATATTTATTTTGTAGTAGTCGATGTATTCCTGCTTTTCGTTAGTCGCGGCAATGTCATGTCGTGTAACTTCAATTGTAAAGATTCCGAGAGGCTGTAATTGTCCGTCGTCGTTGCGTTTTTTCATCTCGGAAACGTGAAAGAAGATAATGTGTTGTTTAGTCAGTGAGTCCTGATGCGATCCAGTTCGTATTCAGTGGTAATCCTTTCATCACGATTTTGTTTGGTTTCCTCAGTCGCGCGTTAAAATGTTACGAGATGTGGGTGAAGAACAATGGTTTTAGTCGTGGTGAGTCGGGTTTTGATCAAGGCGGTCTCGTATTTTACTGTGTTATCAGCTGTGGTTGTCAGAGGTTGAATTAACAGGTCACGTCTAGTACATTTAGCAATCATTTGTTTGTTAGTCGTTTCCATTAGGTCTTTAGTCAAGTCGTCAGCGCAAAATAAGGGCCAGTTCGAATTTAAATTATCCTATTTTTGGCTTGGTCTTCGCAGTAGGGACGTAGTTAGGTGTGTGATTGGACGTTAAGTTTGTCCTGGGTTTTGGGAGTGTCTTTGGAACAGTGAGGAATGGGATCGTTGTCTTTGGAGCAATCGGGGAATCTGTTTTGAAGAGGAAAAGTGTGCGATAAGCTGCTGATGAGGATGTCCGGGGTTTCTTGTTTGTGTGCCGGGAGAGTGGGAGTGGTTGCGCCGTGTTGACACATACTTGGAAGTCGGGTCAAAGGTATCTGACTCACCAGAACAGCATCGGACATAGTAGTGGTATCCATGGCGTCTCCACGATCGCCTCTTTCTTCCTCCGCGAAGACTCCATGGCAACGGCCTACGCCGCGCCCTGTCCGCTGACCTCGCTCCTCTACGGTCGCACGTAAACAATGTTGATGGTGTGATTAGCAACCGCCCGTTGACGATTCGAAGCGGACGACACGGCGTCCACTTTCGAGGAAGTGCAGCAGCACAGGGTGACGAACTGATGAAGGCAGCGTCCGCGACACACAAATTCAGCCAATAGAGAGGCACGTCGTTTGAGCAACAAACTCACGCAACAAGAAGCACACAAGCAATGACCAAGTTTAAATATCCGTCCGTCTATCTGCAGAGCCTGAATTGCGTGGCACTATTACATCAACATCAACATTGTTTGATGATTTGTTGGCTCGTTTTCTGAGTTGGTTTAATTTTGCATGTGAATGTAAATAAACACTGTTCATGTCATTTTGCAATTTTGCATTTAAACAGGGCGGGCACTATTTTCTTCGCTTGGACACTCGTGTTCCTGCCCTTGGCTCTCGAAGATGGCCACAAAAAGTCACACCTGCGACATGCAGTCGAAATAATTTCAGAGCGAAAACGTTGCTCGTTAGACAGAAGAAGCATTGTGATTCCAAACTGGTTTATTTGATACGTATCTTAGTTTAATTTCAACAAATATATAGGGAAACATTCATTACACTATTTTCCAATGCGCGTTTAAATGGAAAGAAAATTTTGCGTCTCCGGTTATATTAGAGAAGTTTATTGTTTTTAGTTTACAGAAAATTGGAAAAATCTAAAACAACGTAACAGTTTGATTTTGAAAGATAAAATGCCAATTCTTCTATGTGTTGTTCCTCCAATTCTTTCTGGGCATACTGACTGATTCTCAGATTCAATTATCACTGTTTACGACACCAGGACCCCAAGGAAGAGACTGCTCGCCATTAAAGATTTGCTATTTACGTATTTTGGTCAAAAAATCAAATTCACCGTTATCAATCATTAAAGAAAATATGTGCTGTTATATTACCACTAGTTCTGTAATTTATAGTTCATTTTTATTATTTTTTTCATTCACAATGTACATAAAATGTGACAGAAAAACTTTAATTATAATATACACATAAAACATTTTAGGAAATCCCATACATTAGTAGTTCAAATTTTTAATACTGAAATCGATCACCGTCATTAATTCTCTCTCTCCCTCTCCCTTCCACCTCTCTCCCTCTCTTTTGCCCCTCTCTCTTAAGCTAAATGTCATGAATCGGAAATACTTTACCATGCATGTTGTATTAAATTCCACGCAGGGTTTTGGAGTTTTTTGTAATCCGCATAATAAATCCCCAGTAAGATTCATTACTACATAAGCATAGTTTTAAAAACTAGCAACTTTTTCATAATCCAGGCTGTAGAGTAATTCAAACATGTAAAAACCATAAAAATGTTTTCAATAAAAAGATTTCCATAAAATTAAATAGTAACGTAACGAAAGTAGCAAACATTCCAATTGTTGCATGAATTTGAACGTGTTATGATATTATAACTTTCAATAAATAATGTAGTTTTCGTACATATAGATTAAACTCATCATACAACTAAGAAATTAAACTCATTATATAGGTTGTTTGCAAATGAAAGGAAGTTTTGTAAACAAGGCAAGTCGTTTAACAAAGCATCTTATTAAATGATCCACAATCCTGATCAGGTTCATTGCCCCAAGGCTTATTATCAGGTTGTGCGGGGTGCCATTTCGTGTAGCCACTTTCATTTAGTGGATCTCCTGCAACAGAAAATATATATATTAAACTAGCGGAACCCGACAGACGTTGATCTGCCCTTCATCTTCCTCTTTCTCTTTCCTTCTGCCTTTCTCTCTCTCTCTCTCTCTCTCTCTCTCTCTCTCTCTCTCTCCTCTCTCTCTCTCTCTCCTCCCTTTCTCTCTCTCTTTCTTTCTCTCTCTCTTTCTCTTTCTTTCTTTCTCTCTCTCTCTCCGTCTCTCTGTTCCAGTCTCAGTCTGCCTGAGTCTGTCTCTGTGTAGGTGTCTCTCTTTGCCCCACTCATTCACATTTAGTTGCAGATTTTGTACGTCTCTGAGGAGGTTGGGTTATATCGAAAAGCACCAATTACCAAAAATGAAATAGAATGTTCATAAAGATTCCATTCTGTAGTTTACAGCGTGAGAAATGTTTCTTTTCAGGCCTTCGACAAACACAGAGACACGTGCAACTTAATAGTATTCGTCCTCTGGTGAGGCGTCAAGTCATAGATTCGTCAATGACCAAGGAAAATGATAAACATTAGTTTTTAATATTTTAATTTACTAATGTTCAAAGAAGATATTGAAAATGTATTACATAACTAGTCAAGAACACATCAGCCACGTAGTCGCTGACAAAAAAAGAAAGAAACGAAACGAAAATTTGTTTCGGGTCAAATTCACGATGACCAAAAAAGGCTTTTTTACGAAACGTAACATGTCGTTTGCACATCGATTACCAAAGTCAACCACCCAAAATTTTCTTTATCATCAAAAATAGGTAAATGCGGCAAACATTAGTAAATTTATATCTCTCTCGCCAAAACAATCCAGGCAATTGATAAAATTTGAAGTAATATTCCTTTGTTTCTAAGGTTTCCCTTCCAAAACGTTTGTGTGCTCACTCACAATTGCATTCATAAAAACATTTAGACGATAAACGACGACACAACCACACAACATCTCAATTATCATAAACAGAAATAAGATGATTATATATGATATATAAACATACAGTCAGTCTTCCAGGTGAATTTTCTTCAAGTCTGCCATTCATTCAAACTTGCTTTCAAAAATACGTGTTACCGTTAAACACATGGGATAGTTTAAGTAAAGCGTCGAACTGTATTATCGATAAAATAGTTCCATTAGTTTCATTTACTTTTGTATTAATTTTTGTATACGTAACGTGTTTATTTGATTCGTAAGGAGAACGTAGAAAATATTATACGCATTATCGCAATTGAAATATCAGAACGTTAACTGTGATGAAAATGTTAGATTAACATGCATTTTTAAGTTACAAACATTAACAAATTAGGTAACTTTTATACAACAATTATGTAACAATTAAAGTAGCATTTATAGAATTTATAATTAGCAATATTGTTACGCCAACTAATAAACAGAAATTTTAATCTACAAACGTATATTCTTACGATTTATGAAAAATATGTACTACACTATTCAAAAACCGGATTATTTAAAAAAATCAATTTTGACTTAAATTCCCGTAACTTTTGAAATTACCAGTTTCACACTGAATTCTTTGTTAAAAATATTTCAATGAAAATTTTGGGTTAACAAACTCGAAAATCTAAGATTACGTATTTTGGGGAATTTAAGTTTGATAAAAACTCACTTTTCAATTTGGGAGTACAAACTTTGGTATAAAATGCAAATGATACGAGGTTCAATGGAAAAAAATTTTCTTTGAACTACGTACTTTTAGGAGAAACATTTTGTATTAGAATGGATTTTTTAACGTGAGATTTCAACTTTTTCGGAAGTTCATCCAAAATGCTCACAAATTTTACTAATTTTCGATGTAAATAAAATCAACGTATAGGAAACATATGCAGTAATACTGCTTCTAGCTTCTATACATCACATTGATGAAGTCAAAAAATTTGTAGACGAATCGGCAGTGGTCATGTTTTCTTTTGGCCAATTTCACGTACAATTACCCTTATATGTAATAAATACTTTACTATTATATATAAACAACTTTGAAGGATCATATATATTTCAAATACTTTTAAAAACACTAATTCGTAAATATACGACAAAGGTTGATAGTAACTAAAGAAAAACAATATAATTACATACAAATTCTACCTTACAGAAATCTCCAGTTGACCTATTCAATGGTTCAACTACTCATTTTAAGCTTTCCATGTATATTGGTGGTGATGCTGGAATGGAATACCCACCAAGCACAGTGCGGTAGTCCGCCTCCACTCCGCGGTCATGGAAGCCCGCCCACGCCCAGCCAGCCCACGTGGGCGCCTCCACCGTCACTTTTCTGTTGAGGAACTGCCTCACCACGTGGGCTTCGGCCTCGCTCGTCAGGAACAGCAAATAGGAGCCTTCGCTCACACAGTGGAGTACGCCTCGCTCCAGGTGACGGCTTCGGGTGGAACTTGTAGTAGCCCAATCCCGGGAACACTTCGTAGTCAGGGAGCCTCACACGAGCTGGTGGCGCTGTGAAGAGAAATTGAAGCCAAGAAAATGAATCGAAACATTCAGTATTCAATTATTAAGAACATATTTCGTGAGCGAACGAGCTGATACATAGTACCAAATTTCTTTGTTTTCTATATTTAATTATCACGTGATGGCACAGTCAATGGTTTCCTAGCGACGCAATTAATAGCAGCAACTTTTTCATTGACCCCACCTACATATCTATCCCCACCATTGTTGCTACCAACAGAATAAACGAATGGATGCAACGAATAAATAAATGGGACAAACTCGTTCTAGCTGAGCATTTCTCCACATATTAATACCACCTGAAATCCTGATTTCCCCTCATTAAAAATATCGTAAGAAGAGGTTCCGATGTGAAAAATGTCTTAGTGATTCACTTAGGTTCCCTGCAAAAGCTCCTGAAGCGTGCACTTGGCAAGAACGAGCGAGGAGAGCACGGCCACGCTGCCTCAGCGTAGCTGTCACCTAGCTGTCAAACACAAAGCACTTTGGTACAACATGCAGTTTACATCTACATGCTCCTGTATGCAAAATGTCGTTTTCTCCTACCTTTTTATACGCAATATATTTGTTACTACTTTTCTACGTAAAAGTAAACAAATTAATAAAAAGGCGTATCATTTAAGAATATATTAGTATACGTCTTATTTAAATAATATTTTGAAATAATCGGTACGTATACTTCATTTTGAGAAAACATGTTCTACGTTAATTTTTTTAAACAACGATTTTTTCTTAAATAACGATTTTTTTTCTTTTTGTTATAACATTTTTCAAACCTCCGAGAAACGCTAGAACGAAAAAAAAATAAGTGACTGGTCGAAAACTTTCCTACTGAATGTGTAACCGAGCTGCTAGAAGAGATTTGAGTGGCATTTACCTGTGACGATGGCCACGGTGTCGAAGATCTCCACACCGTCGCAGTTTCTCACGCTTTGCGACGCTTCCACCCCGCCCAGGTCGTCTGCTCGGCTGCCAGGAGTTGCCTGACTTTGCAGGTGCACCTGGAGCGATTGGATGATTAGCATTTCCGTGCGCATCAACACATGTCGTTGTTAGTCCCGTGAGTGTAGTGTATGTAAGAGAGTGGGGGTGGCGTTGTTCACACCCTCTGGAGACCCACGTGAGATCCATCGCCGACCTTCAACGTCAGCCAGCGGATTTCCCCCAGGACAAGATCTTAATTCCGACTGGTCTTCCGACATACTTGTTAGAGTAGTATACGAAAGTGTAAGTGTAAGTGTGAAAGGGAGAGTACCATGAAACCAGTCAAATTAGTTTTGTTCTGTTTTGTTGTGGTTTTAGGTCTAAATAAATAATTCAAACATTGTCCTTTGCAAATATATTATTTTTTTTTCTTTTAGGACCGCTGTAAGACTTTACACAGGCTAACAAAAAGGTTTCTAAAAAAGTTTTATATCTTGATAGTTGATTTTTATAGTTTTTTGGATGTTGAATCCCGATGTTGTAGTGAGATACTGAAGAATATGCTAAATATGCACAAAAAAAATGAAAAGTACCAACAGAACTTTATTTATTCATAGAAGATGGCATTATATTCTTAACAATACATTCTACAAAGGCTTTACATGTCCATTGTTGTGTATTTTCTTTGTCTTTTTTCTTTAAATCTTCTAATGTAGCTTTTTCTATTAAGCACTGTTTGCTGACCCTTTTGATGAAGTGACCCATTCGCATAGGAAATATTGTAATATAGTAAAACCTCTTTCCTGGTCAAGAAGCATGCTTGTTTTTAAGTCACCACATCATCCTTCCATGAGCGGAGTAGTTTATTTTCTCTAAAACCACACGAGGTTTTCGAATCTTTCCTTCATTTTTACAGAATGAGCAATATGTAATGATGCATAAGCGTAAAATTGATTAATAGAACTGATTTTAAACAAATTTAATTAATTTATCCAATTCCGAACTCATTCATGAGACGGGCAATATTCGAGCAATATACTAAATCCTGTTCTTTGAAAAAATGAGCAAATTGCTATTCTCTTCTCCTTTACACCTGAATTGAAGTTTCAGCTACTAACAAGTTCTTTTCCTTGAGTCTGGAGCCACGCATTTCAGCTTTCTCCTTCTTAAGCCCAAATCTCTGACGAAATCATTTAATTCAGTTTGAGTAAACTGAGATCTACACTGGTTACGGGGCACTGAATCTCATCGTCAGCTGGTTCCTCTTTATCATTTTTTTTAACATTTGACATTTGAAATTTTAACATTTGACATATTATCCAGATTAACAATTGCAATAGCCACGGGTGGTTCAGGAACAGGCTGATCCAGACTGTGGCCTATTGGCCGTATTGCAGATGGTAGGTGCAGATGATACTGAATTACTTTTTTGTTTTGTAAGTTGTAACCAGTAACATCAATGCAACAAAAGTAGCGATCATGTGAATGATTCCTTGGCCACCTCCCTCCGAATATTTGAGACGGACTGACGGGCGGACGGACAGACTGACGGCAAGACGGACGGACGGACTGACAGATGTTTTGCCATTAGTATTGCAATTTATTATTATTATTATTATTATTATTATTATTATTATTATCATTATCATTATAATATATATGACAAGATTTATCCACTTTTTCGTTACCATTTGCAACGAGAGTTTTTCTGATGAATATTTGCCGCTTTCTGGCTCGCCCTTACAATACTCTCTCGCCATCTTCTTACGAAGTGGCGAGAAAGTAAAAATTAAGAACACAGAAAAGGGAATAAATGTAAAATCAACTATGAGAGAGCTATTTTTTTGTTATACAGGTGTGGGGTGTAACACCCGTATTTGCCAGATTGTTTGTGGTGCTGTGAAATGTAATCAGAATATTTGAGTGAAGGGGATACGAAGGAATTGTTTAAATAAAAAAATGCGATTAAAAATATCGAAAAAAAATTGAGTGCATAGAATATGCACAGAAGTGAATGCGTACGTATCTTCCTAGAATATTTTTGTAAAACATGAGCAAGAAACTCTCAGATCAAATATCTCGTACTAGAATAGTAAAGTTAACTAACAGCGAAATTAAGAACAACAGAAATATATACATTCGCTATGGTGCGTCCGTGAACGGTAGACGTGTTTGTGGTGCATACTGCGAGGTTGTGAGAAATTGTTACACAAGTAAGTTCCTATAATTCTAAGTGCTGTGTTCTCCATCCATTCAACAAGAAGAGTCAGCTTTTACTTAAAAGTCAGCTGCCCCAGCGGCTGGCATCCTACCACGATGGAAACTTCCACCAACGGGAACATAACCTCAGAACCGACAGATAAACAAGTAAGCAAACCTTTCTTGCGGTGCAATGGAAATTTACCCTAACAAAAGTCAAGCGATTGTGATTGATGCCCAAGAAGGTATTAGCATCAAGGATTATGTA
Source organism: Teleogryllus oceanicus (assembly GCA_964035755.1). Lineage (NCBI taxonomy): Eukaryota > Metazoa > Arthropoda > Insecta > Orthoptera > Gryllidae > Teleogryllus > Teleogryllus oceanicus. Next base: position 49,343,043 of record CAXIVR010000008.1, read on the forward strand.
TCGAAAATAGCCTCGATCGTTAACCCTTGAGATATTCGTTTTGTTTCAAGAATTTATAATAATAGAATCTGTTTCTTCCTCTCATCTCAAAAGATTGCTGAACATATTGTGAATACACACAGATTTATCACTATTAATAATCAAATACTGAATATACGACCACTCATCAATAAGCAAGTACGGGTTATTATCTCTAATGTGTGTCCTGTCATACCTCACGAGGTAATCCTGAACATTTTCAATAAAAACAACATCAAACCCTCCACTAAGATGTCATTTATCAGAGCTGGGATTTCAGAACCTGGATTCTCTCATATTATGAGCTTTAGAAGGCAGATTTATATAGATCCGGATGACATTGACAAGTTACCGGAATCTGCACTGGTATGTCATCAAGACACAACATACAGTATTTACTTTTCCACTGACAATGTGGTATGTTTTCTATGCAAGCAGGAAGGTCACATTGCTAACCATTGTCCCTCTAACCAAAATAAAACCAATAACAGTGATTTCTCTGCATATGGAAATCAATCTGCATCTACTAGTAATGCACAGAAGTCTTTAATTACTGTGCCTCCAGTTAATGACAATGAGAATTAATTGAAAACCAATCTGGTTCCACTATCAATCAACAGAAGTCTTCCACTCCTGTCCTCCCAATTAATGACATAACTACCCCTAATCTCCATGAAGAAATCCCCCAAACAAAATCACCTACAACTGATAATCAATCTGAACATTCCATTAATCAACAGGAATCTGATAATGACAATAATTGTGTATATAAACTAAACAAAAGAGGTCCACAATCTGACTCCTCTCATGTTCCTGAATCCTCAAGTACCACCAAAAAAGCAAATACAGAAGAAACCCTGAAACAACCTAAAAGGAAAAAGAAGAAAAAAGAACAACTAAATGAGTCAGGGAAATCTGAAATAACTAAAAGTAGACCTGTAACTGAAAAAGTACAATTAACAAAAGTAGAACAAACAAAATGAGCCAAGGAAATCTGAATTAACTAAAAGTAGAATTCTAGAGGAACAAATATCTCCTCTAAAATCAATTATTGAAGACAATGAAAGCAAATATCCTCTTACCTACCATCAATTTAAATCCTTTCTGGAAAATTCTTTTAATGCTGTTGACCCCATCCTCATTGCCAAAGATTCTCACCTGATATATCAGCCCTCCTTCAAATGATGTCTAATCTGTACCAACATCTTCCAAATGCAACAATAAAAAGAAGATTTACCAGACTTTGTAAAAAAATGAAGTCTGTTCTACCACCCTCTGAAGAATCATGTACTGAATCAGACTCCAGTGCAGACATCAGCTCCAACTAATGAATATACTCCAATGGAATGTCAACGGTTTCTATCCTAGACTAGAAAGTTTACAGCATTTGTGCGACCTTACCCAGCCAGATGTCATCTGCATTCAAGAAACTAATTTTAAAGATTCTCATCATGGCCATATCAAAGGTTATAAATGCTTCTTCAGAAACAGAACTACTACTAATCATGCCAGTGGTGGAGTTGCAATGTATATTAAAGACCACATCCCATATGAAGAACTGACAAATGCCATCAAGATACTCTCACCAACTTCAATTATTATATGTAATTTATACTTACCAAACAGCTACAATTTTGACGCACAAGAATTAATCGACATAATTAATAAATTGGAAAAGCCTTTCCTCATTTTAGGGGATTTCAACAGTCATAACACTGTATGGGGGTCTCATAAAACAGATAACAGAGGCCTTGTACTTGAAGACATCTTGGAATACCACGATTGCATTGTATTAAACACTGGAGAATCTACACATGTCAACATCAACAACAATAATTTTAGCGCCATAGATTTATCTATATCATCAGCATCCCTCGCACATAAATGCTCTTGGAACGTTTCGGGCTACCCATATGATAGCGATCATTTCCCCAATTTTATTGGTATTAACAACATAAATATTACACCTGCTCCCTCAGTTCAAGTAAACAGATGAACTTCAATTAAGCCAATTGGGAAGAATATCAGAACTTCATTTCTGCATCCCCAATAGGCGATAATATACCCTTTAAATTTAACAACGTTGATGCTACCATCGAAGCCTTCTGTAATTTGATTATTACTGCAGCAAACGTGGCTATTCCTAAGTTAATTTTCAAAATTAAAAGAACAAACACACCATGATGGAATAGCGACTGTAAGGAAGCAATAAGGAATTCAAAACATGCATTTAACCGTTATAAGAAACATAAATCAACTGAGAACAGACTTGAATACAAAAGGACCAGAGCTATCACCAGAAGAGTCATCAAAGATAGCAAAACCAATTCTTGGTCTAAATACTTATCATCATTAAACGGTAACTGTAACATCAATGATACATGGAGAACAATCAAAGCTATTCAGGGAAATAAAAAATCAACTTGTATCCACTTTATTAAAAGCAACGATAAAATACTTACTGCCCCATGTGACATTGCTAACCAATTTGCCAAGACATTCTCCAATAACTCGAGTTCCAACAACTACATGCACGAATTTCTTTCACATAAAAATGAACAAGAAACCAAACTAATTCCTAAAGGGAATGAAAGTTTAGCAAATAAATTCCAACTTAATGTGGATATCTCATCACATGAACTTGAAGTTATTGAAGCGTCCAACAATTCTTCTCCTGGCCCCGACAATATTCAAAAAAATTCTCATTAAAAAGCTACCCCCTAAAGGAAAATCTATTCTATTACGCATCTACAATTCTATATGGAGAGAAAAGACCTTCCCAAGCACCTGGAGACTGGCTACTGTTATTCCTGTCCCTAAGCCCGGTAAAGACCCGGTTATAAGAAACCGTAAATAGTACAATATCAGATGTTTCAAATTGGTTCCGAAATAACAAATTAATAGTAAACGAAAAGAAAACGGTTTTAATGCAGTTTTCCATTTCAAATAAACAATTCTGTGCTCCATTGAAAATGAACAGTGTACCATTGACTGATGTTAAGGCAACAAAATTTTTAGGTCTCTCAATTCAGTCAAACCTTAAATGGAACGTCCATTTAAATGAATTGAACACACAATTAAGTTCTTTATGCTTTAATTTTAAATTCCTTGTGTACCATTGACTGATGTTAAGGCAAAAAATTCTTGCAAATTCAGTCAGCCTTCATACTGCTCGTTGTGTATACTTCGCGAATGTTCATTCCCGCCTGAGATATGGCATAATATTCTGGGAAATACATCTTATAGCTCCAGACTTTTAGATTACAAAACGAATTGTACGAATAATAACCAAATCCCACCCACGTGATTCATGTAAGCCTCTTCATTAATCTAGGAATTCTACCATTACTGTGTCTTCTTATTTACGAATCAGTGGTTTTGTAAAAAATGACTTGCTCAAGGGCGGGAATATTTTTCAGAAAATGCAAAAGTCTATTACTATAACACTCGACGTAGAAATCATATTCATCAGGGGACAGTATCAACAGCTCATTACAAAAAATTCACATACAATACATGTACATTATTTTACAACACTTTGCCAGATGACATTAAACGATTAAATCTAATAGAAAAGTTTAAATCCCAAGTGAAATCGTTTTTGCTGCATAACTGTTTCTATACAATTAGAGACTATACTGAGCATAACAAGAAAAGTAACATTAATTTTAACAATGATACATAATGCATTATTTACCATTTGGACTGTATAAATGAGTATAAACAACCTGTAACAACTACTGTATCAAGCTTCCGGGTCAATGACCCCATCTCGATCAGGTTTTTCGTCGTTTCTGATCCATTGAGCAAATGCTGAGATGGCCCTTGTTTTGCTTCTGGACATAAATGTAACTTCATTTTCTGTGCACGTCTTCTAGAATTCAGTGGGAAATACAATTATTCAAATTATCGTTTCCATGTTGTCGCGGCAGGAAGTAATAAGAGCCAAAATGTATTGCTTATTTATCTTTGAAAATAGATTTTATTACATGGGAGTTTTTTGTTTTTTTCCCTTTCAAAATTTATTGCTTATTTGTCCTTTGAAAATAGATTTTATTACATGGGAGTTTTTTGTTTTTTTCCCTTTCAAAATTTTATTGCTTATTTGTCCTTGAAAATAATTTTATTGGGTTTTTTTTTTTCCCTTTAAAATTTTTTTTTAACTGTTTTTTTGACGTAAAATAAATAAATAAATAAAATATAACTGATAACTACCGTCCAATATCTCTAACATCTAATATGTGCAAAATTCTTGAGCGGATCATCAACAATAGACTACGTTGGTTTCTGGATTCCCAACAAATTTTGACTAACAACCAGTTTGGTTTCCGTCAAGGACATTCCACACAATCTCACCTACTGAATACTGCCACATTCATCCAAGAAGCATTCATCAATCAACAACACGTACTTGCAGTCAACTTAGACATAGAAAAGGCTTATGATATGGTCTGGACCTATAGAGTACTTAGAATTCTTCACAACATCGGTGTTCATGGAAATATGTTCGAGTTCATCCGCAATTTTACACTAAATAGGCAGCTTCAAGTCAGAATTAATAACCAAATATCTCAACCTAGGATGCTTGAAAATGGTCTTCCACAAGGGTCTGTTTTGAGTGTAACACTTTTCCTTATCGCAATCAACGACGTGGATAAGGATATTGCCTTACCTGTTACAATAAGGAAATACGCGGATGACATCATTGTTCTATGTAAAGGCAATAATCTGCTGAACACTCAAAAGTACATGCAAGAAGCTCTCGACAAACTCTCCGAATTTTCCCTGAAGTCAGGATTTAAATTCTCCACTAAAAAATCTGAATGTATCCTATTTTCAAGGAATAGGCACCATACTTTGCCGCATCTCTTACTGGTTTCCAATGTCCTACCTGCGGTCCGCTGTACTAAAATCCTAGGCCTATATTTTGATAACAAACTGAGCTGGAAACAACATATTCAGAAGCTGATTGACAACTGTAAAAAACGGCTTAACATTCTCAAATATCTTCACCACAACAACTGGGGAGCGAATATAGACATCTTGCTTATTACTTATAAAACAATTATCAGAAGTAAGATTGACTATGGATCTATTATTTACAACTCAGCTAGCCTAAGTGTTCTTAGCAAGCTAGACACTCTACACAATCAAGCGCTCCGATTATGTACAGGATGCCTCCGTACCACGCCTATTGGTAGCCTACATACTGAAGCCAAGGAGCCATCTCTACACTTCCGACGTCAATTGCTCGGCATGAAGTATGCAATTAAAGCTGGCTTGTCTATCAATCCAATTATAACCAACAATGTTTCACCATACCTTCGGGATCTCTTCAAGAAATATAAATCAATCATTCCCTTTTATCTAAAAATCAAGGAACCTCTCGAAATACTTAATATTCAACTCTCTCAGATTGAAAAACACCGCCCATGCAAAATTAACCTTGGCTGTTACAAGAATTCAAAATTGACCTGTTTTTACTGAAACTTGAGAAAAGTTCATCCTCAGAAGAATACAGGAAATCTGTTCTCAATGATTTTGCTGAGAAATACAAGTCACACACTGTTGTCGGTATCAAGCCCATTCTCAAGACAGACGGTCCGGAAGTCAATGTGTATACTGCTGACCGCAGCACATTGTATACATTCAAACCCCACGTAAGCCTAACAACTACGGGTTTATATGGAATCATGCAGGCTTTAAAACTGGTCAAAGAACTCACGCACCCCTCTTTCTCAATTGTAACTAACTCATCAAGCACTCTGCTCCAGTTAAACCATAGTAAGCGCAAATGCGAAATCTTACAAACAATCACTGAACTCTACTATCAGATATCATTAACGGGAAAAGATATCTCATTTGCCTGGATCCCCACATCCTTGGAAAACAACGTTACTCAAGAGCTTAGCACTGTGGCTTCTTTCTTGGTAAACCTCAAACAAGACAACACAGTTCACAACCTAGTTAACACCACAACTGACATCCTTAAATTTATGAACAAAAGAATGTTGACTAACTGGAATCAAGAATGGACCAAATACAAAGCCAGCCACCTCCATAAAACGCAATCAGATTTCTTCTCAGTGTATATAGATAAACAGATGACTAGGCGAGAACAAGTAGTGCTATCCAGACTTCTGCCCGGGACATACTAATTTAACACACGCACACCTGTTTCACAAACTACCCTCGCCCTCTGTGACTTTTGTAAAGTTGAACTAACGGTATCTCATATTTTGAACGTTTGCCCTAAGTTCCAGGAAGAAAGAGATGGCCTATCACCGGAGCAACAATTAGAAGCAGTTATATATTCTAAGTCATATCAACAGGAAATAATAAGATTCTGCCAGAAGATAATATATTCAATAAAATATAAGTGTAATGTAATGTAAATGTAATATGTAAAATACTGAAAAGTCGCTAAGAACCTTTGGTTGATGCGACTATAATAAACAAATATATATATATATATATATATATATATATATATATATATTGAGATATACCAAAATTTTCCTCTCTCTACATTTATATCTGCTAAAGATCTTAGCGTCCGGCTTGCTGGGTCAATGGGTCACGATATAATTATAATCCTTATTACCTCTATGATGGATTATAGGATCCGCCGACTATACAGCGCAGCTGGGAATCTGAAATAGAATGTTTCTATTCCTAGTTCATTACTGTTTGGATTGACTAAATGAAAGATCACTTTCTTTTCTAAAGAACAAAATTCAACAAAGTTTATTTTTGCCTTTTTAGCAAACAATTTAGAGAATTTACAATTTTTTTTAGGCCTTTGATCAAGATGTCTTTCAATTTACAATTTATACCGCGGTTAACTTATCTTTTCTTCGTTGATGTCCCTCGTAGACTTCTCAGTCGAAATATCTTGCGAGCTTGCCGTAGTCCAAAGTTCCAAAAAAATCCTCTTCTGCCCCTATCCAAGCTGGTCTCCAACTATCAAAATTATCAGTCCCGATTACGTCCTATGACATAGTCCCGAACTCGATTACCACTCCCGACAAAGTTCCAATTTATACTTCAATATTGCTTCCACATGAAAATATCTACGATCAGTTCAGAAGCGTGTTTCCGAGCAGAATGAAATCTTTCTGCATGATTCATCCCTCGAACACTTCGTATTAAAACTACCTTCATTTTTTTCTATAACATTTGACCGTCTAAACTTCTTCGCCCAATCCTAAATTTTCTACTTTCGGCATCCAGAAAACTCTTAATGCATTTTGAAAAACAAAAACTACATTGTTTATTCACGGTCGTTGCTAAGCTCTAGCTTTCGTGTTTCGTAATGCATGTTCCACCATATTGTCTACAAATAAATGTTAGTTTATTTTAACGTGACATATCGGTATGTCACAATATATATATATATATATATATATATATATATATATATATATATATATATATTATAGAATGGCCATTAGAGGGAACATTAGCTTTTGGAAAAGATGAGTCAGAATTGATTTAATACTGACTGTATTCCGCATTACCAGTTCCCGAAAGGCGAATCTATGTGGTGTACATATCAAAAACTTGTGGTCTTAGGAAAAGTGTTTTGTGACAAGCACTCGCTTTCTACAAGAATGATGATCTCCATAAAGCCAATTTTTAGGATAATGGCAGATATAGTGTTGTTGGGAAATTGTCTCCATGGGAAGACACAAACCCTTAGGGATCTTTTAATAATGTTATTTGGACCAGAATTGCCAAATTTGAGTTCGTAGCCATAGTCTCTTTAAAATTAGGAAAATACAAGTACGATGCAGGTTTTACATATAATTATTGCAATATAGTCAGAACTGAAGTGCTTTAGCAATTATGTATTCTGCCAGAATATTTCATGATGAACGCTCCGAAGGAAATGAACAATGAAATAATTAAAAAAGAAACAAATGTATATTATGGTATGATGTGATATGAAAAATAATACAAGAAAACCATTATATAAGACCTAGAGAAGATACAGAAAAATATGATTCAGAATATGGTGCAGAAATGTTCTAGTATAGCAGGGGCATGTAGAGACATTTTTCAAAATGGCTTCTACCGGAAATGTACTTTTTTTAATAATATATCTTTTCTCAAAACCTATTATTCACAATTCACATTATATTCTTTGTAGAATCGGCAGTAAATTGACTTTTTTTAAATATCCTCTAATAGTAAAAAATATTTCTATTAAGCAGCTTCATTAATGGATTTCAAAAATTTCATGGTACCCCAGATCCTTAAGTAAATTAAAGATGATGCCCTCACAACTTCGATCTTCTTTAGTCTCGAAAATCGGTGCAGTCTTATGTTGAGATACGTCGCATTGAGTGAATTTCGAAAGCCCTCTCCAAACCGACCCCTTGTCGATGCACATCTACTACTACTGCATTATTGAAGAGGGTTTTTTTTTTTTTTTTTTTTTTTTTTGTGAAATGAATTTATTCTTCAAAAATTAAATAGTCAACATGAATGCCAACATCAATAGTGAAGTCAATAGTGTGATATACCAAAATGACGAACCATTTTTATTATGGAAATGTCATTTGATTTGACATAGAATATAGGGATGTCAATAAACTATCGCGAGGGGGTCGCTATGTGACAAATAAACAACCGGCGTTAAGGATCATTTTTCGTTAGGTTAAAATGACAGAGCAGAGGCATTACATAAGCATTGTTTTGAGAGACAAAAGAAAAAGATATAAAATTCGGATGCTTCCGAGTTTTTAGAAGAACATCCATTCGCTAGAGCAACGCGGTGATGGGCGGGTCGGCTCTTGATATGTTTTACTAGATCGAGGAAAAACTGTAATTGACAGTTGTATAAAGTTAACTATCGTTTCTTATATTAGGATAGAGCGTTCTTGTAAGAAGAATAATACATATCTAGGCGTTCACCCGAGACGTTAGTGAGGGAAGTCACGGATTATAATAGTATCGCCGGGAGAATTTGGCACCAGACACGGATATTAAGCGAGAACTTTATCCAGAAGCAAGATTCTGCTGCGTCGACGGAGAAGGTTCTACGGGGCGCCATCGAACAAAGAGGTGGAGAGCGCGCGAATACCCACGAATGAATAAAAAAGTTTTATAACTATTGTAATATAGAGAAACCTGGTCATGACCAAAGATGAATTCATTTTGATTACCAATAAAATAAATTCCGATTTGTTAAGTTGAAAGAAAGCTGATTATCATTGTTCGTTTCGTGCAAGCACTTTAATCAGATTTTCAGATTCCTCGCCAATCCGTATGGATGGCAGATTGCATAATTGGTTGCAGAGTAAATATCAACAATTATGAACTTCGAACTCCAATGAACTGAGCCAGCACAACATAATTTTGGAATGAGAGATATTTCAATTACGTAGGAACCATTAGGTTTCAAGTGTAACCTTTTCCTGGCGCCGAAATGACATGTATCAGTAATAATTATGTTTCAAAATGTCTCTCCAAGTGGGGCTTGATTTTTAAATAGAAAGGCGGGGCTTATTTCAAATTGGCACCAGTCAACATCGGGCATGTTTCAATAGCGAACATAATTATCGTGGACAATTTCTTTTAAAAAAAAGTTGTGTAGTTTTGAGTGAAATAGTGACAATATGAAAATTACAACAAAAAAAGATTATCTCAAAATGCCCCAATGCTTTCTTTACATTTTCAAATTTTCTGCTCAAACAGAACCATATTTGCTCAATATGGCAGAGATTCAATTTCCATTGAAGTAATTGGATAATTGCTAAAACTTCATTGTTTTCGAATCTATTATTCTTCAATATTAAGTCAATGATATTTTATAAGGCAATACATTCTTCAAAATAAGACTTTTATTTTAATTGATTCTATCTGTATATTATTTTATAAACTTTTTGAAAATATTAGTACGTTTTGCGTAATTTTGAGTCATATGGTGACGTAGTTCCATTACTTTCGAACCAGTTCCTCAGCATCGAAGGAAAACTTCCTTTTTATTGGAATATATTTTTCAATATTAGATCTACATTGTTTTGTGTGCACGTTTTCGAAATATTAATATTGTTCGCGTAATTTTGAATTATATCGTTTCCATTTTTCGAGTGGCGACTGAAGTGCCATATCGCTGTCACCTCAAAATATTGTAGAATTCCATCAATAACTTTCGTCATTAACTCTGTTAGGTGACTAACTCTGGCTGGAACCCTAATGAAAGCCTCTTCAGATCGTTGTCACATCAAAATATAGCAGAATTCCACCATGTTTTAAATCTGAACAAAATCGAAAAGTACTCGTATGGTACCGTAGTTCTCAGCAATGACATACCTAGGATGAGGCAGCTAGTGTACGTGCCCTGGACGCCACTTTCAGAGGAACCGCAGTTTTGACTGCCTAAATAATTTAAAATGACGTTTATTATATTATTATTATTATTATTATTATTATTATTATTATTATTATTATTATTATTATTATTATTATTATTATTATTTATCTACAGTTTTCTGTTACGTAGCATATCATTTTTACTTTCTCGCTCAGTACTCACATAGTTACGAGGTAACAATAAACGTAATGTTGCGCAGAGAGTGTTGTTTTTGATACCGAGAAAGTTAATAAATCTTACAGTCTTACAGGCTTACAATCTTACATGCAGCGAATTACTTCCTCTCATACATTGTGTAGTTAGAATCCACTTATGTGAGTTCTTGATACCGAAAACTTGCTAAACGACAATATACCTTGTCCGTCCGTTTGTGGACAACACTTCTCGTCAGACGAAAAGTGTAGTATTGTGTGACCACAATACAGGAAAGCCGGATAAATCTCTTTTCAATACGAAGTAAACTTCCCCTAATAATGTCTATATCTGACTATGTATGGGTTCATGTTTTGTGGGTCCTTGATACCGAAAAATGTATTTCGTCAAAACATCTGTGTATCTGTCTGTGGTCAATGATTGCGCCTAAACCGTTCAGAAGGTTTGACTCAAACATTTATATTCCACTATCGACACAGCCGAACTCGTTGCTCTGTGACCTTGGATCATTTAGTTACATAAATCATCGCCAATATTTTCGAACTTTTCTTAAAAGAGCTCAAATAGTCTTGGTTATTTTTTTTCAGCTAGAGGAAAGTATACGCTCGTAAAAATGTTGCAGGTCCGCTACCGATCAACATTCTCAATTTCCGAAAATATAAAAGGTTAAACTATCTTTCAGCGTCTTCTCATAACTACACCATTTCAGTTAGAGATATTTTTCTTTATGAAATTTCTTCTTTAAAAAAGGAACTTTGGTATTTCCTGAAAATATGAGTGATTTTCACATAATTTGAAACGCGTTAAAAACAATTATTAACACGATATTTTCTCAAAAAGAAGAAATTTTAATAGGTTAAACCTTTTTTGGGGTAATAACAAAAATGTTGATGGTAGAGATATTTTTTGTTAACGAAATCTGTATTTCAAAATTATATATTTAAATAAGCTCAAGAACAATTTTTGAAACTATGGTTAGCTCTCGCGAAACTTTTGCACGTTTCTTTCTACAGAAAGAGAATAAACAGAACAAACAAATTATAATTAAATAATTGATCAGTTTCTACATGCAAAGGCAGAAAAACGGACAGTTTAATTTCTTTCAATATTGTATTTCAGTGTCATTCCCTTTTTTTAGTTTTTAGAAGGTTTCTGTCACAGGCTATTTATTTGGGGACGTTTTAAATTGTTAAAAGACAATGTCATGAAATAATGAAATATTGTTATATAATCAAATATGTAAATTTTATTATAATGTAAATTTGTAAGAGAGATTTTGATCCTTATTAGTTGACCATGAAATTACACATAATCAAAAATAAATGAAATAAAAAGGTTTCTGTCTGTTTGGTTTGTTTAATTTGATAATTGTATCTGTAATTTAATTTCATTCATTCACGTTCATTCTTTTAATTCATTCACGTTTTCCAAATGATTTAAAATAAACTAAAGAAAGGTAACAATGACATCAGTATATTTTATTTTAATATAATAAAATATTGTTGCTTTTAATTTTTTGTTAAATTGTTATTTCGTTTCTATCCAAAATACTGTCGTTACTAAACTGAACGTATGAATTATGAAACAAACACGGTTGCCAGAAAGTCCAGTACGAAGGTCCATTAGAAAAGGCTCGCTTTGGGCATCATATTTCTAGTTACACCACTGCTCTTTAGTAGTCTATATGTTCCAACAGAATCATTAGCTTAGGATCTCTAACAAGAGGAGTAAGGAGACTGCATTACTTTGACATTGCGATGTCCTGTGGCGTTCCTTTGGCTCTGGAGGATGAGTTTGAAGTATGCTGCTCCGCCTCCATGACAATCTGCTGTGACTTCACTTATCATTGATGACACCAGAATTTCCATTACAATGAATATGTATACAAATGTCATCATAAGGTAGTATTTTCTTCCTGAGTTCATTGTCTGAGGGTAAAATTATTGAGACATTAATATTAAACTAATACATTTATAATTAAGACCCTTCAATGGAATTTATCTTGCAGTGATAAACTATCTTGGAAAATCTAGAAGTTAAGTTCTATAAAGTTTATCTGATATGATCGTCTTAATTCTATGAATTGCTTATACCTACCAATACGTAATGGTTTTAAAAGCTACGATATTCTTCGCGACGAGACACTGTTTTGTAATTAGCAACTGCCTATTATATAGGCTTTTAGGACTGGGTTTTCCCTGGGTACATAACAACGAAGAGAAAAGTATGACACAAACTTGCGATAGAATTCTGTCTTATCGCTGTTTTCTTCAGAAATGGTGAATGAGGATTATTTTTTAGTTTCATATAGAGAATGATTATCGCGTGTCACTTTTTCTTAAGTAAAATAATTGGGAGGTAATTTTCAAAAACACAAGGAAAATATAATTCAATTACACTTTTCTGTAGTAATTTAATTATGAAATTTCATTGAACATTTTTGTATTATATTATTATCTATTTTATTTATTATAATTTTGAATGATACTCGGTTAATTTTCCTAGTTTTGACTGTCAAAAGAGAGGGGAAAGTAAATTTACATTAGAGCATGATATGAATATTTCAACAAATATCTTAAAACGTCAAATTAGAAACCCTCTTCGAAAAAAGGAAGTGTTATGGTACACAGGTCATTAATTTTTTTATTCGCGCCTTTAAGTTTTTGAATTATTAGCATTTCACCAAAAATTGGACATTTGGGATTTGATATAAAATATTTCGACAGAATTGAACACGTGTCATTTGACACTTAATATCTAATATAATCAGTTTTTAACGTATATTTGTTTATTTTCAGTGAGTTATTTGCATCGAATAGACCACTGGAGGTTGAAAGTAACAATTACTTACAGTAACGAAGTTTTAGCCATTAGCCACGAGCCATTTGCCTAATCTCCATTTTTCAGGGTCAATTGCGCAAACATACGCTCTTGCATTGCTCCCTTATCAGCAGTCGGGCCGTTCATCTGCAGCGCAAGAGCTGAGTCGAATTATTACGTCAACATCAACATTATCTGATGTGTTGTTGGCTCAATTTCTGAGATGGTTTAGTTTTATATGTTATTGTAAAAAAAACATTGTTCATGTAATTTTCCAGTGTATATTTTCTCCAGACATTAAAGTAGGAGCAGACGCTCTTTATATTAGAGGCGATTTCTTCACGTTATGGTACGTACATGTGCTTTAAATAATGTCATATAAAGTTTCTCAAAATTTAACAGTTTTCTGTTAAAATGAGCTACAAATTCCGAATTTTCAGAAACACTCAAACGCCATTTTCCCAAAAATTGCTCCTAATTCTTTCTTCAAAGTTTTCCAACGGATAATGTCACAATTCAAGATGACATAAAGTTCATTACGGTCTTTTGTTTCTTTAAAAATTACACTAATGTATTTTTTTTAAATATTTCTCACGTCGTTAATATGCACATTTCCATCAATTTGGATACATTATTGCGTTTGTGAGTAGAAGTGCTTCAAATGACTTCAAATGAAGTTTTTCGAAAACTCAATAGTTTTAATTAATCGCCACTTTTTAAAAACAGTTTCAATTTTTTCAATGACAATTACTATTTAGCACGAGGTTTTACTCTTCTTTAATGTTCATGTAGTAATATTCGGTTCTACTGTTACGAAACCGGAAAGTTGAGAAAATGTCAACAAAATATACCTTGGGCGTCGATAGATGGCTGCTGGGAAGAGGATGGGGCAAGACTGTAAATCCAGTCCACACCAAGGAAATTAGAAAACTTTGCTACGATAACTTTCTCTGTGCCATTCTGTAGCACTAGTTCAGCATTAAGCTAGATACAGATAAAGACTGAAAAATATATTTTGGTTCTCATCAAAACATGCGCAGATTTTCATTCTCCTCCGTACGTCACATAGAATTTTGACTGATTTTGGAGAAAAACAAAATTTAAAAAATACGAATTAACCGTTACTAATAATGAAAGGTAGCAAGAGCTGTTGTATCACCACTTAGTTTTGTATTTTTTATTTTATTGTTATTTTCTTCATTCACAGTATATAAATATTGCAATACATAAGATTTTAATTCACACGTAAACTTATATAACAATCCAGTGAGCGACATTTTTCTTTTTAGTTCAAATTTGTAATACTGAACTTAATGTCCGTCGCTGGTTTTCTCAAGCTCAGCAATCAGAAAATGTTGCCCATGCATATTGTATTATAATGTACGCAGTGTGTTTGTGTTATCTGTAATCCCGAAATAATAAACTCTGAGTGGATTTCTTACAAGATAATCATATAGTTTCATAATCCAGGTAGAGAGATAATTCAAATGTGTAAAGAACTCTTCAAATGGGTAAAAAAATAAATAAAAATATTCCCATTATGTGAGATAGGAACGCTTAAAAGAAGGTAGCGAGCATTCCAAGGGATTGGATTAATAATTAACGTGTTCTAGTACAGTTAGCCAAGAAAGTCTCTCCCCACCGAGCCGAATCAAGAGCTCCTATTGAAAATTACTTTTATGGTTTACTAGTTCATTGCTGTGTGTTTACGGACCTGAACCAAAACACGTAACGCTATTGTTTATACCCTTGCGGGCCTTCCTCATTCTTATGCCCTCGAGCCTTTTGAATACTTTATGGCCCGCTCTAATACCAACACAAACGTACAACATTTTTATGACTTCGATTTATGAAAGTTACGATGCAAGGAAATACAATAAGTAAATGTCATAATGCTCAATTAAGTAAAATAACTCTTTATAAACCTTATTTTGCTTAAATTATGTAAAAATTGCAATTTTGGCATGTTCCCATTAATTTATAATTGCTATCAGTCACTCACATTTCACTGTTACGTTTCTCCTTTTTTAGAGGCATAGTATATTCTCCTTGAGTAGCAGTAACTGTAATAGTAATTAGATGTGTAAGGCACATCGGCAAACATCCTCGAAATGTTATTTTTTGATGTTATGACGTATTATAATTAACTTTTGGCAATAGAAGCAAATAACCTAAAAGTATCGTTTCATCAATGCAATTTAGAACGTTAGTCGGACTGTTATATAACTCTCAAACACATCATAAACATTTTCATATATTTCTGAGATTTTACTGGAAACCACTGTCTGTAGTTTTGTTAGCTTTTGCGAAAATTTCCTCAGGAACTTCACAGTATTCTTTCATTATGTACGAACAAATCTGTCCAATAACAATAGTAATTAGATACACACTGTTTTGTTTATCTGACGTCATATTGACAAATGACTATTACAAAGCATCTTTTCACTTTAGACGCAAGAAAAATTATAAAATGTTTCGAATTCTCATTTGATTCAGCAAGGAACTAGTAAACCAGAAAGTTTTATATGCACCACGCGTTACTAGAGGTTTTTGTACCTCAGACGACTTCCAACCCTTTGGGTCACAGGCAATCTGGTTTAGAAGTCGCACTCGGAGCAAAAACATCTACTTAACGCCCTTGATACATAAATAACTATTTTGTTATTAGCAACCAGACCACTGTAAAACAAGAGAAAGGGACAACACTTCCAGCATCTGTTATTATTTTGGGGACTGCGCAATTTACGTTTTCGTTTGATAGTTCTGTTACTAGCTGTCGTTCGTGCTACCAACATAATTTCTCTTCCTAGCACTCTCTCCAGGCCCTGGTGCCACTGCGGAAAGACTTTACAGGTTACTATATTCATATCAGTAGAACTTGGAGATAAAATAGAAGAAATATTCCTGATTGTCAGTTATATTTGTATGAATAAAACGTACCCATTGTTTTTTAAAGACAATCATTCAGTAACAAATATATTCCATAAACGAAACCTGGTCTTTTACTTCCTTTATCAGGCTCTGTTTATTAAAGTATACAATACATTAATTAATAAACAGAGCTTGATAAAGAACGTGAAAGACCAGGTTACATTTTTCGAAACGAGAGAATGTAGTATATACTTACCTTGGTTAAATAGTAAATTAGCATACATAGGACAAACTAAACGCCCAGTAAAACAGCGAATGAAGGAGCATTTTAAAAATATTAAATCTTTTCCACGCCTTAATTCTGTATCCAGACATAGATTCAATTTGTTACTTGAATTTGATTGCGAGAATCCAGTTATTTTGAACACCGAGGTGAGGCGATTCCCCCGTCTTATTTCAGACTCTTCATATCAAACTTAATATCAATGAAGAGATGAATATTTTTTTCTAATGCATATGACAGTGTTTTGTATAAAACTGAGAAATCTCAGAGTAATGCCAATTTATAAAGTTCAGATAATTCAAATAGTTAATTTATCAGTACTGCATATTCATACGCCATTGTGACGTTAGCCCAGTTATTCAGGCCTACTTTAGTTTTTCAGTAACACGCCTATATTGAGGTGATACGGAACTTTTCAGGGTTCTCGACCTGGTTTACCAGTTTAAATGCAATTCACTGATGTACGGGATAACAGTTTCTCTCAGATGAGTGTCATTTTTTAAAATTTTATTTCATACTTACCGGTTTAAAATTTCAAATTTAATCATTAAAACGCTTTTAAAAAATTATAATATTTTTATTTATAAAAAAGTTATTGTTAAGGTAAATACAATGTTTAAACTTTGTAATTAAGTTTTTACTTATGTGATAATTTTTAATATGTGATAATTTTAAACTAATTTGACATGTAGGTATGGTTAGCGATTTCTATATTTCTTGTAATTTTTAGTAACCTGATTATGTAACCAATCAAGTTACGAAACGTCGTGAAAATGGTCAATAAATGTTTGTCTTTGTAAAACAGTGGATACGTTTTATAGATATATATTACCATTCCCAAAAATAACATAGTTTTCACACATGCTATTAAACTTATATCTGCTGTTTACAAATGAAAGGAAGTTTCGCTAAACAAGGCATGTCGCTAATCAAAGCATCCTTCTTGAATGATCCACAATCCTGATCAGGTTCATTGCCCCAAGGCGTATTATTCGGTTGTCCGGGTTCCCATTTCGTGTAACCGGTTTCATTTAAGGGATCTCCTGCAACAGAAAATATGCATTATACAAACACAGCCCGTAAAAGTATTTGTATTTTTGAGTCCAAGTCTGGGGCACTTACTTTACTCATAAAAAGAAGAAATAAAGTTAAGATACCAAACAATTGAAATTTTTGTAATGCAGAAATGTGATAAATGTTGTGATCTTTAATCTTCTCAGAACACAGGACGCGACGCGACGTGGCGCGACACGAGAATTTCATGAATGGCGTTGAGCACGAGCACATACCAAGCGGCGGGCACGGCGTGATTTGGAACAAGTTGTTGTTTCTTTTTCGCGCGAACTGCCTGCGATTTGGAACTGCGCGAACTGCGTGTGATCATGGATGGATAATTGTTAATTAACGAAGTATTTTTGAGGCCGCCAATTTTGTACAATGCACAAACACCATCAAAACTGAGGTGCTCTGACTAGGATTTGGGAAGAAATTGCTCACACAATGGATTTTTCAATATATAGATATTTTATATACTCGTAACTCTTGCATTTTTACTTTCTCGTATACATACGTATATGCGGAGTAATATACATAGTATACGGAATATTACGTAATGCTGCGCGAAATACATTTATAGCTGCGCGAACTAGATTTTCAGCAGAAAAAATTCATTGCCGGGCTCTGATAGAGAAAAAGTGAATAAATCCGTTGATAAATTAAGAAAAAAAATCCTCTAACACGTAGTGTAGCCAGAATCTCTGCTTTGTAGGTCCTCCATACCGAAAAGTCAATTGAGAGTAGCTGACGCGCCCGGAATCACTAACAATCATCAATCATCAATACACCGAAGCTACAAACAAAATACGCACGAGGCACGCTCCTCCAATCATACCAACACTGGCGAGAATGAGCGGTTCCAGCAATATCCATCCTTAACTGAGACCTACGTATAGATTAGTATAGAGTGGATAAGGATAATTTACCCTTCCACAAAACACAATGGATTTCAGAAAATAATTTAAGGGATAAACGACGACCCAACCATAGAAAATCAGAAATAGCATTAATAGAAAAAGGGTCTTTCAAATTGTATGCCCCCAAACACTTTCGAACAGATCTATAAGGATACAAGCAATCTAACTTTTCGTTAGCGCTCCAAATGAGAAATTAGGATACGTTTTCCTTAAAAAAGTAAAATAATGTTATAAATCAGAAAATATAGTAAAATATGAAGTATCAAATATATGTCAAATTACTTTAAAAAGCCTAATTTCTTAATATTCGACAGAAAGTTTATTGTAACTATAACGATTTGTTTTTTGAAACAAATATTTCTTCCCATTCAAATCATAGCTCTACGGATATCTTCAGTTGACAATATCTTCAGTGGTTCAACTAGCTTTTTTTAAACACTCTAAAGTATTCAAATGAGATTCCTGTTGATCTAGAATACCCACCAAGCACCGTGCGGTAGTCCGCCTCCACTCCGCGGTCATGGAAACCCGCCCACGCCCAGCCAGCCCACGTGGGCGCCTCCACCGTCACTTTTCTGTTGAGGAACTGCCTCACCACGTGGGCTTCGGCCTCGCTCGTCAGGAACAGCAAATGGGAGCCTTCGCTCACACAGGTGGAGTACGCCTCGTCCAGGTGACGGACTTCGGGTGGAACTTGTAGTAGCCCAATCCCGGGAACACTTCGTAGTCAGGGAGCCTCACACGAGCTGGTGGCGCTGGAAGAGAATTGCTTACTTTAAAGCGCCTACTGAGTGTGACCTAAGCTGCTAGAAGAGATTTGAGTGGCATTTACCTGTGACGATGGCCACGGTGTCGAAGATCTCTACGCCATCGCAATGTGTGACGCTCTGCCACGCTTCCACTCCGCCCAGGTCGTCTGCCCTGCTGCCAGGTGTGGCCCGGCTGTGCAGGTGCACCTGGAGTGGTTCGGTGATTAGAATTTCCGTGCGCGTCAACAGTAGTGTATGTAAGAGAGTGTAAGTGGCGGTGTTCCCACCCTCTTCCAGAGGGACCTCGCCCCAGGCAGGACAAGTTCTGAATTCCGACTGGGGCCTTGAGACGTGCGGTAGAGTAGTGTGCGTAAGTGTAAGTGTATGTGGAAAAGATCACGTGCAATCTGTAACCTTTTGTCAATGTTCTGCACCGTCATCGTCATTCCGATTCCTCTCACTCCAGATGTTTTTCAGAGAGTCGCGAATATTTAGGGGTTAACGGTCTACACAAGATCAGCGATAGAAATGAATAAACATGTATAAATAGTAAATTGCTTTCTCTGTCACGGTTTGTAGTCAGAATCCATGAATAAAAAGTTCTTGATAAGAAACTTAGTGGTGTTACAACAGTGCTTACTTTGTCGCATTATTTGTATTTGCTAGAATTATTTACCAGTTGTTTGTTTTTTTTCATTTCTAAAATGCTTCATATAAATACCTCCGGAATTAAAATATGTTTCAAATTAAAGGGGTCCCGACATAAGCCAGATCGATGGTCAAATATCAATTTTGAAGAAATCGGCTGAACTATTTAGGCGCTGGCGTTCACCCCGGACGGACGGAGAGGCGGACAGACAGACGTTTTTCAGTCATTCAATTTTTCGGTATCATGAACCCACAAAACATGGATACTGACCACAAAACGTGTTAGAAAAAGTAATATACTATTTATAGGCGAAAGATTTTATCCACTTTTTCGTTACCAGGGCCCGCAGTTTTTTCATGCAGATTTACTATACTTTCTCTATACCGCGTAAGAAGAAGTAAAATCAATGAAGGGAAAGGTCTTGTCTCTCCATCTGTCAGGCCGTCTTACGGTAGGCAACGCTAGAGCAGAACTGTTCAACCTATTTTCTCCAGAGCTGATATTCGACTCAATCGATTGAAAATCTCTGAGTTAAAAACGGATATTATGATTGTTCGGTGGTACTTACAATTTTTCTCAAAAAGGACCCAATTTTTTCAAAGCTCTGACCTTGATTAGTGTCAGGGTTCGATAAAAGAATGACGAAGGTCTCGTGTTCGTTGTAATATCTAATTTTTCCAAAACTGCAAAAGCTCAAAATATTTTCTCCTTTTTTCCTCCAACTACAATATTGAAGGTAAAGATTTTTTATTTCATGAAATCGGTAGTTGAAAGATAGATCTTGAAATAAGGTCATGAATAATATTTAGAACCTCTCTCAATCTTTCCTTACCGTCTCGGTACCAACTTCCCTACCCGTCCGTAACCGTCTCGGCGCCAAGAAGTCCACCTTTCCCAAAGGAGACAGGAGCTAGGACTATTAACTTAAAATCCCATGTCGAAAAGTATATACTCAACGTAAATCAAAACATTAACAAATGATACCAACCTAATGCCCCTTTTTATGATCTATCGATTGCTTTAACGGTGTTAAACAGCACATACTTTCTCACATTATTTCTAAGTTTTCAATTTTCGGAAATTTAGAGTGTTCAACGAAAATTACACCAAGGCTATTTTTAAGTGTATTTTCTTTTATTCGTGAGGGGGAAAATTGAAGAAAAAATTTAGAGAGGTTTTTAAAAAAATATTTTTATAAATTGAATTAATTTTAAGCCCAAAATACGCAAAAACTATCCGTTTTTTTCAGCAAACTATATCAGACCTTTTTCAAAGCGCTGATTTTTTGGAAATGACTTTCTCTAAGGCAAAACTCTCTATCTTTAATTTTGTAGTTTTGAAATGTTAAGTTTTGCAATTTTCTGTTTTGGAGGAAGATCCCCGGAAATGAGACTAGCACACTATTTTTTACGTTATTTGTTACTGATTGTTACGTTATTGAAGAAAATTTACCGAAAAAATTTTGAGCGGTTTACAGCAAAAATCGTTATCATCAATTTTCTAGTTTTGTAATGTTACCTTTTTGCAATTTTCGAAAATGGGACTAGCGCTATATTTTTTAACCATCCCTTGATTCATACGAGGAGAAAATAAAAAAAAAGATTTGGAGAGTCCTTACGGAAAAAAAGTGTTTAAAATTTAAAATGTCATATTTTTCGCGCAAAATTACGGTTAAACTACTCATATTTTTGAAAACTGAACATGCCCTTATTTCAACATCTGTCTTTAAGACCATTTTGAATGTACTTGTTATAGAAAGGCGTCTAAAATAATTGAAAATTTTCCAATTTTTGACAAATCAGAATGAGTCCAGCAGTATTCTATTAAGCGTCCTTCATCCGAAGACAAAGATTAATAAACAATTTTGAGTAATTGTTTACAAACATTTGAAATTGATTTTGAACCTTTATGTAAAGTACCCTCAAAAATCAAAATATCCGTTAATACAAAGCCCAAAGCCTGTAAGTCGATCAGGTCGATAGGAGAAAATTATTTTTGGAGAAAATCGGCTGAACTGTTCAGGCGCTAGGTTGGCCACAGACGGACAGACGGACGCACGATTTTCCGTCAATCAATTTCTCGGTATGGACAGACAAAACATTCATAATGTTTACATCACGTTCTAGAGAAAGTAATTTACTATATATAGGAATATGATTTATCCATTTTTTAATCCATCCGTTAACAGGGTCCGACAATAGGCGTTTTCACATCAAAATATTTCGTTTGTCGGCTCAGGATTGCAATACATTCTCTTCTCACATACGTAACGCCAATAATATAAAGAGATTCGTTTTAAACAACGCCAGCCTCCACCCCCATTATCGAATTTTAATTATAATAAACCAAAATGGTGAGTCAAAGGGTAAATGTGGTCATCCTTATATCACAAATGTGATATTTAAAAAAATATTTTTATTTGAAATGCAAAAAATTTTGGGGCTTTGAATGCCATTTTAGGTAGTACCTACTGTCTGAGAAGCAAATGACTGAAATACAGTTCATGCTAATACGCGATGAACGCTTGATGATGTTCCCTTGTCAGTAGTCAATATGTTGCGACAGAAACATTACCATAGGGTCACTCACAAACGGAATAAAGAGATTGCATTACTTTGACATTGCGGTGTCCTGTGGCGTTCCTTTGGCTCTGAAGGATGAGTTTGAAGTATGCTGCTCCCGCTGGATAACAGTCTGCGATAACTTCATTTACCATTGATGTTACCAGAATTTGTATGACAATGAACACGTATACTAATGTCATCGTAAGGTGGTATTTTCTCTCAGAATTCATTGTCTGTGGGTAAAATGATTAAAAACATTAATATTGAGCTTACATATTTATATTTAAAACCCTTCAGTATAATTTATCTTGCAGTGTTACACACTCTTACAGAAACCATACGTAAATTATTATATTCCTCTGATGTAATCGGCTTAATTCTATAAATAAATATACTTACCAATATGTAATGACTTTAAAACTTGGTTGACCCTTATTGACGTCACACTTTTTGCATTTATCAACGCCTTTTATACAGGTTACAGGTCTGGTTTTTCCCGGATCTATTATACCGATGAGAAAAATACGACCCAAACATGAGATAGAAGTCGGTGTTATCGCTTATTTTCTTCAGAAATGACAGATGATTATTTTTAGTCTCATATACTGTATATTAATGCGATTAACTGTTTATTCAATAATTGAGATTACTTTCACTACCATATGGTAAATGTAATATTTCAATTTTGTAATCATAGTAATTCTGAATATAATTGAATAGTTTTATATTATATTATTTGATTATATTATTATTCATTAAAATTTTGAATGACACTAGTTTACTTTCCCTCGATTTGACTAAGGAAGGAGGGAGCAAAGTCGAGAGAACAAGATATCAAACGCCAGTGAATATGCTTTCTTCGACTTATTGAACATCTATGAAATACATGGCATATATATTATTGCTACGCCTTTTCATGGTTTTTAAGTTTCTGCTAACTGTTTCTGATCTTTTATCACTTTCTGACTTCATTAATTGCATGCGATTGGTTTACTAATAAGTGTTTAAAAATTAAATTTTAAATTTTGGGAAATGTTCCTTGAATTGTTTTCTGGAGTTTTAAATTGTCAATTTGTAATAATTAAAGTTTTAGCTGTGAGGTCAATCTCGCATTTTCAGGGTCAACGGCAGGATTTTACGCTCTTTCGTGAGCAATTTGAACATCTGCCCGTCCATCTGAAGTTGCCTGAACTGCGTCGATTTATTACATCAACCCAACTTATCTGATGATTTGTTGGCTCGTTTTCGCATTTGAATGTAAATATAAATAAAACACAGTACTTAAAATTTTGCAGATATATTTTCTCGAGACACTACAGCAAGGGAGGACACGATTTTGCCCACTTGGGCAGTCGTGATTGTGCCCTTCCCTTAGGGCATGGGCACTCACAGCTGCGGCAAGCGAAATAATTTGAGAGCGAAAACGTTGCTGAGAGCTGGATAAAAGAACGACAAGAGAAAGAAGAAGAATTTTCATGGAAAAGAAGTATATTGTCTTAATTATGTATCATATTTTATTTATGACAAACATATAGTAAAACCTATAAATCCATATTACTAATTTCCAATGAACGCAAAAATTGAAAGAAAACAACAACAAAAAACCAACAACAACTACGTATCCACTGTCCACATTAGAGAAGAATATGGTTTCAGAAGATACTCGGGAACCCGGGGAAAATGCAAAACAGTGAAACTGTTTGAATTTTGTCAGAAAATGCAAATATATGATTGTGTGATTCCACCTATTATCATACTGTGCGTAAGGATTGAATTTTCATGGAAAATGTGTCACTGCTTACGACACAAATGAAGACATGCGATAGAAGAACTCCTAGGAAGAGGCTGCCTGCCATTAAATATTTACAATTTACCTGTTGCACTATTAAAATATTATTTGAAGGAGTTTTGCTGCTGCACGCGAATTCGTAGAAGAAATACGAAATACAACTAATCTTATGGTTTTTTGCCTTCCGAACCGCCTGAAACTGTCGATTATGGCTAAGCCATCGAAAGCTGCTCTTGCATTTGATAATAATGTTGACCAAGACAACGTTCCTAATTCTTGTATTTGGAAAGCCGCTCACAACAAGTCACCAAAAGTCCAATATTTTCATGCTATTTCGGCAACTTGTACTTCTCGTCGCGCCATGTCGTGTATCGTAAGCGATGTTCACATTCTGTTCGCCGCTGGCCCACTAAGCGAAGTTCACGCTTTTCTCGACCGCTTGCAAATCTATTCACGTATTTGTTCTCCGCTACTGACGTCATTAGTCCCGTAAGAAGTGCATGTTACAGTCCAGGGTAACAGTGTTCCTTTCTCGCTAATACTTTGTGACCCGGGGCCAATCTTCAAGTCACCCTGCGAGATATTCCCCCGAAGGTGACTTCCCCATGGGATAGCTCAGTCAACTGATGTCACTGGAGTTCCTCTGACCGGGAAGTCCTATGTTCGAGTCCCGTCGGCGGCAGGATTTTCAACACTGGCTATCAAATAGGTCGAATACAGGCGCTTTCTGGAGGAGAATTCTAGCAGCCCGCGGCTATGATCGATAGTTTTTAGTGATTTCTCGAATCAACACCAGGAGAATGCCGGAGCAGTAACCGAACAAACGGGCCACGGACCGCGCACGATCTTTCCTTTCTTTTCTTTGACCTATTCTCACTCCCTTACTTAGACAACACTAGCACACATGTCGGGAGACCGGTCGGTGTATTAGAGCTTGTCTCGACTGGGGCGGTTCCCCGCTAGTGAGAGATACCTGGTTGGGGAAAGCCCAGCTAGCCTATGGTAGGTCGGGGCGGATCCATCGGGGGCAGATCACCGCAACTTTCGATGAAAAAAACACACACTGCACTTACGGGACAAATTACACCAGAAGTTGACGCGCCCGGAATCGCAAACAATCATTCAACCCTGCGAGCACCGCTCTAGCCGGGACAAGCTATAAGCGGCCGTCCATAAATTACGTAACGCAAATTCCTCTCCATGTAATACGCGTTTCCTCCCTCTCCACGTACATAATTGCGGAACGCTTGCGAATCCCTTGCCGTTTACAAAAAGTAAATATAAGTTATATAATAATTAAAACAATTTTTAATAACATTGTTGTATCTTAAATGTATGGATAATTAAAATGAGAATAATCAATTGGCGATGCTGACTGCACCTAACAGTAAGAGTGGAGGACAATCTTTACATGAAGGAAGGAAGCATTGGCGAGAAAATTTCTGACTAGTGCACATGCCGTGGAGGACGCGTGAGCGAGAATCTACTCAATTTAATTGCATTCTAGAAAATTTTTTAGATCAGTTTCAAATATTTTCTTCTAATATTCATTCAATATATCACTAATGAAAATATATCTTTATTTATTGTAACCATTTACATAAATTAACTTCTTTAATTTATTATATTTTTAATTTAATTTAATAGTGTTTCAGTGTACGACTGAATAAAAGGAACTATTACAAGAATATTTTTAAAGAAAAACTATCAGCATAACGTAACCCTAAACTAAACCCCCTTACCCACATGTATCGCAGCATAACGCTTTCTCAAATCTTCTCCCTCCCGCTTTAGCGTTACGTAATTTATGGACGATTCCTAAGCTTTTCGCCTGGACTTCCGACATTTATAGTGGTGTAGAGCGTGTAAGTATGTGTGTGTATGTGTATGGTAAATCCGGAGTTGGGGTGGCATGATTCCTTTGATTCACTGATTCAGTTCATTAGAGAAGAATCGGCTCTATGAACTGAACTCTTGTTTATACAACGGTATAAGATATATATCTTACAGCGGGTTTACACGTATTAGACGCGTGTAGTAAAGTTCATGATGCTACCGCAATAAATATAATTATTTAAAATAAATTATATTTCACAAACTCATGTTACTTACACTTTTATTATTGGGGGCTATCGACCCCCAAACCCACTATTTTAATACTAAAAAAACAACTTGTCATAAAATGATCTATATCGTAAGAAATCAAAAAAGAAAAAATCAACTCATGTATTCGTTGAAATTATAAAATTGTAATAGTATTACCAATACTACAGTAATACTAAAATAAGTGCACTGACTCTTTTCTAGAACATCCATGTAACACGACAAAAAATCAATGATTCATCAAAGTTTTAACAAATCTACTTATTTCCGAAAAAGAACATACTTTTTACTTTTTATGAACTGAAGTTGAATAAATTAATAAGAAATAAAAAAATACTAGTAAAGTTAATGATGTTAACGCAATAAATTCATTATTTAAAATAACTTCTATTTCGGAAACACAACTACTTAAACTCTTATTATTGGAGCTATCACCTCTCAAACCCTCATTTTAATACTAAAAACTCCCTATCTATTTTTGATCAAATTTATTATATATTTGAACTATATATTATATAGAAGTTAATGTGTAACAAATAGTATTTTTTTAGAAAAAAAATCATCTCGCATATTCGTAGAAATTGTAATTTTTTAATTGTTTCTAGAAAATGACTGAATTTTTGCTTTTTCTTTCTCCACTTTCTACGAACACGTGTATTCAGAAAGGTAGCTATCAAAATTACTTTCTACTTTGTATCGTGTATACTCTTTCACATAGAGCAGCATTTTGACACCATTGAATCACAATCAAATTTCCCTGTCGGCGCAAGTTATAAATAAATTCACCATTTAAAACATATAAAGCAATACAAATCTATTAAATGGACTGAAACTGCAAAAAACAAAAGGTAAGGGAGAGGAGAGAATAAAGAAAAAGCAAAAATCGCCCGCGGTCCGTGGCCCGTTTTACAGGACACGTCCCGACATTCGCCTGACGTTGATCGAAGAAACCACGGAAAACTACCGATCAGAGCTGCCGGCCATTAGTATCCTCCAGTCCGTGTTGGAATTCGCTGGGACATAAAAGAATCTATTTAGTCTATGCCGATCATCCGCCACCGTCGGGACTCAAACCCTATAAGCACCCTATCCGTATAGCACCTCGCGGCTGACGATGCTGCAGAAACAACTTTGTTGTCTCTGAGTTACCGCAACCGCAAATGTGTTTGTGCGTCTGTTGATTGTAACGATGACCAGCAACGTCGTTATGGTAGTTTGCAAACTGTTGCTGAATGCACGTTGCTTTCACGGTGCCGTGAAGAAGCACTTGATTTCTACCAGCGTTGGGAAGGAATCTGCGTTAGAAGTTTATTCCCTACTCCCATGAATCAGCAGGGGTTGTCCGGTCATGGATATTTCTGGAGCGGTGTCCGGCCGTGGATATTTCTGCAACGTCTCAAGCCTGTCGGAGAGAGGGCGCTTACCATTGGCGGAGACTTCGTAGCCCAGAAGACTGCAGGCCTCCCGAGCACGCTTTTATTAACCGTTTACGAGCTTGCTCTACTCAAAAAGTCGACGAAATTTCTGCGAACAAGCTCTCGGATCCACAGAGAAAGACAATTTCATTAATGTACCCGTGACACAAGTTCGGATCGTAGAACATTTCTTAAGTGAACCGCTGAAATCTCCCCATCTGTTCCGTGCTCTAGTAGCCTAGCTGTTTATGAAATAAGGCATTTTCTTGCAATTCGGCATTGAAGTATAATTAATTATACTTCACACAGTTATTTCGAGTTTCATAATCTATTACGTATTGTAATAAGACGTTACTATTCGAAAATTCAACGTTTTATCAACTTTATAATTATTTCATTGTATATAATTTTCCTGCAAATTTACTATTAGGCTGGGAAAAGTTACAGACTGATGTTGATAGTAGCTAAGAGGATTCTATGGATTATTACAACGTGTTGCAATAATTCTTATCTAAATTTATCTCACTTTCATAAAGTTCCACTTTGAATAATTAAAATTGATAAAATTATGAATTGGGATTCACAGAGCCTGAAAGGCTAGTGATGACTGTCTTTGACAGTTGGTTTAAGTCTAGATCCCTAAACTCTGAATACTCGGATCACATGAAACTAGTGTCGCTAAGTAGCATATTCATTATTTGTATTAACGTATAATATAATGAGGCAACTTTTATTGTTCAGTCAACTTTTGAAAAAATCTCTTCCCTAAACAAAGCGTATAAGATGAAAAACTTGTTCTAACAATACGCGCGCTCGAGATATAAATATTTACAATAAAATAGCGTAAAGCTTCCGCACACTTTAAGCTGGGACAACGGGGATGCGTTAATTGAACCGCCCAATACAGAAAGAGAACATCTTACATTTTTACAACTTTACAGGAGATAGAAAACGCGATTTGCAAGAACACGTATAATAATAATAATAATAATAATAATAATAATAATAATAATAATAATAATAATAATAATAATAATAAATCTGTGAAGCCGATGTCTACACTCCGATAGTGCTGTCGAGACAGGATGTTGCGGACTTCTCATGCAATGACGGCCAAAAGAGATTTATGGATGGCCAAAGCTCTTCATGGAAGACATCCACATGAGATGAGCCAAGAACATGTCGATTTGAAAGCATCGAACTACAGGCTTATATCAGGACAGATCTTTCCAGAAACTGAAGGGTTTATGTTGTTTATTCAGGATCAAGTTATTCCAACGCGTAACTATTTGAAGCGAATTGTTAGAGATAGCAATGTGCAGAATGAGTTACGTCGTTATGGTTGTCCAACAGTGGAATCCATTCATCATGCTACCTCGGGTTGTACACATTTGGTAGGTACCGAGTATAAACAGCGACATGATTCGGTGGCCAAAATTTTACATCAAGCGTCGGCTCACAAATGTCTTCTGACTGAAGATAAGTTACCGTACTTTAAGTACCAACTTATGAGTGTTCTAGAGAACGCAGAGTGGCGCTTGTATTGGGATAGAACTATCTTAACAGACCAGACAGTGATTCACAACAGACCGGATTTGGTTGTGATTAACGAGTGTGCGAAACATGTCATGCTTATTGATGTTTCTGTCCCAAATACTGCCAACATTCAAAGCAAATACACTGAAAAAATCCGTCAATATGCAAATCTTGTTGAACCCGTTGAGAAACAGTGGAATATGAAAAGAGTCAACATTGTTCCGATAATTGTTTCAAGCACTGGAGTCATTCCTAGGAATCTGATTTGGGCCTTAAGCAACTGAGTTTGATTGAAGACCTGTACAAACCCATGCAGAAGGCAGTTGTTATTTCAACAACAAGGATAGGGTGGAAATTCATGGGAAACAATGTTTAAAAAATCTTTTTAAAAAATAGATGTATTGTGCCTTGATTTTGTATATCTGTGCAATTCATTCAAATGTGCTAATAAGATGAGAAAATAATAATAATAATAATAATAATAATAATAATAATAATAATAATAATAATAATAATAAGTGAGAACCCGTCAAGATATGACGGTGAGATCAGAGATAAATGTAAAATACTGTGCCCAGACTAATGTTCACAATATGTTGCATTGTTTGGATCTTCAGGGTATAACGAAGATATTCTGTGATGTGGAGTTCCCAAAATTTAGAACACGTATGGCCCATGACCAGATGGCAATGCAATATGACTCACATATTGTAATAATACACCAAATGACGCAAAAGAAAGAGCTCTATTATACTGATAGATTTTATTTCTAAAGTTTTTTGATGAGTCATCATCTCCTATAAACAAATTTGATTACTTCTGGCATATTGCTCGAAGGTAAACTTATTTTCATTTAAGCAACACAGAGTAAACTCTTCTTTTTTTTCTCCCAGAATTTCTCTCGCATGGGAAGTACAAAGCAGAACAAAACTGACATATCAGAGACAACGACCCAACAGGAAACGAAATGACCTCACTGTCACGACACCTACGCTGACTTTCTCTTTCCCTGCGTCCAGTTAATGTACATTTGCGTCCTTTGGAGCGTGTGGGCAACGATTCGAAATTCGACTGTGAATAACTTCACTACTTCAGTACAACCGAGCAAAACCCACTGTCCGAAAGTACTCTACAAAATACATCACAAAAGCAAATACATGCAAACTGTCAACGCCGCATTGCAATTATTACACTGAAACAAAACCTTGACGAATTGTAAACAAATCTCAACAATCAAAACAAAACATCAAGCAGCGCCACCACGAAGCAGCGTGGACTCGCATCTATCGTTTCATATAATCGATTTTGACACAGCCACCTTTTGGAAGATAACAATTGATTATTGATAAGCGTACTATTATAGAATGATTTAATTAATTAATTTACACCGTAAATGTTGGTAAATCAACACAAACAATATCTGATAACACATCTAGGGATCACATTCTTTCATTTAAAGGAAAAAATACAACAGTCAGTTCAGTAGAAGCTTTAAACGAAGCCATGACAGAATACCTTATTTTTTTAAATATAGATATAATAATAAAAACAATATTAATAATAATTATTATTATTATCATTATCATTATTATAGTGTTTAACATTTTTTATGATACGTTTGCTGCAACTGAACGTAATATACTACAAAAAACGCTTTACACGGTTAAAAATAAAGTTAAAGGATAGGTATACCAATCATAATATTAAAATAACCAAAATGTGAACAAATACCATTTGTGTATTGGCGTTTCAATTACTTTTCGAGCGAATGAAGTGCCTACAGGGCTTGGGCAGGTGCTGATTGCGGACGTGGTGGAAACGTTATTTCGCGAAGTGCAAAATTGTTAAAGTTTCTTAAATGGATATCCATTTCTAAACATTTGCAGACCAGCAGGATGTGTGACGGCATGGTTTCCCCGAAATAAAATTTAGGGTGGTTAAAAAGAAACCTACAATAGTTCAAATACTATTGATAGATACTTCTTTCCCACTTTGAAATAAAAATTCAGTAAGGAAGCTCGCGATTACCCGAGAAAGAGAAGGAAGACAGTGAAGTGGAGAAAACGTATATATTCCAGGTAAAGGTATTGCAATGAACAGATAGTAAAGGCAAGACCCCAACATCAATACATCGCTATTCGATACATCGCTAAAACGTTTTCGATGTCGATGAAAAACATCGATAAAAACATCAATGTTTTAAATATGATAAAACGCTGATATTTTCCCATCATATTTCCATTTTAATTGTTGTACTTAAATGAGTTATATTTTATTGTTTGGTCACGTAATAATAAAAAATTAAAAATAATCTTTATTGAATGTAAAGAAGGAATCTTTTCCTCTGCCATTTATATCTGTCAATGAAACATTAATGACATTTTGTTAAAATTAAATTGAGCATCTTGGATCCCCCCCCAAAAAAATTTCCATAAAGAAATCTGTACGTCTCGGCATATCCGTGATAGATGTCAGTGATTGGTTTTTGAGCTATTCACAAAAAATTGTTTCTTAACATTTTTTTATAAATAATAATATCATGAGAATTTTTTAAAAACCAATGTTTCTGGAAACATATGGTGTGAAGAAAACATTGAACACAAAACATTAATATTAATATATCGATTTTTTTTACATGTATTTATTTATTGTCGCATGAACTACATGGTCATTAGCGACAGGTATAAGGTTACAATTGTTTACATTGTATTACAAGGATACACAGTCCGTTGTATATACAGTTTAGATTCCAGAAAATTCAATGAGGATACAGCACAAAATTATACAATAGAAAATATACCACGAAAACAAAAAATGCAATACAAAATACATAAATGATTACAATAGTAATTACATGATTAACACATGATTACAATAGTAATTACAGGAGGTGCAGTGAAAAGGGTTTTCATTCTTTGTTATGTCATTGATTTCTTTTTGTTTCATTATACTTCCCGTAATAGACTTTTCCTGAGTTGGAATTCCTTGGGATTTGGTGCATTCAATACTTTTAATACACATACTCTTATTTGGACTCTTAGCATACTTATTTGGTAAATAGACTTGTTCACTCCGCAGATACTGTATTGAATCGCAAAGATATAATACATACTATATTGAATAGTTTACAAACTTCAATATGTGCATATATTTGAATATTGTTAAGTGCATTGTGCGCTAAATAGTATACATAAGTGTACACCCAAACTTGCATATACATTGATTGCTCCTTGTTGTGTACACTATTCCATTTATATTTCGTCAAAAAGTTTGGTATGTTTGCAGAATTCTATTTTTTTTTTTTTTTTTTTTTGATATATAGGGAAGTCAAGGATTGAATCGAAATTCGTTCCTTGTAGATGTTTTTTTCTTTGTTGTGAGAATTGAGGACATTCGACAATTAGGTGTTGTATGATGTTTGGGATGCTGCAGATAGAGCAGATGGGAGGAGTATTCTTAGTTAACAGGTGAAGGTGGCTTAGTTTACAGTGGCGTGTTCTTATTCTTGATATGATGACTTGCTCCCTCCTACTTAATTTGTTGTTGAGTTTAAAGTTTAAGGTTGTTGACATGCTCAATTTTCTTATGAAGGATACTGGCTTTTTGATCTCTCCATATTTCGTACCATTTTGCAAGAGATATTTTGTTAATATATGTCCTTAAATCGTCAGTTGTGTTGGAAATGGTCAATACACTGTTTGAAACTCCAGCTGCCCTATCATTGTCGGGGCATATACTGTTGTCATCTCCAATTGTTTCTTCTGTTTGGATAATTTCTATTGTGATCGATTTCCCTGCTTTGGTGATGTAGTATAGTTCTTGTATGTTAATGGCCATTTCTGTTTTGGATTTCTTTTAGATATATTGTGTATGGTACCGGGAGATTTTATGTAAATTATAAATCGGCTGCTGTTTATTTGGTTAGCCAGTTTAAATGCTAACATTAGTGAGCACATATCCGCAGTGGTCTTGCTGCAGAAAGAGTGAAGTTGATGTTTAATTCCGGTTTCCTGCGTAGAGATAACTGAATAGGTTTTGTTTTCATTTTTCATAACGTAGGCATATATTCGGAGAGGGTGGCAACTTCCACTGGCGGGTTCAGCAGGTTGTAGGTCCCGGGTTTTTGTTGTGAGGTTTGGATCCTCGACAGAAGTTGAAGCCAATTTGGTTAGTATTTCTGGTATTGTCCACGGAGGAATATTGTGATTCTTTTCTTTTCTGTTGGTGTTATCTGGAAACCGAGTTTTTGCATAAGTGTTTTAATTTTTGCATTTTGGTTTGTGGTATTGTATACGGATGCTTCCGGTGGATCCTTTGCTTTTCTGTTGGTGTTATCTTTCTGCGATGTGCTAGATTTGGTCCGTTGGATTCAATTAGAATGCTTCCGATGGGGCTTGTGCGGTAGCAACCGGTACAGATTCTTAAGCCTTGGTTGTGTATAACGTCTAGTTTCTTGAGGTCGTTCCATCGGGCAGAAACATAAAATACAGATCCATAATCTAATTTAGCTCTTACTATGGTTTTATACTTTAGTAAAAACAGGATTTAATCTGCACCCCAATTGTTGTGTGAGAGGCATTTTAGTGTGTTAAGCCTTCTTTTACATTCGTCTGATAAGATCTCTACGTGGTTTTTCCACGACATTGTTGTGTCAAAATGCATTCCCAGTATTTTTGTTCTCTCTACATACTTCAGATTGTGATCACCGAGTGTAGGTAGATTATCTTCATTGTGCTTGGTGAATAATATGCCTTCTGGTTTTTGGGCCGAGAATTTGAATCCTGTTCTTTGGGTTCATTCATGAAGTCTGTTTAAGGAAGCTTGCATGATTTGTTGGCTTGAAGAGATAGATTTGTCTTTACAGAAAACGGTGATGTCATCTGCATATTTTCTTGTAAGCACAGGAGATCCGATATTTGCGTCTACATCGTTAATTGCACGAAGAAAAAGTGTGACGCTTATTATGGATCCTTGGGGTACTCTATTTTCTATCTTCTTTTCTTCAGAGAGGCAGCCGTTGATTCTCAATTGTATGGTCCTGTCTTTCATAAGACTTTTGATAAACTGAAACATGTTTTCTCCGATTCCAATCTGCTGTAATTTTCTTAGAATTCCGTGTATCCACACCATGTCGTAAGCTTTCTCAATGTCTAAGTTGATGGCTAAAACATGTTGGTTGTTTGAAAATGCTTCTATCTCTGAAATCTCTTCTTTTTCTTCTTCTGCTTTATACTCTTATATAAGAAAATTAGCAGTATAATTTTGAGAACTGGAGTTTTCTGTAAATTTGTCAGCCAATATGTTTGTGATTCAGTAAGGTTCTGTAATCATTTTGTTGTCATTCTGTAAGAATGGAATTGAATTGTACAATTTGCTTCCTTTTTTAATTATTCCAGGAGTCTTTAATGTTGTTAGATGCTGAAATAGATGACACAAAAACTGTCCAAGATTAGCTTTGCTCTCTTTGATTATCCTTCTTGCCTTAGCTCTCATTTTTTTCTATTCAATCTTGTTTTCTAAAGTGTTGTGCTTTTTAGACTTGTTAAAAGCTCTTTTAGATCTTTTTATTGCGTCACTGCTTTCATCGTTCCACCAGGGAACGGAACTTGTCTTATTTGTAGGCCTGGTGTATTTAATGGCTTCATGTGTAGCTTGTGTTATGACATTTGAGAAGCAGTGAATGATACGGTCGATATCGTCGTTTTCTTCAAATATATCTTGCTGATTTAAAAGCTTACTAATACATTTTTTGTATTGTTTTCAATTTTCTTTGTCGTAATTCCATTTGAGAGATCCTAGAGCTATTGGGAATACTGTGGAGGCAGTCCAGGAGTATTGGGAAGTGATCACTGTCGTCTAGCTGTTCGAGAACACTCCAGTTGTATTTTGGGGCAACTGCAGTGGAACATAAGGTAAGGTCTATTGCACTGAGATGTCCGTTGCTCATAGTAAAATGAGTGGGTTGTCCGTTCAAGATTATTAGGTCCCTTCAATAATATTTTCCATGTGGCGTCCTCTTGCGTCGGATTTGTTTGATCCTCATATTGTGTTATGGCTGTTGAAATCGTCAAGTAAGATAAAAGGTTTTGGAAGTTGTTTAATCAGATCTTTAATTTCATTAGCATCGAGAGTGGCTATTGGGAAGGTAAATATTACATACACTGATTGTCGCTGGGGCTTGGATTTTAATAGCTACAGCTTCAATCTCTGTTTGTGGGTCAATTTGTTCTGCAGGCAGGTATTCTTTTGCAAAAATGGCAACACCACCGCTAGCTATATTGGAGTGGTAACGGTTTTTGTTGTAGCATTTGAAATCTTTTAATTTGCCTTTGCTGTTTGCCTTGAAGTTAGTTTCCTGAATACAGATTATTTCGAGCTTGTGGTTTTGGCAGAGTAATTTAGCCTTTTTGTGAAAACCGTTCCATTGTAGAATGTTCATTTTAGTTTTGAGAGGGGTTAGTTCAGATATTCTGTTGTGGTGGCTACATTTTGTAGTAGATTTGTTTATTGTTGGTAAGCCTTTAAGGATTCTTGCAGCAAATATTGGCCAAGTCAAACTTGTATAATGGTTGTGGATACTCAGGTCAACAATGGTACCAAGTGGTATTCCTTGGAAGTGTCTTCGTTTGTTTGCTTGAATTTTATTTAATAATGGTAGGTTGGTGTTTATCATGAGGCTTCTATTAAAAAAAGAATTTAATGTCGACTGTTTCCATACTAGTTTCTGAGTCGGATGTGTCTGATTCTGGTATGTGTTTTAAAAGTTTTTTCTTTAGACTGGTGACTCTGCTTTGATAACTCTGTCATTTAGTACAGAGTGGATATCGTTGAGCATTTTTATGACAGCTGGGATAACATTGGAATAATCTTTGACAATGGTAAGAACGTCTGCAGAGCCCAAAGCATTTTCAAGTAGTAAATGAAGTTGGTTTTCTGACAGTGGAAAAGAGTTTTTGTTCTTTTCAAACAGAGCTTTAGTTGGACTGAGCATGTCTTCAAGAGTAGTACTAGGGTGAATGTCTTGGTCCGTTTCATCTTGTTTTGCAGAATTCTTTTTCTGTTTCTTTTTTTTATCTTTTTCACATTATTGTCTTCATTGTGGCTGTCTTTAACGTTGTTTGCTTCAGAGGGAGAGGAGGATTCACTTGGGAGGCTTCTCTTAAGAAGGGGGGAGTTTATAGGGTCACTAGTAGGGGGCAGTGGGTGTATCAACTGTGATGAGTTGTACTTCAGTGTTGATTGAGGGGTTTGATGATATATTTGTACTGGTAGAGTCCAGAAGGCAATTCTCTTTGGGGTGATTTTGGAGGCAGTTACTAGCAGTATGGCCTTCAATTTTGCAATTGAAACAAGTAATGTTTTCAGCAGAGAAAAAGATTCTATATTGTGTACCTTCATATACAATCACTGATGACTGAGGGAGTTTGTGAAGTTCCTTAAGTTGGACAAACTTTTGCCTTCTGAAGCTCATAATGTGACTGAGGTTAGGGTCACACAGACCAGCTCTGATGAAAGATATACTGGAGGTAGTTTTAATGTCATGATTCTTAAAAATATTTGTGATTTCCTCATTTGGAATAAATGGGTATACGTTTGATATTATGATTCTCTTGAGTTTGTTAATTAGGAGTCTCACATTAACAGTAGTATTTTTAATAATCAGAGTAGGGTATTTGTCTATTATAAGATCAGCATTGATCTTAGAGTTCAGAAACACATATATTCTATTATTGGATATTCTTGATATAAAAGTAATGGCACTGGGGGGAACAATTTCGGTTAGTTTACTTATATAGTCTTTGACAGATTTTCGCATGCGTCCAGTAGTATAGATTGTTCCTTTGATAGAAAACTCACAGTATGTGCAGCTCCGGCGTACGATTTCGCGGGTTGCTCTTGGAGGTTAGGTGACGGATTCATCTTGAGGTTGGCTGGTACTGCTTTATTCATGTGGATACGTCGAGCCAGCCGACAGACCGGCCAAAGAAACGCTGTATACTGCTTGGAACACTGATAGCACTTTAAATAACTGTAAGGTAATATTAATACTAAAGTGTTTTGGTTCGGAGATATAGTATATCGATATGCTGATAGAGCGCAGCAGTAGTTGTTGCCTCTAACGCTGTCGAACTACGACTGAGTCGATGTTTCTGGTCAAAAATATCGATGTTTTAAAAACATACACTTTTTGCCATCCTTCCAGACACACATGCTTTTACTTGAAATTTAACTACTAATAATTTTGTTCTCTCAGACTATTTTCTTCGGAATTTGTGCTCTCATTGAAGTGAACTCAGATTCTGACACTTCGAAAGTGAAGAAGTTCGAAATTAAACGTATTCTGAAAAAAAATAGGATTTTTTTTGTAAGAAATTACCTCTTGGCTAAGGTAATGCGAAACAATAGTAGACCATTCAAGGCTTGATTTCGAGAATATGTGCCTAATTGATTTCACTGATCATTTGGAAGTAAAAAATTACACTTTTTGCAAAATTCGTTTGACGACAATCAGCCGTTATCTCGGCTGGCTGCCTGCACAACTGTGATGACCTCGCTGTGTGAATCCCTGTGAAGGGGGTTCGATCCTGCCTCTCTCGCACGGGGCCCCTGACAGTAAACGCCCCGAAAGAAAAGGAGAGGGGAGGACTTCTAATGCTGAGAACAACGGCATCTAAACCAAGAACATTTTGTAATAAAGGTCGAACTGAGGCCCAACAACGTTGAACGAGTTTCAAAAAAACTAAAAATGTTAATAAACTTGCAAACGGCCAGGCTGTGGGCGTAAATTTAATGTGTTGTAATACGCTTTTATGTAGTATAATCAAATTGTATGTTAAAATTTTGTATGAATGTGTATTCTATGAGTACATTCTCGATCTCTTCGCATAGTTACGATACCTTTATTACTTGAAAATTCAAACGATTGAACAAAAATGTCACATATGCATATATCTCACAAATTATTTGAGAAATATCGGAAACCGTTATTAGCATGACGTTGTAAAGCGTACAGCTGTCAGATACTACGGCGAATGACTCTCATGTTATCTGCGTAGAAAATAGGTAATCATATTTACACTTGAAAACACAGAGGTCATTTTGAGCACTTGTGCCAAGAAATGAATTAAATTGTAAAATGGTTCTGTAATGTAAATATTAACTGTGAGATGTTTCAAAGTTATACAAGTTTGTATTTTTGAACATTCCAAGTGTTTAATGAACATTCCCCAAAAGACTTAATTATTATAATTTCGGAAATGTTTACTTCCGAAGTTTCAGTACAACATTGTTGTGATTTGACGCTAACGTATGCAAGTGCTACTCACACCTTTTTAAATAATTCTACACAACATAATGTAAAGAAACTGAAGAAGAAAGTTTCAATAAGAAAACTACCCCTAGCTTCAATAATATATTAGCATAAGAGGGCTGAAATTTTTTTAATGATCTTGGATCATTCTGAGGTTTTAATGAAAATCACACTTAAGTGCACTTTGTTATATTAGTATCAATAATATCCAGAAAAAATTGAACTGATTTTTGAGGAAATTCTGAATTAGTTTTTAATAGAAACCCTCAAAAGTTTTTTTAAATCCGCTTCAAATTCGAAGGATATCTATTTTGGGAATGGTGGTGTGTATGGTTTAGGTGCCAGTGTTGTTGACGTACAGGCAAACAGGCGGACAGGCGGACAGGTGGACAGGCGGACAGGCGGACAGGCGGACAGGCGGACAGGCGGACAGGCGGACAGGCGGACAGGCGGACAGGCGGACAGGCGGACAGGCAGGCAGACAGACGGGCTGGCTGACTGACGGAGAGGCTGGCGGAGTGACGGAGAGGAAGGCGGAAGACGGAGAGGCAGGCGGACAGACAGACTCACTGAAGGTCAAATGTTTTGAAAAAACAAACGCTTTTTTAAAATAATGGACGACTAAAACGTGTATTTCCGGCAAGATCTCGACATAGGTTTTTTGCAGTATTTCATAACTATTTATTTATATCATAAAACAGTCAAATCTCAGTGAAGTACCTGTAAAGCGTAGTTAGCAACGTTGGAAAACTGGAAATATTCACTCCCGAGTATTAGAAAACTTAACTGCATCGGCAAAATAACTACGAACTACATAGATAGTTCTGCTAACTCCTACTGCTAAGCTACGTAGTATGAACTCCGTATATAATACAAGAGGAAGTAAAGGCATGGAGTTGCCTCTCAGGGCTCTTATCCAAGTAGTTGTGGTATTTGAAGATCGAGAGTCCTAGCACGACCGCCTACTCTGATCTGACTTCAGTATTGTAACGTCACCACATGGCAGCCAGGGTCCCGACCATCTTTAGAAAGTTTAGCAGAGGGGAAGTGCATCCGGTCGGCTAGTACAAAAACTGTTAGTAGCTTTTGTCAACTGAAAAGGGAGCTATTAACACTCCGGGACGCAAGTCGGCCGGGCAGAGGGTCCAGACCCCCCGCCGGTGGTCAGGGGAGGCTGGCTGGCCATGTGGCCCCAGAGCCACCCACACGTGCAGAGAAGCTAGGGGGTGGGGTGGGGGACATGACCGCCAGAAGCTAGCCGGCCGGAAGGAGGAGTTCGTTAAGAGATCGCCTCGCGTGCGGACGCCACTGCGGCCCGTTGGCGGTAGTGCATTCCTTGGACACTGCGAGTGCGTAGCACCGGGTGTCAGGACACCGGCGCGGTAAAGCGTGTCTGTGTAGTCATTTCGCTACCACGACGCCACAGTATGAGGTGGCGAGGTGCGGCGCAAAGGACATAACCGCCCCTCGCTTCTCCCTCTTGAGTCAAATTCGGTCTTTGTGATGCGGAGGCACTCTCAGGCAAGACGGCGCAGTCCGGAGTGATCGATGGAAGGGCCTTGTTTGGATAGGATGAACCCTGGACGCCGGCGAGGCGTTCCGGGTCTGGGAACTAGGCGAAGGAGACAGCATTTTCAGAATTAAATGCAGCCTGCGGACTTAGTTGTTGTTTTGTGCTCTTATTTCGCTGGTTGTGGTAGAAGTTAGTAGAAGAATAAAATCCAATTACTTCGCAGATATTTTGCTGATGCAATTAAGTTTTTAATACTCGGGAGTGAATATTTTCTGTTTTCCAACGTTGCTAACTACGCCTTACTGGTACTTCACTGAGATTTTACTGTTTTCTGACGATATATAAATAAATAAATGTCGTTTTTTTCATATGAAGTCTTCTCGAAGTTTGATCTGAAAATTGTTGTAATATATTCAAGACCTGACAACATATAAATTGGAACATAACAAAACGTTATTTTCGCCAAAATGTCCAATAGAACTGCGTCGCTTTATCTTTGTGTGGATTTCATCATTAAGGAAGGATCCCTCTATAAGACTGATACAGTTATCAAAAGAACAGAGTACAAGGTTATTATTCAGAAACCTCATTTCCACTATTTGTAAGCGTATTGTGACCATAGTGATGTATATGTGTCCATCTCTTGCACTTATATTTATTGACAAATATTTTTTAATTGCTGTGGAAAAAAACTGACCGAACTCTGCGAAGTTTTTTCAATAAGGAAAAAACAAGCGGAAAATAGTCCTGAATACAAAACAGGAAATTCTATTGTCGTTAAAAGAGGAAATGCTACATTGGCTTTCCGGCATGGGGAACAGGGAAATAACAAACTGATACAACTTAACGCTGCTTAACTAACGACCCACAAGGCTATTAAGAAAACTATGATGCAGTGATGTAGATGTCCAAAGCAAATCATCACAAGGCATAGTCACATTCCAGTCACCATTCCATTTGTATTTCTCTCTTCAGTGACATCATGCTTCTTTTATTCAAGTAAGCCACATGTATGTCACATTTAATCACAATGAAAATAAAAAAGAAAGATATAACATTTGATTTCGAAGCGTATTTGTTCATTTTTATGGAAAAAATTATCAAATAACATTTATATTTATAACATTTATTGTACTCCGTTTTCTTATCCGTAGATATAGTACCATCGATTGATTGATTGCGATTCCGGGCGCGTAAACTCTTAAAGTTATTAGTCCCGTTAGTGTAGTTCATTTTTTATCGCGGGAGGTGGCGGTGATCTTCCCCCACGGAAGGCGAGATTTCTGCGCCGAGTTATCCGTCGGCTTGTGATATTTTCCCCAATCAGATATCTCCCACTCGCGGGGCACCGCCCCAGCTGGGACAACTTCTGACTGGTCTCCCAGCATGTGCGGTACACACAGTATTTAGGTACAGGGCGAAAATAGAATAAGCAAGAGGACGGAAAGATCGCGTGCGGTCCGTGACCCGTTTGCTGGGGTACTGCTCCGACATTCACCTAGTGTTGATCGGAGAACCACCAAAAACTACCGATCAGAGCGCCCACCGCCAGAATTCTCCTCCAGGCAGCGGCTGAATTCGCCCTAGCTATGTTGCTGATATCGAAAATACTTCCATCATCGGGGCTCGAATCCTAGGAACAAATGCACTGGCATCAGTTGATGCCCTGAGCCACCAAAGCTGGTTATATTACCATCGAGGTTGGGCGAGCCTATAGGTCACAGTCATGTAGGTCGCAATCTCCATGCCACTCCCTCTTATTCCCAGGAGGAAAGAAGCAACGGGAGAGGTAGCTCAGTGCAACTGAAGTCACTGCAGTGCCTCTCACCGGGAGAACCTAGGTTCGTGTCCCGACAGTGGCAATATTTTCGACACTAGCTTGTCAGCTAGGTCGAATTCAGCCGCAGTCTGGAGGAGAATTCTGGAGACCGGCTGTTCTGATCTGTTGTTTACCGTGTTTTCTCCGATCAACACCAAGCGAATCCAGAGCAGTACCCTA
This sequence comes from Teleogryllus oceanicus, assembly GCA_964035755.1. NCBI lineage: Eukaryota > Metazoa > Arthropoda > Insecta > Orthoptera > Gryllidae > Teleogryllus > Teleogryllus oceanicus. The sequence goes on from CAXIVR010000008.1 coordinate 49,385,169, forward strand.
GCAAACGGGCTACAGACCGTTGCTATCTGTCCTACTTCTTCCTTGTGCTTTCTCTCCCCTTACACACATACTAACAAGCACTACACATGTCGGGAGATCGGTTGGCAGCTTAGAGCTCGTCCCGGAGTGGGGCGGTGCCCCGCTGATGGCAGACATCTGGGTGGGGGAATCCCCATTAGCCGACGGTGGTCGGCCCCGGATCTCGCCAATCAGCGGGGGAAGATCACCGCCACATCACGATGAAAAATATGCATTACACTTATTGTAACAATATGCACACCCAGTACCGTTGACCTCAGTAGTTGACGTGCCCCGAATCTCTAACAACCAACCAACAAACTCAGGAGGAAGGAAGGCTGTGACTGCTCCCCCTGCAGCCGGCCCCAAATAGCTTCGGCGCCTCTGCCGCTTACAAATCTGGGGGCAGCGATAAGCGTAGTGGTATAACGAGACAAAGGTCCCATTTATCTTCCTTTTTCGTGCATACGTAACTAAAGATTTATTTGAAGAACTTGGTTAGATCGTCTCACCAAAACGCAAATTTATATTTATACAACTTATAACTTTTCATGTTAAGAATATTAAAAACAATAATTACTATACCAAGTAAAATGTCTGTATGCTACAGTGGTGCAGTATATACTACTATGAATTATATATTTAGGCGACAGAATATTGTTATCATAAAACATTCATTTTCTTAAATAATAATTTAAAGTGATTTTTAATGTAGAAACTAGGTGATCTCTCGGATTATCACAATTCTTTATGAGTGTTAAGACAAAAAACGTTGTGAAAAGGGAACTTTTGCGACGATTAATATTTTTGATTCCTAGTAAAAACGACATGTCTTATCAACTCAATGTGTCACTCAAACTAGCTGACTTTGCTACGTTGTCCTCGTATTAATTTATTTCCATGATTTCTTACCGGTGGAGGTGACTCAGGGCATCACCTGATGTCACTTCATTGCCTCTTATCGGGAGATCCTAGGTTCCATTCCCGACGATTGTAAGATTTTCGACACTAGCTTAATAACTAGGGCGAGTTCAGCCGCTGTCTCTATGAGAATTCTAGCGGCCGGTTGCTCTGTTCGGCACGTTTCCTTGGTTTCTCTGGGCAAATGTCGGAGCAGCACCCTAACAAACGGGCCCCGGGCCCCACGCAATCTTTCCTTTCTCTTGTCCTATCCTCACACCTTAGATACAATTATACTTACAGGCACTACGCTACCACATTTGTCTGAACACCAGTCGGGAACATAAAGCATGTCCGGATGGGGCGATGAAAGCTGAAGGAGAGGAAATTCCCACGTGTAGGTCAGCCCCTACAATGAGTGAGGAACACCGCTACTCCCCTAGACCCCTCACCACACTGGCAGTACTAATGACCATAGCAGTTGACGTGCCCGGACACATCAATCAATCAATCAATCAAAACCTATCCCCTTACTATCAGCACCAGAACCGCTTGGAAGCTTTGGGAATTCTTTTTTTGAATTCTTCTTCAAAACAGGTTAGAAATGGGGTTATGTATTTAGGTGCAAATGGTACATTTCGAGTAGAGGTGTCACGTTTAACGTCCTTCAACTGTAATGGCGACTCGTGCTTAGGTTGTTGCGTTGCACAATTGCCAGGCAATAAAAAAATCGTATTTGTCAGGGATGAACGTTTCCATTTATTAACATTCGATATTCCACATAATACAGCAATTTTGATGTGTATGAAATCATCTTGAAATCGAAGATCGCCCGTCGCACGGTGGGGTATTTGGCCGATTTAGGCGGCCAAAAGTCAAATTTTCAAATTATATTCCAGACAAATAAAAAATACTTCATTGTAAAGCTAAATGGTCAGGGAATAACCAGCTGCACAAATTTTAACGGCAGGCGCAACTTGTCAGAACTTGTCCACTTGTGAAGTGCGCCTGTTCGTTCTTGTCTCCCGCGCGGGCTTCAGTCTCACAAAGAATTGCGTCTACTGCGTTTCGATTTTGAAGTGAAGAGCCATGGAGACTGATGAAGCAGGTAAGTGTGAACACGTTATGTGTATTTTCGTACAGATTTTAATTATTTTAGTTGAGACAGAGCTTTTTAAGTTTTAATGAAGCAAATTTTAATTAATGTAGCTAAATTAATGTACTTCCGGGGGTTTCCGGGTAACAATTTTTGGTGCAATGGAAGGGTTACACTTTCTATTTTACAAATTAGTAAAAATTAACCGCGGATTCGCGCGGTTTTGCACAATATACAGTCAATTATTTTTCGATAATTTATTGTATTCTTTAAAGATTATTGTTTTTTCGTATTAGTAAAAGTATTATATTATATTTTGTTTTTAGTTCAGCCCAAGGATACGGTATCCCTGAAATGAGCTCTGTTCTTGGGGTTGTATTTATAAACAAATGAAGAGTTCAAAACTTATTTTTTCTTATTAAAATCTCTTTCATATCACATAAAAAGCCACGAATGAGAAAGATGGCACATTCAGAAGCAATTAAACAGCGAAAATAATTTTGGCCGCCTAAATCGGCCAAATACCCCACCGTGCGTCGGTTGCCCTCTCGGGCGTCTAGTGCGCTCCCAGACAGCGCACCAGTACCACCGAATCAGATCTTCGTGATTGTCAATCCAAATCCTCTATTTCGCACTCCAGAGGATATTATAATATTCTCTGGAGTGTAAAAATCCTCTGGAGTGGGATAATATCCTCTGGAGTCATATTTGACTACTAAAATCGCCGAAGATTAAAAACGGTTGAGGGAGTTAAGAAATAATGTGTTCTAATGTAATAGTGTCTATGTTTTGACTATAGGGAAGACACAAGGATAAAATAATTGATATCACAATGGGAAATGGGATAAGTAACAGGAGTTACAAAAAGAAACACGGAACAAATATTCAAGGTCGACGTAATCTTAATTTTCACAGCGTAGCTTATAATGGAGTGCAAAGGGGATTTCACGCAGAAAAATGTGAAATTTTACAAAAATCGTCACTCTTCTGCTAGCGACTTTAACATTGCCTCTGTTACAAAAGGATAAAATAAAATCAAGAAGGGCGCAATACTTGTTCTTAAATTAGAATTGTTTAAAGGTGTCTTCGTGCGTAGACACCATTGTATTTCCATTAGATAATATTCATTTTAGATCTCAAACCAGTATAATTGGGTGGAAAAATTGTTTCAAGTCCATTGGAGTTTGATCGGTCATTTCTAAAGTAGTTTCTTTTATGATCTTTATTTTCATAATTAAACGTGAAAATCGATTCTTAACACTTTTCCCCAGGAAGTGTAGAATGTATTTCTCACGTACGTGACCTAGCAATCCCTCCTGTCCCAGCGCAGCATCCTGTGAGACCAGAAAGAAGTTGCATATCCCAAATAACAGGCGGTTGTGAGGTGTGTCAGGTGGATTATTTCCGACTCATCCCCTGAATGTCAATAAATATGCAAAGCCACCAATGAGTACTTCCTTGATGACAGAATAAATATGGAAAGCAATCCGATATCTGAGGTCACCGAATGCATGCAAAGTATCTAGTGGATTATAGACGTACGCATAGGATGGCTAGCAAGGGCATTGGACCTTTGAAAAGTTTAAAGTGAACCTCATAGCCATTCATTCCCGCCTGAGATATGGCGTAATATTCTGGGGAAATACATCTTATAGCTCCCAGACTTTTAGATTACAAAAACGAATTGTACGAATAATAACCAAATCCCACCCACGTGATTCATGTAAGCCTCTCTTCATTAATCTAGCAATTTTACCATTACCTTGTCTGTTTGTTTACGAATAGTGGTTTCTGTCAAAAATGACTTGCTTAAGGGCGGGAATATATTTTCAAAAAATGCCGATGTCTATTACTATAACACTCGACGTAGAAATCATATTCGTCAGGTGACAGTATCAACAGCCCATTTTAAATATTCACATACAATACATGTACACTATTTTACAACACTTTGCCAGATGACATTAAACGATTAAATTCGATAGAAAAGTTTAAATCCCAAGTGAAATCGTTTCTGCTGCATAACTGTTTCTATACAATTAGAGACTATACTGAGCATCACAAGAAAAGTAACATTAACTTTAACAATTATTCAGAATGCATTATTTAATATTTGAACTGTATAAATGTGTATAAACAACCTCTAACAAGTATTATATTGCAGCCTCCGGGTCAATGACGCCCATCTCGATCAGGTTTTTCGTCCAGTTTCCCTGATCCATTGAGCAAATGCTGAGATGGCCCCTTGTTTTGCTTCTGGACATAAATGTAACTTCATTTTCTGTGCTCGTCTTCTAGAATTCAGTGGAAAATACAATTATTCAAATTATCGTTTCCATGTTGTCGCGGCAGGAAGAATTATTCCGAAGGACAACATGGATAAGAGCCAAAATTTATTGCTTATTTATCCTTGAAAATAGATTTTATTACTTGGGAGTTTTTTTTCCTCCAATTTTAAGTAGTATATGACTTAATGTAGGGATCACAGAATTTTGAAAATGTGCACACAATTCACTTGTCCCCATAGCACGTCATACTCAGTTTTTAACTGCTTTTTTGACGTAAAATAAATAAAAAATAAAATAAATAAAAAAATGAAGAAATAAATAAATAAATAATGATTACGTTATATCTAGATAACAAGCGTGTGGTTTATAATATATTCAAATATTTCAAAGTTATTAGCAAATTAACTCGGGAGGGCTCACGAGACCCTTGGCTTCATATATTCATGAACAGTTTTGAATATATTACATTACCTGATTTTCAGTAGCTTTCCTCCAATCTTTTACCTGCAAATTTCATTATTAGTCAATTTTTGCAGACGATCAGTCAAATCTCAAAAAATTATTTAATCTCACTCCCGCCTCTGTAGACGCAAAGCTCCTGCGCGCCCTTCCAAGAAACACACGTCGTTGGCAAGCAGAGGCACGATCAACTTTCAGGAAATACTCATATTTCCCGGAATATGAGTTTCAGGAAAATACTTATATTTCCAGGAATCATCTAGAAAATTTGCAGACGGAAATTTGGAAACTTGAATCGTATTCACCTTTGGTCTGTGTATTGGTAGATGTACGATGATGAAGCTGTTGAAGCTGAGTGTGAAAGTGATTCCGATGTCGATGATGTATTGCCAAATACAATTTTAGAATCTCGTCTGGCCAAATTCATATAGAACTTCATAGAAATTCATATAACTTCATCATAGAATATATTGTTGGTGGGGAATTAATTTGTTTGCTTGATACAAAGGTATTTATATTAAGTTATTAAAGTTAAGTTTATAGTCCGAAGCCTTCGGGATTTATAATCTTCCTTGTGCAGTGTCATTCAGCAAGTTGCTGCAACTTCTATAATAATAATAATAATAATAATAATAATAATAATAATAATAATAATAATAATAATAATAATAATAATATGTAAAGTGCATTCAGTTTATAATGAATATTAGAATATATTTTATCATCTTTTCATTTAAAACGTAATATTTTGCCATTTATAATTTCTGGGGTAAGGTGGTCTTTTAAATGACCACAATTCACAATAATCCAAGCCCTAACCAAAACTGATTGTTGCTTATAGTTCAACACCCTACTTTTCCTCCCACATCCAAATAAAATTAAAATATGGTAATTGTAACTATAACATATGAATATATAAAAGTTTTAAGCAATGGAATGAAATAATTTTTCTACCATTATTTAAAAAAATGCTTTGTCCTACAAGATATACTCGAATCATGGGTATCAATACAAGAGGCTTTCCAAGCCATCTGAACATCCTGTAACTGATTGAAATAAAATCAATTTTATTTATTAATTTATCAACAAAGTTCATTCTCCTTGTAGTATATTTTATTTATTTAATAGAGTTCCACGAACTCCTTCCTGATAGGGACCAGAAACTCACTTGTTCACAATACATCAAACTATTTAATGGAACCCGTCTAGGAATCCAGACCACGAAATTCATGACACCGGTACTCACTGAATGTTACGGTGCTTACGACGCCATAAATCGTTGCTTTCGACTTCCGTTTCTGATATAAATGTAAGTGTCAGGGATCGTCCATAAATTACGTAACGCTAAAGAACGGGAAGAGGATTTGAGGCAACGAAACGCTGCTTTATATAGAGGTAGGGAGATCATAGTTCAGTGTTCCGTATCACTGTTATATATCTTTAAAACATTTCAAATTACTAAAATAAAATTTCAAATTACAAATTAAATTAAAAAATAATAAATTAAAAAAGTAACGATGCTTGAACTGTTAGAATAAATGGAAATATTTTTTCAGCAATGATCGAGATTGAATCTAATAAATTATGAAAAAAATAGTCAAAACTGATCTATAGTACATTCTAGAACCAATGAAAGGACACAGGCCGGGGCGTATGCGTTTACGGCGGCCCGGCATGTGAACAGCTTGTCTGAAATTTTCTCGCCTAGACGTCCATATTTCTTTCAAAAATTGTCCCAAATCTTATTGTCATGTGTAGTCCGCATTGCCAACTAATTGTCGCTTCAATTACCATAAATTTTAATATATAACAAGTACACTTAATACAACTGTATATTTGTTCTGTTTACTTGTGTGTATTTTGTTCTGTTTACTTATTGTAATGGGAAGGAGGTATAGTTGCAAGCGTTACGTAATTATTCGAGGGGGGTTCAAGCGTGCGTTACAGATGCGTTACAGGGGGGAGAGGAGGTATTCAAAATGGGTCAAATCTGCGTTATGTAAATAATGGACGGCCCCTTAATAACTTAAGCTGAGTATCGTGAATCTCTGTCGTTTCTCAATTGTTTTATTATGCAACCTGCTTCACCTCATGCTTTAACAATTTTTGTGTTGCAGCGACCCTTGCAATATTATGAGACGATTTTTGTGTTTAACCATTATATGTCCCGAAATGGCAATTGCCCTCGGCGCCGTTAGATCCTGGGGTTCCTTGTCGGTTACCCAACCAGGAACCCGCGATGTCTCGAATTCGCTTAACTTTCGTGACTTCACGTAGTTAACGAATTCGGCTAGCAATATCGGTTTGGCGGTCGTGACGTTTAAGTAGAACCATCCCATCATTCGCCTCGATGACTGAAGGAAACCACGAAAAGCCCGATCAGAATGGACGGCCTGGGGATTGAACTCGGACCTCCCGAATGCGAAGTCAGCCCGCTACGCCATGAGCCACTTTGCTCGGTATTATGAGACGATACGTAAGGGAAAAAGAAGATGAAAGAGAAGCGGAATAAAAGGGGAAAAAATAAAGAAAAGCGGAAAGAAAAGAAGAGGAAAGTGAGGATATTAAGAAAGAAAAAGAACGCGAAGATTAAAAAAGAGTAAAAATTGGAGGTGAAAGATAAAATAAAGAGAATAAGAAAGAGAAGGGAAAGAGATGAAAAATGAAAAGAAGAAGAAGAAGAAGAAATAACTGCTGGTCTACTCTAACAAAGAATTTTCTGAATTCTGAATTGTTAATCATTTGAAGTAAAAGATATCCAGGTATCAATATTTCTAATATTAACGATCATTTCACGATCTTAGGAATTAAGAATATTTATCCCTAGACAACATTTTTTCTGGGTTTATGAGACGGTATCAATCACGCAATCACATAAAGTACCCCCGAAAATTAAAACATCGGTTTAAAATTCAAGGGTCCGCGATATCAGACGGATCGTTTCGGGAATACCAATTTTGGAGAAAATTGTCTGAACGGTTTAGCCGCTAGTGTTCACAGACGGACGGACGGGTAAACAGACGAACAGGCTTTTTCCCGTCCATCGGTTTTTCAATATCAAGAACCCTCAAAACATGGATTCTGGCTAGACCGTGTTAGGGAATTTTTAGCTAGAAAGTAGCAATAACGAGTCTCCCGGGGGCACAGCTTTCAATCACACACGCAAACGCTGCACGTTCTGCGGTAAGCAGGGGATATACGCACCGCCAAAGCGATAAGCCAGGGGAAACTGTTTGTGTGACGCGCTAAGCATGACTGCGCGACACTCACTGCTCAATAATTCCAAACTTATTATCGTGTGCTTGGAGTCTTGCGTCTCAGGTTCTACATTATGCATACAATAGTGTGAGGCAATCAGATTTTTTCCGTATTAAAGTGGGCAATGCATTATAACGTAAGACTTAGTTTCTTAAGCCACTTTGTCTTCGCATTTCTTGATATAATACCTGCGTATTTGATAACTGAAGTGCTTAGTGAAAGAGAATCATGAGCCCTGGGCATGAAGTTTTGAGATCCAGTTCATTTAATGTTTGGCAATCGCGTGTAAATCGCATGTAGAGGCGGACCACGACAAACACTAAGTTTCAATCCTTCCATATGGCTAGAAAATGGAAACCAACTGCACTGAATGAGAATAGCATTGCACAGAGATAACTGCGGTAAGGTCAATTTAAAAAACAAAACAAAACTATGGCGTATGAGTGGCGTATGAGGCTAACTGCCCCGTTCAATTTCAAAACGACCACGATTTTTAAATTTCTTTTTAAATGAAAGGCATATTTACTGATAACAGATATTCTATCTCTTGAGATCTAAGGAAATGTTTTGAATGTGGTAAAATAAGATTGAAAAGTACTGTTGACCCGTCGAATTCAGATGGTTTCCATGCAATTTAATGAAATAATATAAATGTACTATGTGTTTAAATCTAAAATAACAGGTTTTATTATATATATATATATATATATATATATATATATATATAAAGTATTTTTCACAAATGTTTGGCCTCGGAATGCATTTTTCACTTTAGGAGCGTAATAGTCACAGTCTCAATTAAATTAAATTTTAGACCGCAGTAGATTTTTGTGAAAGCTTAAAATAACTGTCCGCCGGGCTCAAGTAGGAACCAACCCAGGCCTTTTGAATTCGACGTTTACTTTATTAGTTGTTCTTGTCACGAGTCCTGGTCTTGAGTCCGTCTCAATATTAAGCACTTTCTTGAAAATATTGTACTTGATGTAACATGGCGGCCAGCGTTTGGTCTGACTTTTCAAATGAAGTGCCCATGTTGTGGTCACGTGCTTTGTGACGTAAAATAGTACTGCATCGAACGAGCAAAAATCAGTGCGTCGGACTAGCTCTCCCGTGTATTTTCACCGTGTACACTATTCTAATCGGGTATTGTTACATAGCAACGCCACTCGGGCCGCTGATAACCGCCGCCTCCGCCACCGCCGGTGTTTTGTCTCATAAACGTTACATGGGACTTTTTTAAAACCGATTTGAGTGATTAATGGTTCTGGAGTTGATTAATGATTAATGGAGTTAATTAATGGTTCTGGGCGCGTCAACTTCTAAGGTAATTAGTCCCGTAATTGTAGTGCATGTTTTTTTCATAGGAAGTTAACGGTGAACATCTCACGATGGATGGTGAATTAATGGTTCTGGGCGCGTCAACTTCTAAGGTAATTAGTCCCGTAATTGTAGTGCATGTTTTTTTCATAGGAAGGTAACGGTGAACATCTCACGATGGATGGTGAGATCTGCCCCCACCTGCCTCTCGGCCAGCAGGGTTTTCCCAACCGCATGTCACTCCAGCTAGGCACTGCTCCGGCTCCCACTATAGAATTTTTCGTACTGAATTGCAATGGCATTGAATTTTTTCATAATATCAGTTCCTTTCAGTTACACTCAATATAAAAGTACTTGCAGCAACTGACACCCTGCTGCCAAACTGGCGATACACGCATGTAACCCAAGCGATTGTCTTCTACTATTGGAAATTGCCGATGTATTCATCCCAAACACTCCCATGGACGGCTAAACACAGTCGTCTGGAATACAGTTCTTAAAATTTAGGGCGATTATTCACTTGCTAGAACAAAATAAATCGCCGTTAATATTAATATCTAAACAGTAAAGTCCGGAAGTTCATGAATTTATTTCACCTAAAATAATCAGGACGAAAGACATTAAGTTTTGTTAAAGTGAGCTTAAAGTAAGCATAAGTAGATTTTTTTCAGATTTGGATTTATTTAGTACATATCTTTCTGTTATGACAGACTAAACTTTTAAAATAAATTATTTTAATTTAAAATAATTCATGAATTTGAGTAATTTTTTATTAAAAACCTGGTAACGGTTCTATGAAATAATTGTCGCTACTTACTCCGCAACCAATTGCTCAATCTGCCATCCATACGGAGTAGCGAGGAATCTGAACGTAATTCTAAAATGTCCACTCAAGAATTGCATGTAATGGTAAATGAGAATCAGCTTTCGTTCACACTATAAATTATAATTTATTATGCATGACAAAGTTATCAACTAACATTGATTATTACAATTTATCGTTAGGTCATGACCATTTTTCTCGTTATTGAAATAACATATTTGTTTAATTTCATTAATACTGTATTTTGAATTGATCCATTGAGGGGGTTGTGATAAATAAAGTTTAAAGTTTGCTTTCGGAAATGTTGAATGGTTGGCTGGCTGTTCATATTTCTGAGATTTCTGAGAACCTTCTATCCTTTCTTGCCTCTTGGCGCGCACGTCGCTCGATGTCGCCAATTAGAGTAGACCAATCTTCCTTCTTGTTGAAGTCCACGATGATCAGCTACCAAGTCGAACCTTCCTCCAACCACTTCACAAGCACTGCCTATACTCTTTGTCTTGCGCCTCACGTGGACACCTATTTCAAACTGATTACCTTTTCCAGGTCGGAATAATATTCCTCTAATATTATTTTCTATCACTAACCTGGCAATTCACAATTCACTGGTAAAATTAACCACCAAAATTACAAGTCGAGTTTGCAATGGTACAACAGTAAATTTTACAAGTCCAGTTTACACCTAATGCGGAAATATTTTAAGTTCAAGTTCAATGTTCACTCTCACGAAATATCACAAGTCCCTATTTGATAATTAACCTCAAGAAAAAAACGCGCAAACGATCCGCTCACCACCACCATGACACGAGTCGGAATGCCCTAATTCCCAATCTGGTCCACCCTTCAAAGCTCGCTGTGTTTTTTCTCTATTTTTTTGACGTTGCTACGGAGCACCCTGCGTGTTTACAGCTCTCCCGGGGATATAAGACGAGTTGTTTTTCAAAATATCTCAGTAGGATAATGCTAGGTCGCCTAGGTCAGATTAAGCCTAGTCGGTTAGAGTTTAAGTTTTTACATTGCCATTCCGTCACGAAATTTGTTAATGGACTTTGGACACCGTTTGGCGCCGCACCGCGATTTCGCCGACGCATCTACAGTATGTACGCGTGCGTGGTCTAGCACTCCACACAATATTCTTTCCCCACCAGGAGGAATGTTCTTAGGTGGCGTCTGATGGAAGACTTGGTACAACGCAAATTCAATGCACAAAACTATCAGAAGGGGTTAAAAGTTCATAAGATATTATAAAAAGTCATAAGAATTGAAGAGGTCCAAAAAGAAAGAAACAATGATACATGAGAAGATGATGAGAGTAGTGACAAAGCCATGATTATGATGATTTAAAGAAAGTAGAAAATAATAGTTCAGCAAAAGGACATAACATTATCACCAACAGGGCAATTTTCTAGTCAATATAATTTGGAATTTTATTTTGACTAAATAGTAAGAATTAGTAAGAATTTAAAAAATTCTCAGGATGTCTCTTTGAAATAAGGGGGTCGTCTTATATTCAGAGCCGACTTAGATTAGGGTAAATACAGTATTTCTTGCTCGATACCAATTTTACGGGAAAAAATGTGCTATCCTAGCACCCACCATTACTTGAAGATATACGTTTTTTTAATTAAGTCATTTCTTCAAAATAAGATCATTAAATCATGTCATGTTCAATTTTTTCAGAAGATGAATTGTTTTGAATTTTATTGAGTGAAATCACAACAATTTTCAAAATTTTGATAAAAGTTTTTCTCAGAAATGCTTCAAATTTTTTAGAAGATTTTTTTTTTTGCAGGTAGGTTTATGCAACTTGGTGGCAGAACACCATCATTTACAAACATAACAATTAGGAATATTAATACAATATAACTTTAAAGTATTTTAAAATAATAATATAATAATAATAAAAATAATAATAATAATAAAAATAATAATAAAATAATAATAATAATAATAATAATGAAAATAATAATAAAAATAATAATAATAAAAATATCAATGATGACAAAAGCAATATTAATAACAATAATAGCATTAACTCTACATTTTATGGCTATTCTCTTCAGATGTTTTAAAGTAATAAATACAAGATTTTTAACTATACTACACTAACTTCATTTCGCAACACTTGCACTTCTCTTTCTACTTCTCTTTTGCACTACACTTCACAACATGTCAGCACACTTCAATACACATACTACATTGAATATTGTGCTTCTGTGATTTATATTGTGTTTCTTGAAACGTTTTGTGAAAACAGAGCATACCACCCAAATAGGAGATATACGCGTCGTAGTGATTAAATCATTTTATTTTACAAAAGTTACGTAAATGTATTTTTGTAATATCTGGTCCGACTAGCGACAGAAGGAAGCTCGAGTTCTGAGTTCACGCGGACGCAGAACGCTGCCCGGTCGCGTGAACAGCTGGCCATCGTCAGGCGGAGCGCAGGAAATGCGATCGCGCGGAAATGCGATCGCGCGGGCAGATGCACCGCTTGGAGCGGGCGGGCAGCGCAGCGGCCGCTGGCGGCTCCTCTTGAAGCGGCTAAAGGCCCATGCACAATGCAAACATAAGCATAAGCATGGCGTTAACATAAAAGTTAGGACTACGTCTACAAGTGGACTCATTCACAATGCGTTCGCATAAGCATAACACGTAAGACGTTAACTTAAGAGCTTGCAAGCTTCTGTGCTTATGCTTATGTCAGACATAAGGAATGAGCCAATCACAGTTCGATAACTCAAACTCGAGTATCGAAGTCGATAAGCGAACTATTCGTGGTGCTGCGTGGTTGTGTTTGTCGTATTTGTTTTGATATCTCGAAATCGATTCTCATATCCAACCAATATAAACTAGTATGTCTCATAGCCAATAGAAACTCTTATTTTGCTTATGTTTATGTTCGACATTGTGAATACGCAACTCTTCGCTTATGTTAATGTCTATGTCTATGTGTTATGCTTATGTTTGTGATTGCATTGTGAATGAGCCTTAACAGTGCTCCCGCCCCACGGACGCGCGCTCATCCGCGCGTTCGCCGTCCCGCTCTTACACTCCAATTTTTTCGTGGTGGCACTTCAAGGTCACAAGCTGGACCGAGAGGACGACACGGTTATCCAATCTGAAGCTTCGTTACGACTTACATTATTAGTATTGGCGCTCCGGATTGGATGACAGAGTTCCCCTCTCCTTCCAGCGCGTGACTTTGAAATGCCACGATGTAAAAATCGGAGTATAAGACCTCTTGCTCGCCCGCCCATCCACCCGCCGTGACTCACTCACTCACCTGCCCCGCGCGTACGTCTGGCTACTCACCTCCCACCCATTCACTCAGCCCTGCCCACATTCGCTTCAGTGATTATTCCTGGCACGAAAGCGACTAGGGTCTTTAGTTCTGTATGTGTAGTGCACTTTTGCTCGGGAAATGGCGGAGATCTTTCCCGGTGGATGGTGAGATCCTACCTGGCGGTATTTCACAATTTGCGGGGGAAAATGGGCCACTCTCATATTGCTCTCATGTTCGCTCGCGCCAGGCTAGTGTACAGTGTTTCAGATTTAGGAATTCATTTCATAAGGCAGGCTAAAATAATGAAAAACGATCAGGATATTTTGAACTCAAATAATAAAACAAAAGCAATGTGGAATATAATAAAAAATACTACCAAATCAACTAGAAAACCCGTAGAGAATGTTGTTTTAAAATATAACGATATAAATGTGAACGATCCGGCAACAGTGGCTAATCTCTTTAACCAATACTTTTCGAGAATTGCTGCCGATCTCACTAAGGGTCTTCAGGCACAAAACTCAAAAACAGACAGTTCACCCAAAATTTTAGACACAATGTTCGTTTCCGAAACTTCTTCCTATGAAATTCTCAAAATAATCGGTAAACTAAAAAATAAATATTCGTCCGGTGTAGATGAATTCCCGGATTCTTTGTTAAAGACTTGTGCGTATGCCATTATACACCCGTTAACTCACATATTTAATGTATCTTTATGCACTGGAACGTTTCCAGATATTTTCAAAACAGCTAAAATTAAGCCGCTTTTCAAAAAAGGCAACAAAAATGAAATTCAAAATTATCGGCCCATTTCTCTTCTATCAGTTTTTTCAAAAATATTAGAAAAATTTTTACGTACGAATGGAAACCTTTCTCACTAAACACGACGCGCTTTCAGATTGCCAACATGGATTTAGAAAATCAAAATCAACGGAAACAGCTATATTTTCTTTTCTTAAAGATGTCGCCTCATCATTGGATCAAAACGAGGCACCTATTGGATTATTTTAGATCTCTCAAAAGCTTTTGACGTCATTGATCATGACATTTTACTTTCCAAATTACCTTCATATGGAATTCGTGGTATTGCTCTAGATTGGTTATGTTCGTACCTTAAACAACGATCTCAGAGAGTGGAAATACCTTACTGGAATGATGGAACATTACGTACGCACCTTTCCGACTCCTTGCCCGTTGCATTAGGAGTTCCTCAAGGATCGATTTTAGGCCCTACTCTGTTCCTACTTTACGTAAACGATATGCCCTCGACGATTCGAAACGGAAGAACGGTTCTCTTTGCGGATGATACGAACATCCTTTGCAATAAAGAAACCATAAATAGTACAATATCAGATGTTTCAAATTGGTTCCGAAATAACAAATTAATAGTAAACGAAAAGAAAACGGTTTTAATGCAGTTTTCCGTTTCAAATAAACAATTCTGTGCACCATTGAAAATGAGCAGTGTACCATTGACTGATGTTAAGGCAACAAAATTTTTAGGTCTCTCAATTCAGTCAAACCTTAAATGGAACGTCCATTTAAATGAATTGAACACAAAATTAAGTTCATTATGCTACGCGTTCAGAATTCTTGCAAATTCAGTCAGCCTTCATACTGCTCGTTGTGTATACTTCGCGAATGTTCATTCCCGCCTGAGATATGGCATAATATTCTGGGGAAATACATCTTATAGCTCCCAGACTTTTAGATTACAAAAACGAATTGTACGAATAATAACCAAATCCCACCCACGTGATTCATGTAAGCCTCTCTTCATTAATCTAGGAATTCTACCATTACCGTGTCTTTTTATTTACGAATCAGTGGTTTTTGTAAAAAATGACTTGCTCAAGGGCGGGAATATATTTTCAGAAAATGCCGAAGTCTATTACTATAACACTCGACGTAGAAATCATATTCATCAGGTGACAGTATCAACAGGTCATTACAAAAAATTCACATACAATACATGTACATTATTTTACAACACTTTGCCAGATGACATTAAACGATTAAATTCAATAGAAAAGTTTAAATCCCAAGTGAAATCGTTTCTGCTGCATAACTGTTTCTATACAATTAGAGACTATACTGAGCATCACAAGAAAAGGAACATTAATTTTAACAATGATACATAATGCATTATTTACCATTTGGACTGTATAAATGAGTATAAACAACCTGTAACAACTATTGTACTACAGCTTCAGGGTCAATGACCCCATCTCGATCAGGTTTTTCGTCCAGTTTCCCTGATCCATTGAGCAAATGCTGAGATGGCCCCTTGTTTTGCTTCTGGACATAAATGTAACTTCATTTTCTGTGCACGTCTTCTAGAATTCAGTGGAAATACAATTATTCAAATTATCGTTTCCATGTTGTCGCGGCAGGAAGTATTATTCAGAAGGACAACATGGATAAGAAGTAATAAGAGCCAAAATTTATTGCTTGTTTATCTTTGAAAATAGATTTTATTACATGGGAGTTTTTTTGTTTTTTTTTTCCTTTCAAAATTCAAAATTTTATTCTATTTATCCTTGAAATAGATTTTATTCAAAATTCAAAATTTATTGCTTTTTATCCTTGAAAATAGATTTTATTACATGGGAGTTTTTTGGTTTTTTTTCTCCCTTTCAAAAATTCAAAATTTAAGTAGTATATGACTTAGTGTAGGGATCACAGAATTTTGAAAATGTGCACACAATTCACTTTTCCCCATAGCACGTCATACGCAGTTTTTAACTGTTTTTTTGACGTAAAATAAATAAATAAATAAATAAATATTCCAAAGAGAATCTCGCCGACGCGCCTTCGCGCGGCTATATGCTTTAATTTGCGTCTAATTTGTAATTGTTCATATGCTAATGGGTTTAGGGGTTATTTAGTAATTAATATATTATGTATTAATATCTTTTATGTTTCAGGATTATTTATTACTAATTTATTAAAGTTTTTTGCCTGTGTGTTTTATGTTTTGATGTGACAAACAACTTGTATTTTTGTATTAAGTATCTAGGTTTATTATTAGTTGTGTATGTCGGGTGCAGATCAGCCCGTGCTTTGATTGGCTCTCAATAAATTCGATGCCCTGGCTCGGCCCCCGGCGGAGAGCCACAGCGCGGGCGGGGCAGGCCAGCATCATCTCGCTGCTCTACCTAACACGTTGCCATAACAGTTAAGCTCTAATATACTCGTAACAGTTATTTATGGACCAAAGGCGTAATCGGGCTTTTTGTTGCTGCTCGATCAATAAAGCCAGTTAACACCACTGGCACATAAAATATGTAATTTTTTTTACGAAATTTTAATGATTCAGATTAACGTATTTACCAATTAACTACATGTCAATTAGGCTCGTTTAGTCCCTTCCTATTTCCTTTTCAGAATTCCCTCTCATAATTCCCTACATAAGAGAACATGTAGCATCATCCAACTGGTTTCATATTTCCCTCGTAACCACTATCCTCATAATCCTAGTAATTGAAAATCGGTCAATGCCATTAGCGATTTTAGGAATGTTGGGACTTTCCCCATTTCCTGATCATTGGTGTTGACACATAGGCCGGCCAAAATTAATTCTCAATTGGCGCCATACTTTAAGTGCTATCATTTATAACAATTCCTTGGCGCTAATTAACAGCAAAGGGTATGCATTTTAAACGTCCCGCGTTGGACTTACAATATTTTTCCGCCGGCTGGCTTCAGAGAGAACGGCAAAGACGTCTTTCGTATGAAACTCTTTGGAAGGACAAACGGCTTTGAAAAGCTGAACTGCTTTCATAGACGCTCGCGAGATACTGAGCCCGCATTGTCGGCGCTTCTGGAAATCAAATGCACTTCTTAATAGGACGCCACCAGAGTCAATTGTTGGAGAATTTTTCGGCCGAGCATTTTCACAAAAGATCGCCGCGTCAGTTAAAAGGGTTAGTTAAAAATTCTGTGGAAAGAGGTTTTGCCGCGGATACCAGCTGAAATTGTATTACGCATGAATCACAACAGAAACCAATCTTCTGTTCACCTAAGACAAGGTAACATTGACAACTTCAATATTTAATAATTTTTACCCTGAGATAAACTAATGGTTCTTAAATAATTGTCCTTCAGAATTTTCCCTTGAGTCAAACAAGGAAGTTGTGTCCACGCTTTGTAGGCAACCCAATCCATCAATCAGTGGCTCTCCCAAAACTTTGCTGAAGCTCTTTTGCAGCCTTAACAACTGGATACCCTCGTCAAGCATGAATGTGTCTTGGATTGTCCCTCTATTTCCGCGGTTAACGTGATTATTCCATTTATATTGTTTTATGTAACTTATATATTGACTGTAGACACTCCTTTACCAAATATTTGTTCTCAATCCTTATCAAATAAACTACGGATTATCAGTTTTTATACTCAACGTAATCGCGACACGCTAACATCGGATACTCGCAAGTCTACGTACAAAATAATATTTCACAGAATGAAAAACGTTTATGTTTTTGCGCAAAATATGCAATACTTCCAATCAACAAAAATAAAATACTTCCTGCATTGAACATATAACGACACTTTTGTTAGGGAGATACCCCAAAAATGGCTTTGTAAATAAATAAAAATGTTTCAAGCTTAGACGTAATAAGAATAATAATATAATAAAAATAATAAGAATGTGTCAAGCTTAACTTTAAAAGAGTTAATTTTACACAAATTCTTACGCGACGTTTTTTGTAGAAATTTTTGTCTACTTTAATTTTTTCAATAATAATTTTCGGTAGGATTGGTATTGTGGAGATATATCCAAAAAGCGTAGAAATTTAAACGTAACCCTTTCCCCCAGCTCATCCGCAAACTTCAAGATTTTTAGTATAATGAGTACGAATGAACAATCATGCCAGATTTCAAAACTCCATTTTTTCGCACGATTTGTCTAATTTGACTGGGCTATTAGTTATGCAGTGTATATCAAGCCACGTATTGAGGGCAATAATATGTCAGTAAAAATAAAATATATTTTATTAATTAACCATATGAAATATCTCACGCCAAAAGCCGGTGCCTCTGCGGAGACATTCACCTGGCGTTTTTTTTTATTTATTTATTTTACGTCAAAAAAACAGTTAAAAACTGCGTATGACGTGCTATGGGGAAAAGTGAATTGTGTGCACATTTTCAAAATTCTGTGATCCCTACAGTAAGTCTAATACTACTTAAATTTTGAAAGGGAGCATTTGCTCAATGGATCAGCTGAGATGGCCCCTTGTTTTGCTTCTGGACATAAATGTAACTTCATTTTCTGTGCACGTCTTCTAGAATTCAGTGGGAAATACAATTATTCAAATTATCGTTTCCATGTTGTCGCGGCAGGAAGTAATAAGAGCCAAAATTTAGATGGAGTCATAAGAACCAAATGGAGTTCCTCGTTTTCATGTCCCGACGGTGGAGGATTATTCGACACCAATTAAACCTGCTAAATCGAATTCACCCATTACCTGCGAGAGGATTCTCCGGCCCGCGCTGCTCTGGTAGGAAGTTTTCCGTGAATTCTCCGATCAATAGCAGGCGATTCCAGAGCAACACCCTTAGAAATGGACAAAGGACCGCGCTTGATCTTTCCTTCGGCACCGAATATCACGTTCCAACGGGCGAAAGAACACCACCACCTCCCGGAAAATGCACAACACATACGGAACTAATGACCTGAGTAGTTGACGCGCCCGAAAACCTCAATCAATTATATTTATGACCTAAGGGATTAATTAATGCACGAAACTTGTTTTGTATCAATCACATTTGAATGCAATGAATGATTGATGATCTTTCCATTGTCAATATTTTGGAGTGATATTCAGATGTTTAGTTGCTACATTCAATTCTTCTTATAAGATTGTTTGAATACATTCGACGATCCAAATTTCATAGTCTCGACGTAATCACTGTCTAGTGTTATCATTTTAATTTTTTTGCATAAAGTGAATACAGCGTACTATTTGGTTCCCATGCCTAGCATTCAACATCACCATATCGTCGTTATCGTCGTCGTTTCGTCCATGGGGACTCTCATTACTCCCGAATCCCTAAAGAGTCTCTAGACACGGAGAATTGCGCTTGTGCCGCCATTTTATATCTGCCAGATCCACATATTCGCAATTCAAATCTAGCTGTCAGAAGAGTTTGGATTGTGCGATACAGTGCGTTTTGGAAGCCACCATTTTATCCAGAATCAATATCAATGTGCTCGAAAATCTTTATCATGCTTCCAATTATTAGCGTTTCCCTTCAGCTCTTGAATAATGCCTGACGGGGTATCGGGTGAGATTAAGTGGTGACCCTTTCGATACTCTCCGTATCTAGGGGCTCTAATCTCTCTGTTTAAAAAGAGTTATCTAGAAACAAGCGGTCCCACTGACTAGGTGACTCAGAGCATCAACTGATGCCACCGCAGCGCCTCTGAGCGGGAAATTCTAGGGTTCGAGTCCCAACGGTGGCAGGTTTTTCTACCCTATCGAGATAGATAGATCGACTTCAGCTACTACTGGAGGAGAATTCTAGCAACTCTGATCGGTAGTTTTCAGCTGTTTCTGCGATCAACTCTAGGCGAATGCCAGAGCAGTACTCTAACAAACGGGTCACGGGCTGTGCGCGATCTTTCCTTCCCATTCCTTGTCGTATCTTCATCCTTTAGTTACACACACTTACACATACATGCATTACACTACCATACGCGGGAGACCGGTCGGGAAATTAAAGTTTGTCCCGGTTGGGGCCCGTGCTCCGCTGGTGGGAGAAGTCTGGTTGGAGAAAACTCCGAAGCCGACTTGTAGGACGGCGTCGGATCTCGCCTCCAACAGATCACTGGTACCTCCCGCGATGAAAATGCACTATACTTACGCGACTAATAACATTAGCTGGTGACGCACTCGAAATAACTAATCAGTGATTTAATAGAAGCATTCCCTAGTAACCAGGCCGCGAAACAATTCTCGTCCCGTCCCGCAATCAAGTCTTACGATAAATAAATAAAATGTATCATTGCTGTGTTCACAGTTATCGTTCAAGTTGGCGAGCGCGCGCAAGACGGCGCGCTCTATTTTGAATCTTTTTTCAGTTCAGCATAGCAATACGCGCTGCACCAAACAGCTAGCCGTCGGAGCGAGTCTGCGCCAGCACCGGGGACACGTATATAACGGGCCCCCTGGCGCCCGGAGAAGTAGATCAATTTTGAGATCGTTAAAGCTATTGTTGTGGATTCCATTACGCCGACTACGCAAGTGATCTATTCATCCTGGTGGAATTGTTAGTGACTAGGCTTCCAACTTGTATTTTCAAATTTTTGAAACGGCGAACGAATTTGGTATTTTCTCTTCTGGCGTGTGGTCTCGGGCATCGTTTACTGTACGATTTGGATTATGACATTTTTGTGAAGCCGACAGCTTAATAAACTGTTATTGTTGGTACTCCAGTCTTACTCCTTTTTCATACATATCAATCATGCACATTTATGTAGAGCACGATCAATTAAGCCAATTGTCATGGTGTCATCCATGCCGTTCCACATACATATGTTTGCTTGCAACAGTTAATCCAATTTGTGCTTCATCGATTCTTTCAAATGAAATTTTTGTTTACAGACAAAATCTTGCAATAATTTTCTCATCAAGAGATAGGATTAAAATCTCTGCGTTCTACTATTGAAGCATTGATTTCAAATATTTTGTAGGCGTAATCAAATACTACAAACTGACCTGTACAGTTGCGGGTTTCTATGAAATTGTTGTGTAATTTGAATGCTGATAATATATTCTTGCCACTTAAGCAACTAGTTTCACAAGTATTATGTAATGAACCTCCATTATCTTAATGGGAAAATTGCTGCCACTTTGATGACGCAACGTTGACTCTGGCTCTGAAAGCGTTCGAGCTGAAGCTGTTTTATGCACACGAAGTCGCCTGAATTTTGATGTTCGTATGTAGCGATGAAAATATATTCAGAAATTAGAAAACCGTACTAATTCCTTAGCCATAATTCTGTTAGATAATAGTTTCAAAATGAGACGTCTTAAAAAAATTAAGTCCCTGGATACACCTTACAAATTTTGAAGTGTTGTTATACGTATATCAACTGTATTCACAGAGAGATACTAGTGAGTATCTTCTCCAATCAATATTAAATATCAAGTGAAAGTTTACTTATGTATGCACAGATGTAATAATTGTTTAATTATTTATAGGCAGCCATGATTTTACACTAGGAAAAAGTCTTATCAATAGACGTGCGCGGCCTAAACCTGGAGAAAGCAACTACAGTTCTTGATCCCCTATCAATATTTTTTTATTTAATTTTTTACTTTACTACTATTTACATTCAGTTTTTTTTATTTTTGAAATGTATTTTTGGCCGGTTATATGACTGACTGACTCCAACTTAACCGCATGTTTTGGGGATAGTTTCGTATATTTTCAGTTGAGCAATTTGAAACATTTTTAGGCTTTTTGTATGGGGAACCATCTTAAATTGGCTCCTTGCACGCGTAGATACAAAAGTTTTTGCCCCGAACTCGTCCGTTAAACAAAAGAAACTCAATGATCAATTTCCTTTCTTTTTCGTAGTATTTTGAACAATTTAAAATTTTTATCCATTTCAATCCAACATTATGTGTTAAAATTTCACATGATTTCACAAAGTTTATAAAAGGACATGTCAAACACGCTCGATGAAACTAATCAGTTATGTTTAGGAAAATAAAACTCCAATTCGCTCTGATGCGTCCGTGAACGGTAGACGTGTTTGTGGTGCACGCTGCGAGTTTGTCAGTAACTGTTACACGAGTGAACGTTCATACTTCTTAGTGCTATATTGTTCATCGTTTGAACCAGAAAGTCAGTTGATACCCAAAAGTCAACTACCCCGGTGGCTGGCATGATACCACGATGGAAACTACTACCAGAGAAACTACAGATAAACGAGTAAAGCAAAACTGTCTCTTATGCGATACAATAGGAAATTTACTCTAACAAAAGCCAAGCGATTGTGAAGCCCAAGGATTATGTAACTAAAATTGCAACAATAGTTAACCCCTCATATATTCGTTATGTTTCAAGAATCTCTAATAACAGAATCTGTTTCTTCCCATCAACTCAAAAGATTGCTGAACATATTGTGAACACACACACATTTATCACTATTAATAATCAAAAACTGTATATACGACCACTCGTCAATAAACAAGTACAAGATATTATCTCTAATGTGTGTCCTGTTGTACCTAACGAACTAATCTTGAGAATATTAAATAAAAATAGTATCAAACCCTACACTAAGATATCGTTTATGAGAGCTGTTAACAGGAAGTGGTGGCTCAATGCATCAACTGATGTCACTGGAGTGCCTGTGACCGGGAGGTCCTAGGTTCGTGCTCCGACGGCGCACACTGGTTGAACCGGGCCTAAATAGTGGTCATAATTGCAAATACTAGTGGATTTGCGTAAAATTGGTATCTATGGGTTTTGAGGGGGCTGAATTTGAATATCATGAAATGAAATTTAAAAATTCAAAATGGTGTCTTCAAAATCTCGGATCAACACACTTAAAAAAAAAAAAAAAAAAAAAGAATGTTCTGCAGTGCTGATGACGAATATCGAAATTAAATATCAAAATTCAAAATTGAAACTTGCAAATGAAGGGATTGTACGTTGAAATATGTTATAAAAGTTCTGTTTCCGAAGTTGTTGAATACAAAATTGCAACGAAATTCAAAACCGCTGCTTTAAAAGATATATCGATTTAAAGGTAAAGATTTTTTTGAGGGAAATGTGATTAAGAGAGTTTTGACTTTTTGGGTTCATTGATTTCTTAATGTATAAAAAGTGAACAATCGTTATTCGTAAAGTAGCATTTGCGCACCTTTCCTGTGCTCTGGAATCTATACCCCTTCGTTTTCCAACACCATTTTTTTAATTGAATTATGAAAAAAGGGAGCTTATGGTAACATTTGATATATTAAGTGATCATATTAATTCTACTAATGTTCTCTTCTTTGAAAAGAAATCTCTAGAATGTGTCATTCACACTAACTTAATTGCGTAGAGACACTATTAGGCAATTATGATTTCACATCTTTCCTAAATACACCGATATTGACGGAATATCTTGCCCAAAATCGAGATGATTTTAGAATATCTGTGCAAATCCTAACTATCGTTGGGCATTTGTATATTTTTCATTCTTTTGACATAAAGGGAAAGAGGCAGTGAAAAGAGATACATAACGTAGGAAGTGGATTTACCAACGAATCCTGGGTGATCCAAATTGAGCATGGAGATCATTAAACCGGAAAACAAAGATCACCTCGATGCATCAGTGCAAGTCAGGTGCTCAAGAAAGGAAATGCTGAAGAAAATATGCCGTCAATGAAGGTCAAAAGGGCTATCAAAAATGCAGCTGACACACATTTCCTTGTATCATGTGGCGAACAATTATTTTAAAAAAATGATTAGAGGTAACTATACTCACAAATACGATAATGTATAAGAAATGCCCGTAAAGTAAATATTGACGACATAAGAAATATTTCAAAAAATATTTTTGTTTAATTTAAAAAACAACAATAAAGAATACATCATAATGGCATTTATGTCGTGTTATTAAGTCCATTTAGGACTATCCGTTTAAAAGAATTAAAGCCAAAATCTAGTGCCGTTTTCGAGAAAATTGCATTTGAGCGTTTCTGAAAATGCAGAATTTGGAGCTATATACATTTACAATAGTATAATTATATTATAAGCAATATTATCAAGTATATGTGTATATTTATGTGTTACTCCAAGGTTATTGAAAAATTTATGTTATTAAAAAATGGTCAACTGTAGTTTGAGATAACATCATTAAGTTCACTTTTACCCCGTAGAACCTTAGTCTTGGTTTCTACGACAAGAAAATAAGAATCCTTCAAGTACACTAAAAATCTTAAAGTGCTCGGTGGCACGTATTAATATTGTTTATTCATTCCAAAAAATTGTATCAGTTATTTTCTTATTAAAAGTTATTATCAGAAGAAGAAATAAAAAAAATATACCGAGAAAATAAATCCCTGGATCGTGGAAGACATGCCGGGATATCTAGTGTTAAATCTTGCTATGTAGCATTGCAGTAAAACGGCTATAAAATAAAAAGTTGCAGGCATGTGCAGCTAAATATGTGTAATTCTGATTAAGGACATTCTACTTGATAAATAAAAAAAATTGATTGAGGCAGGAATACGCAGGACAAAAAATATAATCCACAATATACATGACTAACATTGTTACACTACAAAGGTCAGAATTCAGCAGTATTATAATAAAATAATTAGGCACTTTTTCTTAAAAATATACTTAACTTGTAGTCAAAAGGGTCTTCTATTCGGAAACATGAAAAGAATTCATAGAAAAATAATTTAAACACTTTTTTTTAATTTAACAAAAGTAGTCGACAAGAAGCAATGAATTCGCGTGTTTCGAGCAACGGTAACTCTACGAGACCGTAAGGACGACACAAATGATTGAAATAACGTTCTGGAGCTAAAGTAGTGTGCTCCAATGTCTTCCAAACGAGATTTGATAGGTCAGAATTCCGTACGCGCACTTTGAATTTTCACATTATGGGCAGGTTTTTGGTCCGATTCAACCAGTGTGCGGCGTCAGGATTTTCGACACTAGCTTTTCAGCTAGATCGCATTCAGTCGCTGTCTGGAGGCGAATTTTAGAGGTCGGCTGTCCTGATTGGTAGTTTTCTGTTGTTTCTTCGATCAACCCCAGGCGAATGCCGGAGCAGTACCGTAACAAACGGGTCACGGACCGCGCGCGCTCTTTCCCACATCTTCCTTGTCCCATCCTCTCCCCCTACACAAACTTACACTAATATGCACTACACAACCACACATTCCGGGATACCGGTCGTGAGCTTAAAGCTTGTCCCATTTGGGGCAGGGCCCCGCTGTTGGGAGAGTCCTGGTTGGGGAAATCCTGCCATCTGACGATAGGTCGGCGCCGGATCTCACCATTTAGCGAGGAAAGATCACTCGCTTCAACGGAAGAAAACATGCACTACACTTACGGGACTAATAACCTAAGCAGTTGACGCGCCCGGAACCACGAACAACCAACCAACCAGAGCTGGGATCTATGAACCCGGCTTCTCTCATACTCTGAGCTTTAGAAGGCAGATTTATATTGATCCTGATAATTGACCAGTTACCGGATTCCGCACTGATATGCCATGAAGACACAACATACCGTATCTATTTCTCCACTGATAATATTGCATGTTTCCTATGCAAGCAAGAAGGCCACATTGCTACCCAATGTCCCTCTTATCAAAATGATACCAATAACAGTGACTTGTCACCAAATAAAAATCAATACAAGAAACAAACCGGAGGTGCTACTGATTGGCACAGACTTTCTCAAAGCAAAATTTTCTAATTTCCTTGATGTGGACTGGCTTCACAGACTTGCCCCATCCTCTTGCTAGCTGTCATCTATCGTCACCCAATTGTATACAATTTTTTGACATTTTTCAACTTTTCGGTTTCCTAATTGTGGAACCAAAATATTAATTTAAGAAGATCAAAGAAGAAAAAAACCTCTTCCTAAATAGAAATTTTCATTGAAAAATTGGAAGCCCTTTTTAAGAAAATGAGGATTAAGCATTACTGTAAACGCGAAATATGAAGCTTTTTTTCACAGGAATCTATTGTTTTCGAAACTCTTCGTTGGAAGTCATTTGAAGAACTTCCACTCACAAATGCAATAATGTATACAAATCGACGGAAATGATCATATTAACAATGTGAGAGATATCTATAAAAATTGTTTAATTTTGGAAAAAAAAAGAATGCACCAAAATAAACTTTACGTTATATTAAACAGTGCATTTAGCATTATCCATTTGCGAAGTTGGAAGACAATTTTAGAGCCATGTTTGAGAAAATGACGTTTGAGCGTATCTGAAAATGCGGAATTTTGAGCTCATTTTTACAGAAAACTGTTGAGTTTTCGAGAAACATTATCTGACATTATTTAAAGTACATGTACTGATAAATCTAATAATGTGAAGAAATCGCCTCTAATGTAAATATTACTGACGTGAGAGAAATGTCAATATATATATATATATATATATATATATATATATATATATATATTTGTGATTTTTCAAAAAACAAAAGAATAGAGAACTATTGCGTTTATGTCATCATATAGGGTGCGTTACCCCTACCAAAAATTTTAAAGAAAAAATATGGAGCCGTTTTTGAGAAACTCTTGTTTGTGTGATTCTTTAGAATTGCAAATATTGCTCGCACTATTGCACGAAAACCACTGAAATTTCCAAAAAATCCACAGGACCGAAATGAGAGAACTATTTATGAACAAAAAATTTCATTTGAAGGAACAATTTTTTATTTTCAAATTTTTAGTTGTAGGACGGAACAAATTGAAAATTTTGCAATTTTTGAATATTCAGAGATAACCGAGGAAATCAGACCTTGCTACCTTTATACATGTATTTTACTCTATTCTTACACGAAATTTCAAGAAAAAATTTGTAGCCGTTTTTAAGAAAATTTTGAAAATGTCCGGAGAAAATTTTGAAAATATCCTTCGTATAAAGTAGCCCCAAATTTTAAAGAATGTTTTTCAAAATTACAAAGCTTCAACTGGAGTCAGATTGACTGGGGATTCATCAATTTGGAAGAAGATTGTATCAATGAATTAGGCACCGGTAGTGTTCAAGGACGGCCAGATGGACGGACAGTCGGACAGACAGACAGACAGACAGACTTGGAAGCAATTTGTGTCATCCATCAGTTCACTCAACTGTGTTACAGAGTCATAGAGAAAAATTTAACTCAATCCAAAGTAACAAAAGATACAATCGAATACAGTTTATAGTTGCTGACAATAAAATATTATTCCAATCTGAAGAAATTGTCAATACCATGCTAACACATTGCTAGGAACTCCAGTAACCTGAATTTTCTGAAGCATTTGAACTATATAAAAATGCAGAAGAAAATAATGATTTACTGGATGAATATGAAGATACATGTACACCAAAACACATCAATGACCTTATATCCTTGAATGAACTCCTAGATATTCTCAACTCTACTACCAACGCATCCCCAGGTCCAGATAATATCCCACACTTTCTCATCAAAAACCTTCCCATCCTTGGTAAAGAAACATTACTTAAGTTATTCAACATCATATGGGAATGAAAGTTTTTTCCCAAGATCTGGAAAGTAGCTATTGTTGTTCCCATCCTAAAACCTGGGAAAGAAGCACATAAAATTGATAGTTATAGGCCTATTTCACTTACATGCAATATCTGCAAAATATTAGAGAAGATAATCAATAAAAAACTCAGATGGTTCCTGGACAATAATAAGATCATAAGTGACAATCATTTGCTTTTAGACCAGAACTAGCTACTACGTCACATTTATGAAGTGTTGACACCTACATCGAAGAGGCGTTCATGAACAAATAACATGTAATTGTGTTTAATCTGAATATCAAGAAAGTGTTCGATGTGGTTTGGATCAGAGGAATTCTGAATACTACAAACGAGAGGGGTTAAAGGTAATATATTTGACTTCATCAAGAACTTTACCCACGAACGTAAAATTCAAGTTAGAGTAAACGGTAAACTTTCGAGAACTAAGTTATCCCCACCCCCTAACAATAAATAACAATAGAATAAACTGGTACCCCATTACAAACCTATTCAATATATCGATTAAACTTGAGAAAAAAGCAAAAAATAATAATTAAAATCTGAAGAAACATTAGAATATCACTCTTGAATTGCATTAAAGAAAACCATTCTAAGATCGTTATATCTGAATGCTTGTCGCATCTGGTAAATTCCGCAAAAATTACAAATCATTCAGAACTAATTTCTCAGAACAATAACACCACCGTGAATTCTCACCAATCATCAGCTTCATAAAGAACTCAACTTAGAACTGCAATTGCACATCACATCACATTAGCCACCAACATTTGTCATTATTTACCTCTAATCCTTTCCTTGCAACCTTTAGGCTCGCAAAAAAGTCCGAGCTATACCAGAATAAAACACAGATATCCCTACAATATATTCCTTAAAACGTTCTCCGAATTCGCACTTGAATAGAGGACCCAATAGGAATAGGGCATCTTCAACCTTACTTTAGATTTAAGTCTTAGAAATAAGTTTTAAATATAAGTTAGCACGTAAGCCTTCCTAACATATGTAAAATTTAGACTTAAACTGACTTATGTACTACCAACAAAATCAATTTAAAACAATAAAAAAACGTACGATTTTTTTAAAGTGTAGTTGAGTAATTTTGACTGAAATTGTGATTTTTTTCAAAATATTGTAATAATTTACGACTATGAACAAATCAACAGTATTCGGTAATTAAAGTTTTTTTTCATGAGGATAATAAAATTTATACCCAAGAAACAGATGACGGCAGTACCGCACGAAAATTCTTTTAAATTAAATAAAACGAAAAACAAAGGAAAAACATTATTAAAGTGCAATTTTAGGAATGATTGGCAAGCAAGTCAAAGACAAATACCGTTTTTGTATATATAAAATGAACGCCTGAAATGATCACGCTGAGACTTGGTAAAAGTACTAAGGGAAAATTGGGGAAAATTTTGGAACTGTTTCTGATTTTGGGGGATGCCGGGAAGGCGAATTGAATATTTAACATTAAACATTTTAATATAAAGATTGTGGAAAAACAAGCGACACGGGGCGATGACGTCACAAGAAGGTGACGAAGTATAAACTACAATATTTAATTAAATAAGGCGTTAGAAAATATTTAGACGGTGCCACAATGATCAGGAAACTTCAAGATACAATGTGGAACTAGCAACGGGAAATAATACAGAAAAAACGTAAATAAGAAATATTTTCTAGTCGAATTATTCACGGCAGCGAGAAGATGATGCGCTTTTGTTCGAGCCAAGAATATAAAAACGCTGGGCAACAATGAGAAAGAAGGAGTATTGCGCTAGACTGACGCGGAGTTCACGCTAGCCGTCGTGACAATTTTAAATATTTTTTGAACTTAACAATTTTAGACATTTTTGTACAAACATTTAAAGCGTAATGAACAAAAAATATTATGACGCGCGTTTTATTGAACGATGGCAGTGCGAAGACGTAATTTGTACTAGATCGCGGCATAAACTTGAATGGCGGACATGTTGACATGTAGAACAATGAAAGTCT
This sequence comes from Teleogryllus oceanicus, assembly GCA_964035755.1. Taxonomy (NCBI): domain Eukaryota; kingdom Metazoa; phylum Arthropoda; class Insecta; order Orthoptera; family Gryllidae; genus Teleogryllus; species Teleogryllus oceanicus. The sequence goes on from CAXIVR010000008.1 coordinate 49,414,872, forward strand.
TTTTTAACGCGATAGAAAGGAATTTTGGAACAATTGCAGATTAAATTACTTTTTTATTCTTTTGTTTAAATAATGACGCGAAGTATCCGGCAATAGAATTTTAAATAATGAACAGTAACAGGTGCCAAGTGTAAATGTGCGATGTTTATGTTGTGACGAATCACGCAAGTTTCGCGGCTTGTGTGGCTGCTGAAGATGGTGCCAAGTAATACGTAGTGGCGCTTGCACTGATGGAGTGTGCGATTCTCTGGAGATCGACCAGGAACCTGAATTACGTTGTCTGTCGCGGCGACGATCCAGCAAACGGGAAGTGAATTGCATGGATTGTTTTAACAACGGTGACGCATTCTGTAGAAGATCAAGTGCTTTAATTAGCATATAAGTAAATTCATAAAGAGTATACAGAATGCGCATTCAGTATTAATGAGATATGCGATTTTAAGTTCAGTGTGAATGATATGTTGTTGTTTTTTGTTTTGTTTTTTATTTTTTTTTTATTTGTTGTTTTTGTGTTACGTAAAGGGAATTTGCTTATGTATATGTGTTTTCGGAGGGTAACGATGATGGTCATATGTTAGCTATTCAATGTGTTTGGAAGGGAAGAGAGAGAAATAATTTTGGAGATTAAAATAAATTAAGACAAACATAGTTGTGTTGTCAGTAAAAATTCTGAAACAATGCGTTATAATTTAGTAGATAGATGCTGATCCGCACGCACGCTCACAGGTACCATGCTGTCGCTTCTGTATGGAAGCAACCAGATTCACGCCAGTAGTGGAATCAGAGTAAGTAATTGGCTAGCAGACGGGCAAGGTTGAAGTCCAACAGGTGCAAAGATATGTGTTGTTAGCTAGAGGCTCATATTTATTTGGCAGCAAGGATCAGATAGAGAGAGGATAGTTGGATAAATCATTATTCGGCAGCCCAACAAAGGTTTAATTCGTTTCAATATGTACACAACATTTTTTCAAATATGGCTCAATATTTTTTATTCTTGGAAAGATAGAACACAATACACTGAATTATATCGCACAAGTGCTATTTTCATGAAAATTTCGATTTTCAAAAGTTCCAAGTTTCCAAATATTCAGTACTATAAGGTAAATCAGGGTACGTGAAACAAATCGTGATGTTAATGCTCAGATGGGTGAAACATGAACCAAGCATCTTATAATATACTGTTGGTAGTATCCAAAACAATTATTTTAGTGCGGTGTAGGCCTGTCTGTTCTCGCGGCGACTACTTGAAGGCAGCCTATTCAGCCTACCTTTCGGTATAGTGAAGGTACCATCTGCATGTTCAGCATTCAATATCTAAAGTTAGCAACAACACACTAGCGGAGGGAGAGGGAAAATTTCGATACTCTGCGTTTTCTCGCTATACTCGGCTTTAAACACAAAAGCATTTAAAGGTCACGGGAAGGAGCTGGAAGGAGAGGGGGACAGTCATCCAATCAGGAGCTCTAATACCAAAAATGTAAGTCGTAACGAAGCTCCCGATTGGATGACAATGTCCAGCTCGTGCCCCTACAGTGCCATTGTGTTGAAATCAGAGTATGGTTTTTGACCCGGTGGCGTTCAGAGCGTGATTTGCGCGCGTCTGGGCCCTTCCCAGACCACTGTGCGCGGAGCAGGGCCAGCCTTGACCTCGGGCCCGGGGAAATCCGATAAACCCGGCTGCGCCCGCCTATTTGCGCGCCGGCGCTCTGGGGTGGGCCCCCCCCCCCGGGCGCCCCTTGGCCCCCAATCCTTCGGTGCGGGGCGGGTGGCGAAGGGCCGGAAATACAAGGGCAGTAAGGCCGGAAGCACGCAGTGGCGGCCGGTCCCTCAAGCAACTGGGGATTGTAGCTCCATCAGATACGAGAAAGGTTCGGACCATTAGGGTCCATCTAGGAAATGTTCAAACAGCACTGGTTAGACCGGGCGGAGCCTAGACTGGAGAGAAATAAATAAATAAGTCAATAAGCTAACAATAATTAAGTTAATCAGTAAGTTATGTTGTTAGTAAACAGTTGAGAAAACAGGTCATAAGTCGTAGTCAATTGTTAAGTATAAGAATACATAAATAAGTAAAAAATAAAATGAAACTTAAAGTAATAAGCACATTAGGAAGCGAAGGGAAGTGGGAATTGGAAATGTAAGGGCAGAGGCATTGGGGCGGACGATCTTCTGTGGCGCTGAGGAGGCCAAACACTGGAAAGAGAATGCGTGACACTCGCCCGATTTTTTCTATTAGTTCTGATACAAAACAAAACGAACTAAGTTTTGGTGTTCGTACAACAGAACTTTGCAACAAGCGCTATTGATTGGACATGTTTTACACTAGTTCATGTCATGATATTTGATGTAGTTATTGGGACGCGCGGCCAGTATTATAACGGACGTTTCAGGCTAACATTTAAACATTTTTCCCCATCCTCAGGCTAGTCAGTGTAACGGAGAAATAATATGATATAATTACTGATATGTTAATAATAAAACAACATTACAAAGAAAAACAGAGTACTCGGTATAGTATAACACAGAGACTCACCAATTTAAAACAACAGAATATTGTATTGAAGATTGTATATGAAGAAAGCTCCATCATCGCCGGGTATTTTGCCAGTAAGAATAGAGAATCATCAGCGTAACGTGATTTATTGTAACAAGAGGAAGAACGTGGAATTTTGTGACTTATATGTTCTATTTTAAATTGAGGCCGCAGTATTTAGGTTACATTACGCACAAACATATTTATTATGTAAAGTAAGCAGATAGTATGTAATCATTTTGCGTGGAAGTATTATCACATTTCAAATTGTCAAAAACACTTTCTACAAAAGCTTCGAGCGAGATACAGCGTCTGCAGAAAGAAACGGCAACAAGGCATCGCACAACGTAAGCACCGCGCGATGTTTCAACGACTTCCTCTCATGGATATTCATATCAGATCCCAGGCTTCCTGTTTCTGACCACATAGTTGCATAAAAAACTAACGTTCACGCATGGCTCGTGCCTTGTATTTCACGAGTCCCTCGGAAATGTAGCAGGGACTGAATGTAAAGGAACTATTCACTGGCCCGTACGACAGCGAGAAGGAGCCCCGAACCCATTATTTTGGAGACACTATTCAATTTTTAAAATGCTTATTATCACCACAAATCATCATCACCATCAACACTAAACTTCTTTATGGAAGAACGCACGTGTCAGACGATTCCCGGACATTGTATATATGAGTTTATATTAAACAATCTATGCATTTAAAAACACTAACTTAAAACAATGACCCCATTCACGTTTTCTAGAGGACGAAATTCGTTGACAAGATTTTCTTCAAAAAGCGTTCTTTAATTTTTTATTCGATTAGAGTAATGTGTACTTACTAAATTGGCGTGTGAGCGACTTTCATAAAAAACATCTGAAATTTTAACTAGAGGTGCAGACTTTCTCGTAGTAAAGTTTGTTAATTTCCTTGGTGAGGACTGGCTTTCAGGTCTTGCTCCAATCTCTGGCCAGCTGCCATCTATCGTCACCGAAACTACATTTTCTTGCCATTCTCTCAGCTTTTCGCTTTCTTAATACTAGAACAAAAATTTGACTTCAATAATATTAAAGAAGAGTAAAACTTAGAATATAGAAAAAATAGAAATTTTCATTGGAAATTTGAAGCCGTGTTTAAGAAAATGGCGAGTAAGCATTACTGTAAATGCGAAATTTGGAGTTCTTTATCGCAGGAATCTGTTGAGTTTTCAAAAACCTTTATTTGAAGTCATTTGAAGCGCTTATCACAAATGTAAAAATGAAAACAAATTGATTGAAATGTGCTTTTTAAGGCGTGAGAGATATTTCCAAAAATTACATTTGTGTAAGTTTTGAACAAACAAAGAACCAAAACAAAATACACCAAAATAAACTTTACGTCATATTAAACATCGCATTTAGCAGTATCCACTTGAAAAGTTGGAAGAAAATTTTGGAGCCGTTTTTAACAAAATAGCTTTCGAGCGTTTCTGAAAATGCGGAATTTGAGCGCATATTTTAAAGAAAACTGTTGAGTTGTCAGGAAACATTATCTGGCATTATTTAAAGCATGTGTACTCATAAATCTAATAAAGTGAAGAAATCGCCTCTAGTGTAAATATTAATGACGTGAGAGATAGGTCAAAATAATTACATTTTTGGAATTTTTGAAAAACTGCCCGATAGATACGTTAGTATGCACAAGAATAGAGCACTACTGCGTTTATGTCATCTTATACAGTGCATTTAGCTCTACCCATACCTAAAATTTAAAGAAAAAGTTTGGAGCAGATTTTTAAGAAAATCTTGTTTTTGTTATTTTTTAAAATTGCAAATATTGCACGCACTATTGCAAGAAAACTACTAAAATTTTCAAAAAATGTACATTAACTTAATGAAAGACTCATTATGGACAACAAACTTTATTTGAAGGAGAAATTTCTATCTTCAATTTTGCAGTTGTAGGAAGACACCGAAAAAATTTCAAACTCCTGCTATTTTCGAAAATTAAGAGTTAACCGTGAAAATCGGACCTATACCACCTTTATAAGCGTATTTTACTCTATTCTTATGATAAATTTAGGGAAAGAATTTGGAAACCTTTTGAGAAAGTGTTGAAAATGTCTGGGAAACTTCATGTAAAGTACCTCCAATTTTTTAAGAATGTTTTTCAAAATTGCAAAGCTTTAACTAGAGCCAGCTGGACAGGAGTTTCTTCGATTTGGAAAGGATCGTTTAGGCGCTAGTAATATTCCAGACGGACGGACGGACAGACAGAGGGATGGACGTTTTTTGAAGAAAAAAAAAACACACACACACACACACTTTTTCTGTATCAGGGAACCCCAAAACGTGTATTTCCGTTGAAATCTCGAAATCGATTTTCCACAGCATTACATAACTTTCTCTTTACTACTTATATTACTCAATGTTTACGAGAAAGTAAAAATCCAATTTCCTTTTTAATGCCCCGGGAACGTTGTTGATTGTCAACAGCGATATAGTCTGGTGGATTAGTTCGTTACTTGAGAATATAAGAGTCTGAATTCGCATCGCAGGTAAGGCAAGTATTTTTGTGAGTTCAATTAGTATTATAATATTACGAATTGTAAATAATACGAGAAAATATCTACTGTTGTACCTCTACTAGTTTCAGAATGCTCAACCGTTTGGCAATCCAACTTTTGTTGCGACACACCTGTTGTCAGTGCTGTCTTCTCCAAGGCGCGGTAGACGAAAACAATGGACACATTTGCGTGGTACTCGGCTCACGACAACGCCGTACGACGTCGGCTGTTTAAAGCAAATCGCCTGGAGGCTAAAAAGAGAAGCAAGAGTCGTGCGAGACTCGCGTTCAATCGAAGTAAAGCATGAGCTTATCGCATGAGACAGGTACCACAGAGAACGTCATCGTTTTTTCGTCACCGTGAGGTCCTGGAGTCAAATTCCGATTGTTCGGCTTCCGAGACAACGGTATAACTGGCTCATTGGAGATTCATTATACCCACTGGATTCTACGAAGAAGAATTATAGAGGCCAACTACTTTATTGATTTTTTATTGTTTCCTCTAATCAATTCAGGTCAATGCAGAAAAGAGAATATCAAACAACGGACCGCATATGATTTACGCGCCACCAAATTAGTAATCAGTGTGTTCAAGAACTCCTATGAGCCATTTTTTTTCCTTTATATTATTTCTATAAAATTTGGTCCGAAACATTAAATCCACTATTTTGATTTTTACTTTCTCAACCTTACCACTGTGAGAAGAGAAATTATTGTAATCCTGCGCCGGAAAACAGCGAATTGCCGCCAGAAAAAGTCTTATTGTTGGTCCTTGGTAACGAAAAAGTGAATAAATCTTGTACATGTTTGTAGTTAGTAAATTACTTCCTCTAACAAGTGGGCAGCCAGAATTCATGTTCACGCAAAACTTTAGACATGATGTTCGTTTCCGAAACTTCTTCCTATGAAATTCTCAAAATAATCGGTAAACTAAAAAACAAATATTCGTCCGGTTTAGATGACTTCCCAGATTCTTTGTTAAAGACCTGTACGTATGCCATTATACACCCGTTAACTCACATATTTAATTCATCCTTATGCACTGGAACGTTTCCAGATATTTTCAAAACATCTAAAATTAATCGGCTCTTCAGAAAAGGCAACAAAAATGAAATTCAAAATTATCGGCCCATTTCTCTTCTATCAGTTTTTTCAAAAATATAAGAGAGACCTTTTTACGTACGAATGGAAACCTTTCTCACTAAACACGACGCGTTTTCAGATTGCCAACATGGATTTAGAAAATCAAAATCAACGGAAACAGCCATATTTTCTTTTCTTAAAGATGTCGCCTAATCATTGGATCAAAACGAGGCACCTATTGGATTATTTTAAGATCTCTCAAAAGCTTTTGACGTCATTGATCATGACATTTTACTTTCAAAATTACCTTCATATGGAATCCGTGGTATTGCTCTAGATTGGTTATGTTCGTACCTTAAACAACGATCTCAGAGAGTGGAAATACCTTACTGGAATGATGGAACATTACGTACCCACCTTTCCAACTCTTTGCCCATTGCACGTGGAGTTCCTCAAGGATCGATTTTAGGCCCTATTCTGTCCCTACTTTACGTAAACGATGTGCCCTCGACGATTCGAAACGGAAGAACGGTTCTCTTTGCGGATGATACGAACATCCTTTGCAATAAAGAAACCGTAAATAGTACAATATCAGATGTTTCAAATTGGTTCCGAAATAACAAATTAATAGTAAACGAAAAAAACGTTTTAATGCAGTTTTCCATTTCAAATAAACCATTCTGTGCTCCATTTAAATGAATTGAACACAAAATTAAGTTCATTATGCTACGCGTTCAGAATTCTTGCAAATTCAGTCAGCCTTCATACTGCTCGTTGTGTATATTTCGCGAATATTCGTTCCCGCCAGAGATATGGCATAATAATCTGGGGAAATACATCTTATAGCTCCCAGACTTTTAGATAACAAAAACGAATTTATTACGAATAATAACCAAGTTCCACCCATGTGATTCTTGTAAGCCTTCATTAATGTAGGAATTTTACCATTACCTTGTCTGTTTATTTACGAATCAGTGGTTTTTGTCAAAAATGACTTGCTTAAGGGCGGGAATATATTTTCAGAAAATGCCGAAGTCTATTACTATAACACTCGACGTAGAAATCATATTCATCAGGTAACAGTATCAACAGCTCATTACAAAAAGTTCACATACAATACATGTACATTATTTTACAACACTTTTCCAGATGACATTAAACGATTAAATTCAATAGCAAAGTTTAAATCCAAAGTGAAATCGTTTCTGCTGCATAACTGTTTCTACAAGAAAAGTAACATTAATTTTAGCAATGATACATAATGAATTATTTACCATTTGGACTGTATCAATGTGTATAAACAACCTGTAACAAGTATTGTACTGCAGCCTCCGGGTCAATGACCCCCATCTCGATCAGGTTTTTCGCCCAATTTCCCTGATCCATTGAGCAAATGCTGAGATGGCCCCTTGTTTTGCTTCTGGACATAAATGTAACTTCATTATCTGTGCACGTCTTCTAGAATTCATTGGGAAATATAGTTATTCAAATTATCGTTTCCATGTTGTTGCGGCAGGAAGTATTATTTCTTGACGAAGAACATCATGGATGAGTCCAAAATTTATTGCTTATTTATCCTTGAAAATAGATTTTATTACATCAGAGATTTTTTTTTAATTTTCAAGATTTGTGTAATATATGACTCAGTGTAGGAATCACGGAATTTTGAAAATGTGCACAGAATTCACTTCTCCCCATAGCACGTCATACGCAGTTTCAACTGTTTTTTGACGTAAAATAAATAAATAAATAAATGTTTGGTGGGTCCTTGATACGGAAAAATCGATTGACGGCAAATGTTTTTTACAAAATTGATATTCTCCGATCGATGTGAAAGAACCGATGCTTTGTGAGTTTCAAACGGATAATTTGATTTTTGAGGATACTTTACATGAAGCCTCAAAAGCATTTTCAAAATTTTCTCAAAAAGTTGATACAAATTTGTTATTAACCTTTTGTTTTTTACTTGCTGAGGAAGCCATTTTGCATCATTCTTATATTCACTTCTTTCGATAGCATCATTTAATATAAGTTGAGCAAGCTGGGTGAAAATTTTAAACTTTAAACAATTATTTTTTACTATAATTTTTATGAATCTTAAAAATCTTGTATGGTTGAGTAACACTTTTGTGGATCGACGTCATATCCTGTACAAACTGGGCATTCTCTAAAAACGTGTTCTGTTATAAATGAAATTGTTGGTCTGTGGAGGCTAACTATTAAATGAATCAGCCTTCTTTTTCCAATAACATGTTTACATCGTTTATTGATTTAATCAAACTTTGTTATATTTTTTAATATTTTAATTTGCACAATAACTTCTATGGTATACCATTTAATTGAAATATTAATTTCTTTGATCTACCAAGGTCTTTTAAATGTTTATCTGATTTCTTCTTTATAGACTTATTAAATTTATTTGCACGACGTTCTTCGCCATTTATATTTTTATTGAAAAATAATGTGTTAGAATTAAAAACAAAATTTATGTCTTTAAGTACAACCTCATTCGTCTACTTCTTAATAATTCTATTAAATAAAATATTTAATAGTCATGTAGTTTAATGTATTCGTACATAAAGAATACAATTTTTCAAGAAAGTTCAATAATTTAACAATCACTACAAGTACTTAAGAGCACTAAAACCAGTTTGGAAAACGCATACACATACGATTAAGTTAATGTGAATTTGACGATTCGTCAATGAAACTTTCTTTGAATTGTCGAAGCATTATTCACGGACTTCCCTGAAGGGATTTTTTTTTTGTTTATAAAAGTCGCATCAACAACTGAGGTCATTAGCGACAACTTTAAATACAACTTTACAATATTAAAACGGCAATTTAACAGTATATTACACTAAATATATACAAATTTGTGGAGACAGACATTATATGTATTTTCAATGTTACAATATTAATTTCCAGTATGTATGCTAATATACTTGTTACAATTAGATTTCTTTCAGAAAATTGCTGTCTTTACAGAATTTTAATATTTTATTTTGGAATTCGTTGGATGACAGCATCAATTCGGAGTTGGGCTCATCTTCTATGTGTCTGCTATGCTGAAAGATAGGGCATTGAGTTATGAAATGTTGAAAGTTAAGAAGGATAATACAGTGCTGGCAGGTGGGTGAGGGATTTCCAGTAAGTGTTGATGACTGAACTTACAATGACCAGTTATTATCCTTGTTATTGTTACTTGCTCTTTTCTTGAGAATTTTTTGGAAGTTTTCAGGGAGTAAAATTTTTTAACTTGTTTGTGTAGAGGGCTGAATTTCATTCCGCCCAGTTTTCCAGAGGTTGCTCCACTTTTCATTCATTACTTTCTTGATATGTGTCCATAAATCCTTGCATGTGTGTGATATTGTTAAAATACTTTCAGTCTCAAGGCTTACATTTTCCTCTTTACGGCTCATTGTGTTGTGTTCAGGCATTGTTTTGCCATTCCGCTCCGAGCAGTCGACCTGTGCGGACCTCTGAGCGCAGCTGCTCTCGGTAGCAGTAACCATTCATAGTGCAAGGTGTATTAGACAAAAGTTTAAGTATACACAGTGCGCAAATTAAGTCAAAGTGCAGTGATCTAATAAGTGATTAACTCTACATCAACTTTCAACAACGCTGGCCTCAGCCAGTGCATCGCCGATGCCTTAGCATTGGTTTATCCAACCGTCGGCCAAATGGAGGTCACGGAAGGCGACGGCCGCGATTTTACAGCTCTATACGCTCCAGCGTATCAACCAATGCCAACTCAACAAGCGCAGATGTATCATTACGCAGCACCGCAAGCAAAAAGTATGCAGCCACATATCCAAAATTATAGTCAGCCAATACAGGTCAGTCATTTTGCGCCAGCAGAAGGTGCAACCTCATCCTCAAGGTGCAGTGACAATATTAGTGTAAACTCCGTTCCAGACCCCCAAGTGAAGAGTGGCAAACGCGGAAACCGTGACCCCATCCAAAACCCCAATCAATCCAAAAAAGTACTGTCCAACACTAATACCAGCTACGCTATTCCTACAGAGAATAGATTCAGCAGTCTAGCTGACCTTCCCGATGATGTTACGAACGCTACCTACCCCCCTATACCTGAAAATGTTAGAATCCCATCCATCCACATCAGCAATATTACAAACATTCTGGAACTAAATCACGAAATTAAGGCCCAAATCTCTGCGCAATTCACCGTAACATTCAACAATAACAAAGCCAAAGTGAATTCCAAAAAATAGATGACTTCAGAAAAGCAATTCAGTATTTCATAAAAACCGAAAAACAATTTCACACATACAAGGACCCAACTAATAAAAAGTTGTCGGTGATTTTCAAAAACATTCACCCCTCCATCAACCAAGAGGAAATATATAACGACCTGAAGGAACAATACTCTTCCCTAAATAGTATCACCAGACTACATAAAGATAACCAGCCCATCCCAGTGGTAGCCGCAGAGTTTTCCGGTGAACAATCGATTGAATTAATCCTCCGAACCAGCCAAATCTGCAACTTAAAAGTTAAAGTTGAAAGAAGACGAAAAACAAATGGAATAATTCAGTGCCTTCGTTGTCTAGACTTTGGACATTCTAAAAATAATTGTTACAAACAAATCGCCTGTATACATTGTGCCGAGAATCACTACTCAGTAAATTGCCACAGACTGAACCAACCTCCGAAATGCAGAAACTGCGATGGGACTCACCGTGCGGATATCCGTACGAAAGAATGCCAATACTTTAAAAATATATCGGAAAATAAAACTAGAATGCCCCCAAACCCCTCGTCAAATATGAGAACCAACAAATCAACTCCACCCCCACCGGCACCCCCCCCCCCCACCTCAAAACGCCCGCATTTCCCTAGACTCCATAGAACTGCTAACATACCAAATTTCACCCATGAATCAGCATTTAATCGTCCGCCAAATAATATCCCCCCAAAATAACTTTCTGAACACACCTTAACATAATAACCCAATAATCAACATCATAAATTCAGTCATCCCAACTATTATTCAAAACATACAACAAGCAATTACTTCTAATTTTAGTATCTCCAATGGCTCAAAATAATACAAATCATAAATAAACCCTAATGAACTGGAACACATGTGGCATCAGCAATAAAAAAAACGAACTCCATTTCTTTCTATTCTTTTCTCAACATTTTTTCAAACCTCAGTTATTTTTAGAGGTGCTCGGTGAGTCCCCTCGTCCCCCGGTGAGAAGCACTGCAGTGAACTCAATTGATTCCTTGTCTTAGCCTGTCAGGCAACTGTGAGTGAGATGTGTGTATAAAAGAGGAATGGATGGATCTCTACCCCAAAACAGTGACACCAACCACCAAGATAGGGTGACCATGGGCAAATATGAAAAAAGTACATGGCCGGGATAGATCAATGGGACTTCCGGGGAACGCGAAAGCAATATTTAGTGGGATTGTCGTACGAGGAGCTGTAGGAACCCAGGGAAGCATTAGACTTTGAGGCGCCGATAGATATCACATGGGGAGAGGATGAATTGAAAACCAGAAAGCTAGCCCGGAATCATGAGAATAGGAAACTAACTGGTACGAGGAAGTCCGCACCATTTATTAGTCAAAGTCAAAAAATCTTTATTTTGCCAATAACAATGCCAATTACAATATTACAGTTAAACATGGTGGGCAAAATAACTAGTGATCCCCTAGAAAAATCTGAGTGGGATCTCCGTCACCTTTGTACGCAAAAATTAAAATTGTCAGCAGAGAGAGGCAGCTCGCTCACTCGAATTAACATGCAAGAATAACAAAACAAAGTTTTTAAACATAATACTTCTGTGCACTAACAATAAAAAAAAACATTCAGATCTAAACATATAACAAATAATAACGAACTTGATACCAGAAAAAAGTATAATGTTACTGTTCAAGGGTAATCAAATAACATTTTTAGATTATACAAGATTTTCAAGAACAAGCAAAAATCGAACAATGTATTTCACTTAACTATAACAAGAAAACCGTCAATGTTGTCTGGCGAAAAAAAAGCTTTTTTTTTTTTTTAAAATCTGATCAAGTAAAAACACCTATTTCATTGCTCACAATTTTAAACATTCTTGGTGCTACACTACGATAAATATTGGATGGGTGTTAAATTTGATTTTGCAACACAAGAGTTTCATACTTCTCAAGTTGTATCTTTTTTCATGTGGTATTGAAAATGCTGTTCTTCTGATGAAAAACATTTTTGAGACTTTAAAAATATATAAGTGCATTAAGGGAAGAATTTTCAATCAAAAAAATTGTTCGTGTATATTCCTACAGTGCTTTAAATGATATTGTTATCATAAAACGTTTTTGAAAGGTTATAATGGGAGAAATTATTGATCGATACGCCCCACCCCAACATGAAATTCCATATTGGAGCCTAAAACCAACAAGTGCATTTATTTATTTTACGTCAAAAAACAGTTAAAAACTGCGTATGACGTGCTATGGGGAAAAATGAATTGTGTGCACATTTTCAAAATTCTGTGATCCCTACACTAAGTCATATACTACTTAAATTTTGCATTTTGAAAGGGAGAAAAAAAACAAAAACTAAAAACCAAAAACCAAAAACATGATAAACCCTAATTAATACTTTCTAAACATAGTTGACGGAGTAAATAAAAAAATTAGATGTTGTAGAGCTCTTTTTTATTTCTTTAACATGATTCCTCCATGACAGTTGAATATCAATAATTAATCCTATGTACTTAATATTAAAAACTTGATCTAATTCGAGGCAATCACAATAATTATTCTTAGCTTTTATACATCTAATTTAATGAAATTTTAAGGGAGTGTTAAAATTAACTTCACTCCTTAAACCAAATATCAACACTTAGTTTTATCACTTAGGATCATAAATGTTATCAAACCAAATCTAAGAAATGATAAATCTATATTTTTTACAGCGTGTTAATATCTCAATTTTATAAATAAAGGCTGTATCATAAGCAAAGGCAACTAAACGACCATTGAAACGGCTATTACATAAGTCATTTATATAACTCAAACATTAATGAAATGAGGAGCTATTCGTTTAACCACAGTGGAATTGATGTTATCAAGGCGCTTTGTAATTTTTGAAATTTTTATTACCTCTAACATATCATCAGTTGTTGTAGGTCTATAAAAGATGTAGAGGCGTATTACTTTGTTGGAATATTTCGTTATACTCCGGATATTGATCAAAGTAAGTACTTTTAAGATGCATTGTTAGTCTACTGGCAACACTTAAAAAATGCGAACCGCATTAGTTATTTCAAACTGTTCAATCACCACACCATTTGTATCTTTAATTTCTTTGATATGTAATTTCTTCGATGTTCACATTGATTGTGTTCCACTGTGATTTCATGTCATTAGCAGGGTTTTCAAACTTCTCCCTAAAATAATCCTTTTGTTTTCTTTATATCTAAATTCATTCGGTTTCTAAAGTTGGTGTAATATCGTTTTAGTTTAGCGTCATTTGGTTTTTTCATCACTGTTTAAGATTTGCCTTCTTTTCTGTATTCTTATTATTAAGCTATCAGTGTTCCAAGGTTTCAACTTCAATAATTTTTTACTTACACACACTGTATATTTACAATTATCTACTAATGATTGTAATGACTCTATAAACATATCAAAAGTAACCGACACAGAATTTTGAAGATAAACATTAATCCAACCTTCAGAATTAAGTAAGCTAATCAGCCTTTCCATTTCCATTCTTTTATAAGAATCGTTCGTTCCAGTAATAATAATATTTGATAATTTAATCGTCAATACAATAGTTGAGTGATCTGTAATATTGTAGTGGAACACGTTTGCTTTAAAATGATACTTAATAGATCGATTGTCAAAAAATCTAACAAAAGCATAGTCTACACATGTTGAAGAATGTTCTACAATACGAGTAGGCTCATTTATTAAGTTGATCACTCCTTTAGTAGCTAAGTTGGTTAAATAGTAGTCTGATTCAACACTTTGATACAAAATATTCAAGTTCATGTCGCCAATGTATACTATTATGACCTTCCAATTCAATCTCATTTGTAAAATCAGACGAACTACTGTGTAAGCGATACACAGCAAGTAAAGTAAACTCTACAAGGTTACCGCCCTTGACGTTTAACCGGAGTATATCAGCTGACTGAATGTCTTTTCTCTCTCTCTCTCTCTCTCTCTCTCTCTCTCTCTCTCTCTCTCTCTCTCTCTCCTCTCTCTCCTCTCTCCATCTCTCCATCTCTCACTCTCTCTCTCTCTCTCTCTCTCTCTCTCACACACACACACACACACACACACACACACACACACACACCGCTATATTGGTAGCAGTCACGAAGATACACAATAGTGCACCCTGCCCTGCACTCCTCATTACATTTATCAATTAAATTATATCCTTCAATTTTGTAACTATTCAATTCATATTTACTTATCTATATTTTGTTCATACAATTACATCAGGAAACAATTTAATTGACTCCAAATTACTACAAATAAATTAAAATTTTGCCTTAAACTTCTAATATTTTTATTTAGAACGAGAAAATAATCAATTTCTTCCATTGTTGTTAAGTTAATTAAATGATAATGAAAACTCGCCCGCCCGATCATTGTCATCAGTTGTGCTCTGACCATGAAACGACAGTTTACTGTCACAACATTCAATCTTGACAACCGGTCCGCTTTTATTAGCCCTTGGTAGAGATTTCGAACACTTGCCACAATCTCCCATGTTAGTAAAATAATAAGTCACTAAGTAGCACAGCATTAGTAGCACATAAAACACAGGTATATTAGGAGAACGACACAAAACCTTCCAGCATTGCACAGATAACAGAGGATATGAAAATCCAACAACACTAGTGAGCACTGTAAAGCACGTCCACACGCTGCTGAAGTCGACTCATTACCATCACTAGTTCTCAATGTGATCACGTATCTCGAGTATGGGCGTGTGCCCTTTAATTTCGTCGTGGGCGAAGAAGGTCCCGTGCGTATGCAAGTCGACAGGGACGATGGAGAAAGAGAGAGAGAGAGAGAGAGCGGAAGTTGCGCAACGCTCCACTCTGTCGCGTGCGGCGACACTTGACCCGGAGCGGGAGGCGGCTACTACTTAATCCATTAGTGCCCGAATTGATTTGGCTGCTCGCCTCGCGCGCTCATTGTCCCCGTGTCCGTGTGCGCAGGGGCATGGTGGGGGTAACTGGCAGTATCTAATTGCAACTTTTGTCGTCGAATTGTTATGGCGTTGCTAAATTATACCGCAGGAGCCCTCCTAACAGCGAAATGCATTGGGTATGTAAGCGATTAGTTACTTTTTCGCATACAATATGCAAAGTAAAGTGAAAGTTATGTAATGTTGCAGCAAAATGAACGGCAATTTTTTCGAGAGATGAATTTGTATTGTAGATCCCTGGTACCGAAAAAATAATCCGTTTAATATTATAATTCTTCTTAATTTTTTATAGTAAATAATTCCTCTAGCCCATTGTGAAGTCAGAATCCACGTTTTGTGAATCTCAGGTATCGAAAAATTGGTTTAACGCAAAACCTCTCTTAATGTGTCTGTGAACAATACTAGCGGCCAAACCGTAAGCAGAATTTTCACCATAAAATTAATATTCCCTGATCGATCTGACTGATGACGCGACACCTTCAATCTGAAACGGATCTTTTAATTTCTGTGGTACATTTTACATGAAGCTAAAAGAATATTTTCAATTTTTTTTCTCAACAATGGCTTCAAAGTTGTATTACTTTTTATCGGATAGAACAAAGTACGAATATAAAAATGGGGTAAATACGATTTTCGTTGAATTCTCTGAATTTTCGTAAATGGCAAAAGTTTAAAATTATTTGTTGTCTTCCTACAAATACATTATTGAGTTTAGAGATTTCTTAATTGCAAAATTGTTTCTTGAACTCACTCTTCCTACTTAAGAGTCTTAGTACGGATAGTACTTGATGCACTAAATTACATGACGTAAAAGTATTTTTGGTTTACTGTATTATATTGATTTTTTTAATTACACAATTGTTTTTAAATATCTCGCACGTCGTTAAGATTATGGGCACTTTTATACACTATTTCTTTTGTGAACACAAGTGTTTCAAATTATTTTTTATGAAGTTTCTAAAAAAATAAAGGTTTTTTGTATACATGTGCTCAATATTGCACATTTTCAGAAAGTTCAAACATTTTTCCAAAAACGATTTAAACACTTTCAATTAAAATTAGTATATAGAACCATGCTTTATTCTTTACTCTTATGTACTATTTCTAAAATCATTCCTCAATTCGCTATAAGGAGACTGAAAACTCGAGAAAATATGAACAAATTGTACTTAGGCATTGGTAGGTATCAGCTGGAAAGAAACCGAAAAGCTATCCTAGAAAACGGACTAGTACGAGAAAGAGCACGACCAGTTTCTATAAAAAGTTGTAATAACTGCTGCTCGTCATCTAGGGTGTGGACCATCCCCAGTTTGTTTTACACAGGTCTCTCCCTCCGACTTAACCATAAACGCGTATGAGCAAAGCGCAGCATCCTCCCTAAGTGAAGCTAATTTTACACGTATTTCGTGATATCATCCTCCGACCGCCCCTTAGCGGGAAAGTAAATTTTAATATAACAATCTTAATTAAAGTTCTACATCTTTTAGACCAATACTATTCACAGTGGTTTCCATTACATAAGAAATCTAAATCTAATATAGGTCGAATTTGAAATATTAAAATCTGGAAGAGAAATCATGTTATGCTTATTATAAAGAATGCAATAAAATTTGGCAAATATTACATTCCTTTATTAATGTTACATCTCTAACATCATAGATATAATGTCTATTTACATCTAGGTTTACCCAGAATTTTGAATCAATTGTATTTAAAGTGTCTAGTACAAATTTACCACATGACACGTACGTTTTTATCAGAGTCCGGATGAAAATTCCTGCGTAAAATACTGGCGCCACGACAACATTCACACCCGTCACGCGTATGCGATCCACACTCCTGCGTGCGTAGACATGCGACCCGTGGGAGGCGGCGAGGGCGGGGCCGCAGCTGGGCTGCACGCACCACCGCCGCCGGCGCCCACCCTTTCCGCGCCTGCTTCTCCTCAGCGACAAAGTGCCAGCCGGACGTGCGCCGATTGTAACCCGGGGCCAACGTTTCCCAAGGCTGCCTTCACAAGGAGCCACTCGGTGGCGTCAAGTAGCGGCAGAGCCTTTCACGTGATTGAGTGATTGATTACTAGTGATGCCGGTCACGTCAACTGCTAAGGTCATTTGTAATCATGCACTGTTCGTGTAGTCATTTTCTTGCTCTGAGGTGGCAATGATCTTGCGGCGAGATCCGGTGCCGACTTACCGTCGGCTAGCAGGATTTTCCCCAACCAGGTATCTCCCACCAGCAGGGTCACCGCCCCAGCTCTAAGCTCCCGACTGGTATGTATGTAGTGCATGTAAGTGTAAGTAAGGAGTATGATAGGACAAGGAAGGCGATGGAAAGATCGCGCGCGGTCCTTGGCCCGTTTGTTAGGGTGCTGCTCCGGCATTCGCCTGATACCGATCAGAGAAGCCGGCCGCTAGAATTCTCCAAACGGCGACAAAACTGGACCTGGCTGTCTGGTTATTGTGTCGAAAATGCTGTCACCGTCGGTACTCGAACTTAGGACCTCCCGGTCAGAGACATTACAGTGCCATCATATGATGCTCTGAGCCACTTTTCCCGTTCAGAGCTCTTCACACACAGACATCGCCTGCCACCACTGACCGCCAGAGAGGAAGCTTTTCGTGAGTCGTACCTCTGTGAGCTCAGGCGGAAGAAAGGCAGCTATAGCTGAACCGCTCGTAAAAAAAACATCATGGCGGACGTACCTTTGTTAAAGTCTCGGAAGCTGCCCCCACTGTGCGGCATCAGAGATTTCCCCTCTCGGCGATAAGGGAAGCGCGTAGGCGAAAAGGAGAGGCGACTGCGAGATGCAGCGATCGCGCTGACCGCCACTCGTCATCACTACCCTCTTCGTCAAAAGAGGAACTCGCACACCCAGGAGTGTCCAAAGAAATAAATACATCGTATTGTGCAAACGCTTCTCTGCAAAACATTTCCTTTTCTTTTAAGGATGCACCAATAGTTTCTGCTACCTCGCGCCCTTTTATAAATCCCCAAACAAGTTCTATTGGATTTAGATCTGGATGGTACGGTGGAAAACGGAGAGGAATGTGGTCATGTTCAATGATTATTTGATCAATGACCTATCGTTTTTCAGTGGATATACTTTTTGTGGGTGGCTTTTTTGGATGGCTTTTTGAAGGGTGCCTGTGGTTTCGTAGGATAACCAAGAACTCACCAATATCTACAATGAAATAATTTAGATTTTGACTGAAAATGCAAATATTTATTTGTGTTATTACTGCGCATACCGACTGAATTATCATATGCAATGCTAACAGCACATCTGGCGTCATGTGACAGCAAGTCTCTAAGGAAGAGTTCGAAAATTTAATTCTATTCATTTTAATTAGTTGGAATTTAAAATCCAAAAAATGTATGGTCGCAACTCTTCTAGTCTGATGTACTTTCACGTTACGGCCACTACGCACCCCAGAATACGATGTTGGAGAACCTAAATCAAATGTTTCCAGAAAAGTTGTTCTGAAGGGTACATTCTTTCACTGTCATCTGAATGAATTTTTTTTCATTTACAAGCTTCTATTCTACAATATAGAGTTCCATTCTTATAGATTTACATTAAAATGTAATGTAAATGAAATTGTCCTACAAAAGGAGATTATCTCCTTAGTCAGTGTCAGACTGCCCAATAGGCTGAGTAGGCTGCAGCCTGGGGTCAGCAATTTTTGGGGGCGGACGAATTTCAGCGGATGAAAAATTTCACGAGGAGAACTTTTGAATGTTAATGAATGAATGAATTGTTGATGAATTATAAAAATATTTCTTTTCATATTTGCATCGTAAGAATCCCATAATTTATGAACGGTTCACGATATCGAAATGCAGTTTTCGCTCAACCATATGAACTCATGAGGCAAGTAATATGCCGTAGAGATGGAAATAGTATGGATAATATACCGTAAGATAAAAAATTGTCTCTTTTAAAATTATTGAAGCAGTAGTGACTCAGATGGACTATAGGTTTCAAGATTTTTAAAACTTTCATTCTATTGAATTTCTTGACGAATAGCAGTTTCTACACAAAAGCGTCCTTTGGTTCAAAAAGTTTTCTTTTCTAATAAAACAATATACATTCTTTGACTATGAGCAACTTCGAAATGAACTGAGAAATGTATACATTGATAACGCAAAATACATGGCTGCAGATTTGTTGCTGAATATTTGTTAGACAAATTAGTCTAGAAAAAATTATCAAGAGACGGTTCTTTTGATACAACTCGGTCTAACTTCTCCTTCGCCTACAGAATTATGTGAAAAGAATATAGATTACATTACAGGGTGAAGACATTCCTGAGAAATTCTATGGGAAATAGTAGAATCGGTAATTTCAGTATACTGATTCAGTATACCGTTCAATTTCAGTCACAAATGTAAGATACGATATTCAGAATACCGAAAGCTTCGCCACTACCGATAGTTTCGCCACTGTCAATAACTTGTCAAAAAAGCAAATTAAAAGAAGGCGCTAAAACATTTAACAGCCTAGGGCGCACACAAGTGAAAATCAGGCACTGTGCAATCTTCTATAATGCACATAACAAAATAATTCTCTAAAACGAGAGTTATTCTACGGAGTGGCTACGCCGATAGTGGACCTTTTCCTTCTGAGTGCTCAGTCCTGCACCGTGTCTGTAAACAGCTGCGTCCGGGGCGTAAATTCTCTAGCAACCTGATATTCAACGCACGGGTAACGTGAGCCGTCTCATTGTCGACACATTTAGCTCTCATCACATCTGCTTATGGCGTCAGCCCAGGCGATGGAGCTGAGGCGTGAGGTTCGCGCAGCTACCGTCGGATCACAGCATTAAAAAAACTCAAAAACCCAAGTTTTTTTGAGAAAAATTCTTGGAATCGTCTAATGTATCCATAAACGACTCATTAGTTCGTTACCAGGAGACTGAGGCACGTCAAATGACCCCTCCTTCAGCTCGATTGGTAGACGCAAAGGGATCTAATTGTGACTGACTGACAGACACACGGCAGATTACTCGAATTTATTTTTGCTGAATCTAATTGAGGTACGTGGGCAATGCTGAATCTATTCAAGGACATGGTCGATGCAATTGTAGGTATACTTGTCCTGGAGTTACGGCACTCAGTTATTCTGTCAATCCGCTAATTGAGGGAATGTTTGCTTGTCCATTTTTCTGAAAAAAAAGTGAACTTCACAGTACTTTTTTAGGAAAGGTTATTTATCACTGAGTGTGATTAAAAGTCTATTGAACTTTAAATGAAAATATTATGTAAGTGAACTAGGGCATTTAATATTTGATGATTGTAACCTGTTCATTTATGTCCAGTTATGTCTGATGACTAGACCTCAGAATTTTAGGCACAAAAATGTGATGATTTAGGCACTTAAAATAAGCAACAAAATTTTGAAATTAGGCAGCATTAGGTATCAAAAGTGACGTTTTAGGCACATAAAATAGGTTTCAAAATGATCCAACCAGATATTTAAAAACGTTAGAAATGAAAAATTATGTTTCTCGTATCTAAAACTGATTACAAAAAGATTAAATTGTGCAATTTTTATTACTCAGGAAACCAAGAATTTGTATATTTATGGTAGTGACTACACGCATATTATTTTATTCACATATATATTATTATATATATATATATATATATATATATATAAGATTTTCTCGAAATTTTCTGCAGTAAGACTTATCTGTTATCAATATCTTATATGTTAAAATCAGTATGAAAGCTGAAAAAACGTTTTCACTGACAATGTTTTAGGAGTAAACTTAAATTTAGTCACATTTCTCAAGTCCAGTCTCCTGAAGCTTCGCTATCCTCACCCACAGAAACGTACCACACCATCCATTACACCATATACAGAATTTTCTATTACGCTCTCCCATTTTCACACCCATTTGTTCCCAACGGCTCCTATAGCAGCACTCGCACCACTAACACTTGATCTGCCAAAGGCTTTTTTCTTTGCGTATGACTATTGTTAAGGGCAGAAATGAAAGTTTTTATATTTTGTTGGGCGGTATATTGTGTGCTTCACCTTTCCGACAGTAGGCTTTTGCCTGATCTGTGTCTTTCCTGGCCTAGATTGCGTGGGCGTCGCGCCGGACAATCAGCCTCAAGCTGTCAACAGCGCAGCTGCCCCGGGAGTGGGTGCGTTTGCCTAAGAAATGAGTGCTAATCGGAGACGAGCGTGAAACATCGTCTTTATATTGACATCCAGAGCTTGTATAGGGCGAGAGATTTTGGAGAATAGATTCGTTCGTAGAATCGTTGAATTGCGTAATCGATAAGGGAATATTCGGGAAATTCGGGAAAGTATTTGCTTATTCCGTATAACAAGTTTAAAAAATGTGTAATTAAGATAATGCATTTATATTCCACCATCTCCCAAAGGAACTAAATAGGCATTTGTCTTAAAATTCGAGATCTACTGATGACTTAATTCCCAAACAAATATTCTCTTAACTTAATTTACATAAATTCTTACAGCATTCTTTTTCGTGTCAGAATCGAAACAAAATAAATCGCTCGTGAAAACTGTACCTAATCTCCAACTGCGTATATTGAACTGGCATTTTGATCCTGTAAATTGTGGTGTGTGTGTGTGTGTGTGTGTGTGTGTGTGTGTGTGTGTGTGTGTGAACAATGTGTGGTAAAACTAGTTTCTAGTGAATTGCTCGGAATTCGAGGAAGCAATTGCGTCAAAAGTTGCTGGCAGAGTGACCGCGCAATAGGGAGTTTATCAAGTTAAACTTTGCTTATAATACAAAAAATACTGCAGTAAGAAGATTCCACGGGGTCGCCTGCTCTGATTATGCACTTAGTTTCGTCTGGCTCTGTTTAAGGATCACATCGCGTAACTTCTTGTCTTATCAAATGCGAGCATAGAAGGAGAATGGCGTTCCGCCAAAAATAATTTGTGTGCAAAGTCGTTCTGCTGGGGTTCTAACCTATGAAATCTTCCTACCGGCAATCTCAATGGCTCAGTGGCAATCTCTGCAGCATATCTGACTAGGATCTCTTATGTTTTGAGTGCGGACCATGGCAGATTTTTGACACTAGCTATATAGCTATGACGAATTCAGCCGCTGTTTGGTGTTCTAACGGCCGCGACTCTGATCGGTGGTTTTCTGTGGTTTCTCCGATCAACACCAGACGAAGGCCAGAACAGTACCCTAAAAATCGAGCCACGAACCGCGCGCGATTCTCTCTCCTTTATATTTGTCTCTTACTCTCTCCTCACACATTCTTTCACTTATATTCACTATACTTCGATTTATTTATAATGTCACCTCAAGATCAAGTTACATTGTGTTGCCACACACTCGCGCAGTTGGCACGTGGTAAGCTGACATGGTTGCGGCACCAGCCGCGTTGAGAAAGACGTTCGCTTGGTCAACACTGTAGTGACGTTGAAGCTTCCTATTGGAGACTGTCTTCCCTCTCCCATTTTCGTACTTGGCCTTGAGGTGCCATTACCAATAAATCGAAGAATAGACTACTATGCACATCAGATGACCTGTCGGAAGCTTCAAGCTTACATACGGTAACGGAGATACCGAGAAACGCGCGCGATCCGTTGCCCGTTTGTAAGAGTACTGCTCCGGCATCCGCCTGGTGTTGATTGGAGAAACTACGGACAATTGTCGATCAGAGCAGCCAGCTGATAGAATTCTCCTCCAGACAGTGGTTGAATTCGACCTAGCAAGTGTGGAAAATCCTGCCACCGACGGAACTCGAGCCATAGGACCGCGCGCCGGGTCAGAGGTACTGCAGTGTCCTCAATTGATGCACTCAGCTACCTAAACCGGTCAACTTCCTCGTCAGAACAGTTTTAGGTGATGCTAAACTTTTAGAACCAACCACAATACCTTTCGCTGGCCAAAAAATATTATACACATGCTGCGGATATGGGAGCATTGATATGCGACCCCTCGGCGCTTTTCGTAGGTTAGATCGTGAGCTGCGGGTAAGTTCCATTTGATTGGTTGATTGACTGATTAGAGATTCCGGGCGCGTCTACTACTACTTGTCATTAGATCCGTAAATGCAGTGCATGTTTTTTCTCGGGAGTGGCGGTGATCTTCCCCCGCTGGATGATGAGCTCCGGCTCCGACCTACCGTCAGCTAGCGGGGTTCTCCCCTCTCTTATCTCCAACCAACTGGACACCGCCCCAGCCAAGACAAGTCTCCCGGCATGTATGGTAATGTAATCCGTATGTGTGTGTAAGTAAGGGGTGAGGATAGGACAAGGAAGAGGTAGGAAAGATCGCGTGCGGTGCGTGGCCCGTTTGGTAGGATACTGCTCCAGCATCGCCTGATATTATCGAA
Source organism: Teleogryllus oceanicus (assembly GCA_964035755.1). Classification (NCBI taxonomy): domain Eukaryota; kingdom Metazoa; phylum Arthropoda; class Insecta; order Orthoptera; family Gryllidae; genus Teleogryllus; species Teleogryllus oceanicus. The sequence goes on from CAXIVR010000008.1 coordinate 49,438,556, forward strand.
GGAACCACAGAAGACTAAGAGCAACCGGTCGCTAGAATTCTCCTCCAGACAGCGATTGAATTCGATCTAATTAAATAGCTAATGTTGAAAATCCAGCAACCATCAGGACTCGAACCTAGGCCCTCCCTGTCAGAGTCACTGCAGGGATACGAGTTCATGCCCTGAGCTACCTCTCCCAGTGATAAGTTCCAGACCCGCTTTGATTTCTGCATTGTGGCTGAGGCCAAGGGCATGGTCATGGAGGGGGCGAGATTTCTTTGTGCCACCCGCAGGACTCTCACTGGTGGCAACTGGCTTAGCATCGCTGTTTCAGGCAATGCTAAACGGGATACGTGACAGTTTTACCTACGACTGTTTACCTGTGCGACTTGTGTAATCTGTTTTAAAACATCGTTGGCCTAAAACTACTCTATAGTCTCGGGATACGTGACAGTTTTACCTACGATCGTTTTACTTGTGAGTCTTGTGTACAACCCATGATTAGAAATGGCAGAGTTTAGCTAATAAATACGTCAGAATCAACCTTTGAAACACAGCCAAGTATGAAGAGAGAATGAATGAGAGCATAAAATGTCTCTGTGTTTGGTAGAGATGGTAGATTTTAGCAATAGTTAAAAATGCAAAATATTACCAAACGATGAGAAAATTAGTATTTGAACTTTGTCGGTCGGTGCATAGGGTAGCCAACTGTCCTCCATTAGGGTGGACACTCCTTCATTGAGTCACTAGCTCTCTCGTCCTCCTTTATATTTTAAATGTCCTTCTTTTAGTAAATTTTTAAGATTCGTCATTTATTTTATCACGTGTATAACATCTGCTACGTTGTACCGTTTATTGTTTAATTAAGAACAGAAAACATGAAATTTCTTTTTCTGAACACTAGCACATGCATGGATGATACTTTCTACTGAGTCTAGCTACTAATGTAAAAAAGAGGCGCGCAGACCATCTTTATCTACCTTTTTTGAATTCTCTCTAATCGTAAATGGAGAGAACAAAGAAATAGAACTGATGTTAGTCTAAATTAATACTGACAAAAGAAACGTCTCGATGTTTTTATTTGTTACTTTCTCCTATACATACGTATACGGAGTAATATACGTAGTATAGAGAAATTTCTGTAATCCTCCGGAAAATCGATTTCGAGATTTCAATGGAAATACACGTTTTGGGGTCCCCTGATACCGAACAAGTGATTTTTTTTCAAAACGTCCGTCCGTCCGTGTGTTTGTCTGTCTGACCGTCCGTCCGTAAACATTACAAGCGCCTAAACCACACGTACGATTTTTTCCAAATCGAAGAAACCCCTCTCGATCTGGCTCTAGTTGAAACATTGAAATTTTGAAAAATAGTCTTTAAACTTTGGGGGTACTTTATATGAAGTCCACAGACATTTTCAACATTTTCTCAAAAACGGCTACAAATTGTTTTCTTTAAATTTCTTGTAACAATAGAATAAAATACACTTATAAAGGTGGCATAGTTCCGATTTTCCCGGTTAACTCTGGATTTTTGAAAATTCCAAAAGTTTGAATTTTTCGGCGTCATCCTACAACTATAAAATTGAATATACAGATTTTTCTTTCAAATAAAATGTTTTTGCTCATAGTTCTTTTATTGAGGCTATGTAGATTTTTTTGAAAATTTCAGTAGTTTTTGTCGAGTATTGCGTGCAATATTTGCAATTTTAAAAAATAACAAAAACCATATTTTCTAAAAAATGACTGCAAATATTTTCTTTAAATTTTTGGTAGGGGTAGTGGCAAACAAAGCCTGCACGATGACATAACCGTCATATTGCTTTATTCTTTTGTTTTCACAAAAATTCCAAAAATGTAATTTTTTTACTTGTCTCCCATGTGGGTAATCTTTACATTAGAGGGATTTTTTTACATCATTGTATTTATGAGTACATGTGCTTTAAAGTATTTATGAGTACATGTGTTTTCTGTTAATGGGAGTTCAAAATTCGGCATTTTCAAAAACGCTCAATCACTATTTTCTCACAATGGTTCCACATTTTTTCTTCTAACTTTTTCAACGGGTAGTGGTAAAGACACTGTTTAATATGACATAAAGGTCATTTTGGTGAATTCTTTATTACTTTTAAAAACTACAAAAATGTATTTTTTTATTCTTTCACGCCGTTAACATGCACATTTCCAACAATGTTTATACGTTTTTGCATTTGTGAGTAGAAGTGAAGAAAGACTTAGAATAAAGTTTTTCGAAAACTCAATAGCTTCCAAAGAGCTTCAAATTTCGAATTTGAAGTAAAGCTTAATCACCATTTTCTTATAAACGGCTTCAAATTTTTCAATGAAAATTTCTTTGAAAGTATATTTTGGTTCTACTATTAGGAAATCGAAAAGTTAAGAAATTGTCAAAAATGTTTTTTGAGCGACGATAGATGGCAGCTGGCCAAAGTAGGCATGACCGTAAAGCCAGTCCACACCAAGGAAATTAGAAAATTTTACTTTGAGGAAATCTGTGTCGCTCTGTAGCACCTGTAGTTTTTTTCTCTTATCGATTGTCCTCCCTTTTACTTGAACTTTGTTGGCAACCATATCGGTGCAGTATATCTCGAATGTTTTCAATCTGTGGTAAAATGCAAAATCGATCGCAAAATGCAAAATCACGTACAAAGTGTGAAATGGTCGTGAATCTGTGATATAATTGCAAAATTGCATGTTATGCTTTGCTTCGTGTTAGCTCCCTAATTAGGGATACGACATCGACAGCAACAGATCAATGTTTGAAAACATTTAATTTGAGAGTGACTGTCTTTATTAATATGTAATTAAGATTAAATTGACAAAAAGTAAAAGAAATAAAAGAGCAATTTAAAAAACTGACCCTGGAAGCCTGAGCACTTGGGGTTGCGTCAAGGGGTCTCAGCTCCCTCAGTTCGCTACTCGGTGGTCACGGGAGGAGGAGGAGGCCCCACGCCATTGGCGCACGCCTCACTTCTTAGCTTCGATATTTGTTGCAGTTCACAGATGGGAAATATTAAATTAGTTTCTCTTACTTCCAAATTTTAATGTAATAGTGCGAGCAATATTTGCTATTAGCAAAAGTAATAAAACAAGATTTTCTCGAAAACGGCTCCTAATTTTTTCTTCAAAATTTTTCCAATGGAGAGTGCTTATTGTACTGTTTAATGTGACGTTCAGCTTATTTTGGGGTATCATTTTGTTTTTTTAGGCACAAAAATGTATTTTAGTGACATGTCTCTCAGGTCAGTAATATTTACCTTATTATATTAATGAGAACATGTGCTTTAAATAATGTCAAGTAAGGTTTCTCGAAAAGTCAACAGTTTTTTTGTAAAAATGAGCTCAAAATTCCACAATTTCAGAAACTCTCAAACGCCATTTTCTCAAAAAGGCTCCAAAGTCTTTCTTCAAACTTTTCCAACGGATAGTGGTAATAGCACTGTTTAATATACGTGAAGTCCATTTTGCGGTATTGTTTTCTTTTTTCAAAAATTACACAAATGTAATTTTTGTAGAAACATCTCTCATGCCGTTAATATGCACAACTTAATGGATTTGTATGCACTATTGAATTTGTGAGTGAATGTTCTTCACGTTACGTTAAATGAAGTTTTTCGAAAACTCAATAGATTCCTGTGAAAAAGAAGCTTCAAATTTCGAATTTATAGTAATGGTTAACGCCATTTTCTTAAAAATTAAATTTTCAATGAAAATTGCTATTTAGGACACGATTTCAGCTTTCGTTAATGTTCTTAAAATAATATTTCTATTTGTACTATTTGGAAACCGAAAAGTTGAGAAAAAGTCAAAAAAATGTATTTTGCGGCGATAGATGGCAGGTGGCAAGAGGATGAGGGAAGACCGTACATCCAGTCCACACCAAAAAAATTAGAAAACTTAACTACGAGAGTGTCTGTGCCATTCTGTAGCGCTTCTAGTTTAAGAATGTGTTACATTTCACCTGACCACATTGGTACGTGTTCATAACCGCACCAGGAATGAACCTTATCTTTCCCTTCTTTCATCATACATTTCACTTCCCTTCGTAATCTCCACAATTCAGGGTTACCAGATTGCGAAATTTTCCCCCAACAATAAGGCCAAAAATGGGAAACAAATGTACGGAGAAATTTTGGAGGAAATTATTTTCAACCGAAGTCGAGATAGAAATATTATTCTCTCAATTATGAATAAAAATGAAACACGAGACGTTATTCTCTCTCATTTTTATGTTCCAAAAAGATAATAAACTACGAGTTTAGAAAAGAAAAACATGAGACAAAGATAGAATAGGGTTTCGAGTAGCTCAGAGGACGATGATTGATTTGAATTATTTGAATTTAAGGAAATAGCCAGTGGAACCGTCAGGGACAGCCGATGTCGTTTGTCCATAATTTGGAGACAATTTTTCATTTCAAAGTTGGGGAATTTTGTTTCATTGGATAAGTTATTTGTGGAAATTTCGTATTAGTGATGAGGAATGATCTCACAACACACCTGGCAACTCTGCTACAATTCACTCTCTGCTCACGTATTGCTTTGTGCTCGCCTGACGCTTTGCCTCTAGGATGAATTCATTAAAAAGTTCAAGATAAAACGAGGAGGGTAGAGAACAGACCATAGCGCATCTACCAACATTGTAGTTGATTATTCACTGTTTGAATGTCACGACTCATGAACTCTCAGAAAGACGGAATTTTTAAACAAGTTATAAGACTCCTCCCCTCCAAGAATGTAAACTATTTTAATTTATCCGTAAAAATTCAAATTTAGGGATCACACTAAATTGTAAATTTCTATGGGATTTCGTTGTTCCTTACAGGGGTCATACTAATTTTTCATTTAATTGTTTCACTCTATAAAAAGACAGTGTTTATTACGTCCATAGGATGTCAGTATCACGAAAAAACTTGTGCAATGAGATGTCGCAGTTCGAAAAAGAGCAATATAGGATACGGATCGTAGGATACGTGTTATCAGGAATCCAATCGGCGTGTGATTGATTAGTGTTTCCAGGATTTGAGATTCAACTGGTTAGGTCGTTAGTTCCTTTACGTGTAGTGCGTATTTTAGCACGGGAGGTGACAGTGATCTTCTCTCGCTGGATGGCGACATCCGGTGCCGATTTACCGTCGGCTTACGGGGTTTATCCCAACCGTTATCTCCCACCAGCGGGACACCGCCCCAGCCGGGACAACCTCTAAGCCTCCGACCGGTCTTTCGGCACTTGCGGTTGTGTGTGCATGTAAGTAAGTGGTGAGGAAAAACTAGGAAGGGGAGGGAAAGATCGCGCAAGGTCTGTTGCCTGCTTGTTAGAGTTTTGCTCCGACATTCATTGATCGGAGAAATCACAGAAACCTACCGATCAGAGCAGCCGGCCGCTAGAATTCTCCTGACAGTGACTGAACTCGATCCAGATCTCTTGCTAGTGCCGAAAATCTTGCCGTCGTCGGAACTAGACTCTAGGACCTCTCGGTCAGAGGCACTGCTGTGTCATCAGTTGATACCCTGAGCCACTTCTCCCGATGTGTGACTGATGATACAAGCAATTGTAAAATAGTTATTTATGATACGAGTGGTAAAAGTTACAGTTTATTTTGAGTAATAATAAGTTGCTCTTTCCTTCTTAATGCAGTGTTTGGGACATTTCACTCTATTACAGATTTTCATACAACATCGAGCTTGGATGTTGAAGCTTTACACTTGTGATCATATACCTTACCAATACACTTTTTTAAAGTTATTTTAAAATCATTTACAGAACCATGTATATGCTGGTCAATATTCAATAAATGGGTTACGTTTTTAGCAGTTTAAGTCAGCTTTTCCATATCCAGTGATTCCCTTTATGGGAAGGGAGCTATGACAGTATATTTCCTTATTGTTATGAGGTACATATAGTATCTTCTTAGTAGTTGTAGGAAGACGCCGAAAAAATTTTGAATTTTTCAGATTTCAAAAAATCAGGAATCTCAACAAAAATGAGACCTGCGCTATTATCTTAAACGTCCTTTACACTATCCAACAACAAAATTTAATAATAAAAATTGAAGCAATATTTTTGAAAATGTCTCAGGGGCATTTTTCAAATGTTTCAGTCTTCTCATTTTTCAAATATAAAGTACCTCCCAAATTTAAAATATCTTTTATCAAATTCAATGCGCCGCGACACCAGCCAGATCTATTGAAGAATGTTTATTTTGGAAAAAATCAACTGAACGAATTATCTCCAGGCAACATCGGTGCGAGTAAAAGACTTGGTGAAATTGGTGAAATTGCGTTATCCGCAGCATACTGCCCGTCAAAGTACAGACTCTCCGAGAGTGACTTATTAATTTCTTCCGCCCATTAGGATTACAATTTAATATTGGTGGGGATTTTAATGCCGAGCATCAACAATGGAGCTCCAAAGTGAATATACAGAGAGGCAAAGAACTCCTAAAAGCGATTGAAAATACACACTGCAACGTCCTATCTAACGGCGAACCAACGTAAAGGCGCACAGATATGAATAAAATTCCAGATCTGTTAGACGTACTCATTACTAAAGGTATGGCCCAATCTCATTTCAATATTCAACAATGTCTAGATTTGAGTTCTGACCAACCTTCTGTTATAATGACTTTCGGAGCATGTAGCATGAAGTAATTTCAACTCCTACCTTATCAAATAGGCACACCAACTGGGAATTATTCCAACAAGTGATTAACAAGAATGTTACGGCAAATGTTCCATTGAAAACGAATCATGACAATAAATTACTCATTTATAAATCATTCTTAAAGCCTGTTTGGCCTTACTGAATACAGCTCTGGGGCACCAGCAAGTCCAACATCCAAATCATTCAAATATTTCAATCCAAAGTATTCAAACATTGCCAATCCCCTCTGGTATGTTGGAAATGATGTAATTCACTTTGATTTTAAAATACCAACAGTTAACGAAGAAATAAAATATTATAGTTGTAAATATATTAAAAAATTAGAATATCATAAAAGTACTTTAGCCATAAAGGGTACAGCCGAATAAGGCGGTAATTGCCCCAAACCAAATCAATAATTGCGATGTTCATATGAAAGATAATATAAAATTACGTAGATTCACAAAAAATCAACCTCCTAAGGAAATCTGTTGCAGAGTTACAACGAGAAACGTGTTTTCCATGTCTTATTTTTTTCTTAGCATCTATTGTGTTATCAGGCTGAACTTTATCGCGTCAAAATGAATTTCAAAAATTTATTTATTTTTTTTAATGAAAGTGGCGTCAAAATTCGTTGACAATAATACCTTCAAATTAAAATATGTTTCCCTATCTCTGCAATTTTTGTCACCCTGATACACACAAAAGATGCTGAGAATAAATAAAACATAGAAAACACGTTTCTCGTTGTATCTCAGCAACAGACTGCCCTAGGAGTCTGATTTTTTTTAGAATTTACGTCATTTTTGTATTCTCTTTCATATGAGCATCGCGATTATCGATTTGGTTTGGGGGCACTTTTCACCGCCTTATCCCTATTTTATTTGTTAGGTAGTTTGGAAATGAGACGACTTAATAAATTCAAATCTTTAGATTTGCCTCACAGGTTTCGAAGTATAGTTATATGTATAATCAACTATATTAATGGAGAGATACTACTAAGTATCTTCTTCAACCAATGTTAATTACATAGTCAAAAAATTTACTTATTGTTCTGATGTATGAACAGATTGTAAATAAACGTTTAATTAAGAAAACGATTTATGCGCTAGAGTTGACCACAGACGGACGAACAGACAGATGTTTTACCGATAATCAATTTTTCGGTATCAAGGTCCCATAAAACTTGGATTCTCAGTATTTAATGATAATATAAGAAATAATATAATATATAATAAATAAGGAGCAAGATTTATCCACTTTTTCGTTACCAGGGGACAGAAATAAGAGTTTTTCTGTCGAAAATTCGCCGTTTTCTCGCAGCATTACAATTTTCTCTCTATACTCCGTAAGAATAGTACATCTGTAATCTTAACAAACACCCAACCATTGATCCATTGTACTATTTACTACTAAATTATCTATTGCACTGCAGAGGCATCTTGTAGTTATCATTTTGGAAGTATGCGGAATCACAATTTTTTTCCTACAATATCATACATGTACGCAGCAATTTGCGTCATTTCCTTCGAGATATTTGGAGGGAAGTGCACTTATATTGTGAGCCGCAATCAGACATCTACGGAATAACTTCTCCAACTCGGTTGATGTTGCTACAAGCTCTAAGTTAATAAATTAATTACATCTTTAGTCAATGGTCAAAAGGGAGTAAGTCACTCACACAAAAGGGCGTGGACTATTTGTAGTTTTTTTACTACAATGATAAGCAAAACACAACCTTTTTTTTTTTTGGTATTAAAAGCTTGTCTAAGAGCAATGGGATTATGGCTCCTAGAACACGTTCTGAGTACCAAACTACTGAACTTCGGATTCTCGTTTTGATATTGTGCGAAAAAATTGCCAAAAAGTGACTTAAGACTTTTTGAACAAACACCAAAGATGTAGAACGAAAGATTTGCTGTCATATTCGTCATTCCACTGTTCTCAGGTGATTAAAACCCATAGGAATATGAAATACGAATGTCTTCAAATCTGAATGAAATGCGTTTATGTATATTATTACTCATTTAACTTTTGCATTTTAATTTTACTTTTTATGATTATTGTGTTTTCTGAAAGGACAGGCAAGCTCAATTCAGATTTTCTTCTTTTAACTTTCTTCTTCTTTCAAATTTCTTCTTCATCTATTACATCATCCGTAAGAAGTGAAAGGCCTTCCTCTTTTTCTTCACAACTCTACACTGTGGAGTTCTCCTCCTGGTTTTGCAAAGTAACAGGAATTCCCTGATCCATTGAGCAAATGCTGAGATGGCCCCTTGTTTTGCTTCTGAACATAAATGTAACTTCATTTTCTGTGCACGTCTTCTAGAATTCAGTGGGAAATACTATTATTCAAATTATCGTTTCCATGTTGTCGCGGCATGAAGTATTATTCCGAAGGACAACATGGATAAGAGCCAAACTTTATTGCCTTTTTATCCTTGGAAATAGATTTTATTACATGGGAGCTTTTTTTTTATTTAAGTAGTATATGACTTAGTTTAGGGATCACAGAATTTTGAAAATATGCACACAGTTCACTTTTCCCCATAGCACGTCATACGGAGTTTTTAACTGCTTTTTACGTAAAATAAATAAATAAATAAAAAGATTTAGACACCACACACGTTGAATGTGATAACTAGGGAACGGAATTTGTTGTAATAAATGATATAATAATGTAAAATATGTACATACATATGTACTACTTATTTTTCCAAAACATGGAAGAAAAATTGAAAGATGTAAAATAAAAGAAAAAGTCATTATTGTGTTTATAATTGTTCACTAAGCATTTTCTGAGCGTAGCAGGTTGCCGATCAGTTCTTAACAAGGATTCGGTGGTTGAAAATAGGTTCTGTCACTACAGAAGTAATTGTAAGCTAGACTTCACCACACATAAGAATTTTATTCGAAATATAAAATACGCTCATAGTATATTGAAACGTACATAGTATAATACGAGCATAGTATTATACGAGAATAGTATTTTACGAGCATAGTATATTATGAGCAAGTATGCGGTTAAAATTACTTTTGTTCACAAAATTTCGCTTATGTTTGACTCCAAGTACGCAGTAAGCGGGGGGAGGGGGTACGTTTGCCAATTCAAGGTGAAGATGAGGTGGACACAGAAGTGCAACAGCATTTCATTTGATTTGTAAGAAAGATGTAACATATATTGCAAACGCGCTTCTGAAATGTTCCGTTTCGACGTATAAATGAATTAAAATTTAAGGAAATTTATAATAATTGGTAAAATATGTAAAAATATGTATAAATATGTAAACTAAAAATAGTTCTAGTTCTTTCAAAATATCTTGTAAACTCCAAAAAATATTATTGAATCCAGGTATCTAGTTCCTGTAAAAACATGTAATTTCATGGAAATCCGTTCTCTAGTGATAGCCTTTTGGTTAGTCAGTAGGGGAATAATATACCGTGTGACCCACCTAAGATGTTCCCTTCAATTTTCTCCTGAACCGTTGCAGATACTGAAATGCGGTTTTCACAAAAACTACTATATGCAAGTGGCACATATGGTCGTGTATAATATTATTCTATTGCATTTTTTATTGCAGGGATATTGATACAACTTCGATTTATTAAATGGAACCCTGTAGATTTTTTAGCTCACCATAACAAGCGTGAAGAAACGAGTTCATAAATATGCATATCGCCATATGTTACATAACAAAATTTTCGAGAAATTAAGAGTTTTAAAGACGCACGCCGACTGCTGCTTTCCGTAATCTGAACGAGAAATTCAGGGTGATATGCGGCGAGGCCGTTTCCTTCCATTGCGTCGACCCTGCGGTAAATGTAGTGATGCAATGTGCAAAGGAACTCACGAAAACCGCGATTTGCTCCTTCAGACTACACCCTCTCAGTCCTGGAGACAATGTATTCACCCAAAGCCATGATCTGAGCAAATCGGTGCGCCACAAGGTACGGCGATATGCATATTTATGAACTCGTCTCTTCACGCATGTTATGATGATCTAAAATAATTTATAGGGTTCCATTTAAAAATCGAAGTCTCTGCAATAAAAAATGCAATAGAATAATATTATGCATGGCCATATGTGCACCTTGCATATAGTAGTTTTAGTGAAAACCGCATCTCAGTATCTGCAACGGTTCAGGAGAAAATTGAAGGGAACATCTTAGGTGGGCCACACGGTATAAATGTCACACCGGAAACGAATAGTAGCACAACGGGTTATCAACGTTGAAGTCAGTTGTATATGAATTGGAAGTCAATGAATCAGAAGCCAGGCGTAAAATCAATATTCTACTTCATTTTTGACAAAAGCAGCTTTTCACACTAACGCTGTTAGTGCTAAACCTCAGCAGTTTTGTATAATGGTTTTGAGTTTTAATGTCCAAAGAGAAACTTTGGAGGCGATTTCTTCGTGTTTCATTTATTACAATTCAAACCAATGCAGCAATTGAAGGTCGAGAGTAAGAGATCGCCTTTTCTGCCTCGGTTGGAAAGGGCGTAGATTCGAATTCCATCACATAGGAACCCTTTGTTGTTGTTATCACCTTGACCATTAACCAACTCTAAGATTTAAACTGTTGTAATGATGACAGCTCTGGATGTCTTTACCCTCAAATATTCTCAAAATACTCTTCATGTGTGATTGAAAGAAAACACTGGCCTTCGGGGTCAAGGAAGTTACTTAAACGGACCTCAAATGTCGCCTCACTAATCATAAAAATAATATTAGTTGTTTGATTTGTGTGTGTGTGTGAAGTGCCAGAGAGATATTAAGTTATATTTACAACGTCTGTTGCTGTTGATGATAACCTTCTGACTCATGACCTGGCGCCATTATTTCTTTCTCTGCTTGTTTGACAATGCTGCCTTTTAGTGGTGGCAACATTGCATCGTATATTTTGCTTCTTCATTCTCACGCTAATTGTCCTCCTTATCACAGACTCTTGTTTTGATGGAATAACACGAAAATTCAGCCCGTTTGATTTCATTTCGTACTTGACTACAATTATATGTAATTGTGATACTTCGAGACGTGGCGTTGGCTCAACAGATTCGAGTGATGTGTCGCAACCCCTAGTATTTCGATTCTTTTAAAAGTTTTGTAAAAATATTTTTTCTATTCCTTAAGTAGGGTATATCTCTGTTCTGTTTGTACTTTTCGTTTTTGTCATGCGCTTTTCGGTAGGAGTATGTCACCCCCGTGGATGCCAGGCCGAGAAACATCTCCTAGACTTTCCTCAACAATCGCCTCCTATATTATTTCAGTAGAATACATACCTTTTGCGGCTCTCAAACGCAACCAATCTTTGTAACTGATTCTAAAGAAAGAGAGTTTCACGGAGGCGAGACGAATTGCACTTTGACTTTAAAAATATGAAGGATTTGTTTAAAAAACGCTAACTAAATTTTCATATCAAATGCAATCCGCAACACTCGGCCTGATTTTTTACATCTGTGTCGTTAAATAACTCCTAAACGAAGAGTTCAGGGCCTTAAAAACTGCCTCAAAGAAACTTCCCCGACACCGTATTCTACAGGATGAGATCTTCTTGAACATTCTATTATATTTTTGCTGGTTCGACGCTACTCGATTCTACCCCACCTGTTCAGGGCCTGTAGTATATGCAACTGTATGTGAAATTAAACTAATTACTTGATTGAATTACACGATTGTACCTCTCCGCTCAGTAATAACGTGATGTGACAAGGGTGTATTGTATTGTTATCAATTACGAGGAGACATACAGAACAAGTGACGGAGGATAAGAGAGTCTTGAAGAAAAATGTATACTATTACAGGCTTAATGTGGAAAGGGAAAAATAGGGAAGAGGGTGGGGTTTAACACGAGAGAGTTGTCGCACGGGTACGCTAGTTTAAACATATTTTAAACGAGTGCCCCTGCACGAGCCAATAGTTCAAGCGCAGTTGTCGCCTGGCCGCATCCTTTGCTCCTACTTGGGCGTTTATTTTTGTTGTTTTCGCTCGCTGGGGCTCCGTGATGCGCGTCGCCTTGAAAGGTCGTTTCACTTCACACTCCGTTGGGCGAAAGGAGCTCCTCAGAAGTGGAAAGAGAAAAGATCGACCTAGAGCTGTGAGGACCTCGCCGGCCAGCCAGCGTTCGGAGCAGAGAGAAGGCCTGGTTTTGGTGACGCATCTCTAGTACCAGTGGGGACTGGTGGATGACAAATTAAAAGGGGGCGGCATATTTGTCCTAACTATCACACATTTCAACTCTTCAAAATATATCTGGAACGAGGAAAACTACAGCGATTTGCACGCATCGGGATTTTGATCCTTTTTTTTTAATTGGTTTATTTAAGGTCGCTTCAACATCTAAGGTCATTAGCGACCACTATTGCTGTTAACGGTATGGTAACTATGTGAATGAAACGATATGGTGATTGATGATAAGGGGTGAAAGGACGAACACAATTACAACCATGCCCGTGGCGGGACTCGAACGAGCGACCCTTCGGTCCGAGATCACTACGACACTACTGACACTACCGGGCCCGCGATTTTGATCCTTGTTTATGACAACTTTTACGTTGATAACTGAAGATACAGTTGTACTAACGCGAAAGTAAGAAAATTTATTGAAAATATCTCCAGCAAAGAAAACAGTAATTTATGAAATCAAATGGTAAGGGTCGGTATTCTTAGCCAAGTTTATACACTCGTACTCTGACAAACGAGACCCTAATAGCAGCACGCTATCCCCACCCAATTCCAATGGGGGAGTACCCCCACTCCTCTCTCTTCCATTGCCTCTCATGCACCAGCTACGGACGGACTCGCGATAGTTCACGATACGACATCCTAAAAAGTTTTATATTTCGCTTAAGCGCACACAAAAACTAAATTCGTCCTAAAAAATTGCGCTGGTGGTCTCAATTAAACGAGTCGATTTACTGAAAGTTTAATACTTTCTGCAACTTTTCCCAAGATTAGTTTTTCTGGGGAGGACGCCGCTCTATAGAGCCCTTAAGGACCAGCCGCCACTGACTAGTACCATAATATGTAATAGTACCAAGTATGTATTTTGTGATTCATCGATTCTATAATAGTACGTAGCAAAAGTTTTTTATTGTTGTATGCCAAGATTAACACTATATAAAATTGATATTTAATGAATAATTGTACTACGTTTCCACTACTCACTTCCAATACTCACAAATATTTAAAATTTGTAGAAACGTTTATATGAGGGCAAAAAAATTAAAGAATATTGGGATGTTCACGAGAAGTCTTAGATTTTAAGTGTAGTGTTGCCGAACAATTAGTTAGACATTTTTAATATTGTACCTCGACGAACATGAACAACAATATCTCAAAATATTTTCAGGCTTGAAGGAGTTTTGTCATAAAATCCCCTTCTTTGCATATGACCCACGTGGTAAATGCGAATAAGTGCAAGTGTAAATATTAAAGTAAATGTAAGTGTAAAAACTAAAATAAAGAGTAAATGTATAAACAAAGTGAAATGCAAAGTGACCAATAAAAGTGACACTAGAATGTATCGTAAAACTGAGTGCATTTAGTAGTAAAATAGCATATAGTGAAAGGTACAGGCAGGCTGGTACTAGATAGTAGTACATAACGATAACACAGAATCTCTTAAGGACTAGTTCACCTAAAGAGATAAGGAGAACCGCCCTTGGGTTCTATCAGGACGCCCTTGCCGTTTTAGGGATTCAATGGACTTATATCAACATGATCATTCTTACTTCTGCCTCTCGCGTCGTTTGTCTTCTCCCCTTTTCTTTCCACAAATAATCAACTGTCGTGGGCTCTGCCTGCGTTCACGGAGGATAAATGAGTCCATGCGTGCTTGGGATACGCAACAATTTAGCCATTGCATGTTCACGCGTGTTGTGTCCGCTGCCTGCCAAAGCAGACAAGATAATGGCGAAGGCCGACCTAACGTTAACTCATCAGGACTGTGAATCATCTGTTGATGCTCATAGCCATACTGATCAATCTAGTGATCATCTCGTTATGCTTCTCACGGCAGCCAACCGTCTCTTACTAACGGTCGTGGACCGGCTGCATTTGCTCAATGGCAATATCTGTTGCCTCATGGTTGTCCGAGAAGATGTCGGATTCGAGTTCCGATGGTGGCGTATTTTCGACACCAGCTACACAGCTTTGTTGAATTCAACCAATGAATGGAGGATAATCCTAGCAACTGTTCTGATCAGTATTTTTCCGCGGTTTCTCCTTCAATACGTTGGTTTCTCATTCAGCAGAATGATGCAGCAGATGAATGTGGAATCTTTACTTCCTCACCCAGGCCCCATCCTCTCCCCTAACATGCACCTTCACTTACTTGCGCTACTGCCATACACGTCAGGAGCTGGGGAAATGTTCTTATCTTAAACGGTTTACGTTAGGGAAGATACTTGGAGGTGGAAATCTCGTGAGCCAACGAATAAATGGTCGCATGATCAACCGTTCATTGTTACAGCGTGTTCATTGAACAGTAAATGTAATTCTGTGAGAGTTTTGAGAATTGATTATCTCTAGTATTTGATTCTTCCCAAATTTTTGAACTGTATATAAAAATATGTAATATTAATATTATTAAATTTGTTCTTTAAAACACTATCACTTTGGACATCTATCAACTCTATTAGCAAATTACTTAGTGCCTGTGAAACTTCAAAAAAATAGATAGTGGGAAAGTGAATTCTATCTTGTTCATTTCGCGAAAATCTTCAAAACGTCTTTAAAATGTCCAGGTTGATTTCAGCAAAAGTTGAGAATATTCATCTATTTTTTTCTGGTTAGCTACGCCACATTATATCACATGCGGAAAATGATCGAGTGATTTTTATCTGAGTTTCCCAAAGACTCAATTTTCGTTGGAATGCCTGGATCTAAGAATGCATTTGAGTGACAATCAAATATTTTCCCTGTAACTCAATATCCAGGTCTTTCATGTGTTTATTCATGACTACAAGAAGGTACAATCAAACCACCAGTCATCGTCATTATCACGTGGTTTGCCTTTCAGACATAAACGCTACAATAGGTTCATATAACTGAAAAAATCTTTCTGTAACAGCTCTTCGATTAAGCCAACGACCTTTCTTAAAATAGGGTTCATCGGAGTACTTTCCATCGAACTCTTCTAAAATATACACAACTGTCTGTGATTGAGACCTCTCCTAGTTTTAAAATGTACTATTTTAATTACGGTTTTCATGTGGACTGTTTTCAAATCTGTGGATTCAAATGTTTTCTGATGGATGATGCAGTGATTTCGAACAAAATCACACAGTACTTCCTTGTAGTTTGTGTACATTTGTCACAACTCGTAACTTTTTCCCACCATGGCTGAAGCACCTGTAGTTATGCTGCCAAATTTATTCCAACCGAATTCATACTCTGTCATTAAATGAACAATTGGGCTGAATAATATCATTTGCTGTAGAGTTGTCTGTCGGCGACATGCACTTTAACAGATCATCTCAAAGTTCACGTTTGTACCTCGTATAAAGACAGCAACTTAGGCCGTATCAACGATATCAATGTTTTCATTAACAGCAAGCGAAAAATACATTCATCCCTTCATTTTGTTTTTAAGTTGGCCGTCTGTATTGTGTGGAAATCACTTATTCTTGCTTCTTGGCAGCGTTTTGTTTTGTATTATTTGTGTTTGAAATGGAAATTAAACATAAGCAATTTTTTACAATGCAATCACCATGCAATTAAATAAGTAACACCGAAAGGTTTCAATCTTTTGGCAATTTTCCAACCAGTAATCAATCTCGATTTTAAGGCGTCATCGCTTTGGGTATTAAGTTTTGTAGACATTAACTTTCGCCTTGAAGTCTCTGTTTTCAAAATGATATTTTGTATACTTTTAATTTATGAGTGTAACAATCTAATTTTTACTTTTTCGCTACTGCTTACGTATTAGAGAGAAAGTATTGGAATGCTACGAGGAAAAACGGCGATTTTCGTCCAAAAAATTCATATTGCCGGGCCCTTCTGATGAAAAAGTGGATATACCTTGTTTTAGCAGAACCCGGTAGACGTCCTGCTCTCTCTCTCTCTTTCCTCGCTCTCTTTCCCATCTTTCTCACACTCTCTTCCCCCTCTCACCTTTTCCCTCTCTTTTAACCCACTCCCTCTTTCCACCTACTCTCATTTTCCCTTCTCTATTCCCCTCTATTTTCCCACTCTCGTCTTTCTACCCTTTTCCCCTATATTTCTTCTTTCTTTTCCTTTCTTTCCCACTCACTTTCTCTCGTGCTTTTCTGTTTTCCAATCATTTTTTCCTCTCCCCTTTTTCCTCTTTCTCTCTTCCCCTGCTTCTCACTTCCCCCTTCTCCCTCATTTTCGTCTCCCTTTCCCCTGTCATTTTCCCTTTCACTTTTCACTCCTTTTCTCTACATTTCTTTTTTTTTTTCTTTTTCTTTTTCCTTTTACTTTCTCCCTAAGGAGTAGAGAGAAAGTTATGTAATGCTGCGCGAAAAAATCGCGAATTTTCGACAGAAAAACTTTTATTAAAGGGCAAGGAAAAACTGGATAAATCCTGTTGGTAAATTAAGAAAAAATCCTCTATCACGTGGAATAGGTAGAATTCATGTTCTGTGTCCTTGATACCGAAAAATCGAATGACGGCAAAATGTGTCTGTCCGTCCGTCTGTGAACAACGCATAAATCGTTTAGCCGATTTTCTTCAAAATGATATTCCCCAATAGATCTGACTGATGTCGCGGCCTCTTGAAACCGATATTTTAATTTTTGAGGGCACTTTACATGAAGCCTCTGGGACATTTTCAAAAAATGACTCCATCGTTTCTGATTAAATTTTGCTGTTGGATAATATGAAGGGCGTTTAAAAGAATGGAGCAGGTTGAAAATCCTCATTTTTCGAAAAAGTTCAACATTTTTTCGGAGTCTTCCTACAACTAAAAAAATAAAGATAGAGATTTTTTCCGTCAATTGAAGATATTTTTTAAAGATAACAGCAACACTAGTTACTTTCTCGCTACAGAGTAGAGATAGGTATGTAATGCTGCCCGAAAAAACCGCAAATTTTCGGCAGAAAAACTTTATTTCAGGTTCCTGGTAACGAGAAAGTGTATAAATCCAGTTGCTAAATTTAGAAACTTTGCGTAGCGCAACTAGTTGCGTTTGCTTCTAGCGCAACTAGTTTCCTTTCTCTTTGTTCGTCCTCCTTTTCCTTCTCTCTTCCTCTCTCTCTTTTCCGCCACTCTTGCCCCTTTCTTTCCGCTCTCTTTTTCTCCAACTCCGTTCTCTTTTCCCACTCTCTTTACCATCTTTTCCTTTCTTTCCCTCATCCCTTTCTCATTCTCTCCCACTCCCCCTTCCCCTCTCTCTCTCTTCCCCTCCCTCTCTTTTTCGTCTCCCTTCTCTCTTTTTTCCTCTTCTTACACTCTTTTTCCCTCTATCAGTATCCATGTGTGTGGGTACTTTGTTCCGAAAATTGTGGCAAACTATATTTTTCAAAATAGAGCTTTGACTCAGTCGAGATGGACAGGGGTTTCTTCAATTTGGAAAAAATCCTTTGCAGAGTTTAGATGGTTGAGTTCTTTACATACACCAGACGGACGGACGTTTTGCTTTGAATTGTTTTTTCGGCATTAAGGTCCCACAAACCAGGGATTCTGACTACACCATGTGTTAGATTATTAGATTTTTAGCAACTGATATTATTAGATTATTAGATTTTTCTTAATTTAGCAACTGGTTTTATGCACTTTTTCATTTTCAAAGCTCGGCAATGAATCTTTTTCCATGAAAAATCCGCCGCTTTTTCGCTCAGCATTACATAACTTTCTCTATACTACGTATGGTACTTTGTATATACGTACGTATACGAGAAAGTAAAAATTCACACATTTTCGTTGACAATTCTTTTTTTAAAGGGACACATTTTTGCAAATTGATAAAATAAAAGCATCCCCCCAGCTGAAATAATTGGAATATTGTATCAAATTTGTCCAAAATAATTCCTCCAATTCTTGGATCCGTTTTATCGGTTTGATTAAAAAGGGTTAAAAAGTCAGTTCTGCAAAAAACTGTTTCATTATTTTATTTAAAAAGAAAATGAGTGACATATTTTTTAAACCTAGCATGGTGTTTCTCGTCATTTTCTCTAGAGGGCTATATTTTTTCTTATTTTCCAGCAATCGATTTGGCAACAGTGCACATTCTTCCATAAGATTAACCTTGTCCATAAGAGTCCATTGTGCCTTCACGTAAAAATGAGTAACGGTTGTCTCTAAGGAGTAACCTCTCCCACAACGCCTACCCCTCTCCTCCCCTCGTCACATTCGCCCCTGCGAACTCTTCACTTCTGCCTACGTTGTCTCAAGGAGCGACCCACCCAACGTCCTTTCCTCTCCCACTTCTCAACACTTGCCCAGCTGTGACATCCCTACCTGCAGGAGTGTGCAACTGCCTGGATCAGGGACGTAAGTACTTTTGAAGTAAAATATAACCAACGTCCTGACCAGGTTCAGAACTTTAAATCATTCGTAAAAGTTAATTAACATTCATTGAATTTGGAATTTTGAGCTCAGACAGCCACTTTAAATATTTATCAGAATAATGTGCTTGTTAAATTTTATTTTTCATCCCCCTGTCTTGTATTTTTGATTTGTAAGAAGTTAATGTACTCGTTTTTAAATTTTTTGATCTAGTGGTATGGTTCCCCATTTGTACCCTCATCCAACTTTTGGCGGTGTGTCCCACAAGGGGCTGTTTCCTCATCCCGTCGCACCTGTGCGAATTATAAATGTACATCTATGTACAGATGCAAATCACGAGTAATCTTAATAATTGGTCAATGGATCGAAGGAAATTGGATAAAAACCTTGTCAAGATGGGACACTTTTATTGTAAATTTTTGATAATTTTATTGAAAAAATAAATGCATTGTTTGATGTTATGTGTATTTATTACACTTTTATGTAAAATGTATTTTGGCTAAATTTATAGTTGATAAAATAATAGAACTGACTTAGTGTGACAGGGTTTTTGAATATTAAATCGTTTTGAGAATACTGAGAACAGGTGTGAGGAACTAAAGAAACATGTGACCGCTACATACGAGTTTCCACCACAATCTCTGGATCAGCTCTTGCCTCGATTACACCAAGTAATGCGTATATTTAAAGAATAGTGTTACCTGTACTTAAGTACAGGACATCAAAGATTATTTATTTTATATTATTTACAACTCAAATTTTTCAAATTAATCCTCGAGTATTGCTTGACATCATGACCGAAGCAGATGTCTTATTTGTGGTGATCTGGCAAGGTGAAAGGGAGTCTTGTGCTTGCACGATCCGTCCCAGCCCATGAGGTCCCTCCTGGCGCCGGCCGAGAGCAGCGCCCGCACCGCCGCCTCGTTGTCGACATTCGCCGCGCAGTGCAGGGGAGTCGCTCCGGTCCCACTCCTAGCGTTAACGTCGCCTCCCGCAGCCACCAGCAGGCCCACGCACGGGCCTCTGCGATCATACGCCGCAGCCACGTGCATCGCGGACGCTCCGAAGAAGCTAACGCGTTGGGGTCGGCGCCTCGTTCCAGAAGCAACGCGACTATGGCTGATGCGACTGCTCCCAGAGCGCAAGTTGTAGAGGTGTATATCCACCTCGGCCAATGCAGTTAATGTCGGTACCGGAGTCTAGGACACGTCGGACTTCGTGTAATCTTCGCTCCTCTACCGCACTGCATAAGTCCTCTAAGAGACGAGGAACATTCATTATCCCGTTAGCGGGCTCCTGTATTCGGAACTTCACTCGCTTTTTGTGAACCTGTTCGCCTTCGCTCGCTGCGCCCTGACCGGCGACTGCCTCTTCCTGTCTCCTTGTCGCCGTCGTTCTGCGAATTCTGTCGCCAGAGAAAGAGGAAGTAGAGGAGCAGCTTGTTATGTCAATCGTATCAGCACAAGAGGAAGTGGAGGCACATGGAGTAGCCGGGTGCGAAGGCTCTTGCTGACCGCTCCCCCTTTTGAGCGAAATTTTGCCGCCGGAGAGGGGGGATGAGGGAGAGGAGGTAGCTGGTTCAGGAGACGGGGACTCCTCCAGATGGCGCAAAAGGTCATCCACTCGCGGAAAGAACGTTTGTACCACATTAGTGACTTCCTGCATGCGATTTTCCATTCGCCGCAAGGCTCCCTTATCCGCAGGCCCTTCCACTCCCTCCGCACTCCCTTCCACTTTCGCCACTCTCTGCTGCGTCTCTTCCAGACGCTGCTCCAGAACGCGGATGACATCGTCATTCTCCTGCAGTTTGGTCTCCATCTGACCCACAACATCATGCAACGCAGCCGCAGCCCTCTGCTCCTGCAGGCGTACAGCTTCCTGGATTCTGCGCTCTGTCACTTGTTCCTGTCGTTGCATGGCTTCCTGGTGCCTTCCCCATGGCCTCCTGGAGCCTGCGCTCCGCCTCCTGCTTCTGTCGCCGCATGGCCTCCTGGTGCCTGAGCTCAGCCTCTTCCTGCCCCCCAATTCCAGGGCCTCCTGCGGCGCGCGAGCCCCTGCGCCACCTGCTGGAACGCGTCGCCGAGGACGATCGCGCTTTCTCCTTCAGTGGCGCCCTCCTCCACCTTGCGTGCGTCTCGGCATGGTGTTGTTGCGGTCTCTGAAAGAAAATGAAGAACTCAGAAGACAATCCATTACATTCCTCATTTTAGTTTTGAAACATTTTGAATTGAATTCTTTCATATTAACTGAAACCGCTATTAGAACATATGGACGATATTCCTATTTATATGCAATCTTTCTTTACAATATTTTTAAGTTTTATATTCACTGGGAATATAGAACATTATTGTTGACTACACTTTTTACTTTCTCGCCTTACGAAGTTCCTCCAAAGAAGAAAAACTTATGTAATCGTGCGTGCAGAAAAGAACTTATTGCCACTCTTAGGTAACGAAAAAGTGGACAGATCCTGTTGCTAAATTTAGAAAAAATTCTCTAACACGTGGTGAATCCAGAATCCGCGTTAGATTGGTTCTTGATACCGAAAAATCGATTGACGGCGAAACGTTTTTTTGTCCGTCCGTCCACCTCTGCTCAATGGTAGCGCCTAAACCATTCAGCCGATTTTCTCCAAAATCGACATTTCCTAATCGATCTGGCTGATATGGTGAATTTTAAATCGATATTTCAATTTTGGGCGTTACATTACATGAATCCCCTCGGACATGTGCAACATTTTCAAAAGACTCCACATTTTTTCATTAATTTTTTTGTTGAATAGTGCAAAGGACTTTTAAGAAAATGGTGCAGGTCTCATTTTCGTTAAAATCCCTGATTTTTCGAAAGTTACAAAAATTCAAAATATTTTGGCGCGTTTGTACTCGTATAGCTATAATATTGAAGATAGAGATTTTTTCCTAAATGAAATCTGTTCTTTATAGACAAATCTTGAAATAATGTCATCAATGCTAAAAATATATTTTCGTTTAAATTTCGAATAAAAAATTTATTTTTCATACTTCCTTTATTACAGGGATAAAGCGACATATGACGCATAAGAAAGACACAAATTAAGACATAACATTACATAACGATATAATTGCTAGAAAGTATAACTGTTATAACATAACGATCTTTTTTTTTTTACCAATCAATATTTTATCACGTAAAAATTATTTAAATTTATTATTAATAAATATTAACTTATTCAAAGAAATAATTAAAATTCACTCTGTAGTGGTTCAGATTTTCAACATTTAAACCACTACTGAGTTGACTAGTACTTCCATACCACTTTGTACTACCACTACCATATTCCTCGTTCTCCATGCAACATGGCGGCCAGTGTCTGGTCTGACTTTTGAAACGAAGTGCCTGTGTTGTGGTCATGTGGTTCCTGATACAAACTGGAGCTGCGCAGATCGAGCAAAATGAACCATGAACGAGTGGTAGCATTAGGTGTAAGGGCAATCATCGCAATAGACGGGATGTTGTCTCTCTTCTCATTCTTTAGAACAAAAAGCAGTTTCTTAAGGATTCATTAATCGGGAGAGGTGGCTTAGTGATGTCACTGCAGTTCCTGTGTCCGCTAGGTCCTAGGCGCGAGTCTCGACGGTGCACAGTGGGGCAAGAGGGCCTCATTTCTGGCATTAATTCGAGTAACACCTATAACCCATAGTATTGCATATCACTGTAAAGAGAAATTCATGTTGAAAGAAATGGTGTAACTTCCAATTCGATACCTCTTCATCTGACAAAAAAATAGTCGATTTTCTAGGAATACGCATTGTAAATAAAAACAACAAATAACGTTACATTACGTTTTATTGAAGGGAGAGCAAAAAATGAAAGGTTTTACTAATTACATAAATTAAAGTCAAATATAAATATAGTGAAATTATATTAAATCATTAAAAAATCATCATCATCATCATCATCATCGCTATCAATAGTATGAACTGTGTCATCGCAATCATCATCCGCGCGGGCCTCATAATTTTCAGAATGAACAATGTGTTCGGGTGGATGAACCAATAGTTCCTGAGCTTCTTTTGGGAGGCTTTGCACTTTTTCGTAGGTAATTTTCTCTTGTTGGTGATAAGTGGATCTGATCTTAAGAGCAGTAAATTTAAAACATCACTATTAGTTTTTTCACGGGAACATTTTCGGGAGAAGTGCTCTCTGTTTTTCTTAAAATCTTTGTTGAGTGCTTCTTGAGCTTCCCCTGTTAATTGTCCAATTGGAGGCAAAGCTGACGAGACAGTATCAGGTCCATGAATAAAATACTTGTGCAGTGTAGGTGACATGTTGTACCATGGATATTTTTAACAAAATACCGAGCCGTGTTCTGAGCAAAAGCCCGAAACTTTTCAACATGAATTTCACTGCCACTTGATACGACAATCATAATTATTGCATCATTTTAATTAAATTTACATCAATGCGTGTAATTTCAGCAGATAGTTCAAGGTTCTGAAAGAACCGTCGAGCTGTATTTCTGGTATTTGTATTACCGGATCCTGGTTTTGGCTGATCCACAATCAAACCACTGCGTTCTCGAATCTCTCTCTGAATACGAGCTTTATTTTCAGCCACAGTGTTTTTAGCATTCCCTCGCGCTTGCCACGTCTTAATAGGTAACTTATAAGCCAAATGCAATAGGCACTCAAACATGCGTATCAACCTATGCAGCATTGACAAACCGTGAACCACACTTTGTTCTTGTCTTCAGTTTTTCAGTCAAGAAATCAATTTTTTTGTCTGTTTCTCTCTCATTAGAGCTCCACATAATATCCAAAAGTTCTTTTCTCTTGATATGAACAGTATTCGAACTCTTGCCTGCCAAAAAAAAAATTACTCACATAGTACACAATTCATTTCCGGTATTTTACGTGCAGACACGTCCGTAAAAAATCATTCCGATGAAGAAAGTAGCAAAAAGTAGCAAGAAAAAACAGCTGTATAATATATTTGGAACATTACTGAATAGCGAGAAACAAAGATCAAGGCTTGATCACCTTTGATACATAATTAAAAAGTTGTGTGTTTTACAAAATAAGACGTAAGTTTTAAATGTCAAAAGCTATTTCTTTGTAGTTTTATTTCTATTAATATTAAGTCTTAGATTTTGTGTTTGTCACATGCTAAATAACATTAAATACCTGAACTTGAAGCTTCCATTGCAAAAAGTTAGTTTTCTTCACACACACTGACTGAAAAACACCACGAACCTAGAGATAAATTCTCACTAATGAAAAGCACGTCCGACCGTCACTACAACACTGCATGAACTGAAAGCTCTACGGTGGAGACGGACAGCCCAAGCGGTGTGACATGCTAGGACATATTCGTCCAGGTTCTCCTTTGCACGAAACCATAAGAAATTTTCACCCTAAATAATTTTGGTTTTTTAATTTCTGCCAGGTTTTGCTGTCATTTGCCCCATAGTGCGGTGGCAGGAATTTCGACACTAGCTTTTCAGCTAGGTCGAATTCAGTCGGTCTGGACGAGAATTCTAGAGTCCGGCTTCTCTGATCGGTAGTTCTCCGTGGGTTCTCCGATCAACACCCTAACAAATGGGTCACGGATTGCGCGCGATCTTTCCTTCCTCTTCCTTGACATATTTTCACCCCTTATACACACTTACATTAACATGCACTACACTTCCACACATCCCGAGAGACGGGTCGGGGGCTTAGATCTTGTCCCTGCTGGGACGATGTCCCGCTGGTGGGAGATATCTGGTTGAGGAAAACCCACTAGTCAACGGTAGGTCGGCGCCGGATCTCGCCATCCAGCGGGGGAAGATCACCACCAACTCCCGATAAAAGAAACAAAACAAAAACATACCCTATACTTACGGGACTAATTATCTACCTAGGTGACGCGCCGGGAATCTCTAACAATCGATCATGAAGGATTCATTAAAGTAGCTTTCGGCGAGCACCCTGTGTAAGTGGCACATTAATTCTCGTTTTTTATCAAGGGAGTGGGGAAAGTCACTGTTAAGGCTTCGACGTAAGCCGTTTAGCACTTGCTGGGAGGGCATATTAGTTGAAAGGTCTGTGGTGTTCGCCGCCTTATTGAAAACAGCATCCAATGATTGTGGCCTCTGAAAATTCACCAATTAAGCTGTCCTGTCAACACATGCCTGCTTTAGAATCTGTTTGCCAACATTTTCAGAGACGTGTCTAGTCGTTATTTCCACCTTTCTTCCAAATCTCCGCGCGGATACGTCAGCTGAGACTTCCCTAGGAGGCTCGGAATACAATGTCGTCGCCGCCAGAAATATTCAATAATGCACTGAGAGTCAATACTAACGGCGTCGCGCTAAGCGATAATATCTTCTGCGGTGCGATCGGCGATCAGTTGGTTCTGATGTCGATTTATACTATGCAAGTTAAACGCGCCTTTTCGGGAATCCATTTTTCCAAGAATCCGTACTTGACGCTTGGCTGATTGGACGTTGCTGCACCTTGTTAGTAACGCTGCGAAGTATCTTAGTTCTTTTTTATTTCTGTGTCTAGATTGACGCAACGCGTCTCCTACCCCCTTGGGGGTCGTTGAGCGCTTTGCGCTGAGGAGTAATCCATTAACATTATGTCGTCACGTCTCGTTGCAGTCATTTGTCAAGATGACCGCTAGATAGCATCTCCGCGAGTCATGTATATTGATCACGCCAGAAACATCAGATAATAATATAAAAGAATCTTCACCTTCTGTGACGACAACGTTCGAATTCTAGAAATGTAAAATTAAATGTGTCGCTGACAGCACGGCGCCAGGAAACTTTCAGTTTAAGCATGTAACTTGCATCTAAAGATATCGTAAGTAAAGTATGCCTGTCAACCGGAAACTCCCAGTGCGGCGGCAGAAATTGGTAATGTGTCAACACCCCATACCACTTCCGACCATCGAAGGTAAATGTAGATGAATGTGAAAGTGCCTCAGAATGACAATCACTTTTCTGTAAATTCATAAATTCTGGCCGCAAGGGCCTATGTGCCAGTTCACATGTATATAGTAAGAGTGTCTGTACGTCTCAACTGTAAAAAAACTTCTGTTGGAAAAGAACTTTGTTTCTTCATTTCTGCAGCAGTACAGCATAAGCAATCCGAACCTGTCGGAGGAAGGCAACTGACTTTCGACTTATTTAACTCGCGCACATGCGTTTCCCACCATGCGCTTCTGCGTCACTACCCAGCGGCCAGAATTAGGAAGAATTTAGGATAGGGTTAGGGTTCACGATGCTTTGGTGGATTGGGCCGTGTGAGGCAAAACTCGTGTTGGAACAAAAAACACATGAGCTTTTCCGAGAGTTGACGGGATTTCGGACCACCTAGGTGAAAGGCGAGCGACTTCGCTCTGGGCCATGAACGCCACTGTTATATTCTCGTAATTGTTTTTTTTTTCCATTCTCTGCTTTGGTTTTTTCGAGTATTTGAAAAACAATACACCATCTTAAAGGCGCATTGTTTGAAATATTTCCATTGACACGATATTAGCCCTAATTTATGCCAAGGAGAATTTGTAATTGTTTGTTTGAGGTTAGGCGCCAAATTAAAATAAATTCCTCAGCCCCAGTCGCAGTTGGTACCTGTGGTCACCGATTTGAGAGACGGGCGTGCCGCGGGATCACTGCTTAATATTTTGAGGCAGTAATGAGCGACGACACTTGTTGATTCAGCTTACAATTTTTCTCGACACGTTTAAACTTAGGAAGAAAACAAAACGAGACGCAGAGACCAAGATATCATTTTAGTAGTTGCCAGCACTGTTCAACCGAATGATTCTGACCTCCATATTTAAAACCGAGGTATCAAGGAAAATAACACGGTCGTGGCGAACAAATATTTATACTTCATTTCTTTTAATGTGGCGTCTCAAGGTCACATGCGAAAGAGAGAGTTAAGGCAGATCCAATGGGGATCTGCAACGTCACTACAGCTCCGACTTTTACAGCTCTCAATTGGAGTTTGCCTTCCCTCTCCCTCTTTCGTGTGTGACTACGCTACGTTAAAAAACGAAGTATACGTCCACACGTATAAACGTGGGGAGAAATAAAATGAGAAGCA
Organism: Teleogryllus oceanicus; assembly: GCA_964035755.1. Lineage (NCBI taxonomy): Eukaryota > Metazoa > Arthropoda > Insecta > Orthoptera > Gryllidae > Teleogryllus > Teleogryllus oceanicus. Next base: position 49,465,739 of record CAXIVR010000008.1, read on the forward strand.
AGTCAGACGTTATTCGAATGCGGTTTCTATAAAATCAAATGCTTTTGAGCTCACATTCAAAATCAAGATGTCAAGGAAAACGATATAGATCGCATTATATTTTCATTGACACGTTTAATCGAAGGGAGAAACAAACAAAAGTAGAAGCAAAGAATGAAGATATAATTAGAATATAGTTTATATCAATGCACAAAATGCACGATTTGTAAATGCAAAATTTCAAAGCGAAGTTTCTCGGAAATACGATACGCTAGTTGCAAAGCAATGATATTTTAAAGGTTTATTAAAATACTGTGAAATCATAGGTTTTGAAACATCCTGTGGTGACGTCAGAGGGAGAGAATATAAACAAACAAAACACTTTCTTCACCTGAAGTTGAGCGAAATATCTGCAAAAGAACTTAAAATTTTTCTACTAGGTCTTAGCGAAATACAGAAATAGTTTTACAATATATTCCTCGTCCGCACGAATGATGAGAGGTTAATCTTTTTAACAGCGTCCAAATCACAACCATTGTCTTTCAAGCAGATTACAGAATTGGTCATTTGTGCCTATTTCAAGAGTAAAGCGACACTATGAATTGGATAAAGCAAATGAATGAAACTTTCAGTCTCTATTGACGTGTGTGTGTGTGTGTCTATGTATTGTGACCATCCGTTTGCCGAGGTCTCGGAAAACGGAGCACATCAATATTCAAGAATAAGATGAGCTGTTTGAACGCGCGCCAACGCGCATGAATACAATCCGAAAATGAAAACTACGAACTATATCCGTAAGGGAGCGTCTCGGTAGAGTATGCGACACCGAGAGTCGGGAGAAAGAAAGCTTTCTTTTCTGAAGTAACAGCTGGAGAGTGAGGACCTACCGATCACGAGAAGGCGGCACCTCGTACTGCTACGGACTTCAGGACTGCATCTACGATAAAAACTCTTCAAGACATTCGAGGAGGTAATTATCATATTACAAGGCATTAAAACAATTCATCAGGAAAAGGATGAAAGTATAAGTGACGCATTTAAAATCTTTGTAAGAGAGAGGAGTGTGAATAGCATGAAACTAACGAGGCCATTCATTTCTTTTCTTTGCAGTTTTTTTTTTATATTTATTCTTCTTATACGATAGACTCAGTTGTCGTATTGTAGATTCTTTTAAATATGGAAATAAAAGCTAGTTACATTCTATAAAAGAATACGAAAAGAGTATCAACGGAAAACGAGACGGAGGCTACATCGTGAGTTGAACAACGGTACTGGAAAGGGGCGACCGTGCGGTTCTGCAAGAGGGCGGCTTTGCTCCCGACCGAGCTGCAAGGACAAGGACACCGAGCGACTGGAAGAGTCGACGCCGTAGATTTCTACGCCGTGAAAAGACACAGTAAGGTCGTGCCAACTTGAACAATTTGTAGATATTAGAAGGAATAATTTGTTTCGGAAAGAAAGTATTAGTACAGGTTCTTTATACCGATATTCTGTAAAAATAGAATCAATCTTTTTTTCAAGAAAAACTTAGCTAATTGTAAAGTTGCAACTAGGAATTTACGACTGGAATGATTAGGCAAAGTTTAAGTATTCTTTGAAATTGATTTAAATGAGAGAAAGGAAACAGTGTAGTTAATTATTGAGAGTGTAAGTTGTTTTCTTTTTTTCAGCAAGACAAAATTCTTGTATATGTAAAGTGTTTTATGTTCATTGACTGTAACAGCAATTTAATTAGAATATACTTAAGTAAGTGGAAAGTGATTCGACTTGAGTTTCTGTGTAAATGCATTCAATCCACAACGGCCCACATGACCCTGATCCCCGCTATTCTAATTGTATTTTTTATTTTGCGCCCACCTTGAAAACCCATTCTGAGCTAGCCGGCGGAGGGGTGGGTCGCAACTGGCGCCCATAAGCGGGGCTCGATTATTGGATGCATTTACCAAAACTCGATTTGAAAAAAACTGAGACCAAAATTTGGTGGAACCAAAATTTCTAGTACAATTGAATCACAATTCACTAAGATTGCTGAACAGGTTACAGAGAACAAAAAGAAAGGTGTTGTGTAAAAGTGTGTTTTTTCTGGAGTGTTTTTCAAAAAGGGTATTATATGAAAGTGTTATCTGTTCGAGATAGTGTTTGGTATTGGTGTGTGTAATAATTTGTAAAAGTGTATTGTGTCTGGGAAAGAGGATTGATTGATTCTAGGCAGTTAATACAGTCAAAATGGCAGATAAATATAACGCGGCTAGGAATTTAACTACCGTTGAAGGATCGTCTGGGGATTCAGATAGCGATAGGGAAGTGGGAGGACAAGCTCCAAGTACCATGATCGCGAAAGAAACGGTAGAAGTAGAACAAGGAACGTCAGGAGAAACTAGCATGGCCTCGCCGACGGAATCACAACAAACGCCAACACAAGATCCGGATGAGGAACAACGAAACCTCGACAGGGCAAATTTAATGATGCAACGATTAATAGGACAATTCATGCAGCAATTAGATACGAGGTTGGGAATGCAGAATGAAAAGACAGAGGAAAACATAAAGAAATTAGGACTAACTTAGAAACAAAATTAGAGGAGAATAACTCGGCAATAAATGCTTTAGAAACTAAATTAGAGGAGAACAAGAATGCCTTAGAAACAAAATTAGAAGAAAATAATAGGAAGTTAGAAGAGAATATAAAAATGCAATTCACTGAATTAGCAGAACAGTGGAAGGTCGAATTTAAGAATGAGATTCAACAAGAATTAGGGCAGGAACACGAGAAGTTAGAAGAAAATTCACGGAACTGGGTCATGAATTAGAAGAGAAGATTGATCAAGTTACGAAAGAATTTGAAAATAGGATCGAAATGCAATCAGATCTTATAACCACCGTGTCCGACAGGCAGACTGAGATAGAACAAGGTGTAGAGAAGTTTCAAAAATAGTTACTGAACAAGTTAAGGTTCAAGCTAGTAAATTAGATAGTGGAATAAAAGCTCTTTCGGAACAAGATGGGGTCTACAACACCAAATTACAGCGTGTACGAATGACGTTGTAGAATTGAAAATCAAATTGAAAATTTACCATCGAGTGGAGGAAGCGTTCCGCACACGTATTTTTCATTACCGTGTACTCCTAAATTTAGTGCAGCGGGAGATGAAAATCCATGCGTATTTATGAGGCAGGTGGATAATTTCTTTTCTTTAAATTATGTTCCGGACAATAAGAAAACTCACATAGTCTATCAGATGATGCAGGGTAATGCACGAATATGGGCAGATAGTTTAGGAGAATTACCAAAAACTATGACAGAATTTAAAGAAAAATTTTACTCAAGATACTGGAACAATGAAACTCAAATTAATTTCAAAGTTAATGTAATGTATGGTACGTGGAAGAAAGGTACGATGTCCATGCAAGAATATGCAGAGGAGAAGTTAGCTGGAATGCCTATACAATGAGAGGTTACAGAGAGCAAGGGCAAATGTTAGTGGTCCGGTAGAAAGCCAAGACAGCAGGCAGCAGCAACATTATGTAAGCAAATCAGAGAAAAGAGGAACTTACAAATCGGAACAGCACGTAGAAGAACAGACCTATGCTAGTCAAGATAGGACGCCGTCTAAGGATAGGAATAGAAAAAATTCTATTGATAGAGGAGTTTTCCAAAACAGAAATACTAAACCCAGTACATCTCGCGGACATAAGACGGAAAATTAGAAAGGTTTGTTTCGACACGCCATCCCGCCGCAAACCTAATAGAAGAATCTAAGGAAGAAGAGGTGGCGATATTATCGATCAAATTAATCTCATTTGATGACGAACCGTGGAACGAAGAAGAACAAAAGCAGATCGGATCCAGGCGACAGTGTCCGAAGCTTAAGGTTAAATGTCAGGGTGTTGATACGTCAGTACTAGTGGATACAGGTTGTGCGACCTCCGTCATAGCGGAAAGTTTGTTGAATGAATTGAAAACCAGGAGTGGAGGTACTCATTGCCGCTCGTAAAGTCTTTTCTGAAAGGTGCAAATCGGAAAAATCAAAGCCAATAACAAGACAAGTTTATTTGGATATAGAGATAGGCAAGAATAAGTATCAGTTGTGTGCCTAGTAGCGCCGGAACTTTATATCCGCTCATACTGGGGATCGATTTCATGAAACAATATGGGGTTGTTATCAACTTAGAAAAAAATACCATAACGTTAAAACCGAATAATCAACAGGATCTCGAATTTGATTCGTTCACATGGAATTATTGGGAGGCGAATTGTTTAAAGGAAGAAGAAGTGAAGCTGAAAATTCGTTCGCATGTGCAAGGAAATTCTAATCTTAATGAAAATCAGAAGAAACAATTAATTGAAGTATTACTTAGAATCAGAAAGTGTTTTGCAAAACAAGAATCCAGTAAAAGATTTTCAATTCGAAATAGAACTAACAGATAAAACGCCATTCACGGGTTACCAATATGTCATTCCAGAAAAACATAAGGAGGAGGTGGATAAGCTCATTGCTACAATGGTTAAAGATGATATTATCATGAAGTCCAAAACCTCTTATCTAAGTCCGATAGTGCTCGTAGAAAAGAGTAATGGAAGATAAGGTTGTGTTTAGATGCAAGACGATTGAATCAAGTTACCCTACCGTACAGAGACAGACCGTTGCGTTTAGAGGATTTAACTAATCAATTATCCGGCATCAAGTTGTTGAGTTCAACTGACTTCATTGCATCGTATTGGCAAATAGCGATAGCACCTGAATGTAGACAATATACAGGATTTATTCACCGGGGAATTTCGTATGTTTTCAAAAGAATGCCATTTGGACTCAAGAACAGTGCATCTGCTCTTGTGCAATGTTTAGACAATATCATTGACAGAGAGATGTCTAGCGATGCTTTTATCTATATTGATGACGTGCTCGTGTATTCGAAGACATTTGAAGAACACATGAACAAGCTAGATATTTTGCTGAAACGTCTCATTGAAAATAATTTACAGTTGAATTTGGAAAAAATTTTTTTTTTCTATATTGATGACGTGCTCGTGTATTCGAAGACATTTGAAGAAAACAAGTTAAATTCCTGGGTATGATTTGACAGTCAACGGAGTCAAGATGAACTTGAGAAAATGCAAGAAATAGATAAGATTGCACCGCCTAAAAACACGAAACAACTCAAAAGTTTATTAGGTTGCGTGAACTATTACTCAAGGTTTATTCCTAATTTCGCCATGCACATTGAAATATTTCTTCTGTTGCTGCGAAAGCACACTAGATGAAAGTGGTAATACAATTGGAAAGTATAATTTCCATAGTTTACGACCTTTTAAAGAATAGAATAAATGTCAAGAGAAAGAATAAAAGAATAAAGACGAAAGAAGAAGGAAGAAACAAGATAGCTCGACATTCCAGAATCAAGACAGAAGAAAGGAAGAGCATCAAGTTTGGTTAAAAGATTTTTTCGGCATATGAAATCAAATTCCACAAAATCTTTTTTTCGAAAGAAGGGGTTATGTGACTATCCGTTTGCCGAGGTCTCGGAAAACGGAGCACATCAATATTCAAGAATAAGATGAGCTGTTTGAACGCGCGCCAACGCGCATGAATACAATCCGAAAATGAAAACTACGAACTATATCCGTAAGGGAGCGTCTCGGTAGAGTATGCGACACCGAGAGTCGGGAGAAAGAAAGCTTTCTTTTCTGAAGTAACAGCTGGAGAGTGAGGACCTACCGATCACGAGAAGGCGGCACCTCGTACTGCTACGGACTTCAGGACTGCATCTACGATAAAAACTCTTCAAGACATTCGAGGAGGTAATTATCATATTACAAGGCATTAAAACAATTCATCAGGAAAAGGATGAAAGTATAAGTGACGCATTTAAAATCTTTGTAAGAGAGAGGAGTGTGAATAGCATGAAACTAACGAGGCCATTCATTTCTTTTCTTTGAAGTTTTTTATTTTATATTTATTCTTCTTATACGATAGACTCAGTTGTCGTATTGTAGATTCTTTAAATATGGAATTAAAAGCTAGTTACATTCTATAAAAGAATACGAAAAGAGTATCAACGGAAAACGAGACGGAGGCTACATCGTGAGTTGAACAACGGTACTGGAAAGGGGCGACCGTGCGGTTCTGCAGAGGGGCGGCTTTGCTCCCGACCGAGCTGCAAGGACAAGGACACCGAGCGACTGGAAGAGTCGACGCCGTAGATTTCTACGCCGTGAAAAGACACAGTAAGGTCGTGCCAACTTGAACAATTTGTAGATATTAGAAGGAATAATTTGTTTCGGAAAGAAAGTATTAGTACAGGTTCTTTATACCGATATTCTGTAAAAAATAGAATCAATCTTTTCTTTCAAGAAAAACTTAGCTAATTGTAAAGTTGCAACTAGGGAATTTACGACTGGAATGATTAGGCAAAGTTTTAAGTATTCTTTGAAATTGATTTAAATGAGAGAAAGGAAACAGTGTAGTTAATTATTGAGAGTGTAAGTTGTTTTCTTTTTTTCAGCAAGACAAAATTCTTGTATATGTAAAGTGTTTTATGTTCATTGACTGTAACAGCAATTTAATTAGAATATACTTAAGTAAGTGGAAAGTGATTCGACTTGAGTTTCTGTGTAAATGCATTCAATCCACAACGGCCCACATGACCCTGATCCCCGCTATTCTAATTGTATTTTTTTATTTTGCGCCCACCTTGAAAACCCATTCTGAGCTAGCCGGCGGAGGGGTGGGTCGCAGTATTGATGAGAAGGTTTATGTTAAGTATTTAATGCTCTACAGTCACCAACTCCGGCTGCACAAGGGGCACCTAGACAAGTTTGTTTTCAAAGGTAACCCAATTTTGAAGCCATAAGCCTGATTTCATTAAAATGAGTGAGGTCATAATTTCAACTCCAAGAAGTCACTGGCGCCCTTATCGGGGAATGGTGACAGAGTGGCGTATTGACAAAGTATAAAATAGAAATTGAGACTAATATCTTGTTGCGTGTTCTTTAAATCGACACCGACTCCCGTAAGTTTCTTGGGTAAAAAAGACATACTTTTTGTATTGGTCTCATGGTCGTATCTGAGAACTGTACTGTTCGAACGGCTTTAGAGTCAGGAAGAGTGATAGATTACACCAACCTACCTCAAGGGTGGAGGTTAATGCTCAATTAAAATGGCTAAATCGCTCACTTTCAGATCTGGGTAGACAGATTTCCATTTTGTGCGAGATCCAATAATGGTTACTACATAAGATGTGTATGTGGTAAAAGCCAATAATTTCATCATTCCAATGTTGAGACCGATAAACTTTTTACAAGGCGCATAAATAACTTTGGTAATTTTACGAAACTACGTCCAATAAGCTCAGCAGATACGGTTTTTAAATATACGTTTGGAGCACCATGGCCTCTTGAAACTTTGCCAATTACACGAGCAATCCGGTTAAAAACTCAGTAATGTGTATATTACGCAAAGGGGAGTCACTTCAGGTGCTAAAATACCGTATTCTCCGCAAGTGTACAAATGGTTCCTACGAACCTGTTATAACAATAAAGAATCGTTTTCCTAGCGCACCGCAATTTGTTAACGATATCTCTTTTTACCGCTACCGCGGCAAAGAGAAAGTTGCGTAATGCTACGCGCAAAAACGCGAAATTTCGGCAGAAAAACTCTTATTACAGGACCTTGACAACGAAAATGTGGTTAAATCTAGATGCTAAATTTAGAAAGAATCTTACACGTCAGAATCCATGTTTTATGGGTCCTTGATACCGAAAAATCGATTGACGGCAAGACGTCTGTCTGTCTGTGTGTCTGTGAATAACGCTGGCGGCTAAACCGTTCAGCAGATGTGCTCCAAAAGTGATATTCTCCAATCGATCTGCCCCTTCAATTTGAAACCGATATTTTCATTTTGGGGGGTACTTAGTATGAAGCGAAAGAAACTTATATTTAATACTCTCTGAACTAGACTTGAAAACTAGGGAGTCGTGGAACCTTAGCAACAACTCGGCAGAAAAGATGTCAGAGTTACAAGAATTATTGGATTTTCTAAACCATAGGGTAAATGCTTTCGAATTCAACGAGGACGTTAAAAAGTACGCTTATTGTGTTGCAGTTGGAAAGCTCCGTGAGGCTTCAGTGATCTTAGGTATTAATGTATCACATTCTACGCACGTCATGTGCCCATAAAAGCATCCTGTCTACGAATGTATGCAATTTCAGCAAAGGATTGTGCAGGTTGGTCTCCAGGGGTGTCGAGAAAACTCTTTGTGCATGCATTTTTTATATTTAAAACAGTCACTGTCGAGACTACGAATGTAGAGGTTTTTGGGAGAGCTTCTGTAGATATCCGTGTCGAAACAAAACTGTTGTCTTTAATTCCTTTGGTGCAAGGGAAAGTTCTGAAAAACAAGTATTTAAGGTTAATTTTTCTCGTAATTCGTGCGTGTAAGATTTCGCGCGCCGACGCGCTTTTTTTGTTGTTTTTTTTTTACCTTTAAGTCATGTCACGTTACGTTGCAGTCAGTTGTCAAGAGGACCACCAGGTAGCATCTCCGGGTACGCGCCTCTTACTACGCGCTCCTGCGTCACTACCCAGCGGCCAGAATTGGGAAGGAATAAGGATAGGGATAGGACACTTCACAGGGGTTGGTCTAGCCCTTGTGAAGCAGCCAAACTCGTTTAGTTGGAACAAATTTCACGAGATTCGACGGGAATCGAACCCGGACCTCAGTGGTGAAAGGCAAGCGACTTCGCTATGTGCCACGAGCGCGGCTATATCATTGGTTGTTTCATTGATACAGCAATGCCGTGAACTAGACACACCAACAACGTACAAATCTTACTTTCATTACATCCAAGATGCGTATTACTTAGCTTCTTACACGAGCGAGGTGAGTCACCACGGAACTGCTCGGTTTCCTGATCTTCAAACAATGCGCTCCCATCGCTTAGGTGGAAAGGCAGAATTCCGCGAAATTGTGACAATGTGTAATGTTGCCTATTCTGGTCGTTCTTGGTGTCTCGTCTGTGGAACGCTCTCATGCCCTTCTAGGAAAACAATTCAAAATTTCAAAGCAGTTCAGTCCTTCCAAAGAGTTTCATACAAAAAATGAATTCCCTTTCCCTCTGGAAGTCAGCGGTTTTTAAAAAAAATTAACTAAGTCGAAGGCGGGATGTTTGAAATGTGTACCCTTTGCTGTTAATTAGCGCCAACGAATTGCTATCAATGATTGAGCTCCAAGTACGGCGCCAAATTTGAATTAATTTTGGCCGCCTGTGTCTACAATCACAGATCATCCCTGTAGTAAAAAGAAATGCAGGATAAATAATCAGAAACATCATTCTCTTTTGCATAACCCGAATTATAAAAATCAAAGCCACTCGGGCCAGAGAGTTGTAACCTAAGTCAGAGCCAGAGAGTTGTAACCCAACTCCAAAATCGAATTTATTATCTCACGATAAAGTACAATCAGAGCCTTCCTCATATTTAGGAGAATGTTCCATAGACAACACGGTGGCAACAGAGGCTGAAAAAGTCTTGACTAATATGGCCTTTAGTGAAACAAAGCAATTTCGAGCTTTGCTTCCCACTGGCATAATTATTGTTACAGAAAATAGTGTAGAGAAATTAAATGCCGGTCTGGGCTTTGCTAGATTCGTGTAGAGAAATATGTTTTATAACGGAAGCTCTTGTGCAATTGCTAAGTATTTCTAGAACAAAATGTAACTATTCGATACATTCAGTTAATTATTTAAAGTTAGGATAGAATGGGAAGGTAAATGTAAATATCAAATCTTGTTTCTATGATTGGCACACTGGAGTTCAGTGAGTAATAGTGCCTTCAATTTAATCAAGTTTGTCTCAAAACTCAATAGACACATCTAAATTAAAAATTCCCTCGCATCTCAACTTGCAGATGATATTTTCCATTTGTCAAACAAAAGTTGACATCTTATAAATCTCTACTGAATTCTTTGATGTTTTCAAAGCTAAAATTGTACTGCCTAATGACACTAATGACTAATAGCAGGAGCATTTCAGACTAGCGAATTAGAGGAAGAGCGTAATGCCAAATGTTTTTTTCCTCCTGCACACTACCGAATAATGTAGAATCCGATATGCAATGAATCTGGGAAAAGATTAAGAACGAGTTGTCACTTCTCTTAAGTCCTGAGGAGTCAATCCACCTTGATGAAGCTCACTTTCAAGCCACAACTCGAAGACTTTTTTCCCGGTGGGCATTTTTCTGTCTCTTCCTTTTAAAACAGACCCCTCAGGGTTGGAGAGGTCATACTACATTGCTAAGCAATTTCAAAGGAATGAGAAGCTCAAAACGGATTATTTTGTCTTTATGAGAGAATATAGTTAGCTTGGATATGAAGAGGAATGCCATGAATCAAGGAGTGAAATAAGTAATTATATTTCCACGTTTTTGTGTACAAAATCCTAGTTTGCTCACCAGGATATTGAGAATATTGTTTCACGCAGCACTGGAAACGACTTCTGGGCATAGTTTAAACGATATTCTCTGGTTTGGACCCAGTATTTAACCTGAATTAATTGATCTATTCTTAAGATTTAGACTTTTCAAATGTTCCTTTGCTGCTAATGTAAGGAAAATGTATCGTACTGTTCGATTAATTGAAGAACACACTAGTTATCAGGAAATTCTGTGGAGAGCGCACTCTTCAGCTCCTCTAAAAACTTACAAATTAAAAACTGTCACCTACGGCCTCGCGTCTTCGAATTTTCAGCAACAAGATGTCTGAAACAAATTGCTATTGATAATGAAACTGCTTTTTCTGAAGCAGCCCTTGCCATTCCCAATTCCTTTTAAGGAGATGACTTATTGCATGGAGCAGAATCTGAACTCGAGGCAATTCAATTATGCAAAAAAATATCAGACTTGCTCTAAGGACCTCATTTTAAATTGAGAATGATTAGAAGTAATACCGACTCTATGATAAATACTTTACTTGGAGGATAAATACTTTACTGCACCAGGGAAGATATTGTTGCATTAGGTTCAGACCATGCAACTAAATTACTCGGCCTGTTCTGACCTACAGGAAATGACATTTCGCATCTAACTCACAATGTTAAAACGCCACCTCTTGCCTACTGCGGTTGGAGAAATAGAAACGTGTTACGTTTAACAGCATCGCTTTACGATCCCTTGGATCTAGCCACATCAGTGACAATAAGATTTAAAATATTTTTAGTCTATGGAACGAAAGCTGGACCGGGATATCATTAACTCTAGACTTGCTTCATCAGTGGAAATTGTTACTTAAAAAGGCACCAAAAAAAGCATTTGTTGAGATTGCGATGGTAGCTTTTGAGTGGTAGGAGAGCTTCGAAAATTTGTGGCGAAGATCTGCGATTCGTCTTCTGAGCCTTTGTCACACGGGAAGATTCTGAAAACAAGTATTAAGGCGTGTCAGCACACCTTGACGTTGGAACCTGCTTTCCACATAATTATTGAAGAAATTATCAGTGTTACCCGAGTCACGGCGAAAAGAAATTGTTTTCCTTTCTGATTGTATTTCGTTACTCTTTTGTGTAATAAAATTCACACGGAGTTCACGCGCCAACACGCAGATTCACGGAAAATCTAGAAGCATGTTGCATCGGAACGCGATACCCACTTTACTGAAGTAATTCAACTTTCAATGCAGTCGGTACGCGCGTATTTATTCGTTTTTCCACAGGCGATGCGATCTGCCATCACAAGGTTTGGCTGCAGTTTCAAATAATATGATCTCGCCACGTCTTGTCTGGAAGGAGCTGGTTTCTCTGACTCTCTGGTCAATGCGTACCGTTGCCTACGGTCGCCAACTTCCGGCGCCTGGTGAGTGGCGCGTTCCCACGACCATATTTGAAAGCAGTTCAGGGTTTTATACGACAAATTAATTTCTTTCTCTCTGTAAGATATTCGACAGTTTTTGAGGGGAAACTTTTCTCTCACTGGCACGCGATGTTTGAAACGTACGCCTTTTGCTATAAATTTGCCCCCAAAGAATGTTTATAATTGACTGTATTCGAAGTACGGCGTCAACTTTGAAATAATCTGACCACCTATTTACCAACAGTGCGCGAAATTCGAATTTACAATTCCGAACATTTTTTTCAATTTTCGTAAATGTAGAGTGCGCCGAAAATAAGACCATCACTACCTTTACAGTTCTTTGCTACATACGAAGGATAAAAATTAAAGACAAAATTTGAAATTGTTTCTGAGAAAATTGTTTAAATGGTTTTAAAAGAGACTGTTTCACCTAAAATTACGCAAAAAATTCATAATTTCGAAATATTGAACTGACCTTTTTTGAAGAATGCATTGATTTTATTTTTAAAAAATCTCCAAAATTGTAACTTTAGGAAGACGCAAAAAAAAAAAAAAAAATAGAATTTTTGCAGTTTTCGAAAAATCAGGTTTTCAACGAAAATGAGACCTATTCTCCCAAACTTTTTTCACAATATCCAACAACAAAATTTAACCCACAACGATTGAGCAATTATTTTGAAAATTTTGAAAATGTCCCAGGGGCTTCATGTTAAGTACCCCTTAGAATCACGAGATCGGTTTCAAATTCAAGGAGCCGCGACATTAGATAAATTGAGCAATATCAGTTTTAAAGAAAATAGACAGAAAAGTATAACCGCATTGTTCACAGACGGAGAGATACGCATTAAGTAATGCTGATTTTGTTCCTTCTTAAGGGCGAAAAAGTAAAAATGGCGAATTCGGCAGAAAGAAAACTAATTAAAGGTCCCTGGTAACGAAAAAGTGGATAAATCTAGTTGCAAAATTTAGGAATAAAATCCTTTAACACGCGATGTAGCCAGAATCCATGTTTTGTGGGTCCTTCATTCTGAAAAGTCGATTGACCGCAAAACGTATTCTTCAGTCCGTCTGTGAACAACGCTAGCGGCTAAGCGGCTAGCGTATATTCAACGGAAATACACGTTTTGGGGTTTCCTGTTATCCTTTTTTTTTTTTTTTTAAAAAAAGAATTCCGTCACACGTGAACACTACTATAGCTGAACCGCTCGCAAAAAACCATCATGGCGGGCATACCTTTGGTAAAGTCTCGGAGGCTGCCCCCACCCTGTGGCATCTGATATTTCCCCTCTCGGCGATAAGGAAGCGCGTAGGCGACAAGGAGAGCCGACTGCAAGACGCAGCGATCGCGCTGACCGTCACTCATCACTGCCCTCTTCGTCAAAAGAGGAACTCGCACTCCCAGGATTGTCCAAAGAAATGAATACATTGTTAGTCGATCATATTATCTGAATTATTATGTCGCCTCTATTGCCTACACATGCTCGCAGAATTTCTTCCATTGTTCAGCACTGTATTGTGCAAACGCTTCTCTGCAAAACGTTTCCTTTTCTTTTAAGGATGCACCAATCGTTTCTGCTGCCTCGCGCCCTTTTATAAATCCCCAAACAAATTCTATTGGATTTAGATCTGGATGGTACGGTGGATGACCGAGAGGTATGTGGCCATGTTCAATGATTATTTGATCAACGACCTATCGTTTTTCATTGGATATACTTTGAATTATTTGTAATAATTGGGTTTTTGTGAATAACAGCAGCTACTGTGAAAAGCACACCGTCACTTCTCACTAGCCACGGCCAAACAGGGACTGGAGACCGAAATTCTTCAAGACACGTCTTATTTTCTGTTGATCGTTTGGACAACCCCTACTGTAGAAACGAAAATATCAAAACTGATTTTTTTTTCGGTGTTTTCCTACAACTACATAATTAAGGATAAGAGATTTTTGCTTCAAATGAAATTTGTTGCTCGTAATCAGTTCTTTTAATGAGGTCATGAAGATGTTTTTGAAAATTGTAGTTGTTTTCGCTCAATATGGGTCAATATTTGCAATTTTAAAAAATTACAAAAACAAGATTTTCAAAAACGGTTCCGAATTGTTTCTTTAATTTTTGGTAGGGACAGTACTAAATGCTCTGTATATGATGACATAAACACCATATTGCTATATTCTTTTGTTTTTCAAAAATTACAAACATTTAATTTTTTTGACTTGTCTCTCACGTTGGTAATATTTAGATTAATGGCGATTTCTTCACATTATTATATTTTTGAGTACATGTGCTTTAAATAATGTCAAATAAAGTTTCTAAAAACACTGGCTCCGATTTTTTTTTCAAAATTTGCAATGGATAGTGCTAATTTCACTGTTTAATAGGACGTATAGTTGTTTTGTTTTGTTTTCTAAAAAATGTGATTAAAATGTGTATTTTTGAAAATATCTCTCACGCCGTTAATATGGAGATTTCCATCAATTTGTATGCATTATTATATTTGTGAGTGGTAGTGCTTCAAATAATATTTCTCGAAAACAATAGATTTCTGAGAAAAAGATATGCAAATTTGGCATTCAAAGAAATTAATCCCAAATTTCTTAAAAACGGCTTCCAATTTTTCAATGAAAATTGCTAGTTAGGACGACGTTATAGCCTTCTTTAATATAATTTAAATATAATTTAGGTTCTACTATTTGGAAACAGAAAAGTTGCGTAAATTAAAAAAAAAATTCTTTGGGCCCCAATAGATGGAAGCTGGCAAGACTCTACAGTACCAGTCCACACCAAGGAAATTAGAAAACTTCACTACCAGGAAGTCTGTGCCATTCTGTTGTTCGTTTCTTACATTCGAGCTTTTGTTATGTTTACAAATTAATGTTTTAGAAATTATTTAAGACCTATTTGAAATGTATGTAATGAAAATTGCTATCTTTCAAGGAATATCAGAGTGGAATGCATGACATTCCGGGCCTCCAGACTGCAGCTGAATTTCTATGAATTACGTCTCATTGTTGTGACATGATTTAGCTGGATGAAGTGCAGTTATAATTGTCAAATTTGTATTGATATTTACTTGAAAATATTTAGTTTTCGTACCAAATGTACTATGATTTGTAATGAGTTTTACAAAAAATGTTGACTGACATGTGTTGATTCGGAGAGAATGTGGTATAAATAACATTACATTATCATTACTAGGGACGAGAAAGTCCGTGCTGTTTTAGCCCCACTAGTTTCTAATTTGCAAGAATGTTCTTATGCACAGAAATTTCGTTTGTTTTTTTTTCGGACGAATATATAGGACAATGTTGAAAAGCTATTATTTGTTTGGCAATTTAATAGTACGTGATTCATCTTTTATAAGATGCGCTTTACTGGCTTGACTTTTTTACAGATCTTAGACTTGGATTTCGTTTTAGCTATTGTCATTCTATGAATGTCCCGATTGTTGCCACAGAATTCAATTTTACACAAGTAACTGGATATCATGTTTTTTGGAGTTTGGTAGTCTTCAGGCAGAATAATGAAGATTGTACAGTACGACAGATCGCTTCGGATTTCTTCTTCGCTTGAAACTAGTGTACCTGAATTAGTTCAATTTACGCCTGGATTCAGTGAAGGAAACGCTTTGTTTTTATGTTCAACGTGTCACCAGTAATAAAGTGGTACATTGAACCATGTTCCAACCTACATAGTTAGGACCTTGAAAGAAGGGGTATTTCTATTAGTTCGTTTTTGAATACTGTCGCAGCTTTGAAAAATGCTTTGAAGAAATCGAATTTTAATTTGTGTTCTTCGTGTATCTGCGGCAAAATAATGCCGCAGTGCACAAGAAAATAACAGATATCAAAAACATTATTTTTCTAAAGTGTAGAAATATTTTCAGAAAACTGAATATTTTAACTTGTACAAATATGACAAAATAGTTCACCAAATATATGGATTTATAAAGTCGATAAAATTGTTTTTGACTTCAAAATACTGAACGGTTGTCAGGTGAAAACCAGTCTCTTGCAAAATGACAATTTTTACTCATGTCACTTTTCTTGTGTGACCGGATCTCTAGTCTTTCACGTCTATTTTTGGGGGGACATTTTTTGACATTATTTAAAGCACATGTACTCGTGTATCTAACGAAGTGAAGAAATCGCCTCGTGTAAATACATCCGATGTGAGAGACAAGTAAAAAGAAACATTTTGGTAATTTTTTAAAAACAACAACAAAAGAATATAGCAGTATTGTGTTTATGTCATCGTATAGGTATAGATAAACCATTTGGTACTATCCATACCAAAAATTTAAGTAAAAAATTGGGAGTCGCTTATGAGAAAATGTTTTTGTAGTTTTTAAAATTGCGAATATTAATTTAATTATGCGAATTTAATATTGCGAATTTGCGCACTATTGCGCAAAAACTATTAATTTTTTTTAAATATTCGACATGGCCTCAATGAAAGAGATATTTAAGGGCAAATTTCATTTGTAAGAAAAATCTCTATCTTCGTTTTTATAGTTGCAGGAAAACACCGAAAAAAATTCAAACTTTCGCAATTTTCGAAAATTCAGAGTTAATCGTCAAAATCGAACCTATGCCACTTTTATAAGTGTTATTTACTCTGTTCTTACAAGAAATTTCAAGAAAAAATTTGCAGCCGTTTTTGAAACAGCTTTGAAAATGTCAGGAGGGCTTCATCTAAAGTCCCTTCAAATTTTAAAGAATATTTTTCAAAATATCAAAGCTTCAACTAGAGTCAGGTAGACAGGAGTTTCTTCAATTTGGAAAAAATCTTACGCACGGTTTAGGCGCTTGTAGTGTTCACAGACGGATGGACAAGCGGACGGATGTTTTGCTTTCAATTGTTTTTTCGGCACCAAGCATCCACAAAACAGGGATTCTGGCTACACCACGTTTTAGAGGATTTTTTCTTAATTTAGCAACTGGATTTATTCACTTTATCGTTGTCATGGCCCGGCAATAATTTTTTTGTGCCGAAAATCCGTCGTTTTTTCGTGCCTCTGTACTACGTATATTAATTACCCCGTGTACGAGGAAGTAAAAATTAAAAAATATCGTGTTTCGCTATTTTACAATTTATTGACTTTCTTTAATAATAAATAGCGTTTGTATTTTACAAGTCGCACGCTACGAAACTTGTAGGTGCTACTGGCAAACTTTCTTACATTCCCAATGAAAGCAATATTTTCTACTAGGAAAACAGTATTTTAATTAGGAAGTATGTTGAACTGTATTAAATTTGACATTTCATAGTTTTTAAAAATATTTGCCAGAGTTAAATGATATTTTAGGAGAAGCATTAGTCAATAGTTGGAAAGACGTTGCCACCATGATTATTGCAGAGAGTATCTTTTTCTTAAAAAATATGAACATGTGCCATTATAACTAATTACTGTTCATAAGTCGAAGATTAAACTAAATTGACATCTCAGATTCACGCAGCCGAAAAAATACTTTTGACGATCCAACCAAGTCGATAATCATTTTTCCATATAATGAAGTTACAACCCTTTTCTTTTAAGGCCGTGAAATGTCTTCCAAACATTCATAATAACAAAGACTATCAAATATAAATTATTGACTTACCTACCTGACAATTGAAATTAGCATCTAAATTTCACGAAGTTCTTCTCAATGAATCGGGTGTTGTATGTAGCACACGCGCTCGCTCACCACAATGAACTAACGAAAATATGAGAAAGACAGTTTTGCCAGAAAAACTCCAGCACTTCATCCTAATAGCGCTGTAAAGCTACTAAATAACAAAAACAACACTCAAATAAATTGGTGATAAATGTTGAACGTTTACTCGTGTTATACGTTTACTCGTACGTATAAAATATGTATTTTATTTATAAATATAAGTTGAAAGACGTGCCAGTTTGGAAAGCAAAGGTTGGTCACACATCACATGTTACTGTGGGACTTCCCTGGATTGAGTGGAGCGAGTCTGATTCACGACCAGTCAAAACGTCTGAGAGCCATTTCTAACACTATCGATTCAGGCAACGACATGCCTACCGATAACAAACATATCTAGAGACCGGAAAAATATGTAACATGAAGCATCAAAATATGTACACAATTATGTAATGAAAAGAGTAAGAATAGTATAAATACGTAAAATCGGATATAATATGTAATATTAAAATACCCTAATTATGAAACACATTTAGGTAATACGAAATTACATTTATTAAAAAATTCCTAATCATTCCTTAAATTCCAAAAACAATTAAAGATAATACAAACGTTTAAAAATCTTTGGTTTTTATAAAATGAAAATGATCTGTCACCGATGCGCACGTTCCCCAGTGAGATATTGATGACCGGGTCTCAACGTAGCCTACCTGTAGAAGACAGCGTGCAGTAATAATGTAGAAAAAAATACTTTTTTTTTTTTTTTGCTGAAAATACTTTTATCAATTTTCTGACAAATTCTTTCATGAAAAGAATAAAACTATTCATGAAAATAGCAAAATGTGTAAAATATGTAATACAGTATTAAATATGTAAAAATATGTAACGAAACAAATGGATATTGTGTTAGGACGGTGACGATTCGCCAAGATTACAAATTTCAGTTCGGTAAGTAGAAAGACAAAAAAAAATGCTATTACATAAAAATCCGATATCTACTCATAACGCGAGCCGCTCCCAAAACTCCTCAGATTGCACAGGCGAAATGTGCAACGTGGTAAAGAGGATGACGCAAAACATTGCTTTATTAATATAAAAAATTTAACAAAAAATCGATTTTTGGCAACAAAACCATGAAAGCAAAATATCGATATTAATAGATAGATGTTTCTGGTGGAAAACATCCATGCTTTAAGAACATCGATGTTTCCTTGCCAACCCTACCCGGCCGTCTGTCACCCACGCTACGCCACCTGAGGGCAGTTTTCTGCGGGCCCCCTCGACCGCGCGAAGGTTGGAACGCGCGATTGGACGGCTCAATCAATCGCCGCCTCGCCCCGCTGGAGGTGGAGCATCGCCTTTAAGCGCAGCGCTCGCGCTCCAGCTGAGCCTCGCGCACACAAGGGAACTTCCGGAGCGGTCCGTAGGTGGATATTTCGGGCTGGTAGCGCCGCTGAGCCGGTCGCCGACCTAGAGCGCACGGAACAGGGCGAGAACAGAGGCGAGTCTGCAGCAGGCAGGGAGCGCTGTTGCGGCAGGACGAGAGAACCACAACAAAAAAACAAAAGGGCGGTGCGTGGCCGGTTCGCGGTCATGCGCGCGCAGGAGAGAGAGAGTGGGCACAGAGGTTGGCAGTGAACGGAGCTTCGTAACGATTTTGCCTCTGCGACGCGGGCGGGCAGTGTGATCGCGACGCAGTAAGCCAGCGGCGGCTGCGTGACTGTCGGCCGCGGGCCCGGCGCGTGGATATGAAGGCGCAGCCTGCGACTGGGGCGTGGGTGGACGCGCTCGGCCCCCTCCGGATACGTGCAAACGCCGGGGAGCCCGCGGCGGCGGCGGTGGCGTGACGGTGGCCTGAGCGGGCAGCGGTGGCGGCGGCGGCGCGGCGGCCGGCAGCAGCGCAGGAGGTGGAGAAGGGGTGCTAGACGTCAGTGGCGTGTGACCTGTGCTCGCCCGGGTTCCGGTGTTGTGGCCCCCGCCAGGTGAGCCGTGAGCGTGGAAGGAACGAGCGCTGCAGTCACTGCCAGGCCGGCCGACAGGTCGCGTCATGGGGCCCGCGCATTCTGCCCTGGAGGCGAGCGTGCTCCGTCGCGCACGATCGATGAGGCTTTACGAAGCGGTCATGGTGGGGTGATTCAGATCGTGTGGCGGGATTCCCGCGAGTTTAAATGGCTGTTGCGAGTTGGATTCGCTCGTCCAGGTCCAGGATCGTTCTGTGTCACCTTTTCACTTCATCATCATTATAATCTGAAATGTGATGTGTTAATACTTGTTTGAGGAGGCTTAATAGTTTGCAATTAATATGGAAACTCTCCTGGGAGTTGTTAATGATGGTCAAGTAAACAGTAAAACGAGTGTTTTCCAGTTCATCTGAATGTATAGAACTCCTATTAGTACATGCCGAAAATTCCCAACTCATTTTAATTAGATATTGTGGCGATCGTTTTCTACGATTGGGCGCACGCATTTTCCTCTGAATAAACTAAAATAAGGAAATAAAGAAATTTCGAAAATATCGAATATAGTACACTCAGAGAGAGCGTGTTGAAAAATAACACCTGTAATTGCAATTAGAAAAATTTGCAGGATTTTTTTGAAAATTCTGCATTTCTATTTCATTTAGTCCGTTTTCCAGCTCTATTATTAGCCGTTCCCCTAGACAGAACATGTCCCTTTTTCTCTTCTAAAAAAAAAAAAACTTTGCAACTTCCTGCACGCACTAGTGTACTGGAATCTGCAACCGGCGTCAAGCCACGGCATCTGTCGTGGGTCACGTGCGCGCTATACATTCTGTCCTCGCGAACGCCGTGAGAAATTGTTCTTGTGAGCGAGGGCACGCTGTATGTGTGCGAATGACGCGAGCGAAGAAGAATACCTGTTTTCCGACGAGCCCAAGGTTACCTCGCTCGTTGAGGTATAGACTTTTATTTTGTACTGCAGCGTTGACCAGCGCGGCTGTGACTGGACAAATGCGGTGTTGTGCGTAAGGAAGTGACCACGGAGATGCACAAAATTGGCGGTAAAATGTGATTAAGATTAAATTCGCAGAAGGTTGACTTTATTGTCTCTCTTGAGCTTCGAATGTGTTCGAATATTACCAATGTGCAAAGGCTAAACGGAATTTCGTATTACTGCCTACAGTTCAGAGTCGTTTGTGAGAACTATTATATTGTTGTGTCACATTTAAATGAAAGGAAAATATCGTGTTTCAATATTGTCTTGAGGAATGAAAGTAAGATTCTCAGGAAGAGACATTCCCGCCTAGCCTGACTAGCCGGAATTATCGATCAAGTATTTCTGTCTTCTCGTCGCTGGAATCTGCGCCCTCGTGAATTTGACGTTAGTGTAGCCTGCGTCGTGCCTGAGGCACTATCAGGGAATGATGACGATTGTGTGCTTCGTGGAAGCATCCTCAGTGATCATCTCTCTGTACGTCCACCCTCAGAAGATTCCTTGAAACGTCAGTGTGTAACGGAAAAGAAAAGTGTTTTTGTCACATCGCAAATAATGACATTTGTGTTCCTGATTCGGATGCTGTGGTGAAAAATTCCGGGACCTGTTTGTGAGTTTTTCATTGTTATTGTTCATTGTTGTCGCAGAAGTCTTTGGTAAAAAATGCACCCCTATTGTACCATTGTATCTCCGGTTTTACTTCTAGCGGAGAGCGATAAAGATTTCGTTTATGGAATACAGTGTTCCGAACTTTGGAATTGTTGGACGATCATTTATTTATTGAAGTTTTCGTTTTTAAGAATGTTGATTGTATTTCACATTTGACTTATGATATTCCCAGGATAAACTGTTAGAAAATAATAGGGGTTACCAAAATAATAATATATTTTTTGTAGGTATAATTGAACATTTTTGTGATATCAATTATAGTATAATAATATTTAAATAAACACACACACATATATATATATATATATATATATATATATATATATATATATATATATATATATATATATATATATATAATCTTTTTAGAGCTTTAAGAGATAGGCTTATGTTGTTATTTTTTGTACAGAACAAACGCATTTGAAAAATTTTTTTTTTCTTTCAAAAAAATTAATAACAAACAATTTATTATTAATTAAATTAATAAGAAATTTTTAGTCTAAATTTTTTCTAATACTTTTTTTTGTATGTCTTTCAGAATTATTTTTTCATCATGACATCAATTTTTCATCTCAGAAGGCTATGTTACATATTCCTACTGCTAGGCCTGGCCTACGTGGGAGTACTTGTGACACGGACAAAATTTGGTCCAATCGATGATATAAATCGTGATGCACGCCTGTGAGTTTTAGCATTAATTTTTTAATCTTTAATGTCAAAAATGTCAACAAAAAAAACCATTAACTCTCTACTCATCTAACTAAGGGAAGAGAATTATTATTATTTAACAGCTTTTCTTATTTTGTTTTTTTGTACTTCTCAAATATTTGTATGGTTTTGTTACCCTAAGTTAAATTCATAATTATTCGAATTGATGAGAAGTAAGGGAATGCATACTTCCTTAAATCTGTTTAATTAACTTTTAAGTTCCACCATGTAACTTACTTTTCCATTGTGCAGAAAATCTGTTTCTCTTCTCATGGACTCCTCAGCTGGAGAAGTTTGGAAAAAATTAGCGTAAGTTCTTAATTATAATTTAACTTAATTTGGCAGTAGAAAAATTGGATTGGTAGAAGGAAAGCTGAAATTGACAGATGGAAAAATTTTTTTTCAAGAAAATAATTATATTAATTTTTCTTATGATCTTTTTTCTAACTTTTTGCTACACCTCAGTGCATTTGTAAATCAGAAAATAGTTTCAGAGACGTGAAAGAAATCCCTTAAAATTTTATTTGAACTATAGCATATCTTAAGTAGGGTCCAGATTCTTTGGTTTTAACCTGTTATTAACCCTTTTAATTTCTCACATCTTAATTTTATTATTTTAATGAACACTTCTATTTTAAAACTTCTGAGCCAGATGCGTGAATTCTATAGATCCTGAAAATGGTTAAAATGAGTTATGATCCTACAATAGGCTAAATTGGACTTTATAAAAAAAATATATGAATTTGGCTTATGAAAACTTGTTTCTTTATTTGGATTTGGAAATTTCATGGTAGCTGGGACTGAGCATTTAACATTGGTGACTTTAGTGCTAGTAATTAGGTTTTTAATACTAATTTCCTCCAAAACAAGAGGGTGCAAATCTACTAAACCAAGCTATAAATATCATTTAAGCTCCTTCTTGCAAGAAAGTACAATGTAGGTATGTATTCTCATCTCACAGAGAAAATTCAATGTAATCATAGTTACATAATGATGAAAGACAAAAATGGATTTCCTCTAAGAGAAGTATCTAGAGAATTACCATAAAGACAGAGAGCAGTGTCATCTGTAAAGCATACACCATTGCCTTATGTCGTGTCGAGCAAACTTTTTCTCCTTTCAAATATGCATAGAAAGTCAATAAGAAGGACTTATAAAATGGAATTTACAAGGTTGTTCATTGCAACAGAGCATCTTAAAGAAAGTTACTTTGTGTTTTTCATGCTAATTTTCAAGGGAATATTTAAAAAATTAAAAAATTGTTCTTACATTTTTTTCCAATTTTTAAGAACTTTGCTCAAGTTCAGAAGTAAAATCGAGTAAAATGAGTTAATAATTTACATTTTTTATCTAATAAGGAAATAATGATAAAAATCTTAAACGGGTTAATTTGACTTTTCAAAAAGCCTAATAGTCATTTATGAAGAACAAGAAGTTATGAATGTATATAAGTAGTCTCTGGCCAACAGTTTTCAATACAATTGAATATGCTTTCTTTCATACTAATTTTTATTACCAATAATTCTTCATATAACAATATTCACAATGATGTTTCGGGATGAAATGTCTTATGACAATCATCAGGTTACTATATATGGGAAGACATTTCATCCTGAAACGGTGTGAATATTGTTAAGTGAAAAAATAATTGTAATAAAAATTGATATGAAAGACAGCAAATGCAGTGAATTATTCAATTGTCTTTGAAAATTGTTGCCAGAGAACGTATACCTATCTGAAAATTGACCGAAAATATAAAATAAAAATTTAAAAAAGTTATGAATATATCTTCGAATTATTGTTAATAGCACTCGCCTCTCCTCCCTCAATAGCAGATCTGAAATCCTACCAGTGCACTGTTTAGAAATATATTGTAGATATTAATGCATTATTTAAGAAATAATATTTTTATAGCTTGAAAACTTAAAAATAAGTATTGAAATCATGTACTACAAAATTTTCATTTAATTTTATTTTGTTCCCCTTACTTCATAGTAATAAAAAAAATTATTTTAGGGAAAGTTCTGGAGGAACAAGGTACTTTTTTACTATTTATTCTTTTTTTATCTTAATTTGTCTTAAACTTTCAGTATTATTATGGTATTCATTCTTTAAAATTCCCAGAGTATATATAGTCACAAAATGTGGAAGTCTTGAATTAAATTTTATCTTTGAAACACAAAAAGTTAAAAATTTGTTTGTGTTACTGAGGATAGAATAGCTACTGAAATAATCAATTTAAAGTTTGTGTATAGATTTTTCTTTGAAAGTATTTGTGTGTGTTACTGAGGATAAATGAATTGAACACAAAATTAAGTTCATTATGCTACGCGTTCAGAATTCTTGCAAATTCAGTCAGCCTTCATACTGCTCGTTGTGTATACTTCGGAATGTTCATTCCGCCTGAGATATGGCATAATATTCTGGGGAAATACATCTTATAGCTCCCAGACTTTTAGATTACAAAAACGAATTGTACGAATAATAACCAAATCCCACCCACGTGATTCATGTAAACCTCTCTTCATTAATCTAGGAATTCTACCATTACCGTGTCTTCTTATTTACGAATCAGTGGTTTTTGTAAAAAATGACTTGCTCAAGGGCGGGAATATATTTTCAGAAAATGCAAGTCTATTACTATAACACTGACGTAGAAATCATATTCATCAGGGGACAGTATCAACAGCTCATTACAAAAAATTCACATACAATACATGTACATTATTTTACAACACTTTGCCAGATGACATTAAACGGTTAAATTCAATAGAAAAGTTTAAATCCCAAGTGAAATCGTTTCTGCTGCATAACTGTTTCTATACAATTAGAGACTATACTGAGCATCACAAGAAAAGTAACATTAATTTTAACAATGATACATAATGCATTATTTACCATTTGGACTGTATAAATGAGTATAAACAACCTGTAACAACTATTGTACTACAACTTCGGTCAATGACCCCCATCTCGATCAGGTTTTTCGTCCAGTTTCCTGATCCATTGAGCAAATGCTGAGATGGCCCCTTGTTTTGCTTCTGGACATAAATGTAACTTCATTTTCTGTGCACGTCTTCTAGAATTCAGTGGGAAATACAATTATTCAAATTATCGTTTCCATGTTGTCGCAGCAGGAGTTAATAAGAGCGAAAATTTATTGCTTATTTATCCTTGAAAATAGATTTTATTACATGGGAGTTTTTTTCTCCTTTCAAAATTCAAAATTTTATTGCTTATTTATCCTTGAAAATAGATTTATTACATGGGAGTTTTTTTTTTCTCCCTTTCAAAATTCAAAATTTATTGCTTATTTATTTGAAAATAGATTTATACATGGAGTTTTTTTTTTTTCTCCCTTTATCACAGAATTTTGAAAATGTGCACACAATTCACTTTTCCCCATAGCACGTCATACGCAGTTTTGAACTGTTTTTTTGACGTAAAATAAAAAAAATAAATAAAAAAAGTAGCTGTAGTTGTCTTTGTTACTAAAGAAGCAGACTGACTTGAAGTTCGGTATACTAAGTGAAGAAACCTTTGATTTGAAATTTAGTTATAAATTACCATGAGTGAAGGTTATGGGTATGTTAACTTTACAATCTAAGAAAATGTGTGCAGTTCCCCAAGTCTCATAGTTATTACTGTTTTTTTTTTGTTTTTTATGATAATAATCTTAGATTAAGCAATACATGATTCTAACTATGTTGAAAGTATTTGGTCACAGACATCTTAATAAAGTCAAGTAAAATGGAAAAATTGCTTTAATTCTCTAATGAGGGGACACCTTCAATAGTCTGTTTAGGTTGAGATTAACAACATATTCAAATGTCATTTCATTAGCCAATTTATGAGGATAAAACTTACTTATTTGAATATCAATATCGGAAATCCTGAACACATTCGAAATTTCCTGATGCCTAGCTTGAACAAAGACTTGGTGACAAATAAGTAGTTCAAATTCAATAACAGAGATACATGAAAGAGAAAAAACTATTTTGCTTATGAACTATAATCTCCATGATTATTCATGTGCTTGAACTATTTCACTGCCTTTCTGCATAAGAGAAGTAAAACAGTCTTTTCCATTTCTTACATTTACTCCTTTTAAATGAGCCTCAAGCCAAAACTTGCTTGGAGCAAAATTTGAATATGACTGTCTTTTGTTAGTAATACTAGATGTCACGAGTCTGTCCCCAAATGCAGATATTGATCAATGTGCTGTTGTGATTCTACAAAATTGACTCAAGGAAGTTAATTAATGGCATATCTTGAGTATTTGGATCTCTTCAGAAAATGCTTTCATGATTCTTATGTGATGATCATGGTGATGATTTCAGCACTTTAGTTTTGTTCATTTTAAAAGGAGAAGGAAATGTAATGTAGATCTTTGTATGTATGCCAATTATTAATTCTTTTATTTGTTCTGTAGTGCTGGTGGCCAGGCATGTCGACATCCTCGTCTGGATGTAAACAACCCGGCTATAATGAAATTTATTAAAGACACTGGCCCGTTGGTATGCACTTTGAAAGAAGACTGGGTTCAGATGAATGGAAGCACAGCTCGCATTACTGATGAAGCTAGAGAACATAATGGTTACATAGAATGTGCTTTTACTGGTATGTGATAGAATATCATTAATATGTAAAATCACAAATATAATGGATATTATCAAATAACTTTTCAAGCATTTAATTTTTATGAGCAAATGTGAACAATTGCTTCAGCAGTGCAGCCTTTTTTTGTCATTTGGAAATGTTGGAAAATGTATGATTACTTTGTGGTGTGTTCAAGAAAGTTTTAAATTTCAGATATTTTTCGTGGAAGTGACCATTCAACACATGATGGTGTTATCACTCGGACTCATACAGAATATAATTTAGAAGAAACTGATTTTATTCGTGTGAATTGCAGATCAGAGAAGGGGAGCACGTAAGTCTGGCACATTGAAATGTGGTTGTATATTTTAAATGTATGCATTTAAAGTAATATTTACTTCAAACAATGATTGCAGGGTTCCACACACTCTGCAAGTAGATTTCTTTGCATGAGCAAGTTGGTTAGTAGGCTTAAGAATTTGAATTTCGTACTATTCTTTGTATTTTATAGTT
Organism: Teleogryllus oceanicus; assembly: GCA_964035755.1. Classification (NCBI taxonomy): domain Eukaryota; kingdom Metazoa; phylum Arthropoda; class Insecta; order Orthoptera; family Gryllidae; genus Teleogryllus; species Teleogryllus oceanicus. Next base: position 49,492,650 of record CAXIVR010000008.1, read on the forward strand.
ACTATACATAGCTCAATACATTTTGTTCTTAGATAATGCATGGCTGCTTAATTTGGGTTCTTTCTATGAAATGTGCAGCTTGTCAGCAGCAGTCAAGAACATAATACAAAAGAACATCAGCAGATTTAAACATGAAATGTTGTGTTGATTTTATAAAGTTAATTTGTACAAGATAAAATAACAATCATTTGTAATACTGGTGTTCATTTCTGATGATTTACAATGTATCAGAAAAAAAAAAAGAGATATTTGTAAATAAATTATCTAGGTTGTATCGTGAAATAAGTTGAATGTTTATTGCTTTTGTTTTATTTTGTGTTTTGATTAATTTCTCCAAAACAAATGTGATATATTTACTGGAATAGACAAGTATATGTGACAGTTTTCATCTTCTAGATATCTCTGGCCATCTTATTGTGATGTATACTAGTGCAACTCAAGATTCTGAGCATCTCAAGAGCAACAAACGTAATAGAATGTCCCAAAACATGTTGTTTTGCTGATTATGACTTGGAACACATTTAGAGGCCTTAAAAACCAGGTTTTGAAGCCCCTGGAATGCATTGTTTTTTCAAGATAAATGTGACGGGGAACAGACTGTTTGGCAAGTCATGGGTTATTTGTTGTGGGTTGCATTTGTACCTGCCAGGTATTCTAGTGATCTGCTGGTTAAAAGTGGAGGGCGACATTTACTTGTTCATAAATTACCCTCACTACTTGCAAAATATGTAGCATACCAACCATAGAATTCACTTGCTGTTTCGCCACCTTACAGTGCCATTAGAATTTTTCTGATTTTACATTTCAATTTGTATGTATTTGAGTTTAGTGGATGCCAAAGTTCTATTTAATGCAGCTATCGACAATTATCTCAATGGAATAGACAGGGGACTGTATGGTGAAACTAAACCTTTCTGCAAGGCAGCCGACATGCTGAAAACTCTAATGTCATTAACATGGCAATGAGCTACTTCCTTCACTTTGTAGAGCCTGTAACTGGGGTCCATTCAAACTTTGTTGAATTGTATGCTACTTCTGAAATGAATACTCGTATTCTTATTTCATTTACTTCATTCTTTTCCTTTCCTATGAGCTTTGTCACGCTTTTGCTTCTTGTTAGGTTGGTAATGCTTAGTCATAATAAAGAACTTCAGGGCTAAACAAAATAAAAATATTATGTTGTTCAATACATTTAAAAAATAATTTGATCCTTTACTTGATCATATAACGACAAAATTACCATACATATTTTTGAGTCTTATTTTATTTATTGGGATACCTTCTGGGGTAAACTTGAAGATGAATACTTTCATAATTCCAAGCTCTAATAATGTGCATATATTGAGAGAAAACTGACAGAGTTCTGTGTATGGACAAATTTGGATATATATATTTTTCAGAAGTAAGCTGCTAATTTCATGATTTCTAGCGAATGCATGTGTTGGGCCACTAAATCCCACAAGTCTTTTCTTCTCTAGGGGGCTCTGTAATTGCCCGAAGAATCCATGAACTGCACAGATCTCAGTTTCTATGGACATTGGCATTGCATGCTTCCTTGCCGACAGGTGGCACAATGTGATGGCGGGCATCCGGCATGACCAGGACGTCCTGGACCGAACTGGCTGGGACAAGGTGCCGGAAGATGGTCTGCACCTGAATGTGCTCATATGGGGCTTTGACTCCCTGTCTCGCAACATGTTTGCACGCAAGCTGCCCCGCACCCATCGCTACCTGCGCGAGACGCTGGGTGCCTTTGAGCTGCAAGGATACAACATTGTGGGCGATGGCACTCCCCAAGCCCTCATCCCCATCCTTACTGGTTAGCGACTACCAACACCTCTGGTGTAGTAAAAGTGAAACAGCAGAGCATGTTTGGCTGAACTGGATTTGCCAAATCATAGCATAGTATATTTAATTTCAGACCGATAAGGTGAAACTTAATGCACTTTTAAGAGATTTTAACTATCAATTTTTTTTATTTAAACTTAGAAATGTATATTGATTACAAGTGCTTTGAATGCAAATAGTGTTTAATATTGTATTGTTTTTGATTGTAGATATAACTTGGGTTCACTTGTATCTTACTTTTTATTTCTTCTAGTATATATCAGATTGAAATGTTAGCATTTCAAAGCAAGTCATGTAATGTGAGTAAGGTCTGAAGAGAGTGACAATATTTTCAACTTACAAACAAGAAACATTTTGCTATATTGATATAGAGCTTTTCTTGTTTGATTGAAAACTAATGTATATGCTGAGACTAAAAATAGTTATCTATTTTATAGGAAAGACAGAACTTGAATTGCCAGAAACCCGAAAACGAATGGGTGATAAAGCTTCTTACGTAAATATTTATCCTTTTGCATGGAAGGATTTTCGAGCTAATGGTTATGTGACTGGTAAGTATTGATAAACAAGAATAGTACAAAATTGTCAATTTTTTTCAAAAATTCTTTAGAATGTAAAAGAATGTTTTCTGTTCATTTTGTTGATGTAACATACAAACCACAAGCTGAAAGAATTCAAAACATTTCCCTTAAATCTGTTAAGTAGAGAATAGCTGGACTGTAAACCTGTTAATTGAAACAAAAATGTTTAATAACTTCTGCCTACTAAGCTCTTCACTTCATCTTTCAATATTTGTACTTTTTATGATGACTCAAATTTTAATGCGAGTCTGCCTAAAACCGAAAAAGGTTCTGAACTTAAATCTTCCTAATAATGATCGATGTCATATTTGTAGAATGAAAAGAGGTGACTTTTAATTAATTATTCATCATTTTTCTTTTAAGGATTTGCAGAAGACTGTCCAAGCGTTGGTGCATTTACTTACAGACTAAAAGGATTTGATGCTCCACCCACTGATCATTATATGAGGCCTTTTTACATAGAAGCTTCGAAACTGTATTCGAAACAGCGCAATTATTGCCTTGGCTCAATACCTCGACATAAGGTAAGTTAATTTGTAAGAACTCGTAATCATGAGTTAACCTTTATTAGAAAACAAAACATTGGCAAAGTTATTATTTTGTTAAATATCCACATTTTGTGACCATTTTTTGGATGCGGTTTTTTAAAGAAATCATAGGAAGTTTTTAAACACAGAGAGTTGTGTGTAGTAATGGCAAACTTAATTAATTTCGATACATCGCTAAAGGGTTTTAGATGTCAATGAAATCATTAATGAGAAAACGTCAATGTTTTAATTATAATGTAAATAATTATAATAATTATAATGCTAAGTTATAATAATAAACATGCTATTTTCCTAGCCGATTTTAATAACAGTACGTAAAAGGGATATATTTTGTTTGGTTACTGACATGTTAGAAGTATGTAAAAATTATTATCGAATGTAAGGAATAAAATTAACAATAAAAGAACATTGTGTTTTGCTATCGATTTTGTGTTCCACTATTGATTCAGGCAATTACATGCCTGACAATAACATAATTCGTAACACGAACAGCTCCCAAAATTCCTCACATTGCACAGGCAAAATGGGAAGCATGATAAAGAGGGACACAAAACAAAGATATTGCTGTGGAGTTCTGCTACTCTACAACATGCTTAAACCTCTTGATTTCAACAAAATATCGACATAAAGAAAACATTGAAAGCAAAATATCAATGTTAATATTTTAATGTTTTTGGTGGAAAACATTGATGTTTTTTTGCCAACCCTAGTTGTGTGGGCATGTGTGTGTGGGTGTTTTCATGTGGGGGTTATTGTGTGTGTGGTATTTTCGTATGTGGGTGTGGGGTGTGTTTTGGGTGTGGGGCGTGTTTTTGGGTGTGGGGCGTGTTTTTGGGTGTGGGGCGTGTGTGGGGGTGATTTTTTACTTGGGCAGGGGAAAATTTCCAAAAACACTGCGGAGCCCGCACTCCGTTGCTTGTAGGTGTCGCAGCTAGCCTGTATCCACTAAAACCCCTCCCATTCTTCCGATTCCCTTCCCACGGAACCATTGTCAGCATCGCATCACGGGAGGGGCAGATCGGCTTATCACTCTATGCCAACTGATGTCACGGGATATTCCTTCGAAATCTTTCTTCTATCCGAAGCTTCTTTAAAACTTTTGCGGCATAAGTGGCTACCGAACTCCAATTCTCTTGGGACACCAGCATCGTAGTGACTGGTATCAGGAGTCACAACCTCGAGGAGGAGCCATTTGAGTACTTCCCTTTTCTCAACGAAGTGTGAACAGTGAAAGAATGCATGCTCCACATCTTCAACGAAGGCGTGAGGCGTTATCGTCCAACCGGAAACTGAGGTACGGTATCACCAGTGTCCCGTTAACAACTGGGTCAAATAACTATCCACATCGTGTTTCCTTTGGGTTCACTTCGCTTTGTCAGGAATAAGACGAAACGTCCGTCTACCAGTGGATAGACTCCATCGCCGTTGTCACTGAGCCTTCCTCTCTTCCTTCATGATGACGCTATTTGTTGCTCCCTCTCGCTTAGGTCTATACTGACTGGCCCCTTCTTGTGCCATGAGATATATAGGTGGGCATGTCAGCTATTACACACACACACACACACACACACAGCGTCATACGAAACCATGCGAAACGCCCGGGCCACTCTTAAGGCTAAATGTACCGACACTAGTTCAATTTGTCGCCACCACGTGGCAGCACCAAAATAAGCAAAATTTACTTGACCGATAACGTCTGAACAAATGGTCCGATTTTCGATCTGTAAACGGTATTGGACTCCTTTTTAAAATAGAATTTACGCTACGAAGCGAATTTACACTACTTTTTTTTCAAAAAAAATTCCAAAACTTATATATTTTTTTTTCGTAGTTCCGAGAAGAAATTAAAATATGTGGGCTTATAGCGCGATAACGGCGTGTTTCCTGAATCCAACGCCGCGTCAATCATGCAAATCGGATTAATAGGAGCGGCGTAAAGTGAAATTTCGGAAAACACCTTCCACCCTTCCCGCTCCACGCCGTTGCGTCACCCGACCCTTGTGGGCCCTCCCTCGACGCGGACGAACGGCCAAACACGGCGGCCTGCGGCGCGGGAGGCCGAACTTTCAGGCAAGCAAGATGGGCAGTCGGTTTATGTTTTCGGTCCTTTCAATCTCAATATATTTTTCTCCACGTATCAAACTAGTGATTCTCTAACACAACCAAACGGTCTTGTATCATCTGTAATAGTTGTATAAAACTATATATCTTGTTCACATATTTCAGTCTTCCCTCGAATACCATCAAAAAATTATTTGAGGCATTACTCAAAATATCGATTCCGATTTGGAAACTGATTTCAAAAATAAAATTCAAGTAATTGTGTAGATATCACCAATATTCCATGTCCTAACATCTTATTTTACGTATATTATACTTCTAAGATCTTCCGTTATCATTCCACTACCAGAAAGAATGAGCTGAGATTACGCACAAGCTCTTTTATCCCTTTTTTTAATTTATTCCCGTTCGACTTTCGTCTTTTGGGAATTTTGACGGGTACAATGTTACATACAATGAATTTACTTGGCCGTCCTCAGGCAAATGCGGGTCTCGCTATAACCATTCACTATTTTTAAAATTTCATATTAGTATAACTTGACTAAGAGAAGTTTGCTTTTATTGTTTAGAAGTGGAGGGTGTGTTTTGTGGAAAATGGTGGCGAATGATTTTTATAAATTAGGGAGGGCGAAAGAGGTTTTTCTGGCATCTGGATCTAATCCATGAAGGATAATGAACGTTTTGACTGAGATTGAATATTGGAGTGTTGGGACATGCTCTTTTATCCCGCAACTTGATTTTTTATGACAAAATGGTATTTATCTCCTTAATAGATTTCACCTGATGAATGTGTTTTTCCAAGTAAAATTGTTAAAGCTTATTTTAAAACTGTTTTCGCATGTTCGGACAAATTTGAAAAAGGGGTAAAATATCGCGCTGGCGAATGTCTCCAGCATCAAACACCATATTGTACACTGGAATAGGATAAATAGAATTCTACAGACAAATGTAGAAAACAGAAAATCTTCAGTAACTTCAAAATTTTCTTTCGCGGCACTGCCCGATGATCTCCTGACTAGAGTCCGGATTCTAATGTAATTACATATGTTTCTATGTGCTGTTCTGAAATTTGTGATCCCGGCAAATTGTTGAAATCTTAACAGATATCTAAATTTTTCGTCACATATTTTGTACATATTATGTATTTTACTCATTTTGCTTTTTTACATTTTTTTACAAATCTACCAATTTTCTTAAATTCTTTCGAAAACTATTTGGTTAATTTTGAAAAAAGTTTTCTTTTAAATTTGTTGTGATTTTTTTAGTAGTAACCATATTTTGTCTTATACTAATTCAGAAATGCCTCGCGTAAAGATATAGAAGAGAGTGCTTCAACAAATCTCTGCTCTTGAGTTTTCTATGTACATTGTTGTCATTGCTGACAGATAAATAATTCTCTTAACAAACTGTAAGTAGAGAAAGTATTTATTTAAAATTCATTTAATGAATATTTTATTGATGGAATTTCAAATTGTGAACATTTTACTTTCTTTCTCTTCTCAATCCTCTTCTCAAGCTATGAAGAGGAAGTTGTGTTCTTGTGCACCGGAAAACTCTTATTGCCGGGCCCTAGTAACGTAAAATTGGTAAAATTGTGTTGCAAGAATAATAAATTACTTCTTCTGACTTGTGGTGTAGAGAAAATGGTTATGGTTCCTTGATACATAAAAATCGATTGACGCCAAAACGTGTCTGTTCGTTTGTGGTCAACGCTAACCGTTCTGCCAATTTTCTCCAAAATTGATATTCCCCTACCTACCTGAAAGAACTAGAACATTTGGTAGTTTCAAATCAATATTTTGATTTTTGAGGGTTCTTTACATTAAGCCTCAAAACTATTTTTAAAATTTCAAAACGTCACCAAATTATTTGATTAAATTTTGTCTTCAGATAGCGTACACAACACAGAGAAATGTGCAAGTATGGTATTTGTTGACATCCCTAATTTTTAAAAAATTGCAAATGTGCAATTTTTTGGGGCGTCTTCCTACAAGTATGATATTGATGGTATATTTTTTTCCCTTACTGAAATCTGTTCTGACAGATCTGGAAATAAGATCATGTACAATTTTCGAAAAATATGAGTAGTTTCCATGCATTGCGGGGCGAGGTATAGGCCATTAAAACAATTGTAACTTTTTCTCAAAAAGAGCTCCAATTATTTTGTTTAAAGATGATAAAAAATTTTGTGCTAATCCAATTTTCGCCTAACCCGATGTATTTTTGATGATTGTGAAGGTCATGTACAGTTATTGCAAAACTGAGTAGTTTTATAGTAATTTGGGAATGAAATTGATATATTAAAAAAATTCTCAAAAACCACTACAAATTTATTCCACAGATAGAAGAGACACTTAAAAGAATTCCCATTTTCGTTGAACTCTTATCGATTTTCGAAAGTTGCAAATTTACAAATAGTGCCAGAGAAAGTATGTAATGTTGTATCATCACTAGCTTATTTGAAATTGTATTGTAAGGATACTTACACAGTGTTATTGTACTGAATATTTTCTAATGAAATTTGATGTTGCATATTGCAGGAAAATCTGATTTTACACATTTGTTATTTAGCGTTTTCCTTATATATTTATGTTCATATTTTGTGATTTCATTCTACATATTTTTCACACTTACTCATGGCATACGTTTAATAGTACGCTTAACCTGGGAACTGAGATCAGTACATTTCTTATCGCATATAGATTATAGAAAGAGTTGAGCAATATTTAAATACTTATATTTGAAATCTGTATCTGTTATGTTTTTTTAAAAATGTATTTTTGACTTTTTAGGGCATGAATTTTTGAGATATATTTAAATACATAAAATATATTTATTTAAAAAAGAAATACTTCCAATACTGTAAATACAAATAAAAAACAACAAGGGTAGTTTGTTTTTCTTGATTCTGCTAGTAAGGAAGGAAAAAGTATTGAATACTGGTAAAAATATCAGTATTTGTTCATACCTTTTTCAAATACCTGTATTCTTTTATACCTGTAAAATTTATAGGACGTCTATACTGGTATGGACTCCATAGAGGTTATGCCGGTATTAAACCGGTATTTTCAATGAAAAACGATAGCTTATCATCCATACATGTTGACAAAATAAGTTACTTTAGTTAATATCTCACGAAATATTTATTAATCAAATATACTTACATAATTGTAATTTATTGATTAAAGTATTATTACTATTTTGTGTGTGTGTGTGTATATATATAATAGAATACTCTGTTACTATTAATTAACGAAGCGTGAATGATTTTACTAATTATTTTAGAGTAAATATAATCTCCACTTCGTCATTGCACAATGTTCTTGCCCACTGAAAACTGCTCACTGCCCTCTTCCTACGCTTGGGCATATCGAATTGCCCTAGTGTAGCACGTAGCCCGCCGGAGAACTCGGCGAGATGTCTGCGGAGGTCAGGAAAGTCACGCTATCCGAACAGCTGTGTGCCAGAGGTGTGACCCTACTTCCAGGTCAGAGGGGACTGTACACTTGAGCGGGTGCTCTGGCGGCACTGGGCTAGGAAAGAAAGGAGCGCAAAATGCGGAGCAAACATTCAAAATGTGACATGACCACCTTACTCCTTTTCGAGAAAAACGCAAAAATGATGTAGCAGCAAAATTATGCAAATATTTTATTTGTACTCGATTCTTAATTATGTAATAGGGATAGCTAAATATATTGTTAATATAAAATTTAAATATCCTATGTTTGATTGAATTTTTGAGCGAGTTTCGTTTCGGTTATGTCTCGTTTTGAATGAATACGAATGACTTTGATTGAATGACAGCTGGACATTCTTGATCTGAATAAAATAAATTTTTATTGAAATTAAATTTTTGAAATTAAAAAAATTATTGAAATTAATATTGAAATTAAAAAAATTATTGAAATTAAAAAATTATTGGGAAAATTAACATTATTTTTCTTGCATCTTTTTGTGCAGCATTTTGCTCAAATCCATTATCTCAAAGTTATTAAAAAACGTATATAATTTACTTATTCAGGTAAGTAGATCCCAACTTAAAGAAATTTATTTAAATCCATTGACATGTTTGGCAAAAAAAGAGCACCTTCATTTCTCCTTCTTTTATCAAAAAACAATTATTTTTGACACATTTTTGAAAAATATGTCAGGCTTCTCTACCTTACGGTTTGAAAACGATTCGTGTTTCGTGATTTTTTTTCCTTGATTGCTCGGTAATGTCACTAACACATACATTAATTTCCACGGCTCAGAATTATTCGATGTAGGATAATATGTTCTTCTAACTGAACAGTAAATAGCGATATTGAAGTAAAGTGTTTCACATACAGAAATAACAATTTCATTTGTATTTCGTTGTCAGTAGATGACTGATTCTCTGTATTATGAAGTTATAAAAATTTCAGGTAATTGAAACGTTACTGTTTTAAATATTGCAAGTAAGGATTAGAAAAAAAAAAAAAAAACTGGAAAAGGTGCGCATTGTTTTTCTCGAGCGGCCGGGGAAAATCTGCAGGCCCGAGAAATCCAAACCCATCGGGACCCAAAACAGGAAGTCAGAGCCAATGCTTTCAAAAACCCAAGGTTTGGAAATGCCTTTCTTTTTATAGAACTTTTTTAATAATAAAAATCAAGTGTATGTATTTCTCCCTCTACAGAAACGGTAAATGACTCATTTGCTACTAACATGGTAAATAGCAATAAAATCATAAAGAGAAGAATTGTGGACATGTCACGTGTAGTTGATAAACATTATATAAGTCAAAAGATGATTCTGTAAGACAACTTCACCACAGTTATGGATGGGTTGGAGGGGAGTCAGATTAGAGTGCACATTTTTGGCTGATCTCACACAGAATTTCACATGTACGCGTATATGAAAGAACATTTTGTACATACCTCCAAAACATGAATACAATTGAGCAACAAGCAGTGCGAGGTGTTCCTTGAAGTATCATACTTAAAATATTTATAAACAATATTTGTAGTTTTTCTTCACATATTTTCCTTTGAAACACCTCGTGAAAAAAATCGCTGAACACACGACAAAGTGCTGACCATTCACAAGAAATAAGAATTACTTATTGGGCCTTTAACCTGCGGGATATGATCTGGAGACGTCGTGACGCACCTATCCGCGTCTGCAATGACGTCCTGTGCCGGCGTGTCCCTACTCGGCGCGGGGGTCGAGCGGATGCAACCGCATTCCTTAGATAATGGGCGAAGGGAGTTTCGCTTGTAGCGGGCCCGCCAGGGCAGCTGTTCTAACGCTGCGCAGGGAGTGTTTTAGAGCGAAAGAGGAAAGTTTTCAAGCTCTGGGCGCTTTGCATATGAGTGAGGAACCCAGTGACCAAAAACCTAGGACCCCCCCCGGTCAGAAACTCTGCCGTGTCAATAGGGTTTCCTCTGAGCCATCTCAGCGAAAGAATAAAAAACCCAACGAATTTCCTCCAAATGTCTGTATGATTCTACTTAAATACCGGCATTTGTTTTATGAAAATACTGGTATTTTGATGAGAAAATACCGATATAATACCTTTAAATAAAGGTATATACCTGTATAGACGTCAAATAAATGTAAAATACCTCTAAAAATACAGGTGTTTGACGCTTTATAAAAGTATTTTTAAAGGTATTTTGAATAAAAGTATAATAGAGGTAAAGGTATTTCTATACCGGTTTAAACACCTTTGCCGCTATTATTTCGGTATTCGGTCCATGGAAATAGGATGAGAACAGCAAAATGATTACAACAAAAGAAGACACAAAAAGATGGGAAGAATACACGAAATAGTTATATGAGAAGGACTTTCAAGTAGAGGATTGAATAAACATTGATGATTACGAAGATGAAGCAGAGATTTTTATAGAGAAATTGCATTGGGCGACAAAACAACTAAAACCGGGTCACCGGGTGTAAATGATATCCTAATCGAATTATTCAAAGACACAGGAAAAGAAATCATGGCGAAACTAACACAATTATGCAATGTGATCTGGAAAAGAAAAGAGTGATCAACAGATGGGAAACGCACTATGTTTATTCCATTACCAAAGAAAGGCGACAGCCGAGATTGCGCAAATAACAAAACAATTGCATCCCGCATGTTAGTAAGACAATCCTCAAAATAATTAACAAAAGATTAGAACCGAATCTCGTAAGAGACTTGACTACAACAGGCTGGGTTTAGAAAAGGAAGACGAACAAGAGATCAAATAGCTAACCTGAAATGGATCATGGAAGAAACTCGGGGAATTTCAAAAAGATACATTCATAAATCACCAGCAATAACTCCTAAACGCCCAACCCTGATTTCTCATTGAGGAGCCCAGAGTTGTTATCCTCATTTTTACTGTGTATTATTGTGTACATATGTATAATATATCAACCAAACATCTCGAAAGTGACTATGTACGCTCTATCAACAAAGTATTTAATTAAAAAAAGAAGTATACATGTGCTTTCGCGACTACTCAAGCGCGTTTGACTGCGTTGACCATGGATTAATGTGGGTGTCGCTACAAAAAATGGGAGTGTCAATACAGTTCATTGTACTTATCAAGTCACTATACACAAATGAAGATACAAAATCACGAAGCGTAGAGCAAACAGCTATTTCCCCTTCAACTTGGGAGTAAGACAGGGATGCGTTCTGTCACCAGGATTGAGGGGATACATGACAAAGGATGCATACAGAATTTTTTTTGAGAATGGAAAACATAGAGAAAATGGACATGTGCATCAAAGTTGGTGGAAGGCAAATCAACAACTTGAGGTATGCTGACGACACCACGCTCATTCCTGATAACAGGAAAGATCTTGAAAGATTAATAATCAAAGTAGCGGAAGAGAACAAGAAAGCGGGGCTTAAATAATATTTCAAGGAAACAACATTTATGTCAACTGGTAAAAAATGGAAGCCTGAACATCAACGGAGAAGTGGTAAAAATTGCAGACAAGTTAAATCTTATGAATTACAATAAACTCTGATACTGTACAGAAGAACTAAAGAGAGGAAAATTTTGGAAAACATAAAAGAAAATTACACTAATTCATAAAATATGCAGGCATATTACGTAAGACCAGGGCTTAATTTGTAAAATATTAGGTCCCGGAACGCGCTCCAAATTATTTATTAATTTAATAGAAATAGTTATATATTTATAATATAATTTAATAATTATCACTGAGGGACAGGAACGCCGTCCCCTCGTATTCCGTCAGAAATCAAGCCCTGCGTAAGACCAAAATCCAAATAATCGAGAAAATAGTATTTCTAATCCTGTTGTGTGGGTGTGAAAGCTGGACATTGAGAAACTCCGAAAAAAGGAAGATGCTTTTGAAGTATGGGCACGGAAGAAAATACTGAACGAACAATGGGAGGACAAAAAGACAAATGCCGAAAATTTGAAAAGAAAACAGAACTTTCTCTAAAAGCCAAAGCCAAAAATTGAAAATAAAACATTTTGGACATACTATGAGTCGAACAAAATCTCTAGGTTATTATGCTTGGAATGGTAGAATGAAGCGGAAAGAGCGGAAGAAAGAGATGGCGTGAGAAAGAGGGTGGCACAATGAAATAATTAAGGCTTCCAACCACACATCATCACACACAAGTGTGTTCAAGATAGAAGCTGTTGAGAATACTAATACACAATATGACAAAAGGAAAAGGCAGCTCGAGTCCCAGTGAGCAATGAACAAATTGCTGGCATCCTATTGCTGTGCATATCCAGAGGGGCTAACGAGGGATGGCTTGCGATCTATGTTCTCGTACTATTTCTCTGCGCGTCCAGAACCCGCGAAGAATTGGGACCTGCAGATGAAAGAGATTCTCACAGCCGCTTTTTGGCCGGGGCTGGAGCCGACAAATAGACATCGTCGCACTGAACAGTGTGTTTGATACCCGTAGACTTTCATGCGTACATTCTGCCATTATTAGGGAAGAACTCGCCGAATTATCGGCGCGTCCCCTCCCAGATTCGGATAGCAAGAAAAGCGTAGGCATGATGCTCAAGTAATGCAAATGCAAACCTCAATGTTCAAAATTAAAACATCTCTCAAAAACCTGGTTTAGTAACCTCGAACAAGTTCATGCGGAAGATAATTTGTTTTGACAGTGGCCGTGATTGTTAATTTATAATTACGATTTAGACAAAATGGCAGAAGATAGTTAAAAGAATAACAGCGAAACTAAGCCTGAAAACTAGCACTCAGGTCATCTCAAGGAGTCACAACTTCCTCAAATGGGTGGGCGATAGGCCTTACACCTAGAGTGCTTGCGTTGGCCGCCTCTCCGCGTACGGGACAACATATGTACGAAATGCCAGAAAAATGGGATCATCTCTTGGGTCGAAGATAGTCTACTGGATGAGGATGTCAGTGACAATCAGCGTTCCCTTTATTCGAACACATGAACTGACAGTGGTATAATGCAATATTATTTCATGTATTAACTTTTATAAAATTGTGATTATCATTCTTTTCATTCACAAACAATTATCGAAGCTTAAAACATCGATAATAAAAATCAGGTTTCATAATGTTTCATTTTTTCGAAAAATGTTCATGTGTCTATACAAAATCACTTCAATGTTGTATCCCTATTCTCGCCACCTAGATGAGATTGCCGATTTAATACTTTTGCATACTGATTCACAGTCCCTAATACGAAGTTTATCAGTGGGTCTGGTAAACCATGTTTTACTAGTATTATATTAAATGTTATAAATTTAATTGCTACCAGATTAAATGTTACTGAAAAGTGTGAACGATTTTTAGAAAAATAGAATCTCATAGTAAAGATGTAATAGTTGCCGAAATAATAACTGTATTTATCCGCCTCATAGACGGATATTCTTCTAGTGTGGTAATCCTGTGTAAGAGTTAGTTTTTTGCTTTCGTGCAATTTAATGCATTCAAAATACATAAATTGTCACAATACAATGATTTACACACATCCTTTTACATTATCATTTAATAGTTTGTACCAAAATGACGCGCCGGGAATTACTTATTCCCATCTTCAAGTTTATACAAATATAACATATTCATTTTATATCAATGTAACTTACCAAGTAAGCTGGGACATGTCATGATTCTTAATATTAGATTGCAGTGTTCGTTACAGCATTGGATTCAGGATGCATCTCGCCTGCGCGCTATTTTACCACTTCTTCAAATTTGTCCGAAAGTACGAAAACAGTTTCAAACAAACAACAACTAATTTTAATTAGCTTCGGCGATTTTACTTGGCAAAACAGATTCATCAGGTGAAATCTATCAAGGAGACAAAAGCCGTTTTGAGATCAAAAATAGAGTTGTATGATAAAAGCTCGTGCGTAATCTCGGCTCCTTCTTTCCAGTAGTGGAATGAAAACGGAAGATCTTAGACGTAAAATGTATGTAAAATAAGATGTTTGGACATGGAATATTGGTGATATTTATTTATTTTACGTCAAAAAACAGTTAAAACTGCTTATGACGTGCCATGGGTAAAAGTGAATTGTGTGCACATTTTCAAAATTCTGTGATCCCTACACTAAGTCATATACTACTTGAATTTTGAATAAAAAGAAAAAAAGAAAAAACCTCCCATGTAATAAAATCTATTTTCAAGGATCAATAAGCAATACATTTTGGGCTCTTATCCATGTTGTCCTTCGGAATAATACTTCCTGCCGACATGGAAACGATGAATTGAATAACTGTATTTCCCACAGAATTCTAGAAGAAGTGCACTGATAATGAAGTTCATTTGTCTAGAAGCCAAACAAGGGACCATCTCGGCATTTGCTCAATGGATCGGGGAAACTGGACGAAAAACCTGATCGAGATGGGGGTCATTGACCTAGAAGCTGCGATACAATACTTGTTACGTATTGTTTAGAATTATACAGTCCAATGGTAAATAATTCATTAAATAACACTTAAAATTAATGTTACTTTCCTTGTGATGCTCGTATAGTCTCTAATTGTATAGAAACAGTTATGTAGCAGAAACGATTTCACTTTGGATTTAAACTTTTCTATCGAATTTAATAGTTTAATGTCATCAAAGTGTTGTGAAATAATGTAAAAGTATTGTATGTAATTTTTTGTAATGAGCTGTTGATACTGTCACCTGATGAATATGATTTCTATGTTGAGTGTTATAGTAATAGACATCGGCATTTTCTGAAAATATATTCCTGCTCTTAAGCAATTCATTTTTGACGAAAACCAATGATTTGTAAATAGACAAGGTAATGGTAAAATTCCTAGAATTTTAATGAAGAGATGCTTACAAGAATCACGTGGGTGGAATTTGGTTATTATTCGTACAATTCTTTTTTGTAATTAAAAGTCTGGAAGCTGTAAGATGTATTTCCCCAGAATATTATGCCATATCTGAGGCGGGAATGAAGATTCGCGAAATATACACAACGAGCGGTATGAAGGCTGACTGAATTTGCAAGAATTTTGAACGCGTAGCATAATGAACTTAATTTTGTGTTCAATTCATTTAAATGGACGTTTTATCTAAGGTTAGACGGAATTGAGAGACCTAAAAATTTTGTTGCCCTATCATCAGTCAATGGTACACCGTTCATTTTCAATGGAGCACAGAATGGTTTATTTGAAATGGAAAACTGCATTTAAACCGTTTTGTTTTCGTTTACTACTAATTTGTTATTTCGGAACCAATTTGAAAATCTGATATTGTACTATTTATCTACACAATTAGTTGAATTTTCTTTTTGAAATCAGTTTCCAAATTGGAATCGATATTTTGAGTAATGCTTCAAACAATTTTTTGATGGTATTGGAAGGAAGACGAAAATATGTGAACAAGATATATAATTTTATACGACTATTACAGATGATATGAAACCGTTTGGTTGTGTTAGAGCATCACTAGTTTGATACGCGGAGAAAAATACATTGAGATTGAAAGGAACGAAAGCATAAATCGACTGTCCGTCTTGCCTGTCTGAAAGTTCGACCTCCCGCGTCGCAGGCCGCCGGGTTTGGCCATTTGCCCGCGTCGAGGGAGGGCCCACAAGGGTCGAGTGACGCAACGGCGTGGAGCGGGAAGGGGGGAAGGTGTTTTCCGAAATTTCACTTTATGCTTCATCTATTTATCCGATTTGCATGATTGACGCGGCGTTGGATTCAGGAAGCACGTCGCCATCGCGATATACGCCTACATTTGTTAATTTCTTCCCGGAACTATGAAAAAATTAAAAGAAAACTTGTTTGGAAATCTTTTTTGAAAAAACGGCTTCGTAGCCTAAATTCTATTTTAAAAAGGAGTCCAATACCGTTTACAGATCGAAAATCGGACCATTTGTTCAGACGTTATCGGTCAAGTAAATTGCCTGTGATAGTGCTGCGATCTATTAATTTTTCCAATAAGTATTTTTCGGTACATTTAGCCTTGAGGCGGACCTTCTGTACACTGACTGCACCGTGGGCGTACGACTGGGTCCCAAAGGCATCAGACCAAATGGGGGGGGGGCTGCGTAGAGCAGCATAGAGACAGTGGCCTCCGGTTACATTCCCTTGGACTCCAGACGTTAGGCATAATTCGTGAAGGCGGAGGTATGCGATTTCCTTTCTCGCAGACTATACGCAAGTGTTCGTCGAAATGCAGTCTCTCGTGTATCTGGACTCCTAGGTATCTTAGAGACTGCTGGGTGGCTATTTTACTCACCCCCACATTGAGAGTAATACCCTTTCACTTTTCTGCCTGTCAAGACAGCCTCCATTTTCTGCTCGGCCATTTGGAGCCCCATTGACATTAGCCACTGCCGGATCGTAGCCACAGCCCCGTTGGCCACCTGCGTGACCTCTTCAGTATATTTGCCGACCACTATCACCGGAACATCGTGAGCAAATCCAATTGCCCTAGCGCTTTCTGGCAGCTAAAGCTTCAAAGCTGAGTCATACATAATATTCCACAAGTACCGAGCCTTGCGGAACACCACCCGAGATACCGTGGGTATTTACTCTGGTCTGTGTTTCGTAAAATAAAGCCCTTTTCTCAAAGTAGCTTCATTCTATTGTCATTATGTAATTTGAAATCCCCATTTTTTTTACCGCAGCAAGTATGGAACTCCACCTTGCCGTATTAAATGCGTTCCTGACGTCGAGGGTGACAATAGCGCTGTATTTCTTTGCGCCTATTCTTTATCCTTTGCCCTTAATAGCTTTGCGTGCGATGTCGATGACGACCGTGCACTCTCGATGCGTGCACTGTGAATCTCGCCTTCCTGAAGCCATACTAATTATCAGACAGTCCCTCTGTGTAGGCTTCAGTCAGTTTGCAGATCAGCTGTGACACCTTGCCAGCAGTATCCAGTAAACATATAGGCCGATGTGGTGAGGGGTCGGTAGGTAGCTTATCGCCCTTTCGAAGGAGGGCCAGCCGTTGTTACTTTCAACGACGGAATCTTTCCTCTTGAACGCGCACATTTTATACCTCAAAGAAAAGATCTGGTCGGGTATTAATAGCGATATTCGGTACTCCATCCAAACTGGGGGCTTTTCAATCTTGAACCTTATCGCAAGCCTTTGACAGTTCGTCCAATGAAACCGCCGGAACCTCGTGTAGATCAAGTGGCTCCATAGGGGGCAACACATCCCTCTGATGAAACACGGTAGCAACTATCTTCCCCAAAAATACTGGGCACGTCAGGGGGTGTCCTGGACAGAGCCTTGAGCCTGGCCGTAACCACGTTACACGGACGAACCCATGGGTCAGATCCACATCGTTGCTTAGCTTTTTCCAGTAGCGATCCTTGCTAACCTTAATAGCTTTTTGTGAAAGCTCTTCTGGCCCCTCGAGGCTTTTCATCGTTGACGCATCACAAGCGTTAAAGATCCTCTTAATTCCAGTTTCCACCATATCCTCAGAGTTTGCGACCAGCATACCGTTTCCCTCCATCATGGCAGCGAAAGAATCGCGATCGAACGTCCTGTGGTTCCAAATAGCTCTCCTATCCCTTACAGAATTTAACCTACACTTCTCCCTCACTTCATATACAATTATTATGGTGGTCGCAATGTATATGAAGTTCGCTAACCTCCCACGCCATTATCCGTCTAGTAAGGCTATCACATGCGAATGTCAAGTCAACGATGGAGATGCCACCGTTCATGGCAAAAGATCGGGCTGTTACTGGTGTTGCAGAGGTAGACGTCCAAACTTGCAAGACTGTTCAGGAGAGCCATCCCACGTTGGTTCGTTACCCTGTTGCCCCCACTCAGTGGCCCATGCATTAAATTCCCCAGGAATAATAAAAAGAGGCCTTCGTTCTCTCGCATCGTCCGATAAACTGTCGAGTAACGCCTTGAACTCCTCAAGCTTCGCACTGGGTGTGGCATAATCACTACAAAAGTATATACAGAATCCCTTGCTCCTGGTGAATCCATCCCCTGGGACTTGCATACCTTCCTGGACTGGACTATTACCACAAATCCACCGCAGCTTGATTAGACGCGTCCGAAACCCATTGGAGACCAGTTATATTCCGGTATTGCTCGCACAGGATCGCGACGTCTCTCTTCAGCTCGCGCACCGCCTGGCTGACGAGGTCCTGCGTCGCCTCGCAATGATTAAGATTGAGCTGAAGAACCCTCATTGTCATTTCTCCAACTCCGTTCCACCTTCTGTAAAGCCTTTCGGTAATCAGGGCTACCAGTTACATACGTCCCTTGACAGCGGCAACAATTAGGAGGTTTAGTACAGGTCTCGTCAAAATGCCCTCCACTGCATCTATTGCAATTCTTTGAACTGTCAGGCCCTTTACAATTTCAAGCTAGGTGCCCAATAGCCCAGCACCTGTAACACCTGGTAACAAGGACCTTCTCCCGAATGCGGCACCTAACCCAGCCTAAACGAATTTTGTTCATTCGAACCTCTTTTCTGACTATAGCTGATCCACTCGCAAAAAAAAACATCATGGCGGACGTACCTTTGGTGAAATCTCGGAGGCTGTCCCACCCTGCGGCAGCTGAGATTTCCCCTCTCGGCGATAAGGAAGCGCGTAGGCGACTGCGAGACGCAGCGATCGCACTGACCGTCACTCGTCATCACTGCCCTCGTCAGAAGAACTCGCACTGCCAGGAGTGTCCAAAGAAATGACGAATTCATCAATGTGTTGGTCTATCACGTCTGAATTATATGTCGTCTCTATTCCCTGCACATGCTCGCAGCATTTCTTCCATCGTTCAGCAGTGTATTGTGCAAACACTTCTCTGTAAAACGTGTTCTTTTCTTTTAAGGATGCACCAATTGTTTTTGCTGCCACGCGCCCTTTTATAAATCCCCAATCAAGTTATTTTGGATTTTGATCTGGATGGTACGGTGGAAGACGAGAGGAATGTGGCCATGTTCAATGATTGATCAACGACGTATCGTTTTTCAGTGGTCACACTTTGAATGATTTGTAATAATTGGGCTTTTGTGAGTGATGGATCAAATGCAACCCCATGGTTATTTAGCCATTGTACTATATCTTTTTTCAAAAAAGGAGAGTTTGGTTTTCGGTCAATTTCGGTACAATGGTACTTTGCGTTGTCCATTACCACAACCGAGGCACGGGGCAACCTTATCAGGAACTCTTGTTGAAACTTTCTGCATTCATTGACGTGTGATAATCTCCTCTTTTTGTTCCGAGAATATCAAGGCATCATCGACAAACGCGTCTTCACCTCCTCCATGAACAATATTTAATCTTTGTCCTTTGCCTATTCTTGTTGTAACTCCAATTTCTTCCTCAGACTGCCAACACGATGTTACACTATGTGATGCCTGAATGTACGTTGCGTCGATATATACTGTATGAAACCCTTCTTCTCTGTACTTACGGATTTCTTGTAAGTAACGCATACGCCATGTCTCAATATCGGGGCGTTTAATAAGAAGTTTTCTATTGGACTGGCATCTTTTCCATTTCCCCCCTCCGTAACATGAGCTGTTTGGTCGCTATTCACAGGCGTACCAGACCCCTGAACTGTACACTGTGTTCCCTCAAGACTATTCATGGTACCCGTGCGTAGGCAAAGAACCTATGATACTCACCGAAGGCGCCGACGTCCGGAGTAAGAAAGGTCACTGTCTGGCAAAGAGGGGTCACTGGCGGGCAAGTTGTAGGCACGGGGCATAGCCGCTGGGCGCCAATGAGGGGCTCTGGGGAAAGACGTATGTAAAAAGTCACTGGGGGCTATGCCACTAGGGGCAAGGGTCATGCGACGGCGATGCAAGTCATGCGGCCTTCTGACTCGCCTACCTTCAGAACGCCTTTCACCATACCACACTACCAATGTCCATTTTCTGCCACTACGGCGCCCAGAGGCGGAACAGAGGTGACGCAAGCGATGAAAATGTTAACCGCGCGTACCAGGGACCGACAGCAAGGACTCAGCTACAGCCTGAACGCGCCGTATAGCCCGGGCGGCATATACGGAGCCATCTGCACAAGTATTCGGCACCGCGCTTCCCTGATTGGCCTGCGGACGCGGAGCACGAAACCGCGCGAAATTCTTATGTTCTCTTTCTACGGAAGTGTTGAAGGTTCGTTTTAAGTGCTGTTTTGTCATTTTGGAAACTGCATATATACTTTTATTTGTATTAATTTTTATTGTTCATTTTTGTTATTCAGTTTTATTTAATTTTATTCCTATTAATACACATATAATTGTTCATTGACACATAGGTGAATCAAGGATTTTAATCTGTTCATGTCCCAATATTTGTAATGGACCATTAAAAAAAGTTTAGTTTTAGAGGAAGGAAAATTAACAAAAACAAAGGAGGCGGAAAGGTTGATGAAAACAAGTTTTCTCAGTATTATTTCCAATTTTGAGCAAAATTAAAATAAAATTAACTTAGATTGAATATTGAAAATTTTATTCAAATATCTACAGAATTCACATTTTGTATACATTTTTATATTATTATAGTATATTGTAATCTTATTGAAGGTAATTTTTAAAAATATGAATTTTTTTAAATGTTTAGTTGAAATCTTTAAAATCTGCACATACACATAAAAATGCAATTAAGTGATCATGTATTTCATCAAAAAAAAAAACATAAAAAAATGACGATAATGTAAATATGATTCAGAGTGACTAAGAGACTTGGCCTAATCAAGGCCCTAGTTTTGATCAACAGTAGCGCACAGTGCTTTCTGTAGGATTTGTACGACCACTGGCAGAATCTTCTTCACAAATATCCTCATCTAATTCAAGAAGGGTCTGATGATATTTGCATGATTCTGCAATACTCATTCTCATTTTAAAATATTGAAGGAAAACCTTTACGGATATCCTACTGTTTATCAATAAATTCTATTAAAATTCATTATATATATTGAATAATTTTTATTTTAATTAAATTATTGGATTAATTATGTTTAATTTTTAACATTAAAATTAGTAGTGTTACAGATAATTACAGTAATTTTAATAGCATTCTCAAGTTTTTGATTATAAGTTATAAGAAGCCATAGATGTGTTATTAAAATTAAATAGTTAATTATTTTTGTTTAATTAAGATACTTTTTTGTCATTTTTCATTTTTATTGATTCTTTACTTTTTTCTTTTTATCTAATTTTATATTTCTTAAGGGGTTTAGTTTGCTAGGCAGAAGAAAGATAAATTTTCGTAAACTCAATTTTCTTACACTGCACTGACAAAAATCTCGAATTGTGTTTGGGGATATATAAATGGACCGTCGAACTCACGGTTTCATTCTTTGATTAGCTCCAAGAGTTAATTGATACGCCGGATGTTTGCTATCCTAAACGTCTAATTGCGCGTCATTACGTGGGAGAAATTTCTACGAATACACTGGGCCTAAACTTGTAAGCACCTGCGGTTTGATTCCGAGAATGCCGTGTGCGTACACTACGTAACCTAAATTCAGAAAAACTAAATTCAATTCCTCTACGGGACGAGGCACACAATGACAACAATCGCAAGTAGCCCCAGTTTTGAATGAATTCATGGTTCCTTGGAGAATCGAGGATATCAGTTTTAGAACTACTATTATAACTCGAAATTAATGTTCACGTCTTCGCAAATACTGTTGTGGCAAAGTTCTTTGAAGCCGTATCAAGACATCTGTAATTTAAAAACAATGTAAACAAATCGAAAATCCCACCTACATTAATAAAGACATATTTTCTTCTTGTGTATGCAGTGTTGTTTTATTTTTACAGACAATGTAGCTGAACAGCCAGCATTTTTAGAAAGTTCTATTTTTCTCTCCTACTTCTTTTCTGTGATGACTAGGAAACGGAATTTATTGTAATAAAAAAGCAAAATATGTACATATGTATTTATTTTTCTAAAATACATAGGAAAAAATATAAAATATGTGAAATAAAAATTCGTTATAATGTTTAAAATGCCATTCTTCAAGCATTGTCGAGCAGATCTTAACATGGATTCAGAGAGGCTGAAAGAAAGTTCTACATCTACAGAAGCAATTATTCGCTAGTTTCATCCGAAGTATTAATACTTTCGTAGTATCTACAATGTTGTTTACGAGGAGCCGGCGCTCAAGTGAATAATACCGTGTACCCTGTGATAGACAGAGAGGGGGGGGTTGAAGGGAGCATATGCTGCCCCCCCTGCCGGACAGAAAAGCGATAAGACAATGATCTGAAAAATATTTGCTTTATCGAGTTACACATGGGGTCCATGAAACACGAGGAGTAACGACGTGGTTGAAGTTCCTTCTGTTTCACTCCTCCGCTCCTCCAGGATCCCAAGTACATTGTTTCCAAGAAGCAGAAAGCGCGGGGAATAAGTTTGTCAATTAGTAGCGGTCCGGCGTTAATACGAGCGCATTGTATGGCTTTGCAAAATTTCAGTAACATATTTCGAACGCGCAAGTGAAATGTTCATTTGCGGCTTATAAATATATTAAAATGTAACGAAATAGATAGAATATGTAAAAATGTGTAATTACACCAAAATATATAAAAATATGTAAATTAAAAATGGTCTCAATTCGTTCAGAATGCGTTGAGTCTAAAAAAGTTAAGCGAATGCATGTATCTGTTCCTGTAAAAATATGTATTGACATGAAAATCCGTTCCCTAATGATGACATATAGAACGATATTTACTATAATAAAATAAAAACATAAGGTATATTTTTGTAAACTTACGAACAAACAATATGTTTTCATGATTAACATTCCATTTCGTGTGGGAGATCTTCGCGTATTCCTCTACCCAATTGTCAATGTCTTCAATTTGACTTATTGCACTTCATATGACAGTTTCTTCATTATCCTTTACAACTTCGTAACCGTAATTGCTTGGAAAGAAATATAATTTAGTTTCCTAGTTCCCATTTATTCATATAAAACCAAAATATAAGTTTAAGTACTTACTGACAAAACACGTTGGATTGTTAGTTCCCATAATGGAAATGACTAATATCACAGCTGATGTCCGAGGAAAACGCACAGTCGGTTGCTTCGTCCGCGTGTTCGCGGAGTCCACGTGCACTGACGCTCGCTGTGGCTCTGCAGGGATCCGTGGAAGAAGAACAAACGAATTTTGCGCGGTTTCACGCTCCGCGCCCGCTAGCCAGTCAGGGATGCCAAATGCCGAATACAAGTGCAGCTTGCTTGCATCTTATATGCACCCGGACGCCTGTAGCCCAGGTGGCAACGCCGTCAGCTACTCCGCTCGCTGATGCCGAGTTGGAAGAGAAGCAGTGGCGGCGAGATTTAAACTAAATACAGCTACAGTTAATGACTATCGCGAAGATGCGTGAAGCTGCACTCCCTGCTTTTTCAAGCAACGGAAGCAATAGGCCGCGATGGATCAGACTAGTTTCCCTACAATGTGCACTTTCTACCTTAACAACTGTTCATTGGAAACGACGCTTTTACCGGTGTGCCGTACAACTTTGCTATGAAAGTAGCTCTAACAATAATACAAAAAATAAAACTATTATCAATAAGAATAACACACACTGTTGAAACTACGTTAATCTACAGTTAAATATGCTTTCAAATTATTAGTACAGCTCTAAGAGCGCCGCATCAAAAATCACTATCTCCGATATCTCCATCTGGAAAACGTTCCTAACACAAACACATGATCACTGACACGTTCTGCATCTATTAAACCGCTCGATGGAAAAAGTACACTGAATCCCGGAATTACCGCAAATTTCGTCGGACCGGCAGAAAGTCGCCACTGTTGGGAACGTTTACGTATCTGTGTGCGCGTTAGCTTATGAAGTAGGCCTACGTATAAATAAAATGTTTTACATATTTTTACATAGCATAAAAATGAATAAAATTGTAGTTTTAATCTTTAAGTTTGACTTGTCCCACACAAAACAAACTGAATTTCTTTGAACCATATTCATAATGATTTGAAATTTAACTTTCATTTCTAGGTGATGATGAATTATGTTCACGATTTCTTCAAAGTCTATAGAGACAAACCAAAGTTCATGTTTGCCTTTCATGGGGAGTTATCTCATGACTCATTTAATAGGATCGGTGCAGCAGATGAAGATATGCAGCAGTGGTTACAAACCTTACTTGAAGAGGGCCATTTGAATTCGACTCTGCTTATTGTCATGAGTGATCATGGGCATCGGTAAGTACTTTGCTTTAGAATATTGTTTTTCTGTGATTCATTAAGTCATGTAGTTGGGAATATTGTATTTATTAAATCTATGTATTAAAATATGAGTGTAAAAGGGAGAGAAAAAAACTCTCAATTTTCAACGATTAGAACATAAAATATTAGAATGAACCACGAGTCAGACTTATTGCTGCGAAATTGAAGTTCAATATTTCTGCAATCTCGTATTGTAAAAAATAAATAAAATGAGAAAGGAAAACCAATTGATGTTTTGATTGGTAAATGCAGTTTTTCATACATAAATTACCAACACTTTTTACATCATGCTGTAGTATGGGATCTCTATTTATAAACTGACTGAAGTTTGTTTCAATGTCCTGTGTTTGTTTAATTGCAACTAACAGCTTTATTGACCCATAGGAGCGCCGGGCTCCCCAGGCGGGCAAGTAGCTCGTGCGGGCGCGGTGTGACGTGTCTGATCTAGAGTGTCTCTGGTAGCTCTGAGGATTATGGGGGGAAATGAGTGCGGAGTCAGGGGAAGTTGCCTGTGCCCGTAGGAGCGCCGGGCTCCCCAGGCGGGCAAGTAGCTCGTGCGGGCGCGGTGTGACGTGACTGATCTAGAGTGTCTCTGGTAGCTCTGAGGATTATGGGGGGAAATGAGTGCGGAGTCAGGGGAAGTTGCCTGGGCCCGTAGGATCGCCGGGCTCCCCAGGCGGGCAAGTAGCTCGTACGGGCGCGGTGTGACGTGTCTGATCTAGAGTGTCTCTGGTAGCTCTGAGGATTAGAAGGGGAAATGAGTGCGGAGTCAGAGGAAGTTGCCCGGCCCCCGTCCATCTGTCTGTCGGTCAGTTTCTCTCTTTCTTTTTTCTTTCTTTCTTTCTTTTTCTCTCTCTTTCTTTCTCTCTTCTCTTTCTCTCTTTCTCTCTCTCTTTCTTTCTCTCTCTCTTTCTCTCTCTTTCTTTCTCTCTCTTTCTTTCTCTCTTTCTTTCTTCTTTCACTCTTTCACCCTTTCTCTCTTTCACTCTTTCACCCTTTCTCTCTTTCACTCTTTCACCCTTTCTCTCTTTCACTCTCTTTCACCCTTTCTCTCTATCTCTCTACGAACCTACCGAGAGCGATGGCTCAGAGCATAAACTGATGTCACTGCAGTCCATCTGACCGGGAGGTCCTAGGTTCGATTTTCGACTCAAGCTTGTCAGCTAGGTAAAATTCTGTCGCTATCTGGAGGGGAATTGTAATGGCTGGCTGCTCTGATCGATATTTTTTCGTGGTTTTCTGCGATAAACACCAATCGAATGTCGGAAGTACCCTAACAGTCGGGCCACGTACTACGCGCCATCTACGACATGCCAGGAGGACGGTCGGGACGTTAGAGCAGGCAGGGGTGGTTCCCCGCTGGTTGTGGAAAACCCTGCTAGTTGTGGGTAGGGCGGCGGCGTATCCCGCCATACAGCGAGGGAAGACCACTACCACCTCTCTCTCTCTCTCTCTCTCTCTCTCTCTCTCTCTCTCTCTCTCTCTTCTTCTCTCTCTCCCTCGCCTTCTTTCTCTCTCTCTACCTCGTCTTCTTTCTCTCTCTCTCTACATCGTCTTCTTTCTCTCTCTCTACATCGTCTTTTCTCTCTCTCTCTACATCGTCTTCTCTCTCTCTACATCGTCTTCTCTCTCTCTACATCGTCTTCTCTCTCTCTACATCGTCTTCTTTCTGTCTCTCTCTCTCTACCTCGTCTTCTCTCTCTCTCTCACGCACTCTCTCTCCGTCTTCTCCCTCTGCTCGCATCTTCCCACTGAACCAGTTCCCTGCACTACAGACTATTGCTTGGTGGTCACCGAGACTATAGCATTAGCTGCCCCCCTCCACCACCAATGAATCACCCACAAATGTTTCGTCCCTAATGGATCCCACAAGCCTTCTGCGAAACATTTGGTACTTCCGGTGTTAGCCAAGTCTTCATTCTGTGGTGAGAAAGCATCCAGGACAGCGCGTCTTCGGATGTTTATCTCAGGGTTGCTTCACCCATTTGTCCAAGTACCTGCGATTAGGCCCGGATTGAACACGGAACGGATAGAGAGGCCGTTCCGGAGCTCCCCAAATTCCAAAAATGGCACAAAGGAAGCCCCAAGAAGAACAGAGACAGAAACACCGAAAGGAATAAAGGAAACAGAAGTGGAAAGGACGGTCACGTGCTACATTTTCTCTCTCGTTCTCTTACACGAGGCAGGCTACATCGGATTATGGCCCACGAGAAACAAAACTACGTCGAGAATACGCTCAAGAAAGAAGCGTTTGGACATTTTCGTATTCAGTGAACCTTGCTTCAAGCAGTTTTACTGATAGAATCGTCCCTTCTTAAGCGTATTATCGGGTGCACGGTGTAAGAAATATTTCTTGTGCCATGATCGTGTGTATATCTTTTCAGATATGAGCAATCGGATCGTGTTATACCGTGTGTATCGGTCTTCGCTGAACGAATCAACGCTAGTCTGCTTGTACGAGTCACTTTTCACTTTAAAGGCTCCCAGAGACCAACGCGGAAGATCCGCATCCTATGCGGAATGGCCGCAGCGGAAGTTTCACGTCACGCGTTGTCTTATGAGCACATTCAGACCTCCGCGGCAGGCGTGCGTCGCGGCGACGGCTTGGCGTTTAATCAGCGGCGGATTTTGTAACGCAGTCGGACGCGTTTTTCCGCTGCCGCTCGAGTTTCTTGGAAACAGTTGCAGCTTGTAGGGTAGTGCCGGTGTGCAATGGCACCACCAACAAAAAGGAAACATTTTACCACAAATGTATGTATAAAATATCGTTTCTTCAAAATGTGTTCTTTGTATGTAATTCATTTGAACGAGCGCTTAGTCATTTGTTGCTCTATCAATACTTTCAAACGCTCAGGATGCAATGCCATCTGCTCTACGAATTGGCACCATCTCGGCCCATTTGACTGTGTATAAAGATCTCTATGTTTGTTTGTATGCGTCCCTAAAGGATGAGACTGTGCCACGAGCACATCCGAAGTAGTTCGCGTCCTGTTTGATAGAGTGCACCAATCTTCATCGAGCAAAGTATCTCGCGCACCGGATAACCCGATGCCCTGGTACGTTCCTTGTGTTATGCCTCATTCACAATGCAAACTTAAACGTAACGTAAGCCGTAAACGTATGCAGTAAACTTTTCACGTAAAAACGAGCATTCACAATTGCAAATGTAAGCCGGAACGTAGGTTTTACCTGAACCAATCAGAATTCAACATATTGATCGATGCGTTTCTAGCTTTTTTTTCGACTCTCCTATCGATTTCACCTTTTGCATTTGCGAGCAGCTGTTGCGCCCCTACCTATTTAGGTTATATGCGAGCTGTGAGCTTTAAATTGTGTACCGCAAATATATTTAACGCCACGTTCAGATTTTGTCATGGAGAGAGATTTGGGCGTGCAGCTTGTGCTGTTGCAAGCTTCTGCAGCATTAATTTTAGGGGCGCTTTATTTAAAAAGGAGGCGCTATATTTGCCATTTCGAATCACTTCGCAACTCGTACCAAAACTCCACAAACTTCTCTGCTCTACCTTTCAACTATACACACCAACGCACACCAATCCCCACGCATAAACAAGAATCGATTTGGAGTCGACCTTCCTTCTCGCGGATTTTGTTGTGCATTTGTTTTTTTCATGCTGCTTTCTGATTGGTCTTCGGTAGAATTTCGACGTAAACTTAAACGTAGAAGCTTGGAGCTTGCGAGCTCTTAAGTTTTTACGTCTCACGTCTACGTTTACGTCAAGGCATTGTGAATGATCTCGCTTTATAACCCATTTCTAGGTTTTGCGGCTACGTTTCGGTTACGTTTAAGTTTGCATTGTGAATGAGGCCTTACGCACATGGAGAGGCGGCATACACCGTGGGGGTAAGGCTTCCCCTCTTCTTCCCGTACCCTTCTTCAGCGAACTTACGAACCTGTGACCTCTTGAAATTACTGTGGGCGCTCAGGCATTCAGGCTGAGCATTTTTATTTGTTGATATTATTTTTAGTTTGTTTTCAGTTTCATCTTCATTATAACTTAATAAACAGTCATTGTCAAATTAAATTTTATTGCCCACGAATTTGATTGTAGAGTTTACTAAATCACATTTAAAACGTCGCATCGATGTTTACAAACATAGATGGTTTTGATCGATGCTTTATCAACATCGATGTTTTAATTTTTAAACGCCGATAATTGGTAATATTGATATTTTGTTATCAATGTCGCGTCACTAAGGAGTTTGTGCACGTTTAAGCGGGTAGCAATCGACTGCAAAATCGATATTCCGCGCATGCTCAGATACGCGAAAGTTATGTGAAGTTTAAACTGCGCATGTGAAGAAGAAAATGCTTTAGATTGCTTTAATGTTCGAGTGTGCACAAACTCCCTAGTAATTGGCACCACCAATAAAATTCCGCACCAGCCGCCACTGTGTAAAGTCCGCCCGTATTCAGGAGTCTTGTCCCCCCTCTGGGTCGAGCGTCCTTGTCTTCGCGCAGAACTCTGGTGCTCGAGTTTCGCTGTGGAAACCAAGGCGAAGACTCGTCAGGTGTCGAATATTTTCAGCTTGCCAGTAAATCTGACACGATTGAACGGTGAGAAAAAACACTTCTAATTGTGTTCACTAATTGAATGAAATTTAAATAACATTAACCTTCCATTTTTTAATCTTTTTTTTTTTTCTTAAAATTTTGTACATTTTACTAATGAAAAGAGTCAATGAGCGAGTGCAATAAGAAGTTGTTCTTCAGCTAAGATAGCTTCATGATTGTCAAGTGTCAAATTTTCCTATGCCTTGTGCGATCAGATTCAAAATTCCATTAAAACAGTCACTGGTCATTCTAGTAAATTAAAAGCGTTTCTCGGTGTGGCATCAAGGTGTGAAATTCTCTGTAATTTTTCCTTTCTAGTTCAAAATAATGGACAACTTTCTACGTTTTCTAAAGAGATATTAACAATTTGAGGAAAAATCGTAAATAAAGAAGGAAAAGTGCCATACCGCATGTGCTCAGAAAACGTACTATGAATAAAACTATAAGGCTTTTCTATTCCCTGCATGATTAGAAGCGAGCGCATCGTTACTGTCGAATGAAATCTGCCATCAACCGCTGACTCAAAATTGACAGTACTGTGTGAACTGTCGTGCGAATTCCGCCGCCGCGTCTAGCGCGGAACTTTCCGCGCCATTCCTGCTGCGGATGTTCCTCGCCGATCTGTGGAAGCCTTTACTTCTGGGCGAGAAGCTTGGTGATGGGAGACACTGCGCTATAAATTCATCGAATTTTTCGTAACAGCTATTGTCCTTGCTACCTTGCCTTGCCTGCTCACGAGAAAGAAATCCCATTCCAACGCGGGATCTCCACGTTGGATTGGCGTCCCGTTTTCCTTCTTGGATCAGTGAAATTGAGTACTCACCGGCGCGATTTGCGAGTCTGATTTGATGACTCGATATCCACTCACTGGACTGCTGTCTCTCCTTTCTCAATGCGTCCGACTGGCTCAAACTGGATTGTCACGATACATTGGTGCAGCTAGTGCCATATCGCCATATTATTCTGTATTCGTACCATGCCCTCCTCTCCTGGTTAGAGATTTCGTTCAACTTTTTTTTATTTGGAATAAATTGATTTAAATATTTATGTTTGAATTATATATGTAATTACAGTAAACCCATGTTAACACGTATTCCACGGGGCTGAAATAATCGGTGTTATTGTTATAAAAATTCGTGTTATCAGATTTGTTTACATATATCCTTATTCCTACGTTTCTTGGCGGGACCCAAACTTTGTTCGTTTGACGACGAATTTCGTGTTAAGTGAGCTCATGCTAACGAAGGTTTACTGTATCCAAGAAAATAATATTGTATAGTGTCAAAAATATTAACTACAAAAATAGTATTCAGTATAATAACAAACTACAAATACTCCAGTCACCGAAACAATAGTACATTATGAAATGGATGTAATGATGGGTATTAATACACGAGTGTGATATTACGATACGAGCATTGTAAATTTCACACGAGTGTATTATTGTATATTTGAGTATTATATCTTCAATGAAGTAAAAATTGTTCATTAGCATCATATGATATCCTCTGTATTAATTTGTATTTTTTAGGATTGAATACTGTATGTATTATTTACAGATGGTACCACAAATGTTTAAATGCGCTTTTGTTTTTGTTTGTTTGTTTCTTTGGATAGATTTACTGAGATTCGTAATACTCAGCAAGGCAAACAAGAAGAGAGACTACCAATGTTTTCTCTGATATTCCCTCAGTGGTTCATTCGAGCTTACCCTGATGCCGTCGCAAATTTGCGTCGAAATATTCAAAGACTTACCACACCTTTTGACATTTATCCAACTCTGCTCAATGTTCTTCATTTTGAAGGTACTGGACATGGTGATATTAAGAACAGATCAATAAGTTTATTCAAAGAGGTAAGTGCCAAAAATGTGCTGAATATTCTGAGTGCATATAATTAGTTGTATTTATGAATACTTTAACACATTATTTTTTATTAATTTAACATAAAAAATAGGTAAAACTGACACACAATGGGAAGAATTGAAATTTTATTTATTTAATTTATAAATTCATGTTATTTGATTAATATTAATTATATTGATTGACATTACTATGTTAAAAGAAAAGTTTTTTTTCAGTGGTTCTTGTTTGAAGTTCATCTTTCACTTCAAAGATTTAAATAGAACATGGACAAAAGAAAAATTTATGCAAAGAAACGTCTGGTAGGAAAAATATTGATTAGGAGAAATTTAATATGTATGTCTTCTTAAGAAGTGATAGTTCATATTGAAACATACCCCTAACTGCTACAATTATTGGGCGATTCGTCGTAACCCGTTTCCAAATTTCTAATAACATGGGCGCCAGGAAAAACGTTACGATAATATTTTAACTATTATTACTCTGATAAAAAACTGAATATTATCCCGCTAGCTGGGTCGATGGGTCACGTCATAAATAATCGCTATTATCTATTAATAGCCGATTACCCGATCTGCCATCTATACAGAACGGCGAGGAATCTGAAAACAGAGATTTGATCTAGCTACTTATTGATTGGCTTGAATTGGCCAATGAAAATCATTTTATCTTTCTTTCAAGAGAAACTTAATGTTTATTTCCTATCAAATGCAGCAAATTAAAATGTAAAAAATTATATTGAGAAACTCTTAGTCATGACCTGGTTCGAACCTTATACGGCGATTCTGGTCTTCGCGTGCTCTTGATTGGTGCTACCTCGAAGAACCGCTTTCCCTTCCCTTTTCAAGCTCCGAAGTCCCGAAGTCCAATTACCACGAATCTTCTTCTCTTCCTTAAAAATGAACACCGCCGATTTGCGGCGGCGATGGTGTAGCGGTTAGCGTATCGGACTGCTATACCCAAGTTTGCGAGTTCAAACCCGATCGAAGCCGTGGATTTTTAAAGGCGAAAAAATCCTTCGTACGCCTTCCTTCGGAGGGGAAGTAAAGCCGTCTGTCCCATGTTAGTACATTTACTGCATGTAAAAGATCCTCAAGCCTAAATGACGCCTCTGAGCTAAATTCAAATCGCCTGTTTCGTCGCCCAAGTAATACCTTCTTTTTCCCATGACTGGTGAAAGGAGTATAACGAAATTTGCGTGGTCAGACGGAAGAGCAGGCCTCATGGCCTGAGTCTCGCCACGTAAAATAAGGCAAATTCAATTCAATTCAATTCACCGCTTCGCACCACTCAAATATTTGTTCCAGCTCCACTATATTATGTCTGATGCCCGTTCTCGCCGTATCCAGTGCTTTTATGATTACACCGCAAAACAAATCTCTCAGTTCTATCTTCCGTTTATAGCAAGAAAATAGGCAAAGTCCGGTATCGTTTGTAAACCGCATACATTTATAAGTTCAAGAATGATTAGAGTTCACTCACGAAAAAACTCCGTCTTATTCTTCAAATCTAGCATATCAATATTCCTCTATTCTCCAGGAAAATATTCAGAGTCCGAATATGTCCCTCAAGTCCGATTCTTGCTCTACCACACGAAAATATTTCAAAGTCCCAACACATATTGTAGACCCCCGAAATTTTTATAAGTCCTAACATGCACAAATTAATCTATTCGCGAGCGAACTGCACCGTCACGACATGCGACCGAATGAATTTTATCCTCCCTTTTAAAACCCACAATGCCTCGCCTTTCTTTTATTTCGACAAAATGCCCAAACTTCCATTTTAATAATCAGTCGACGCTTCTTCAACCAATCCACAAATCTCTTATATTTCCTCCTACTCACGCCGCCACCTCCACGGTCAGATGAATGTTTGTTTATCCTGACAACAACAACGACGTCGTTACTAAGGCGCCATATTGCCTATTATTTGCCTTTTTTTAAATTTATTTTTGTCAAAAAAGCAGTTAAAAACTGCGTATGACGTGCTATGGGGAAAAGTGAATTGTGTGCACATCCTCAAAATTCTGCGATCCCCACACTGTCATATTTTACTTAAAATTTAAAAAAAAAAAAAGAAAGAAAAAAGAAAGCACCTCCCATGTAATAAAATCTATTTTCAAGAATAAAAAGGCAATAAATTTTGGCTCTTATCCATGTTGTCCTTCGGAATAATACTTCCCGCCGCAACAACATGGAAATGACAATTTGAATAATTGTATTTCCCACTGAATTCTAGAAGACGTGCACAGAAAATGAAGTTACATTTATGTCCAGAAGCAAAACAAGGGCCCATCTCAGCATTTGCTCAATGGATCAGGGAAACTGGACGAAAAACCTGACCGAGATGGGGGTCATTGCCCTAACCATTTCGCCCATTTACGACAAATATTCTGTAATAAACCATGTCCCCATATTGGTATGTCACAATATGAATCAAATAAGGTGGGATTTGTTTTACTGAAATTATATAACCGTGGTAATGTTTCATTCTTTCTATTTCTAGTGCCTTTCCTTAACCCTTAGTTTGTTTGATGCAAATTTTAATCTTAATAATTAAATTTTATCACAATTTTCAACTTCATTCCTTACTTTTTGGTAAAACAAATTATATGAAAATCAACTTGATTCACAATAAAAAGTAACATATGAGTAATTCTAAATCACCAGAAATGTTTTATTACATAACACATTTCCAATGTTTTAGAATTAGGTTGAAATTGCTATGTCAGATATTTACCAGTTCTTAAATTAACATTAAATTCTGTGTTTGTTTTACATTATATTTATACATTTATATCATACACCTGTCTCTTCATCTATATAACATCCTGGTTAAGGTTTTCCAAATGATAACAACTGACTGACCACTAAAAAATGAAACAAAGTTGAACTGTAGTCATATTCCATACCCACATTCTCTCAAGAAAATCACAGCCATTTGTAGAAAATTAGAGCATCAAATATTTTGTATACATGGGCACTAATACACTAATAAACATAGTAATAAATGAAATCGGTGGGTATTAGATCTATGCACAACCAACCGAGAGTTGTTGTTTGTTGTTAGATCCCTGATACTGAAAATGCATAATTTTTTTATTTATTTTTCAAATTTATTTTATGTCAAAAGTGTGTGATGTACTACGGGGAGAAGTGAATTCTGTTCTGTTTTCATAATTTTGTGATACCTCCCCTAAGCCATATACTAATTGAATTTTGAATACAGAAAGAAAATTAGCATATTTTTGAAAGGAGTTTTAACAAAATATTTGCTCCGATGTAATAAAATCTATTTTCAAGGCTAAATCATCAATAATTTTGGCTCTTATGCCTTATCACGACCTTCGTGAACAAATAATACTTCCTGCCGCAACAAAATGGAGAACAATAATTTGAATAACTATATTTCCCACTGAATTCTAGAAGATGTGCACCGATAATGAAGTTATATTTATGTCCGAAAGCAAAACCAACCATCTCAGCATTTGCTCAAAGGACCAGGAAAACTGGACGAAAAATCTGATTGAGATGGGAGTCGTTGACCCAGAAGCTGGGTACAATACTTGTTACAGGTTGTTTAGAATTATACTGTCCAAATGGAAAATAATACATTAAATATCACTGTTAAAATTAATGACCTTTCGATGCTCAGTATAGTCTCTAATTCTATAGAAACAGTTATGCAGCAGAAACAATTTTACTTGGGATTTAAACTTATCTATCAAACTTAATCGTTTAATGCCATCTGGCAAAGTGTTGTAAAATAATGTACATGTATTGTATGTGAATTGTTTGTAATGAGCTGTTGATACTGTCACCTCATGAGTATGATTTCTACGTCAAGTGTAGACTTCAGTGAGTAATAGACTTCAGCATTTTCTGAAAATATATTCCCGCCCTTAAGCAAGTCATTTTTGACAAAAACCACTGATTCATAAATGAGCAGACAAGGGTAAAATTTCTAGATTAATAAACGGAGGGTTTCAAGAAACACGTGGATGGGATTTGGTTATTATTCGTACAATTCATTTTTGTAATCTAAAAGTTGAGAGCTATAAAATGTATTTCTTCAGAATATTATGTCCTCTCAGGCGGCAATGAACATTCGTGAAATATACACAACGAGCACTATGAACACGGACTGAATTTGAAATAATTCTGAATGCGTAGCATAATGAGGTTAATTTTGTGTTCAATTTTTTTTTATTTCGTTTTTGAAGTTATTTTTAATTGATAATTGACATTAAAATTAAATATATTATGAGCAATAATAATTATAATATTAATAATTAATAATAGCAATAATAATTAATAATAAAACAATGCACTGCTAACAAAAAACACTGAATTAATAATTTGTTTATATTAAGCCTAATAATTTGAAATGAAATGCATTTTAAATCAGTGAAATCTAGCTTCAGTAAATATTGTGCATTTTGAGTATACATTACCATAGATCCCAAATTTATAATTACATGGTCAGTTCAAAAACATATAAGAATTGTTTTAGAATTTTTTAAAGCAATGTATTTTGAAAAACTTAAAATCTAAATTTTTAAATTGAAATTCGAAAATTTTTTGAAACCTAACCTCTGTTGAGTTATGTATCACAAAAAAGGCCATAAAAAAAGGTGCAAAATGACACCCTTTTGAGCTCTCTCTCTCTCTTGGTTTAGATCTACATCAATTAAAAACATTTCAAGGAACCTAGTTTTGTAGTACATTACATGGCTGTATTTCATAAACAGGAGAAATATTTTACTCAAAATGTGTAGTTTTCTTATTCTATATTCATATTATCTATGTGTCAAATTTCACTTGGATCTGAGATGGTGAGGTAAAATTTCAAACAAAACTGTGTTGATTTAATATGCAATGACCCAAATGGAAAACTGCCTTGAATCAGTTTTCTTTTCATTTACTATTAATTTGTTATTAAGGAACCAATTTTAAAAGCTGATACTATACAATCTAATCCTAATTACAATACGGGTTTAAAATCTGATGCAAGGTAAATCTAATACAATACGGCTTCTTTATTGAAAGAATATTAATATCATCCACAAAGAAAACTGTTCTTCCTTTTGAGGACATATCCTTTACGATAGTAGGAAGAAAATACGACCTAAAATCGATCCCTGTGGGACTCCACGTGCAATTGGCAAAGAGTCGGAAAGTTCTGAACATAATGGTCCATCATTCCAATAAGGTATTTCTACTCTCTGAGATATTGTTTAAGGTATGAACATAAACAGTCTAGGGCAATACTACGGATTCCATATGAAGATAATTTTGAAGTAAAACATTATGATCAATGACGTCAAAAGCTTTTGAAAAAGATCTAAAAATATTCCAATAGTTGCTTCGTTTTGATCCAATGATGATGCAACATCGTTAAGAAAAGAAAATATGGCTGTTTCCATAGATTTTGATTTTCTAAATTCATGTTGGCAATCTGAAAGTGAGTCGTGTTTATTGAGAAAGCTTT
The DNA here is from genome assembly GCA_964035755.1 of Teleogryllus oceanicus. Taxonomy (NCBI): domain Eukaryota; kingdom Metazoa; phylum Arthropoda; class Insecta; order Orthoptera; family Gryllidae; genus Teleogryllus; species Teleogryllus oceanicus. The sequence continues at coordinate 49,529,264 of CAXIVR010000008.1, forward strand.
CCATTCGTATGTTAAAAAAAGAAGTCTCTCTAATATTTTTTAAACTGACCAAAGAGAAATTGGCCAATAAATGGCCGTCCAAAATACATTTTTTTGACTTTTTCTCAATTTTTCGGTTTCCTAATGGTAGATTCGAAATATTACTTTCATATTATAGAGGAGTAAAACCTCGTCCTATATGGAAATTTTCGTTGAAATATGTGGAACCGTTTTTAAGAAAAATCGTTTAAGCCCTAGGTAAATGCGAAGTTTGAAGCATTTTTACTTACAAATGCAATAATGTATACAAATCTCTAGAAATGTGCATATTAACGCAGCATAACGTATTTAAAAAAATTACATTTGTGTATTTAAAAAAAAATTAATACAGCAAAATGAAGTTTATGTGGTATTAAATAGCGCATTTAGCACTATTCGTACGAAAAGTGTGACGAAAAAATTTGGAGCCGTTTTTGAGAAAATAGTTTGAGTTTCCGAAAATGCGGAAGTTTGAGCTCGTTTTCACAGAAAAGTTTTGAGTTTGCTTGAAAACTTTGAAATATCATTTAAAGCGCATGGACTCGTAAATGTAGTAATGTAAACAAATCGACGCCAATGTAAATATTAACGGCATGAGAGACGAAGTCAAAAAATTACATTTTTGTAACTTTAGAAAAACCAAAGCAGTAGAGCAATATAGCGTTTGTCATCTCGTATAGTACCTTTAGCACTATCACTATCAAACATTTAAAGACAAAATTTGGAGCAGTTTTCGAGAAAAACTTGATTTTGTTATTTTTAAAATTGCACTTATTGCACGCAGTAATGCGCGAAAACTACTAAAATTTTCAAAAAAATGTTTATGACCTTAGTAATGCAACTAAATATGGAGAACAAATTTCATTTGAAGGGAAAATGTATCTTCAATTTCATAATAGGATTAAGCCAGGAAAATGTCAAACTTTTGAAATATCCAAAAATGCATACAGTGAAAACGGACCTAGCCCATAAATAATTAGATTAGATTAGATTTATTGTTAATTCTGCAATTAAGTGTAGTAACTTGGTGGCAGAATATCTTGACCTTACATACATTAAACTTACATTCATTAACAAAAAGTTACAAAAAAGGAGTTAATTAAAATAAATAATAATAATAATAATAATAATAATAATAATAATAATAATAATAATAATAATAATAATAATAATAATAATAATAATAATAATAATAATAAATAGTACATAAAATCACCACGCAAACCTTACTCCACTTCACTTCACTGCACAACACTTAACTGTGACGCATTTCTTTCACATTCGCACTGCACTGTACTACAGAATAATAATAAAATAATAACAATAATAATAAAGATAATAATAACAATACTACTACAACTGATATTTATACTAACAATTAAACAACTTACTTTGTATGAAATACTACTAATCTAACAGTGGAAAATTAACATTGATACAATAACCTAATATATACTTAACTAGAAAACTAATTTATTTTTAAAGTTGCTCAAGCTTTGAGGAAAGGGTTCTAAGATTGTCGCAGGCAAACTGTTCCAGTCTCTAATAGTTCGGTTTGTAAATGAAAATTTCCCGACATCCGTTTTCTGCATTCTTGTCTTAATTTTATACGCGTGATCCGCGTAAGTGTACTTTATTTTATTATTTCAAAAAAGTAAAGAAATTTGAAGCCTTTTTGAGAAAAATTTGAATAGGTCACAGAGGCTTCATGTAAAGTACCCCGAAATTTTAAAGAATGTTTTGTAAATCGCCTATATTCCCTAGCGCTACACCTACGCTTATAAGCCATAGCAAAATAGTAAAAATTAGCCTGCCCGGTAATAAAAAGTTTTATTTTTATTGGATGCAGATAACCACTGTTTTAATATTAGTTTGCTGTTCTAAGCCTTCTAATATATACCTCTTCATGTTCCCTTTTGAAAGTGGAAGCGGTTGTTGGGGCTTACCTGCTGTAACGATTTCAATTTTTTGTTGAAAAGCCTACCAGAAGGATGGTTTACAATACACTTACAATACATTCACTATAGCAACAGAGGTCTGGGGTAATTGTAATTTTTCCGAATGAAAAAAAAAAAAAATCAAAGGCTGGGGCAAGTTGTACCAGCTGTCCCCTTCTGGGCGCTCCTGTACATAAAGATCCATTATTCTCAATCATCACACATGCATTCTTGTTCTCGTATTCTTTCCAAGGAAACACGTTGTTTACAAAAACACTAAATTCAGATAATTATTTATTGCAGTCGCATCACACCACCCATTCACTAAAACTAATCACACAGTGCATGAAATACATCAGAAGACTAGCACGCAAGAATTTGATTTTTGTACATTTTTTGAAACACTCTGTAGATACTGCGAACAATAGCGTGCTATATGTGCAATATTAAAAAATAAGATTTTCTTGTTAACGGCTCCATTTTTTTCTTTAAACTTTGGGTGTGGATACTGCTATATGTACTCTTATCAGATGACATAAACGCCATATTGCTCTATTCTTTTGTTTCTTCAAAAGTTACAAAAATGTCATGTTTTTGAAACCTCTCTAATCCCATTAATATTAACATTAGCAGCGATTGGTTTACATTATTGCAAATATGAGCAATGTGTTTTAAATAATGTCAGTATTTCTTGAAAACTGAAAAGTTTTCTATGAAAACGAGCTCAGAATTCCACATTTTCAGACACGCTCAAACGCCATTTTCTCAAGAACTGTCACAAATCTTTTCTTCAAAATTTTTGTACAGATAGTGCGAAATGCAAAAGATATCATAATAGTTTACATAACAAGGGTGCGAAACAGGTGATTCACGCACGAGTCGAGTTTGTCGTTTGAGCGTAGTGAGGATTTTCACAAATTTGAACCCATTTTTGAGAAAATGTTGCAAATGACCCTGGGGCTTTGTGTAAAGTGTGGGAATCACCTCGTGCCCATATACTAAACACGCCGTGAGTGGAACGCAATGCGCCAAATAAAGGAATATACATTAAATATATAATTAATTTAGAATTAAATGTCAAAAAATAAATTATTTATGGAAAATACTTTGTTAAAAAACATTTTATGGAAAGAACAAAACAATTTTATACTTAAAATATCAAATGTTTTGATTCTGTAAAAAAAAATCATGAATTTTTCACCTTGGAAATAAATATTATTTACTTGCGTTAGATACAGTTTATGAGCTTTCTTATTCTTAGAATGACTTTTTCAGATTCCTGTGGAACGAACATGTGCTGATGCATATATTGAACCTCATTGGTGTGCCTGCCTTGACTGGCAAGCAGTAAGTGTTTCTGACAGGAATGTTGTACGTGCAGCTTATGCATTTGTTGATTTTGTTAACAAGTACGTTGTATTCTATATTTCTGTTTTAAATTATGGTTATTATGATTCAAATTATGGTTATATTGTGAAGCTAAAGAATTACCAAGAATGTTTATCCTCTCCTTTGTTGCAATTGAAAATAAGTGATTAGTGATCTTTTTATGTTGCAGACTTACTGAAGAACAGAGAGAATTATGTTCCAGGGTGAAATTAGATTCTGTTCTCTGGGCTGCTAAACTTGCACCTACCCAAGGTCTTCTACATTTTCGACGTAATGCAGATTTTGATGGTTTTGTGGGTGATTTTTCTGCTCGAACGAGTTTGTCAGAAGAAATGTATCAACTCAAATTACTTGTAAATCCTGGTGCAGCACTCTATGAAGTTTCTTTAACTCACTATCTGAAAAGAGATTATTTCTCTATAAATGTAAGTAAATTTAGGTACTTCAGTTTGGTCATTTGGTTTTCTTGAACTAATTTCTTTTCTTGAATTCCTGTTCATTTTACTGTAAATCGTTTGTATTCTGCAAAACAGTTTTAATTCCTCTTGTACACCGTGAAAAACATAGTAATTCCAACTAGTGGCCCTACATCAGCTCATTCTCTCTCATATGGTTACATCCTTATATAGTAATCAATATTGCATCTGTTCATCTGTCCACCTGACCGCCCATTGTCCGTCCGACCAGAAGGGATCTGATGATCACTCCCTGATAGACCACTTCTAGTCTACCAATCTAGACAAATGAGGTATCATTCTAGGTGTCTCGCTGCCCTGGAGGGGATTTTTTCCCTTCGATCCTGCGAGAAAATTTTAAGAAATTAGAAGTAATTTGAAATACATCCTAACCCGTTTAATTTGCGTAAAACATTTTGGGTGACTTACAGTACCTACGGAGCTCGTTCGATTCCTCTCAATGAGACAAATCAATTGGCAAGATTCTTAGCCAGAGAAGTCAGTTAATTTCCCTCTCTCTGTCTCTCCCCTCTCTGTCTCTCACCCTCTCTGTCTCTCACCCTCTGTCTCTCACCCTCTCTGTCTCTCACCCTCTCTTCCCCTCTCTGTCTCTCACCCTCTCTGTCTCTCCCTCTCTGTCTCTCACCCTCTCTGTCTCTCACCCTCTCTGTCTCTCACCCTCTCTGTCTCTCACCCTATCTGTCTCTCACCCTCTCTGTCTCTCACCCTCTCTGTCTCTCACCTCTCTGTCTCTCACCCTCACTGTCTCTCACCCTCTCTGTCTCTCACCCTCTCTGTCTGCCTCTCTCACCCTCTCTGTCTGCCTCTCTCACCCTCTCTGTCTGCTCTCTCCCCTCTGTCTGTCTCTCCCTCTCCTCCTCCCCGTCTGTCTCTCCTCCTGTCTGTCTCTCCCTCCCTGTCTGTCTCTCCCTCCCTGTCTGTCTCTCCCTCCTGTCTGCTCTCTCTCTCCTCTCCTGTTGTCTCTCTCCTCCTGTCTTCTCTCCCTCCTGTTGTCTCCTCCCTCCCTGTTGTCTCTCCTCCTGTCTGTCTCTCTCCTCCTCCTGTCTGTCTCTCTCCTCCCTGGTCTCCTCTCTCTCTCCTCCTGTCTGTCTCTCCTCTCTCCTCGTCTGTCTCTCTCCTCCTCTGTCTGTCTCTCTCTCCCTCCTGTCTGCTCTCTCTCTCTCCTCCTGTCTGTCTCTCTCTCCTCCTCTCCTGCTCCTTCCCCTGTCTCTCTCCTCCTCTGTCTTCTCCTCTCCTCCCTGTCTGTCTCTCTCTCCTCCCTGTCTGTCTCTCTCCTCCTCCTGTCTGTCTCTCTCCTCCCTGTCTGTCTCTCTCTCCCTCCCTGTCTGTCTCTCTCTCCCTCCCTGTCTGTCTCTCTCCCCTCCCTGTCTGTCTCTCTCTCCCTCCCTGTGTGTCTGTGTCTGTCCCTCCCTGTGTGTCTGTGTCTGTCCCTCCCTGTGTGTCTGTCTCTGTCCCTCCCTGTGTGTCTGTGTCTGTCCCTCCCTGTGTGTCTGTGTCTGTCCCTCCTGTGTGTCCGTGTCTGTCCCTCCCTGTGTGTCTGTGTCTGTCCCTCCCTGTGTGTCTGTGTCTGTCCCTCCTGTGTGTCTGTCTCTGTCCCTCCCTGTGTGTCTGTCTCTGTCCCTCCCTGTGTGTCTGTCTCTGTCCCTCCCTGTGTGTCTGTCTCTGTCCCTCCGTGTGTGTCTGTCTCTGTCCCTCCGTGTGTGTCTGTCTCTGTCCCTCCTGTGTGTCTGTCTCTGTCCCTCCTGTGTGTCTGTCTCTCTCCCTCCTGTGTGTCTGTCTCTGTCCCTCCGTGTGTGTCTGTCTCTGTCCCTCCTGTGTGTCTGTGTCTGTCCCTCCCTGTGTGTCTGTCTCTGTCCCTCCCTGTGTGTCTGTCTCTGTCCCTCCGTGTGTGTCTGTCTCTGTCCCTCCCTGTGTGTCTGTCTCTGTCCCTCCCTGTGTGTCTGTCTCTGTCCCTCCCTGTGTGTCTGTCTCTCTCCCTCCCTGTGTGTCTGTCTCTGTCCCTCCCTGTGTGTCTGTCTCTGTCCCTCCCTGTCTCTGTCTCTGTCTCTCCTCCCTCTCCTCTCTCTCTCTCCCTGTCTCTGTCTGTCTCTCGAGGAAATCACAATTTTGTGAACTGATGGAATTAGGGTTAAAATTATGACAGTTGTTTATTGCGCCTAATTTGTGATTGTGTGATTGTGCCTAATTTTACCAACTCTCATAGTTGTAGTGTATTCGCTGCTCACAAATATTACTAATGATCTTCCAAGTTTACATCAGCGCTTTGAGTTGTGGAAATACTCATAAAGTTTCTGTTCTGAAAGTCCATCGAACAACTTAAACGAATAATTTGTTGCTAATATTGTGACAAATACGTGGGTATATCTTATTTCTTTCTCGCCCGTATGAATGTAAGAAGTAATAGTGCACCAGAAAAGTGTGCATTTTTTGACAGGAAAACTTATTGTCAGGTCCTGATAACAAAAAACTGCATCAATCTTGTTCCCATATATTGTAAATTACTTCTTTCTTTATTTATTTATTTTACGTCAAAAAAAACAGTTAAAAACTGCGTATGACGTGCTATGGGAAAAAGTGAATTGTGTGCACATTTTCAAAATTCTGTGATCCCTACACTAAGTCATATACTACTTAAATTTTAATTTTGAAAGGGAGAAAAAAAACAAAATCTCCCATGTAGTAAAATCTATTTTCAAGGATAAATAAGCAATAAATTTTGAATTTTGAAAGGGAGAAAAGAAAAACAAAAAAACTCCCTCTTCTAACAAGTGTAGCCAGAATCCATGTTTTATGGGTCCTTGATACCGAAAAATCAATTGTCAGCAAAACATCTGTGTTTGTGTGCCTGTCTGTCTGTTTGTCTGCCTGTCTATCTGCCTGTCCATCTGTGGTCAACAATTGTATTTGGGTTTTCCTTATGAGTCATCTGAGGGTACTATCTCCAAGATGGAATATGTCAGGGCTTTTTGCGTCTTTCTCAGTTGTGCTGCTAGAGTTGCTTCTTCTGTAGCACTGCTTGATGCAGTTGCGATCAGGCAACACCTTGCGGCAGGACCGAGAAAGTCAAAACAGCCATGCCCTGTTCCCTCTTGGAGATATTACCCACAGATGCCATGTTAGAAAAACCTAAATAACACACCTAAAACCATTCATCTGATTTTCTCCAATATTGATATTCTACAATAGATCTAAACAAACTGGAGGATTTGAGTGTTTGAAACAAATATTTTGATTTTTGAGAGTACTTTACATGAAGCCTCAAAAACATTTTCAAAATTTTCTCAAAAATGGCCCCAAATTTTTTGGTTAAACTTTGTCCTTAGCGTAAAGGGTGGTTAAGAGAATGGTGTAGGCCTCATGTTTGCTGAAATCCTTGATTTTTCTAACATTGAAAAATTGCAGAAAGTTATTTTTGAATATTGCAGAAAGTTAACCTATTAAAAATTAAAACATTGAAGATGTTGATTTTGTTATAAAAAATAAGCTTTTAAAAAAAAGGTTGTTTACAATTCATTAGAAAAAGAGTGAATTTCGAATAATTTATGGTTGAAATTTATGTAATTTCTTTAAAAAAATTCTCAAAAACCGCTCCCAATTTTTTTTCAAATTTTCTCCTTGTAAGTAGTATAGTAAAAATTTAAGGGCAGTAAAAAATATGGTGCTAGTCTATTTTTTCTCTGTACAAACTCCCCATATTTCCGAAAATTGCAAAAAGTTAACATTTCAAAACTACAAAATTGAAGATGGTGATTTTTGCCTTCAACAAAGTTCGTTGTAACAAATTAGCTCTTGAAAAAGGTCCTGTAATTTTTTTTTGTTTAAAATATCAGTTTTCAGACACTTACATTTTTGAGTGTTGGCCCAATTCCGGAACTCGTAGTGTTTCAATAGCATAGAATTAAGGCTTGCTGCGAGTTAACTCAGAGAACTTGAGTTTGAGTCTTGGTGAGAAAAAGATGTGGTGGTCGAAAACACTTTTCAGATGTAATAGTACAATATAGCAGAGTTGTCGGAAATAATTTGAGAAAGTGTGTGCTATTGTAGCACCAAGAGGTTCATCTGAAATGACTTGCCGTGTAAATATGCAATTAAAAAATTTCTAATTTAATAACAGATCTTTTCTAGTATAGTTTGCAGTGAATTGATTTGGTCAGTAGTAGCATGTTCTTTTTCTAAATTCCCCTTGATAATCTCCTAAATTTTCTTCTACATATGGATCTAATTATCATGATAAAATGATGGGAGAAATATTATAAACGATGCTTAGGAGTGATATTCCTCTCTTATTCCTGCCGTCTAGATTGTTGCCTGCATCCCAGAAAATATTTCCTAGCAAGTAGTTGTGTCTATCCATAAATGTCAGAATTGGAAAAATGTACATGTTACCACCATAAAACTGTTCAAAAATTATTTTGGTTCATATTTAAGCCCCATTATGTGAGTACAATTCCCATTGTTGGGACATGTTATAGCCTACTCAAATCTTACAAATGTTTTCTTATATTTCTTCTATTCTATTGGCCAATATCCTTATGAAATTTGGTGGATGGCATAAAATCCTCAACTACATACACTTGATTGATGTCTCCGCAGTCCTTCTTGACCATGAACTCCTGCAGTTTGAGTCCTGATGGTGGCAGGAATTCCCACACTAGCTACATAGCTAGGTCGAATTTAGGCACTGTCTGAAGGAAAATTTTAGCTGTTGCCTGCTGTGATCGGTAGTTTTCCATGGTTTCCCTGATCAACTCCAGGTGAATGCTTACCCTCACAAACTGGCATTCCTTGTTTTTTTCCTTACCTCTTACTTATACACACTTACAGATATATTCACTACCTTAGCTCATACCAGGAGCTCGGCTCGGTTTGTCCCGGCTGGGGAGGTTTTATGCTTGTAGGAGATGGTGGGTTGGAGAAAACCCCCACATGCTATTTGGTAGGTCAGTGCCAGCTATTACTGCCCAGAGGGAAAAGATAACCCCACCTTCCACGATAGAATATGTACTACTTATGAGGCAGAGAACTTAAGCAGTTGGCATGCCCAGAATCACCAATTGATCAATCTCAATTTTTTTTTTCTACGTTTCTATCTGTGTATACAGAGGGACAAGAAGTACAAATAAAGTTCTAACTGTATTGTTTTCTTTCCATTTCTCTAATATAGAATTTGTTTTAAATTTGATGAAAATATCTACTTAAGAGTTTAGGGGATGAAGTAATAAAAGATGAAGAAGCTTTTATGTATTGTTGTCCAGAATGCAAAGTCTGTCAAATGCTTTTAAATTTATTCACAGATTCTAAAAAATTTTGGCCATAGGAACCTTTGGTGATTAGTCATTTTCCTTATGAAGTGGTTTACCTGGCTGCCTGATCACCAGGCTGTAATAACATTAGTTGAATATTTTAGGCTGTAGGTTTGTAATGGGTTAGAGGCCTTCTGCCTAACCACATAGTATCAGATTATGTAATAATGTAGTATGTGTAAATAATTTCCTATTAAATAAAAAAAACATAAAATATGTTTTTCTAATTATATAATTTAAAAATAATATTATTTTCTAATATATACTGAGTATTCTTTTCCCCACATTCATCTTTTCCTGTTGAGATTGAAAGATTTTATTTTTTACTGATACTATGTTATTGCTAGTTACTGCCTTCGATACAGAGCTCAACATTCATTACTTAACTTATCTGGATCGGTAGGATCATGGTTACGAGGGTACATGAAAACCATTGAATCTTGCTACATGTTCCCTTACAGAAGGAGTTATGAAAGGGAATTATGGGGGGGGGGGCATAGAAAAACCAACTGAGTCAAGTTAGCTAGAAGCTATCATCTAGTTAATTAGTATAATAAATAAATACATTTGAGTCAATATTATTAAGTAAAAAATAAAATTGTGTATGTACCTTGGATGTTTACTGGTTCTCATGATCTCGGGTAAAACCTTCATGCCAAAGGCTCTCAGGCTCTTTTGTTGCTGCTTGGTCCGTTACAATGCCCTTGATGCATAAATAATTATTACGACCATGGCCCTCTGTTGCAAATTAATATTTTCATATTATTTAAAAAATATGTTTATCAACATGTTTTCTTATCGATTAGGTTTATATGAAAGTAAAACACTTTTAATTGACTAATTTTAGTAGTGGCATTGTTGTGATATTTCAATAATTTTTTCTTTCTTGATTTCAGGCATCAGATATTAGTCGCATCAATCGTTATGCACAATTTGCATACTGTATTACAGAGACACATCATGATTTACGCAAATACTGCTTCTGTCGTGAAAAGGCTCCTGATGCAAATTAAAATGGAAGAAATCCAGAGAATTAAGACTGTGAGGGAAGAGACTAGAGTCGTCTCTCCTGTTTAATTCATTCAGTCCAAAGGAACATACGTAATGTTTTCTTTGGAAATGACAGTGATTGCAATTGGAACAAGTGGTGCTGTGATCTTTGTTGAAGCACAGTGTTATTATGTGAGAAATCAGACACATACTGTTGAGAATCAGTTACTTTGTTAATTCAATTACACCTCTTCTGTATTTCTGTGTTGTTGATCTTGAGAAGAATTTGCCACACACTTCTCATCTGCATTTAATGTTCTAATAAACTGTTCTTGCATCCACAGTTTACCCATTCAGTGGTAAGATGCGAGATTATTTTCTTCATTATCACAAATTAAGGCAATGCTAAATACTTATTTATGTGTGGTGAAATGAGACAATGCATTGCAGTATTTCATTGATTGTTGTGGTCAGAAAACATTTCATTTAATAAATGTTCCTTTACTTTATTTTATATTTTTTAGAGGTTCATATGGGTAGTTAGTGTAAATGGTTCTTGAAGCCAATGAAGACTGAAGGAATGTGTTGAATTTTGTAAATTATTTTTATTTGTTGTACCATTATGAAATAATTGTATTATATTTATTTACTGGTTTCATTTTCAAAATCCAAAAACTTACTTACCAACAGTAAGACAATTATTTTGTGCCAAAATATTTACTTCCAAGTAAAAAAATATATAAACATTTTACATCAAGAGGTATATTGAACCTTGTTCATTTCTGTCCCTGGGAAATTGAGATAAATAAATGGAGATTGTTCCTTCTAAAAATTTATTCATTTACATGCCCTCATTTAGTCATAGGGAAGAAAGGATTGAGTGATTTCAATTGAAATGATAATACAGTATGCTGTGATAATATAGCTCTTCGTTTTTTTTCTTAGCACTGGTACTTCTTAGCACCTGTGTCCTCAGAACACCTGCTCCTCAACCACTGATCCACCATCAAATCTCCCTCCGTTCTGCTCTGCCTATCTAAATAAAAAAAAGTAGAATGTTTAACCTGATGATTAAGTTTGTATTGCGAGTTTGTCTTGCCTGTTTCCGGAGATGAATTTATCAATTTACCTGCCCCTCTGTCTGCCTCTGTTCAGTGTTCTTTCCGTTAACTTGAATTACACTATGACCTTGATGATCAATCTGGTTTCATTCATTGCTTTTGCTATTGTATTAATGTAAGTGTAATCTAAAGATTTATGCTAGATTTTATTATCTCAGTGGAACAGTATAAATTGCAGTTTTATACATAAAGTCTTTGACATATTGGATCTGATTTGTAGATCAAATTTGTTCATACAAAGGCTTTCCCATCCAATACGTTTTCATGTGACAGCTTGCTTATATATCACAAGATATATCTTCTGCAATAAGGAAATAACCAAAAAGGGCAGTAAATATTACTTTTAAATTAATAATTAGTTTCTTCAGAATTTAAAATTAATGTAAACCACATAAAGAAAATACAAACAATTGTGTGATCCTGTAGTTTCTGAACCCTTGTTCTGTGTACTAAACAGTGTACACAGGTTACTACTTACTACAGGTACTAAAGGTTTCTTGATTGAACTTCTATGGAATGGATCAAAATTTGAAGATGCAAGTGATTTTTGTGTTCTACCCCATGTATTTTTTAGAATAGTTATAATACATTTATCAGAACATTAAAATGAATAAGGTATGATAAAGCCTATTTCTGGCTTGATAAAGGTGTTTCTGAACCACAATATTTTTATTAAAAATTATTTTTGTGACAAAATAATCGGTGTTCCGTGCCAATTTTTGGTCTACCCTGTGCCCTCCCAACCATTGCAATGTCATCTGCATATGTCAATCTATAATGAACTCTAAACAATTTTTTTTATTCTTATCTTGATCAAATCATGAAAAATGTCTCAAGGTTTTGATGAAATGCGTTATATGTTTGAAGGAGTAATTCAGAAAAAATATTTTTTTGTAATTCCATTAGTGACAGTCATACCTCTAGACCATTAGTTTAATTTCAAAATTTTGAGCTGAAATAAAAATGAACTTGCCGAGATGTACACTGCCGATTATCAGTTTATCGCTCTTTGTTTTTAAGAAAGAATTTTTAATATAAATGAACCTGTAAAACATGACCTACAATGTATTTTTGTGGAAAATAACATTTTTCATGAATTCCTGGGAAATGAAGCATCTGAAGGAAATTTGTTATTACCAGTGTATTCGCCATTAAATTCTGGCAAGAACAGTGGTTTTGAGAAGAATCAGGTACATGTCGAAAATTGCAAAATTCAACAGGTGGGGGGGAGTCATTGAATTTTGTCATATTTAAAGATATAAAAGAACTGGAAGAAACAACCCATATCTGTAAAATATTTCATTTCTGGAAGCACCAACTGGTTTCAAAATTTAATATACTCATAGTTTCAGAAAATGCCATCGTTTGCCATATTCGGATGATAAATGTGCCCTCTAGAAGTGTTTTTCTTAATATCCTATTTTTCAGAGTACGAAAATCATTGTCCTGTTTGACTTGCTCTCCTAAACTAATTTATTTTTTTATTTTACGTCAAAACATTTAAAAACTGTGTGTGACGTGCTATGGGGAGAAATGAATTCTGAAAATGTTTTCAAACATTCTGTGATCCCTACCCTAAGCCATATACTATTTGAATTTTGAATACAGAAAGAAAATGAATGATTTTTGCAAGGATTGTTAACAATATTCACTCCAATGTAATAAAATCTATTTTCAAGGGTAAATCAGCAATTAATTTGGGCTCTTATCCCTCATGTCCTTCGTCAAGGAATAATACTTCCTGCAACAACATCATGGAGAACGATAATTTGAATAACTATATTTCCCACTGAATTCTAGAAGTGCACAGATAATGAAGTTACATTTATGTCCAGAAGCAAAACAAGGGGCCATCTCAGCATTTGCTCAAAGGATCAGCGAAACTGGACGAAAAACCTGATCGAGATGGGGTCATTGATCTGGAAACTGCAGTGCAATACTTGTTACAAGTTGTTTAGATTTATACAGTCCAAATGGTAAATAGTACATTAAATATCACTCTTAAAATTAATGACCTTTTGACATAGGCGGCGCTGATTGTCTGGAGTGTATGGAGCACTCCATACCCCGAAAATATCTGCATATGGAATTCCATACCCCAAAAGTATTGAAAATAAATATTAATTTTTTGAAAAACAGACAAATAATAAAATTTTTGAAGCAATAATAAAAATTATTTTGATTTGAAAATAGACACAGTAATTATAAATATTATTACAATTTAACTATGATTAAATCCCTTTATTTAAGTTATGTGTAAAATCCATGAATAATTCCGGAAAGCAAATATAATATTTCAAAGCAAATGCTGTGTCACTGCAACGCTGCAAGATATGATTGTTAATTTTTACGAATCAATCAAAAATGTAACTGATACATTTCTGATATAAATAAGATAAGGTGCTATGCCCGTCTGTCTTGGGCATAGCTAACATTCAAATAGCGAACTCATTTTATTCAGGCATAGTACACAGACGATTTCATTCTGTGCTTCTGATTTGTGTCAAAAATTAACGATTTTTAATTGTTCACTTTCATTATCTTCAATTTCAATTTACGCAATCAATATGAGTAAAAGAAAGAAACAAGGAACAATTTTATCTTATTTATCAACAAATTCTAACGTAAGTATTAGCATTTTCATAAATATATACCAATAGTTTTGTTAAAATCATTTATATTTTGTACATATATTTATTTTATTTAATCTAGGATACATCTACTTTGTCATCAGATGTACAATCCAGCACAATAAATAAGGTAGAAAATACTACAACGAAAACTCTAAGTCATTCTACTCCAGGCACATTTTAATTTAAAAATTATGAATTTTAAATTCTATATAAAATATAAATAGAGAAAAATTTAATTATTTTAAATTACTTTTTTAATTTTTGAATTCCAGTACAACTTTTAATTTCATTTGCATTCAGTTGTATATGCATTTTTTGAATTCCCTATAATACAGTAATATTATTTATATTTTATTTAAAATATATACTTTTACGTTAATTTTCAGAAGAAAAAGTACCTGCTGCTTTTAAACATTGGCCAAATACTTATAAGTGGTTGACACTTAAACTGGAAATGAAAGCTATATGTACAGTTGCTTCTGGACATAAATGTAACTTCATTTTCTGTGCACGTCTTCTAGAATTCAGTATTCAGTAATAATTGTATTATTCTAGAATACAATTATTCAAATTATCGTTTCCATGTTGTCGCGGCAGGAAGTAATAAGAGCCAAAATTTATTGCTTATTTATCCTTGAAAATAGATTTTATTACATGGAGTTTTGTTTTTTCTCCCTTTCAAAATTCAAAATTTAAGTAGTATATGACTTAGTGTAGGGATCACAGAATTTTGAAAATGTGCACACAATTCACTCTTCCCCATAGCACGTCATACGCAGTTTTTAACTGTTTTTGGACGTAAAATAAAAAAAAATAAAATAAAAAAGAAGCAACGATTTGGTGGAACTCGCCACTTGGTTAACTTGATCACAAAGTACGTGGTTGCATCACAGTGGCGGTTCGTGGGTATTCGCACGTTCGCATGTGCACACCCAAATTAATTCGGTCCCATTTCTCTTAAACATCTCTTAACAAGTTCTCTCAGAGCGTTTACGAAACATGGTATTTCAAAACACGCGCCGTTCGGAAGCTGCGATCGCCGGTCCGTCCGCCTTTCTTTCGTGAAAGCCTGCGGGAGCACACTCGGGAGAATGCGACCGAGGAAACGGCGTCCTTGGCTGCCGCGGGGCTGCAGGGGAAGGAGGGGTACAACGGAGGCATATGGAGGACTGGAGCAATCCCCTCGCGGTGCTCCCTCTACGGCGCCGGCGCAGTGGCGATCTCGGGAAATGCCTTGACGTGTCTCGAAGATATAACACTCGAGTAGCACAAGTTTTTAACAGAAGTGTGACATTGAACGAAGAAAGCGTGAGATATATCTCCACTTAAATAAGCTTTCGCACTAGCGCGCGAAACGCGAACGCATTGCTGTGCAGTGTTGCATTCATAAAAATGTTAATTGTATATAATATTTATATTCTCTTGTGTTTTCATGTGTATTGCAATTACAGAACCATTCCGGAGCATTCAAACCCCAAGTGTATTTTGTAAACGTAAGTATTAGGCTACGTTTCAATGTGTTTTGAGAAACCGAAATCAGAGAGTTCGTTTTTCTGTCAAGAGTGTTTGTGCAACTAACAATGAATAGCGTTGAAAATATGAAACGTAAGAAATCAATGATTTCAATTAAAAAGACACAGAAAACAAATTGCTGAAAAGAAACAGTATGTCCGTGAGAGTGAGAGAGAGAGAGAGAGACAAGGAGAGAAAGGGGGAGAGGAATGAGAGAGAAAGGGGGAGAGAGAAAGAGAGATGAGAGAGGGAGAAAGATGAGAAACGTTGCACACCCTAATGGCATGACCACGAGCCGCCACTGTTGCATCATGATTTTATTAATGAAATATTGGAATGCATGTTAAATGAGATCCTAAGACAAAAATTAGAACTTATAAAGTCCGCAAAGCTGTTTTCGTTAAGGCTAATGTACCGAAAAATACTTGTAGGAAAAATCAATAGATCGCAGCACTATCACAGGGAATTTACTTGACCGATAACGTCTGAATAAATTGTCCGATTTTCGATCTGTAAACGGCATTGAACTCCTTTTTAAAATAGAATTTACGCTACGAAGCCGTTTTTTCAAAAAGTTTTCTTTTAATTTTTTCATAGTTGCGGGAAGAAATTAAAAAATGTGGGCTTATAGCGCGGTGACATCATGCTTCCTGAATCGAACGCCGTGTCAATCATGCAAATCGGATGAAAAGGAGCGGCGAAAAGTGAAATTTGGAAAACACCTTTCCTCCCCCCTTTCCGCTCCAAGCCGTTGCGTCACCCGACACTTGTGGGCCCTCCGTCGACGCCGCCGAACGGCCAAACCTGGCGGCCTGCGGCACGGGAGGAGGCCGAACGTTCAGGCAAGCAAGATGGGCAGTCGGTTTATGCTTTCGTCCTTTTCAATCTCAACATATTTTTCTCCTCATATCAGACTAGTGATGCTGTAACATAAGCAAACGGTCTCGTATCATCTATAATAGTCGTATAAAACTATATACCTTGTTCACATATTTCCGTCTTCCTTCAAATACCATCAAAAAATTATTTGAGGCATTACTCGAAAAATTGATTCCGACTTGGAAACTGATTTTAAAAAGAAAATTGAACTAATTGTGTAGATATAACCAATATTCCATATTCTAACATCTTATTTTACATACATTTTACTTCTAAGATCTTCCGTTATCATTCCACTACCAGAAAGAATGAGCCGAGATTACGCACGAGCTCTTTCCTCGACTCTATTTTTGATCTCAAAACGGCGTTTGTCACCTTGATAGATTTCACCTGATGAATCTGTTTTTCCAAGTAAAATCGCCGAAGCTAATTTTAAAACTTTTCGTACTTTCGGACAAATTTGAAGAAGTGGTAAAATAGCGCGCAGACGAGATGCATCCTGAATCCAACGCCGTAACGAACACTGCAATCTATCTAATATTAAAAATCATGACATGTCCCAGCTTACTTAGTAAGTTACATTGATATAAAATGAATCTGTTATATTTGTATAAACTTGAAGATGGAAATAAGTAATTCCCGGCCCATCATGTTGGTACAAACTACGTAAAGGATCATGTAAAAGGATGTTGTGCAAATCATTGTATTGTGACACATTTATGTATTTTTAATGGATTAAATTGGCATGAAAGCAATAAAACATTAACCCTCAGACAGGAACACCACACCAGAAGAGGAAAATCCGTCTATTGTGCGGATAAATTATGTTTTGTTATGCATAGTTATGAATTCGGCAACTTTTACATTTCTACATTGAAATACTATTTCTAAACATCGTACGCGCTTTTCAGTAACATTTAATCGGTAGCAATTCAATTTATAAGATTTAAAATACTACTAGTAAAACGTGGTTTACCAGTCTCACTGATAAACCTCCTATTATGGAATGTGAATCAGAATGCAAAAGTATTAAATCGGCGATACTCATTTAGGTGTCGAGAATAGAGATGCAACATTGATGTTGAAATTTTCAAAACATAGATTTTGTATAGACGCGTGAACATATTTCTTAAAAAAATGAAACATTTATGAAACTGATGTTTATTATCGATGTTTTAGGCTTGACGAGTTGTTTGTGAATGAAAAGAATGATAATCACAATTTTATAGGAGATATAATATGAAATAATATTGCAGTATATCACTGTCAGTTCATGTGTTCGAATAAAGGGAACGCTGATTGTCACTGACATCCTCATCCAGTAGACTATCTTCGGCCCGAGAGATGATCCCATTTTTCTGGCATTTGCTACATATGTCGTCCCGTACGCGGAGAGGCGGCCAACGCAAGCACTCTAGGTGTAAGGCCTATCGCCCACCTTCCTGTACCCATTTGAGGAAGTTGACTCCTCGAGATGACCTGAGTGCTAGTTTTCAGGCTTAGTTTCGCTGTTATTCTTTTAACTATCTTCTGCCATTTTGTCTAAATCGTAATTATAAATTAACAATCACGGCCACTGTCAAAACAAATTATCTTCCGCACGAACTTGTTCGAGGTTACTAAACCAGGTTTTTGAGAGATGTTTTAATTTTGAACATTGATGTTGGCATTTGCTTTACTTGCGCATCATGCCTTTGCTTTTATTGCTATCCGAATCTGGGAGGAGACGCGCCGATAATTCGACGAGTTCTTCCCTAATAATGGCAGACTGAACACATGAAGGACTGCGGGTATCAAACACACTGTTCAGTGCGATGATGTCTATTTGTCGGCTCCAGTGCTGGCCAAGAAGCGGTTGTGAGAATCTCTTTCATCTGCAGGTCCCAATTCTTCGCGGCGCGCCGCGGCGCCTGGACGCGCAGAGAAATAGTACTATTGCTCTACCACTCTCAAAAAAACCTTCCACTGCGCATGCCCGAACATTGCCTCTCCCTCCAAAGCTCCTATTTCCCCGCCTGCCTGCTTTCTTTGTCACAACTCTCTTTGTCTTTCTCTCGTGAGTCGCGCGGTCTTTCGACACTGCGAGTTTGTTGATAACTAACTGATGAGTGAGGAAGGCAGCTTACGTGTTTCTATAATAGGGGTTGTCCAAACGATCAACAGAAAATAAGCCGTGTCTTGAAGATTTTCGGTCTCCAGTCCCCGTTTGACCGTGGCTAGTGAGCAGTGACAGTGTGCTTTACACAGTAGCTGCTGTTATTCACAAAAACCCAATTATTACAAATAATTCAAAGTATATCCTCTGAAAAACGATAGGTCGTAGATCAACTAATGATTGAACATGGCCACATTCCTCTCCGTCTTCCACCGTACCATCCACATCTAAATAGAACTTGTTTGAGGATTTATAAAAGGGTGGGTGGCAGCAGAAGTAATTGGTGCATCCATAAAGAAAAGGAAACGTTTTGCAGAGAAGCGTTTGCACAATACAGTGCTGAACAATGGAAGAAATCCTGCGAGCATGTGTAGGGAATAGAGGTGGCATAATAATTCAGATAATGTGAAGGACCAACAAACGATGGACCAACAAACGATATATTCCAAGCATAATATCCTTTTCTAGAGATTTTGTTCGACTCCTAGTATGACCAAAATATTTTATTTTCAATTTTTTGGCTTTTGCTTTTAGAGAAAGTTCGGTTTCTTGTCAAATTTTCGGCATTTGTCTTTTTGTCCTCCCATTCTACGTTCAATATTTTCTTCCGTGCCCATACTTCAAAAGCATCTTCCTTTTTTCGGCCTTTCTCAATGTTCAGCTTTCACACCCACACAATAAAATTAGAAATACCATTTTCTCGATTATTTGTATTTTGGTCTTACGTAGGGCTTCATTTCTGACTGAACACAACGGAACGACGTTCATGTACTTCGGTGATAATTATTAAATTATATTATAAATATATAACCATTTATATTAAATTAATAAATAATTTGGAGTGCGTTCCGGGACCTAAAATTTTACAAATCAAGCACTAGTCTTACGTGATATGCCTACATATTTTATGAATTTGTGTAATTTTCTTTCCACTGCTTTCCCTAAAATTATTCCTCTCTTTAGTTCTTCTGAACAGTATCCAGAGTTGTAATTCATAAGTATTTAAATTCTTGTCACTTCACCGTTGATGTTCAGGCTTCCTTTTACCAGTTGACATAAATGTTGTTTTCTTTAAATAGAATTTAAGTCCCGCTTTCTTGTTCTCTTCCGCTACTTTGATTACTAATCTTTCAAGAACTTCCCTTTTATCAGTAATGAGCCTGATGTCACCAGCATATCTCAAGTTGTTGATTTGCCTTCCTCCAATTCTGATGCCTATGTCCATTTCCTCTACGTTTGCAATTCTCAAAAATTATTCTGGATGCATCCTTCGTCCTGTATCCCCTCAGTCCTGGTGACAGTAAACATCCTTGCCTCACTCCTTTGTTGAAAGGGAACTAGGTGTTTGCCCTATGCTTGTTCGTGATTTTGTATCTTGATTCGTGTATAGTGACTCCATAATTACAATGATGTGTATTGACACTCCCATCTTTTGTAGCGACAGCCAAATTAATTCATGGTCAAGGCAGTCAAACACGCTTGAGTAGTCGCGAAAGCACATGTATACTTTTTTTTTTAATACTTTTCTGATAGAGCGTACATAGTCACTTTATAGAACTGTTTGGTTGATATACGGTACATATGTACACAATAATACACAGTACTATGCTCGCAATTTTTCTTGATCCTCGAGCTCCCTAGTCCTCGCTCAGCCCGGCATAGCACGGCCCGGTAGAAAATATGAGCTCCACTCGGAACGTCACGGCTCAGTTTGCAGTGCTGCCCGCCTTCTTCCTTTCCAATGCGGACTTTCTAGTCTTCGGTCTCTCTTTCTATCGACCTGTGCGTACCATGTTCCTTCTTGTTACTCAATTATTTCTATAACTATTAATTATTTCTTCAGAATTTAAAAAAATTTTCCGTTGTTTCTCATAGCTATCAACTCCAAGACGAGTTATTACTCCGTGTTTTCTGTCAATAAAGTTGACAGCCCTTCACTGCCGTGACGTAGATAGAACCCGCCTGTCCCCGCACCCCCCGCTGTGGAGTATCAAGAAAAAGTGCGCGATTAATAAAAATGAGGATAATCCCTCTGGGCTCCTCAAAGGGAAATCAGGGTTGGGCGTTTAGGAGTTATTGCTGGGGATTTTTGAATAGTTCTTTTTGAAATTTCCCGAGTTTCTTCCATGACCCATTTCAGGTTAGCTATTTGATCTCTTGTTCGTCTTCCTTTTCTAATCACAGCCTGTTGTACGTACTGTCAATTCTCTTTGGAGATACGGTTCTAATCTTTTGTTAATTATTTTGAGAATTATCTTACAAACATGCAGAATGCAATTGTTTTGTTATTTGCACACTCTCGGCTGCCGCCTTTCGTTGGTAATGGAATAAACATAGTGCGTTTCCAATCTGTTGATCGCTCTTTTCTTTTCAAGATCACATTGCATAATTGTGTTAGTTTCGCCATGATTTCTTCCCGTGTGTGTTTGAGTAGTTCGATTAGGATATTATTTACATCCGGGGACTTCTCATTTTTCAGTTGTTTTGTCGCCCAATGCATTTTCTCTACAAAAATCTCTGCTTCATCTTCGTAATGTTTATCCACTCCTCTACTTGAAAGTCCTTCTGATATAACTACTTCGTGTATTCTTCCCATCTTTTCATGCGTCATCTTTTGTTGTAATTATTTTGCCGTTCTCATCCTATTCCTAGGAACCGAATAACAAAATAATAGCGGTAAAGGTATTTATACCGGTATAGAAATAACTCTACCCACTGGTATAAGACCTTAAATACCGGTATTTTTAGAGGTATTTTACCTTTATTCGATGTCTATACTGGTAAAATACCTTTATTTAAAGATATTATATCGGTATTCTCTCATCAAAATGCCGGTATTCGTATAAGAAAATGCCGGTATTTCAGTAGAATCAGAGAGGTTGGGGGAAATTCATTGTGGTGTTTTTCGCTGAGATGGCTCAAAGGAACAACTATTGATACGGCAGAGTTTCTGACCGGGAGGTCCTAGGGTTCGAATCCCCAGGGTGACGAATTTTCGACATTAGGGATATTCTAGCTAGGTCAAATTCTGCCATGGGTTTCCAACGGTAGTTTACTTCAATGGTTTCTTCAATCATTACCTTGACGTAGAGAGTAGTTTTTGGTAACTGGATTCCTCACTCATATGCAAAGCGCCCAGTACTTGAAAACTTTCCTCTTTCGCTCTAAAACACTCCCGCCGCAGCGTTAGAACAGCTGCCCAGGCGGGCCCGCTACATGAAGCGAAACTCACTTCGCCAAATGCCCTAAGGAATGCGGTTGCATCCGCTCGGCCCCCGCACCGAGGAGAGGAAGACCTTGCTTTTTCTGCAGTTTATCACCGACTCCAGATGCAGGTGCACTGCTTTAAAAAATTGGAAGAAACAGATATATACCAAAATATAAATATCATTGAAAACAACCAAGCACATATTGGGTATATATTACAAAATATACAAATAAAAAACTATTGTTCTATGGACGTTATGTAAGCTTCTTTTGTTGGTGCAAGCGTCTGTAGTCAGTGGTCGGGGACTCAACAGGTAGGCGAGAGGGGGCGAGAATTGAGCGCGCCAAGTGTGCAGTGCGCTGTTGCCGGAAGAGGGCAGTCGCGTGGTGTAGAACAATGTCTATTGGCTTGGCGATGTTCAGCATCAGAGTGGTGAGACTGCATGCATGGGACATGATCAGCTGCGTCTGCAGGAGTATTTTGGAGGGTAAATGTAATGGAGGATGCAAATCAACAGTCTATTTCTCTGTGAGGTCCTCTTGATGTAATAAGTGCCTGCAGTTCATTGTCGGTAGAAGAGAACGCTGGGTTGGGCGTGTAGCCCAAAGCCGCGTCAATTGGCTAGGTGACGCCCACTATCAGAGTGGTGAGACTGCATGCATGGGGCATGATCAGCTGCGTCTGCAGGAGTAGTTTGGAGGGTAAATGTAATGGAGGATGCAAATCAACAGTCTATTTCTCTGTGAGGTCCTCTTATGGAATGGGTGCCTGCAGTTCACCGTCGGTAGAAGAGAACGCTGGATTGGGCGAGTAGCCCAAAGCCGCGTCAATTGGCTAGGTGACGCCCACTATCAGCGTGGTGAGACTGCATTCATGGGGCATGATCAGCTGCGTCTGCAGGAGTAGTTTGGAGGGTAAATGTAATGGAGGATGCAAATCAACAGTCTATTTCTCTGTGAGGTCCTCTTGATGGAATGGGTGCCTGCAGTTCACCGTCGGTAGAAGAGAACGCTGGGTTGGGCGAGTAGCCAAAAGCCGCGTCAATTGGCTAGGTGACGCCCACTATCAGAGTGGTGAGACTGCATGCATGGGACATGATCAGCTGCGTCTGCAGGAGTAGTTTGGAGGGTAAATGTAATGGAGGATGCAAATCAACAGTCTATTTCTCTGTGAGGTCCTCTTGATGGAATGGGTGCCTGCAGTTCACCGTCGGTAGAAGAGAACGCTGGGTTGGGCGAGTAGCCCAGAGCCGCGTCTGTTGGCGAGGCGACGCTCACCATCAGAGTGGTGAGACCGCGTGCATGGTACATGACCAGCAGCGTCTGTAGGAGAAGCGCGGGACGTAAATATAATTAAATACGCAAGTCAACAGTCTATCGGTGTGCTGGCTCCTCCTAAAGTGTTGAGCGCTTGCAGTTCACCGTCGGCAGAGGAGGGCGCTGGAGGGGGCGAGTGGTGTGGAGCCGCGTCCAAAGTCTTGGTGACGCCCAGCACCAGAGTGGTGACGCCTGGTGCTTGATAGAGGCTCAGTTGCGTCTGCATCAGTGGTCGGGAGCTCCGTGGGTTCTCCTGAGAGCCAACATCACGCGTCTAGAAACGTGCGAACTATGCTTGCTGAAATAATTAGTGGTGGTACAGAATGGCACAGGTAGTATAGTTATCTAATTTCCTTGGTGTGGACTGGCTTTACGGTCTTGCCCGTAAGCCGCATTTATAGTAATGCTTATTGTAATGCATTTTCTTAAAAACGGCTTCAAATGTTTCAACGAAAATTGCTATTTAGGACGAGGTTGTACTCTTCTTTAATATTCTTAAATTAATATTTCGGTTTTCTATTAGGAAACCGAAAAAATTAGAACATGTTAAAAACAATGTACTTTGAGCGACGATAGATGGCCGTTGGCAAGAGGGTGGGGCAAGTCCGTAAAGGCAGTGCTTACCAAGGAAATTAGAAAACTTCCTACGTTTGAGATACGTTTGAGAAAGTCTGTGCCATTCTGTATCATTAATAGTTCAGGCCATGAATGATGGTCCAGGCAATGAATTGTTTCCTGCTGAAAATCCGCCTATTTTTCGCCTAGCATTACCTAACTTTTTCTATACTATGTATATTACTCTACTATAATACTATACTACATTACTATAATATACTATGTATATTACAGTACGTATACGAGAATGTAAAAAGTGTGTCAACAACACAGTCCAGTACATGAAAGCACTCATTCTCGCTAATGCAATAATTGACAAGCCGCGTATTAATCGCCGCTATTGTAAATATTAATCTTGCGAAGAAGATGTCAAAGATATACATTTTTTAATTGTTGCAGTTTTCTGATACAGTGAATTTACCACTATACCGAGAAAAAGTTTAAAGAAAAAATGTGCAGCCATTTTGAGGCAAACGTTTTTTTAAAAAATCTTTTAATATTGCTCACATTTCACTTACAATTACGGGACCACTACTTATATTTTTAAAACCATTTTCACAACATTAAAGAACGAATTGCGAGGAACAAGTTTCTGTGGAAACATCTGGGTAAATTGTGGGGAACATCTTTTGAAAAAAAAATTCCGTATCTCCAGGATTATGGTTGTAGGTAGACGCCGAAATGTTTCAAACTTTCACAATTGTTCAGAGTTGACAGTGCAAATCGGACCTATCCATCTTTATTAGTGTATTTCACTTTATTCTTAAAAGATACGTACAGAACAAATTTGGAGCCTTTTTTGAGAAAAGTTTAAAAAGATACCAGGGGATTCCTGTTAAGTATCCCCAAAATATGCAGAATGATTTTAAAATCGCAGTTTCGAGACCGGTCAGATATTTTTTCTTTTTCTTTGGCTGGACGACCCGCTGATGGACTTGGTCGACCAGCGGTGACCAAGCCTTTTGGCCACGGGGTAAGGGGTTCGTGTGGTTAGCCCAAAGACATCACTTTACCGTATAGTGTCTTTAATCCTTATGGTGGGCTTTCTCATCCTCACTCACCAATAGACACTGGCACATTTGTAATGAAAGCGCACAGGTATAATTTGCAACGGCCGGGAATCGAAGGCGGATTGCGCCGTGGAAAGCAAACACGCTAACCAGCATTCCACCGAGGGAGGCATCGGCCAGATCTACATGGAAATATTCAGAAAACATTCTACTAGTAGTTTAGGCGATAGTGTTGTTTGCAGACGGACGTTTTTCGGTATTAGTGGATCGCAAAATGTGAATTACTTTTGAAATCTCGAATTCGACTTTCCACAGCTTTCTATAGTTTTCTCTACTTTATGAATAATTACTTCATACGTACCTACGTTTAGGAGAAAGTAAAATCTATCTACATACATCACCTTGTGTGACTAGCATACGTTTATTTGATTGGAAACCACATTTTGGAAGGTGCAACGAATATTCGAATCATATATCTACGCATCCTAAACTGATAAACTTTCTTGCAAAGCTCATCACTGAACTTCTTAAAAATAACATATTTATTACTTAACGTGTTGGAGGTATGTAATATTTGTTCATTTATTATCGTCCTTCTATGTAATTAGTATTCCTTGATCGGACCATTTTCAGCACCACTTGACAGTTTTGTTTTGTCTTCTTAACGATTATTGGCACCCATAGTAAGTCAACCCTTAGTTACTTGTGCTATGTTTTGTCACACAAGGGCCCGATTGGCGTACTTGGTATGCCAAGCATATTTTGTTAGAAAAATGAATGCGGTAAGGCCTGAACAATTTTTTGATATAATTTTTATTTAGTTTGATTTGAAATGTGTGTATATATTGTGACTGTACTTACCTCAATTTTCCCATCTGGGAATCCACCATCAACTGAGGCATTGATCACACATTAAATTTTGATGGCAATAACTGCCGTTTCTGAAATTGATGAAGGGACAAGGGATTCCTTTAGGGGGGAGCGCCTTTATGAGGAGGATGTTGGCTATGGTTTTCCATACATTCTCTTTCATCATATCCTTCATTAATCACTAGTTTACCATTTTCTATAATTGAATATTTATTCATCAAGAAAGCATAATCTAAAGAGACCCTGTTACAATCACCTGCATGATCTGCAGTCTTACATGATATTGCATCACTAGAACTTAATATCTAATTTTGATCCTATTACTGGATTACTCCGACCTATGACTACATGAATCTGTTGCTAATCAGCTTTGTAATCATGGTTGCAACCGTTATAAATATTGTATGTGTATCGCATTTGCTTATTCCCCTACCTACATACCGATTCATTACTACGCCCTACCCCATTAATACATTTCCTGGCCAATATGGCTGTGCTGACTTCACTGAAGTTACATGATTATTAAATGTTCGTCTACTCAGCCTGGATTTCCCGCCCTCTTGGTGCAGGAACACAGCTGCGGTTGTTCACGGCCTTCACGCCACGACGTGGCGTCGGGCCCCCCCTCTCGCGTCGCCACTAGCTGGTTTTCGGGGTCGTCGCTCCGATTCCGGCGTTTCGTTGTCCGATCACACGCCTTCGACGTTCTCGTGCGAGTTCAGTCTTCTTACGATAACGCGTTTTATTAACATCGTCCGTTTATCGCTCTGTCCGTGGCTGATGGCCCACACGCACTCACTCGCCACGTGTTTTCGTTTGCACTCGATTGTTTATCACTCGTCAGCGTTTATGTTACAGTTCCTTCGGCTAATTCTACTATTCACTGTCTCTAATTATCGTTCACTTCATAATCAACACTTCTCCCCATTTAGATTTTCCGATGTTAGCCGATTACACGTCCATTATTCATCCACACCACATTACCCGTGCGCGCCATCTTCACTCCCTCTCCTCTCTCTTTTGTTCCGCCTCGCGTCTCCTCTCGCCCCGCGCGACTCGTTCCCCGGACTCGTTCGTGACTCTCCTGTCCTTCTGCGCGCCCGATTCAAATAGGCATCGTTTTTAATCAACACTTCTCCCCATTTAGATTTTCCGATGTTTTTACCACTGACTGGTGGTATGACCATTAGGTCATTATATATATATATATATATATATATATATATATATATATATATACGGCCTCTTGTGTATCACCCTCCACCATCTTCTTGCACTCACTCCGTATTGCGCCTTCCACCCTCTCGACTGCCACCGTGGCACTGGCCCACACATCGACTCCTCCCTGTTTCGGACGCTGGCCGAGCAGGCTTTTCTTTTGTTGCAAAGTCACGGTGGCGTGAAGTACGTTTCGTGACATGACCGTGCTCTAACGTTACTTGGTCTGAAGACGGTCAACCGGTCATCCAACGGTACTTGATCTGAAGATAAGCCGACGTAGGGCCTAATGGACACGGGCCAACTCTGATGTGGCTGTGACGTGACCGTGACGTGACCGTGACGTCATAGTGGCGTCACTGTGACGTCACCGTGATGTAGTAGTGTCGTCGCGGTGATCTAGTCGTGACGTCCTTGTTATCTAACGGCATTTGGTCTGAAAGAGAGCGAACTACCTCAATTGAAGGGGGCTCTGAATCATTGTAGAATCTTAAAAGTTTGAACTTAATAAATATGACACTGTTTCTGAGGGTTATATATTAGTAGGGTCCGTAGATAGAAGTACTTTTTTTCTAATACGTTGCTGAAGATAGACAGATCGCGAGTAGGTGTTTCATATGAAACAAAGATACGGAGGAGGTCGCGGCTGCGTATTGATTTTATGAGATTACATTCTATTATCAAAATCGTTGTGACATTCCGGAATATTTTAAATTTAGTTTTTGATATGCAAGAATACGAATTGGATACCAAGGATTCGATTGATCTACATTCGGCTGACGTCCGGAGAACACACCAACATGTGTTACGACTCCATATTCAAACCTGCAATGAGTATTAATGTTCTATATAAAATGATAGTTTTCAGGAGCCCAGTTAGAATTGTATACATAAGCTTATTGTATTGTGTTGTATTTTTATGGTTGGAATACAATGATAGTTTGTATACGCTATTAATCTAATAATTGGTTTCAGTCAATAGAACTTCCAGGAATCAAAGATTCTGTAAGCAGAATTATGTCATATGCAACATGCACGAGTAATGTTGTATGTCGAACTCTATGACATGGGAAGTAAATATACAAATTAGTCTTAACATTGAGAATTTCTGAGCATAGCAGATCAACAGTTCAAAAACATTGAATTAACAATAGCAGAGATAGTATCTCGTTCATAGTATTAGATTTTGTTGAAATAGTATCCACAAAAGTAAAAATGCTAGAAGAGACTAAATAGTAATTCACAAAATAGCTAGACCAGAGTGGTGCATGCATTTATTAAGATTCTGTATACTATCAATATCGGTTCTAAATGAACAGATTGCAAACGTATACCCATTGCTACTAGAAATCTCGGATCGTCGAACTGGGGACCCTGATTAACGAGACTAGCTTCATAAAGACTCGCTTTAACTCTACTCTATACCAAACCAAACCTTAATTGACGAGATTTTTGCTCCCTGAAAAACGATACAGAAACCAAATGACGAGGTCCAGTGCCTGGAAAACACGATCGTCGACTCAAAGAACCACATTTACGAGACTAGCTTCATTATAACTCTATTCTCATTCGATCTAAAGCTTAAGTGTCAAAACTTTTGCTTCCTGAAAACGATTCAAAACTTCATAGACGAGTCCGCTAATAGAAAATACAACGTAGTCGACCAGAGGTCCCAAGACGACCCTGAATTCTTCAACCAGATAAAACGATTGTCGACCTGGAGACCGTCATAAACAATACTCTAGCTCGACATAGACTCGCTATAACTCTAATATTTATCGACCCAGACCCCTAGTGACGAGGTACGAGCTCCTCTAAAAACGACCCGAAGTGACGAGACAATTCTTCCCAGAAAAAACGTCAGGTCGACCTGGGACTACAGTAACGAGACTTTAGTTTGCCCAAGCCTCGCCTAACTTACTTTCGCGGTTCAAACTGAGATGAGGCACAGGCTCCTGAAACAACGACCAGACCGCATGTAATGAGGCATTTTCTCCCTAAAAAACGACTGACGACAAAAAAGTTGTCATAAACGAGACTCTTGCTCAAAAACTACTCGCTTTAACTCTAGTAATAATCGATTCAGACCTCTAGCGACAAGGCACGGGCTCTCCCAAAAAACCACAGACCCACGTGACGAGACTTTGACAAGACATCGTTTTTTCTGGGAGCAAGTGTTCGCCAGCGCCCGCGTAACACACAACAACTCATCCAAAGCAAAGGTCGCCATTAGGCCTGACTACTGAGAAGACGAGCAGCGAGTATTTTGAGCTTAGAGTATCTGTTATTATAGTCTTCGGGCGACAGTCGTTTTTTCTGCGAGTGCGTCTTGTCACTAGTAGACGGACGTTTTTTGGGGAGACCTGCCTCGTCACTAGGGTCTGACGATAAAAGTGTAAAGCTAAAGCGAGTCTTGTTTACATGGTCTTGAGCGAGGATGATCCCTGGATGATAGTCCTGCCAAGAAAAAGAGTTCTAATTAATGTGGTCTTTATTTGAGGAGCCGTGTTTCGTCACTAGGGTCGATAAAGAGTTGAGTTACAGCAAGTCTTTGTAGAGCTAGAATCTCGTTTGCGACACGCATTGGGTGGACAATCCTTCTTTCTGGGAGCAATTGTCTTGTCACTAGTGGTCTCGACATTTTTTGAGCCCCTGCCTCGACACTAGGGGTCTGGATTGACAAATGTTTGAGTTAAAACGAGTGTATGTTGAGCTAATCTCGTTTATGACGGAGCGAGTCTTTGTCGAGCTAGAGTTGCGTTTATGACGGTCCCCAGGTCGACAATCGTTTTTTCTGGGAGCAAGAGATACTGGGAGCCAGGTTGACAATCGCTTTTTTTGCAGGAGATGGCGGTGATATCTCCACCTGGAGCGGAAGATCCGGCGCCGACCTACATCGGCTTATGAGTAATTTCTCTAACCAGGGGTCTCCCACAAGCTGAGCTTCACCCCTGCCGGGAGAAGCACGAAGCTCCGGACTATTCTTTGAGAAGTCGGTAGGTTGTACACGTGTTGTTTAAGTAATTCGGTTTAACTTTCTGTTTTCTTTCGTGGAGCAGCCGGATGTTGTTCTCGCGTTGCAAGAGCCATGTAGATCACATTTGTACCCAGAGAAAGAAGTGTTCTGGGTCAACATAGGAGCTTTCATCTTACGGTATATTAAATGAGTGCGATTATTCAATTGTTTCCTTATGCTTTGAGAATATGCTTGACTGTGAGTGTGAACAGCATCGTAATCATTCAGTTAGTACTCTATTTTTTACTATTGCACTTATTTCGCGTGGATAACAC
This sequence comes from Teleogryllus oceanicus, assembly GCA_964035755.1. Lineage (NCBI taxonomy): Eukaryota > Metazoa > Arthropoda > Insecta > Orthoptera > Gryllidae > Teleogryllus > Teleogryllus oceanicus. Next base: position 49,559,205 of record CAXIVR010000008.1, read on the forward strand.
ATATGTGTCAGAACTGCAAGGTCACAACAGGGTATTTTTTGATATCTCTATCCAAGAGAAAGGTGGTTAATTGTTTTTTAATGTATAAAGAACTATTATAAAACAGCCACGAGTTATTCAAAAGAAGAAGAGACATAGGCAAGAAAGACAAGAATTGCAAATCAGGAAAGTAGCAGTAAATTCGGTTAAGATGTACATTAATTACAGTATTCACAGTCTTTGTTCCTGCAATGAATGTTGATGAAGCTCCTGTGAATGAATATGTATACTACTACTTACGCGGGTCGATCGAATTAGGATAAGAAACTCTCGGAGTCGTTTTCAAGTTTATTAGTTAAATACACAGCTCTTAGAGCATTTCAGGACATTGCACAATCAAAATGCGTACCACTTCAATAGCATACAACGTTTCTTTGAGTATGACATAGGTTTGAATGCCCACTAAAATATAGGTCATGCCGTCAATGATCATCCGACCATCGAGGTACACTGAGAACTTTGTGTTCGTGGCGAACAATCCTGAGATCATCGCCTTCATGTGCGGCCGAATGGCCACCGCGAGGTGGTTCTGGTCACCGCCGCAGGAGAGCGCGGCTGCCTCTGCATCCTCCCGGCTCGCGCCCCTCGGCACGCCGCCCACTGCTCCGTCCTCGTCCCCTGAGGACAGCCGCACTATTGCAGCGATTGCGCAGCGCTCTCTACTCGCGAGCTAAAGGCCGTTTCCACACGCAGCTCATGAACGGGAATGCGAACGCGAACGGAAACGCAAAGAAAGTTAAAAAGATGGACGGTTCCAGGCAGGCGTTCACAACACGACGGGAACGCGAACGGGAACGCAAAGAAAGTTAAAAGATGGATTCAGGCAGGCGTTCACAACAGATGGGAATGCGAACGGGAAACGTAAGAAAGCAAAAAGATGGACGTCCCCAGGCAGGCGTTCACAACACGACGGGAACGCGAACGGGAACGCAAAGGCGTAAAAAGATGGACGTTCCAGGCAGGCGTTCAACACGACTGAAACGCGAACGAAACGCAAAAGAAAGTAAAGATGACGTCCAGGTAGGTGCTCCGGGCAAACACGACGGAAACGTGGGTTGGACGGATGATTTCTGTGCCTGGGGAAACCATGCAAGCCTCTGACCCTAACAAAAGTGCAGCAATGGCGGTGAAGCTTCCAGCCGATCATAGGCGAGCCATCAATTCAGCGCGGAATTGAGAGCGAGGCGACATTGAGGTTAGAGCGGATTTGCAAGGCGCTGTGGTTTGAGGTCATTTTGTTAGTCATTGCTGAGTTTTTTAGCATTTATAGTACAATTGCTTTTCTGGTTCTGTGTTAATACTTATAATTAAATTTCCACATTTTTTAAAAATGCTCTTTAAGTATTACTAGAGCTGTCTGTTTATTGATAAAATTTTAGTTTCTCGTAGTTACTTTCAGTACGTTCGCAGTAGTTTTGGCATTCTTTGCACTTATAGTTATATTTTTCTAATTAATATTCTTTCGTTAAAGTATTTTTTATTTATAGCAGCTTCAAGCAAACACATCAGACAGATGGCATAAAGAGTAACACAGTAGCGTAGCTAGATGTACTTTGGTCAAAACCGTTTCGTTTTAGCCGCTATTGGTCTATAGCGCTGCTGCCTCTCCCTGCCGTCGTTTGTCAGAAGCGCATCGTCCCTCCCGTTCCGTTCCCGTCCTCGCCTTCACGTTCCGCCCGTTCGCGGGCCATTGTATTTTAGCGCTACGCGTAAGGTAGCGACGTTATGCAATTAACAGTCACGTGACGGACCTTGAAATCATAACGTCTTACCTTAGGCCTAAGACACGACCATACCTTCAATAATAGTGCACGTTTATAGGAGTCTCTACGGTCACTCACAAGCGGCAAATGGCTGCGTTGGGTTGTTCCATCTGACAAACAGATTATCGTGGCGAGGTTGTTACAATTTATTCCTTACTAAATCTACAACGTTGGGCAAGTGAAATTTAACAGGCAGAAGTGTTTGGAGAAGTGGGCATGGAAAGCGAACTTTTATGAAAAAGAAGCTGTCTGGAGAAAGGCGGTCTTACTCGGCAATGAATGCTGTTTGGAAAATATTTCCTATGATTCTTACACGAAGTCGATTGAAAATTCCAGACTGCATACTAATGCAAAGGCCTACAAATCAGAGGTTCCAAACACAATGCACATTTAGTATAATGAATGCATCGTATCGTAGCTTTAAATGCTCCCAGCTAGCCTCAACCTCCTTGGCCAATCGCTTCAAACGTTTTTGTGTTGTACTTACAACGCAATGTCACAATTGCTAAACCTCTTCTGAACGCGTCTAGCTATGACTAGAAACGGATTTTATTGTAATAAAATTTGGTAATATGTACATATATATGTGTTTATTTTTTCCAAAAGATAAGAAAAAATAAAAATATATAAAAATAAAAATTCAAGCATGGTGATTAAAATTGTTCTCAAGCAAGCATTCTCTGGCTATAGAAATCGTCGATGATCTATATCATTTTTTGGTAATTGTCTCTACTGAAGTAATTGTACTTAAATTTACTATATAAGAATTTTTATTAGCTATAAAATACGTTCTAGTATATATTTATAATGTTATTGAGGAGCCGTGTACAATGAATAGCAACCGTGTAGCGAGTGAGGAATCTGAGAGGGGTTCAGTGGTATGTACTCTATCCTCCAAAATCGAAATAACGAAGGGGAGAAATTAATCTGTAAAAAATATTTGTTAGTTTTCGATCGTAAACGAATGCTTCAGTCTGAAACATACAAGCGGCAGAAGTTGAATTACTTTTTGTCACGAAAATTGATCATCCTTACCTGAGTAAGCGGGGAGGGGAAGGTGTTTGATAATTCATAGCGAAAATATGGTAGCCATAGAACTGCAGGCATTACATTCATCAGGCAAAGATGATTCAGCAACATATATTGTAAATACATCTGAAACGTTCCGTTTCAATGTATAAATATATTAAAATGCAGCGAAATATGTCGTAATTAAACATGTGTCATGTAATTATATCAATATAAAAATATGTAAAATAAAAATAGTTCTAATTCATTCAGAATGTCTCCCCAAACTCAAAATACAATTGAAATGCCTGCATCTTGTCTGCAAAATACGTAAATCCGTTCTTTAACAGACTGCATAAAATGTAAATCCCGAGTTTAGGTGGCACGGTTCTTTTGATTCATTGATCTGGTTCAGAAGAGAATCAATCTATGAACTGGAATCCTTGTTTATACGTAGAAGGTATAGCGCAAGTTCAGGAGAAACACAGCAAATAAAATGATAATTTATTTTAAAATAAAGTAGATTGGGAAGAATAGCCACCCTGCTCCAAAAACCCCCAGCGTAAAAATCTCGCATAACGTACTTTGCCGGGCGAACCACTATTCGTGGTTTTACGCTACAAATTTAATTTTATAAACCACAATTCTTAACTAAACGCATTTTTTCACCAAGTGGTCCGCGATGTGTTACCGCACGTCGCTACCTGACGGATCCAACGTTATACATGAGGGCCTTCCGCCCTCGCTCGAGACTGCTCGCCCGCTGTCGCCCGGCGCTCACGTTGTCTTATATACCCTCACTTTTAAGAGAACATTTTAGCGAACACTCACTTCAAGAGCCACACCTTCCATCTGAGTAGACACAAACCTCTTCGAAGTGAATAATTTGAAATGCGAAAATACGCAATTCCACGCCAACAAATTATCATCAGGTGAGTTCTTCTCTATTTATCATTTGAACATAAATAATCAGTTGTTATAATGAACCGCGCAACTATAAACATAGAATCGCGAGAAATAATGAATCGCAAAGGTAAACCAAAGGAACCGTGCCACCCTAAACCCGGGATCAACCAAAGCTGTTGAACACGGGATCAATAGAGTATAAGGCTCCGGCGCTGAAGCCCGTCTGATGGATTTTATGGCTGCTCGAGCAGCTGCTCGCTCACCTTCCTCGCCGAGGCCCGCTGAGGCTTCCAGCGCGCAGTTGAGGCTTCCAGCCGCGCAGCACCACAGCGCCCCAGCGGCCTCAGCCTGCGCCACACACGCCCCATTCTGTGCTCTGCAGGCGCCTCGTCGCGCAAATGGAACAACGGCTTCTCTAACACCGACGACATCGCTTGGAGGTGGCTCAGTGACACCGAGATGTCACTGCTGCGCCTCTGACCCGGAGGCCCCAGGTCTCACCGCGGCAGGATTTTTCACCAGCTCTTAGAGGCCAAAAATTTAGCGCCGCGCCTGGAGGAGAATTCTGTGGCTGGTCAGCCTGATCGGCTTTCGTGCTCTTCGATCAACGCCAGGCGAATGCCGAGCAGCAATTCTAACAAACGGGCCACGGACCACGCGCGGACTATCCTTCCTCTTCTTACACAGCAGATACTCACATGTACCTACTACCACATATTCCGGGTGGCCGGCCAAGCTGAGCTGTCCAGCTGGCGCGGCGCCCTGCCAGGAGACTCTGCGTTAGGGGAACCCCACTTGAAATGATTTGAGAGGTCGGGCGCGGATCCACCACAAGATCGTCGCCATCGAGGAAAAACATAATTTACACTTAATGGACAAATGGTCAAAGTTAGCGTGATGCCGTGGTGAAACACGAAAGACAATCAACCGAACGACACTGTTTGAAACAATACCTCTAGAATTACTATTTCTACGTCTCACCGGCGGGTCTGCCTACGGTAAACTAGACATTTATTATCGAGGAAAGCCAGCGTCTTTTGCGGTCATGATTATTGGCTCTTCAGCGTTGTAGTTAAATAACTTTCGTTTAACGAAAATTCACGCCGTGAGCGAAAATAAAATATACAGTATAAATACAATTTGTACATGCTAATTATTACACTCCTCTGAGGTTACTTTACTCCCCAATGTTCATAGAGGGCGAATTTCTAGATCACCCTGGTTTTGTTTTGCCTGTTAGTGAATCAAACGAGACTGACTATGGTAGGGGAGGGACAGTGTCATTACGTATCGAATCATGCTATTCAAACCCATTTCTAAATCAGGAGGATTCTGAAATGCTGAAACACGACGGTTGCACGTGACGTTTGTCAGCATGTAAAACAGATTACAGTGCACTCGCCCATCCTCGCAAAATTTAAATCCTCTGCAATTTATCAAGCACATCAGTTTGATTTGGAATTACTGCATAAATGATGATATTGCATCTTGGTCCGTTGTCATATCCAACGAAACACACTTTAATAGTATGACCCCTAGGGACCCCTAGGTAATGGACTTTCTTTCTATCTTGTTATCCTTTGCTCTGATAAAGTACCGGGAGCAGAAAGGAGTGCATCACCGACGTCAGCGCCTCTGTCCGGGAAGGCCCTCTGTCCGGAGGTCCTAGTCCATTCCTGACAGCGGCAGTACTCCGTAACAAATGCCACGGACTGCGCCTGATTCTTCCTTTCCCCATCTCTGCGTCGGCCTTCTCCCCACATACATACTTACACCAGCATCCACTACACCACCATATTCCAGACTAGTCGGGAGCCAGGAGCTTGTCCTGGCTGGGGCGGGTGCTCCGCCGGTGAGAGTCCTGTTAGGGAAACTCCCACCAGCTGACGCAGGTCGGCGCCGGATCTCACATCCAGTTGGGGAATCACCACCATACTGAGAAAAAAATATGCTGTACTCTTACGGGTCTAATGACCAAAGCAGTTGTTGAAACACGAACAACCAATCAATCAATCGATAAAAGGACAGAGGTCTTGAAACAACTACGAACTAATAATGTGGCGCTGGAAAAGGGAAGAGAAGCAACAGATATGAATCATGATAGACTAGTCGCTCCACCATTTAAAATTATCACCTAAGGTATTGTGTTCCATTGAATATAGAAGAATGTAGAATGTAGAAGAGAGTACAAAACACAGAAACGTCGGAATAATTTTATTTCTAAACTTACAGCCTCCCCAGTCAAGGAAGATAATTTATGAATCCATGCCTAAACATGTGCCTCACATTGCAAACACTGCAATAGATATTTGGCGGTTGTCATACTTTGAACAAACTGTACGTAAGATACTTACTATCACACTGCATTGAGGCTTGCCTTCAAAAAGATTAGTACCGTCCAAACGGCCTTCGAGCGCTGCACCTGTGAAATGTCACGCAATATTTACTGTCGTCAATCATTCCTATCATGAGGACTTAAATTAACAATTACATTGTGCACTGGAAAACATGTAATTCCGTTTTCATATGAAGAGAATGATGAACTTCCAATTTAAAATGGACTTCATTAGTAAATGCACAAAATCTAAAAACGAGTTACGTATTTTCTGTTTTTATCTTTTCTATGATTTTAGAAGAATATTGAATTGATGCAAATAATCCTATCTTTCGAACAACTTATAAATCACTGAAATGTTACGTTTCTATATTGAAAATATTTTCCAAAAAAATTGTCTTTGTTTTGCTGAACAACGCCAATGATCATATTATATTTTTATTTTTTCTCATACAAAACATTGGCAATAAACTTCATTTTCAAAATGATAGAACCTTTGATTTGCCACTGGATGGTAACATTGCGCTTGTTTAAACGAAGCATTTTAATGGTTGGTTCTGAACATTCGATATTTTGTGCGTATATTTAAAACCCAAATGTCTTCAAACCACATTACAAAGACTTTCTCTATTATTATTGCTTAACATTGTATACCGTCTGTATACCGCTAAAAACGTACATTCAAAATATCATTCATTTTGATGTGTCTAAATATTTTGTTATAGAATTCAAATTCATAAGGTTTGTACACATCGTATTTTGTAGATTTATCTGGTTATATAGGATTTGCAACTTGAACTTCAATCGCTGCAGTGCATTGTTGCTTCATATTTCAAATATTAGTGTTTTAAATTATCTAATTTTAATTAGATACATAACTTCCAATTATTATTTTACAAATAAGCCCAGCCTTCATGTACATTTTTTCTAAACACAAAGTTTCCATAATTTATCTTTTATATCTTTAAAACTATTGTTTCATTTCTTATGAATATGCCAATGTAATGTTATGCACACAATTAAACTGTTATGGTTTTGTGTACCTAATGAGAATATTTTTTCTTTAAGTCTAATTTATTTTGTGTTCAGAGACTTGACCAACATTTAGTAATAAAGGTCAATATACGCAGTTTTAACTGTTTTGATTTAAAATAAAATAAAAAAATGGTATTGATTTATCTTCTAATGAAGTTAAATCATCAAAAGAAAATTTTCTGAAAACGTTTATTTTAGTGTTGTCTATACCAACTTTTTTTCAAAATTTTTTATGAATGATAAATCATAACAATTTTCTATTCATTTAGCTATTAGCTTTATTTTTAATATTCTCACTATTAATAAGTATAATGTTCATTGCAGAAACGATGCACGTAAAGAAAAAAAGCAATTTGTCGTAGATTACACTTGTGTCATTAGAGCAATCAGTGATAGAGTGAATCTGTTGGCGCCAAACAGTTCAGTATGCATCGTTTTTCCTCATGATAGTCAAGATGAAATTTGGGGTTCGAACTCGTATTTAAACTAATCGGCTCGCGGCAATTGTTTATTGCAGACGCACCAGCAAACGTTTAGAGATAGGAGCAAAATAATAAATGATCTGTAAATGCACATTATTTGGAGGTATCGTCTCCTTTCCGTGCGGAGGACTGCAGAGCGAACTGGGGTTCGAACTTATTGTAAACTAAACTTGTTCACGCAATTTTTTTATTACAGATTACAGTTTGCAACGGCTATAGGCAAATTTATGAGAGAACTGTTAAGGTTATTATCTTGGATGAATGTGTCTTGTTTGTCTTGAGGGCGTTCATGATAGGAACAGCAGCAAGATTTGTTTTGCAAATATCTTGCAGCTAGATATTCAGTGTTTTTCTCACGTTAATCGTTTATAAGTAAAAGTAAAATTGGTAGTACTGTCTGTGTGTATGCTTGTTACTATAAGGATAGATGTGTATCCCGCATCGCAACAAAGTTGTAGCAAGACCATCGATTTTTTTGAAAAATTGACCGCAAATTCTTGTTTTCACATCCAAGAATCGCAAAGTGCAAATTATGAGCTATACAGCTCTTAAGAATAAAAGGTCGGTCCTGCTAACTTCCCGGACGTTCCACCTCCTCTTCCCATCCGCAAGCCGCGTCCGACCTGCCTGCTTCTTCCTCTGTCCCCTCGTGTCCTTCTACGATGATTCTTTGGCTTTCTGATCGCTCTGCCACTTACCTGACACATTCGGCTTCATACACCCGGAACCGCCAAAGACGAACACAGAAAATACATTTCCTTGTGCGTATGTTGCGAATTTTGATGGCTTTGACACAGTAGTAGCTCTGCCCCTAATCATGAACTTCTCTGTCGCCGATGGCCCCGCCTGGGCCTGGCGCCATGCAATCACTAGTCTGTGTTGCGCGACGGAATTTAGTCACGCAACCTGGGTCGCAATAGACCAAAGTCCCAACACGATACGTCCAGATATTTTCGCCAGCGAAGTCCAAAATGATCGGCCTTTACGCTAAGAAACAACACTCACCCAGATTGTGCTGTATGGGGTAATAGTCTTATGATGTCAAGAGGTAATCCGATGAGAAGACTATTTCGCACACTACATGCCTCACACAGCCTTTTGTATCTTTCATTGTACATCGTACTAATACTGTATAATGTGATCGGCCTAGTACATTCTAAGCAGAGTCTTAGTTAGCTTCAGAGCAACGTTGTTAAATTCTGCAGAACTTGATGAAAATAGTCCAAGATCTAGTCTCATCATTGAGATTTCAACCATGACCACGATCACTTGAAGCCAGCATCTGTAAAATACTTTGAGTCTGGCTGTCAGATACAAGTTGTGGTTTTTTCACACTGTCACTAGTAATGCTGAATAAGAATAACAAGAATGTGAATCGTAATAGATCTTTCCTTCGTCTTCATGTTCTCTCTATGTTTGGAATACAATAAGATGCACCATATATGTTGGGAGGACTCAGCTGGAGGCCCTCTTTTGTTTGAGTTATTCTGCTGTGAAGATGTCACAGCTGGGGGTAGATATCAGGAGCAAATACCTGCTGAGACGGGAAGGTTTGAACTTGACTCACCAGTCCACTCGAGGCAGAATCACACCTCTGAAGATGATTGGCCATCATGAGTAAATGACCAACGATTATTCAGCAGAGGTCTGGCAGGTGGCGAGTCAACACTCGCTGCCAACCATGCAGGCACAAATAGACAAGCCTTCAGCACTGGTTATTGAACTGGTCACCACAGATGATTTGAGACAGCTCAACTAGTTTCTGAGCAGCATGTCAAGGTGAGGAACACCCACAAAAATAGCAAATGTCAATACTTTTTAATGATACACAACCAGCCAACGTACCGGGAGCGTTAGCTCAGTGCATCAACTGATGCTTCAGTGTTCTTGACCGAGAGTCCTGACGCCGGCAGGATTTTCGATACTAGTCACAGGTCGAATTCAGCCGTCTGGAAGGAGAATTCAGCGGCCGGCCGCCTCATCGGTAGTTTTGCCTGTCCGATCAACACCAGGCGAATGCCGGAGAAAATAATCCACGTTGAACACGACCGTGATCTCCTCCCGTCCATCTTCCACACGTTACACTTTGATCACACGCGCAATCATGCTACCACGGCTCCAGGGACCGGTCAGGGTTAGAGTTGTCTCGGCTGGGGCAGGTCGCCAGGAGATTCGCAGGAAACTCCATTAGCTGACAGGTCGGCGCTGACTCGCTATCCACATCCAGTGTGAAGACGCCACCATCTCCTCAGGATCATATCAGAATTACGTGGACTAATTGATCAAAGCAGTTATGCCTGGAAATGAAATCAATCAATTCAATCCAGCCAACTGCTCCTACGCGTAGTTTTACTTCACACTTGCAAGAATAATTACCAGACAGGGAAAAGACTGTCGCGTCCAAAGCAAGAAAAAGTCTTGGGCGCAGATCGTTGGCGATCTGCCGCAAAGCAGATAGCCATTCGTTCACGGCGCAGCATATTCGTGGCGCAGCGACAAGTGATAGAATGCGATTAATGAGACTCGTGGGATCAATGATAGTAGCATAGCGTACGCGTCCGGTGAAGACGCTTATTCAGTTGCGCGACGAGCGCGCGTATTCAGATTTAGCGCGCTGAATTGTAGCATTTGTTGTACTAGTCATTAAAAAGATAACATAGCTATAACAGGTCTACCAGATCATCTAAACGATGATATCAGAATGCCAAAAAGGATGTTTATCAGAAGCAGATACAAAGATAGTGTACAGACTATTATATGTGAAAGATTATCCAATCAGAATTATTCAGACACTAGAATATCTAGAGACAGCCAGATGAATCACAAATTTGAAAATTACAGAATTTCATACTACTGAATATTATGTTGAAATAGTTTGAATAGTAGCTTAACATCATCTGAGAAGACTCACTGAGAAGATTTCATAATCCATAGTCAGCTTTCCATAATTAAATTAATTATGCTTAGTATATAGTAATTTTTCTTGATCTTCAATTTTTCTAAAAAGGTAATTCTAATAAGTTAAACGTATCTCATGGCTATGAGGGTTTCCAAAAACAGAAATTATAGAAAGTCATTTTTAATATATACTGAGAAAACATAGTTTAAAAAAGATTTTCAGTTTAAAAATATGGCTTTCACTATTGTAAGAAAACCACTGATACAGCATCAAAACAACAATACGTAATTTAATATTAAATTATTGCATGGATGACCCTGCCTGCCTGCAGCTCGCATCAAGATTTACAAAATAAGAACTATTTCACCTACTGTTACAGTTCCTGCGCTTCATAGAGCGCCACGATAACAGGTAGCTTTAGTGGCCGCTGATCGCGCAGGCGACAAATGTCTATGCTCTTAGGCAAAGAGGTTCAAACACTTGAATGATCAATATCTCATGCTACTTTCCCATGCCACACTGGTTACTCCCGTGAGAGAATGTTAAGCCGTTGCTTTTGTTTCACGTGAGGGTGACGGTATTCGGCTTATCTGCGGCACGGACTGGGCGTCTCTGCCAGAGTAAGATCGGCCTTGACCACTTCCGCGAGCTGGTACATGCTGCTAGGTCAGCAATGCTTTGAAGTGGCTTGGCTGAGGCGCAGCGCCACATCCGTTCCAGATGAAGAGAGGTTGGCTAAAACAGCGCGTCATCGCATTGAACGGCGGTCATGCGGCATTTGTTCGGGCCACAGATTAGTGCCTCGTGCGCGGTCATTATTCTGTTGAATGAGATACGGCGTAAAGGCGACCGCCTTCATTCCGGCATCTCTTGCCGAATGTTGGCAAACTGTTTAAAAGTTTTGTAAAAGAGCAAGAGATCCATTTACGCAATTTGCATTGCACTCAAAATAAATTTGTTATGTCACAGATCCGTAGTTTTCAGTTTTTTCGTTTTGTATTGGCAAGACTGAGGTCGGCCTTGGGCAATCTTGCAACAGCGTGATTCAAACTCTCGTCCAGCGGGTCATTGAGGCCAGTTTGTAATACAGCAATTCTGTTTAGTTGTCCAGGCGCATTGCTGAAGCGCCTTTGACTGTGTTCTGTGTCATCACAGCACTTTATGATTGCACCCCCGTCATTCTTCTATTTCCATTTGTAGTTCAGCATTGTTTTTCTTGCAGCACTTGTAGATCCTGCAACAGGAAACTGATATTGTATTTCATGGTTTTTGTAATAAATGTACGTTTGAGTTATTTGATTGTTATATCCCAAGTAATGAGATCTCAAATAAGTGATCCTGTTTTATTCAGGAACTCCGGGAGCGTCCTTTCGAAAGGTTTGAATGTGACGATAGTCTTATGAACCTGATAGTTTAGGGGTTCTCTAAGTAGCCTCCTGCATGCAAAAATTCATTAGATGAGCTACGGTCACCTCGCTATTTATAGCAGAGGCTTCATTTAAATAGTGTCTTAAACAGCTAGCATCTACTCCTGTTATTTCTCATTAATGCATTTCCTACATGAGGTTGTGTTTGAACATAAATAAATCCAAAACACTAGGATTAGAAAAATATTCTTATAATAGTTCGAGATAATTTCCATAAGAATAGGCAAAACACTTTGGATTTGTCGAGAGAGTATTGTCTAATCGTCGGATTTTCGAAATATTGAATTATTCCAAGCTTTTAGATTCTCAAGATTATTTTCATCTCTGGCTATCACGGTTTATATACGTTAAAATTCATTAAAATAGCATTATGATTTGCAAGTATCTGTAATTTAGATTAATATTAATGTCAAAATATTTATTTTATTTGATTTATTTGTCAATAAACTAGTCAAAACTTGGTGATGTATGGAGGAGAAAGATATATATTCTTGGGTGATAGGATTAACTATGTTAGTTGATTTTACGAAACTAGAGTTTATATGAGATAGTTCATGATTTGGAAAATAAAATAAAGTAAAATTGTTGAGATATACATTTCCCTGAAACAATAGAATGACTCAACACTTATATAACATTGGAATTTATTTATCATTCCGTCCTTCATTTGGTTTGACTAATAATTGTTTTGTAAATCACAGAGCATTGCGAATTATATTCTCATCAGATTTACATTACATGCTTATTAGCTAATGAGTTACAAAATTACAGTACCTAGTAGTATATGGTCTAGCCCAGGTCTGATTAATACTTTGTTCTAACATGACATTTAAGATCAACATGGACAATATTCGATCTGAATATAATAATAAGAAAGAAATGTCCAACTTAGAGTTAAAGGTGTGTTGGAGAGGTTGAAAAATAGAACTTCTGTAATCGCGAAACTCAAATTATGGAAGAGCGAATCAAAAAGAGTTAACCTAAAGAATAAGAGTTTTATATTTTAAAAAATTGCATTATAAAAATCTGCACAAATATAGTTGAGACAACCAAAACACTGTTTAGTCAGCCTTGACTCTTTAGAATTTTGAAATAAATGAAATATCAAATTATTAAGTGGAACTGGTTTTTTTGAGGAAACAATTTTTTTTTGAATTTGAAGTTTTAGGAAGGTCTTAACATGTACTTTTAATTGATTCTATTTAACCTGAAAAATGATGGAAAATATATATGACGCAAATAATTCTTCTATTTTTAAATAATTAATTAAGAATAACAAAACTTCAATAATTATTAGGAGGAGAGGGACCCAAAATATTTCACTTTTTCACTTTTTTAACATTTATTGCAAAGAAAACTGAACGCCATTTTCATTAGTGTATCTTATGTATTCGAAGACATTGGAACGAGGTTTGAGAAAATTTAGAAAAAATGACATTCGATTTTTTTAAAGTTTTCGCAAAAAATTAACTGCCCGTTTCCAATTCATGGTTTCACGATATCACCCATCAGATCGACAGGGAGTATCAAATTTGCGGAAATCCTGTTTAGAAAACGGGGGCGGCGGCTGGTGGCATGTGATCTCCTGTCATTTGCGTGTCGCCAAGCGGGTGATTTTAATGAATTGCTGTTGTTGGTTTTGTTGTTTTTTTTTTGCTTTAGAACAATGGTGTTTAGTATAGAATTTATTTATGACATATGAAATGACTTGTCTGAGATTTTTCTGCCGATTACCTATTGTCATATTTTACATTTTTCATTTTGCAATGATCTCTCGATTTCATCGATTTCTAGCAGTTTAATGTACTGCCAAAATAATATTTACGAGATAAAAATGTCTCTCACCTGGAGTTGCTTAGTCTGATTTCTCCGCTCAGAAATCGTAATGTCATCCGCCGTATTCGTAATCTGCTTCCGTGACGTCTGTCGCGTCATTGTCAACCGGACCGATTAGGATAAGACAGAGATTGGCATGTTAAAGAACAATGCACAGGTTTGCGTTGAGTCTACTTGAACGAACTGTTTCCATCAGTAACATATCCACAGTTGAGCATATCTATCCAATTGGCTTGAACTATATCTGAATGATATTTCTTGCTTTAAGACATTAATACATTTAAGTGCATCATTGACCATTTTTACATATTTGAGGCAAACAAACCTCCACCCTCAGTTATTAATGAAAAGGAAAGTCCTGCAACCATTGCTCTGGACGCAGAGAAAGACAGCCCCAGCACCCAATCCGCCTGGCCAACCTTCTTTAGTGTAAAAAGAGAAAGTTTGATTAAGAAATTTTTAGTAAAATTCAGAAAACTAAAACATCCTAATTGATTCACTATGTTATGCATTTATATGGCTTGATATCACGCTTTGGTTCTGTTCTCTTCCTTTTTCCAAGAAACTATAAAGTGCCATGACTAACATCATGGAAGGTGTGAGGACTGCCAGAGTAAGAAACATACGATATTAAAGGTTGCTGTAGCTCGAGGCATTGGGTAAGTTTAATGTTCTGTTTGGGTGCCAGTGCTGTTCCAGACGACAGAGGAAAGCACGTTTCTTGATGTCGAGAACCCACAAAACAGATCAATCATACACCTTCTGTTAGAGAGTGAATGCATTATATACAGAAATAAAAATCATTTGTATCAACTCATAACTAGCTTTTCTGTCGAAAAAGCAGCATTTTTGCCAGAGTAAATCCATAAAGAACGGTTTGAGTAAGTGATTCGGTGCTTAGGCGCTTTGGTAGTTTTGAACTTCTTAATAGATGTGCTTCCATCGACATTAGTATCATTTAAATTCAAAGAGTAATTTAAAGACGAAAATATAATCATTATTTTTTCTAATACTTCACACTCTTGGCAAAATATACTTGCATTCATACATATATATTTCTATTCTGATATTTTTTGGTTCAAACAAATCACAACTGATGTTATAAATGAAGGAGCGAAACCAGAAATGATTTCAGAAGAACTACTTTAGGTCACACACACACCCATGTGCGTTGAGACTCTCAATGTTCAGATATTCAAAAAGTTTTTGAAATTTTATATTGTGTAAATGTAACTTTGAAACACATAATCCACGTACATTATTCCAAAATGGAAAGTTCATTAATGGAAACAATGCAATGAAAATACAAACAAGGAAGAACCAGAAAGTATTTCAGGAGAACCACTTTCTGCAGACAAATCTTAGTTTGTGTTCATGTTTTATGTCTTCCTGTATGTCAGAAATATAAATGTTAGAAATCATATATTGTTGTTTTGAATATAAATGTAAGGTTGCTAAACAGTAAATTAAAGGTTCAACACATTAAACTAACTGTATAAATGAAATGAATAAATTTAGAGAGATTCATAGATATCGTGGATAGGCAACTTCAGGTCTAGACATCTGATCTATTTGTTGAAATAAACATTCTGCGCATTATCATGAAATACAAATGTAAGAGATACCTTACAAAATTAGAATTTAATGTTATTAGAAAACAAACTCACAATTCGAAAAGAAAGAAAAAACTAGATAGTTTCTGAAACACTTGTAAAAGACCAATATCTGTTCTGTCACCCTACTTAAATGTTGAAGTAATATTTTTTATTATTAAATGCAAATATAAATAATTCAAACAACATTCTGATTTGATCTAAAAAAATGTAATTGTTTGAAACAAAATTGAGAAGAAATGCTGGTTTAGGGGACGACTGGCCCTAGCCTAGCACTATAAATATCACACATTTCATTCTAAAACAACATTATAGTATTTCCAATCCAAAAATTATCATCCGTTTAGGAGTTTTGATATGATTAGGAAGCAGCAGATACAGCCATTGTCACTTTTCAATTCACAATTACACAGAATTCATAGGAAGATTAAGAATGTAAAAGAAGGATAAATGACTTCTTTAATATTTTATTTTGCTGGGTACATACAAACATAAAATCTCAATGCATGAGAGGCCTGAACTATGTAATCATTAATAGAGCAATGAATTATTGACCAATTGCTGCAAATTATCAGGTTTGCAGATTGGCTTCTCAGTTTGTAAACTCTGAAGCAGCGCATACACCATCAAATCTTCACCGCAGGAACAAATGTTTAACACGTTACAACCTTTTAGTATCGCGAAATTTGTTTTTCTCAAAGGTTCCTATATTTCACACAGTGCAACGCTAACGGATAGAATAGTATCGAGTAGCTAAATGGATTCAAATGAAAGAAGTTATTTACTACGAATAACAACAAATGTAAGAAATAATTAGGGATGAAATTACTGTCATTGCACAAGATAGGAGATCGCAAATAACTACCGTTATTGAAGTCAGCGTTTTCACGGAGCATCGCGACGGCAGCGCTCCTGTCTCATGGCAGATGCCAGCAAGATTACTCTTACCAGCGCAGGAACCACGGCTGGAGGCCATCTTACCATGAAGTACTTTTTCACAACTGGGACGGTTGAAAAATCAGTTTGCTTCATTGTGGCAATTCCTATTGCACCTGAGAGAGCTTCAAAAGTGTTTGTAGGAGAAAACTGTAAGTAATGCGATTATATTATTTGCAAACATGAGTGTAAATAAAAACTGAAATAAAATTCACGGTAAACCGTTCAAGGCCCATGTATGTTCAGCAGAGCTGTAGCATAGGACTGAGCTCCACATATTTTACGTGTTTCGTTTTCTTTAATATTAAAAGTACATAATATATTGATGTAGTAATACCGCACGCACAAGCATTTGATTTGTGCAATGCGCATGAGAACACTTGTGTCGTTTATACGAATGCTGGGATCGCTAGACGTTCGTTAAATTGTTCCGAATGAAATGTCTGATTCTATAGCTTAGTTAGGCATCTGATAACGAAAGGCCGATGGAATCACAAATATTTGTACTGGGTGACAATCCATTTTCAAGATCAAAATGCGGCGCATTAATTACAACAGCTACACCATCTTGGTACAACATTCGAGATAAACCTGTCTGATTTAATTCGTTACACGGTCATTTTATGTTCTTAAACCTTCATGAAAATTGAATCGGTTAAAGAATAAACGAAAATGAATGAGCTTAAAATTGCATGCACACGATATTACAGGGGCAACAATCAAAAGGAGCTAAAATAACGATAGTAAAACAAATAATAAAATCGGCCATTCTCCAACAGGTGTCATCAGGAGGAAAAGCAAAGATATTCAGCAACTTGATGTAAAATTTTAAATGAAGAACTGTAATGAAAATAAAGAATTAAACAGGTTTATTATAATGAACCTAGCATTACCAAAAGCATGTGGCCTAATGAACAGCGATGACTTTAATTCTTACAGATTTTTAGATATTGATATTTTTCTTGTTTTATAGTATATTTTAATAAAGGTTTTTTAAATGGAAATGTAATAGTTTTATCATTTGTCAAATATTGAGTAAATGATTACTATATTGAGTTACAAATTCCACAAGTGATGTTATTTCTATACGACTAATTTTATCAAATACAAAAATATCAAAATTCAAGCGGTCAACCTTCATTGGTACATGTGGGATCTTTTAAACATTTTTTGGTATTAAGTAAACATAGAAGTTAGATTTATTCTCAATATTAATGGTTATTCTAATACATATTTATTTACGTAACTTGTATTCTTAAAATACATGAATGAGCATTTATTTTATATACTTTCATGACGCTAGGCTATATTTAGTAAGGCTTTACTGATTGGTGAAGTCTGAAACATTATAATGCCTAGAATCATCTAATCTAATTTTTTGTTAAAATTTGTAAAAGGTCATCAATACTGAAATACAAAAATTAGAATCAATGATTTAAATAAAATATTGAAAATGTGTAGAAGTTTGAATCAGATGGCAACGAGTTGGGATAATAGATTGATTGAACTGGCGTCACTAGCCGAATTCAACGGCGACCGTGAAGTTACGGAGGTTAAGCGAATTCCAGACATCACGGGTTCCTGTTGGGTACTGTAAACACTGGCAGTAACGCTACGCTGCAATGTCCGGTTTATTTCCTTCTATAATTTGTAAAATGGACAAAACATTTATTTTAAAACAATTAGAGAATTTTATTCCACAGATACAATGGAAAGTGACAAAAGTTAAGATTAATAATAACTTGTAATAATATTAATAATGTATTTACCATTTGGATTCTAAGAATTCTAAACAATAGTAGCAAGTATTGTATCGCAGCTTCTAGAGTCACACTCATCTGATCAGGCTTTTCGTCCAGTTTCCTGCTCCAATGAGCTCAGAGCTCAGATGGCCCCTTGTTTGTTTCTGTACATAAATGTTAACTTCATTATCTATAATGACTTCAGAATTCAGTGGACATATATAATAAATTCATATTATCATGCTGTCGCAGAAAGCATATTCTTCGAGTCAATATATAATGATAAGAGCCTAAAATTTATTGCATATTTATCCTTGAAAATATATTTTATTACATCGGAGCGTTTTAATTAATTGAAAATTCAAGTAGTATATGAGTTAGTAGGATCAGAGAATTTGAACGTACAGAATTCACTTCTTCCCATAGCACGTCATACACAGTTTCTCGTTCGTTTTTTGACATAAAATAAATAAAATAAATAAATAGATGCTTGTTGGTTCGGGATACGTCAGCCCTGGATTAATGCCTTGAACGTTTGGTTGCCATGCTGCGGTCTTCCGATAGAAATGCCACTGGCATGGCGAGGAGTCGTCGCGGCATGGTATTCGGAAGAGGCCCGAACGCGCGCATAGGCACCAAATTTTATTTTTGTGAAAACGGTTATTTTTGGTAAATGTCAATTCTAATAGCACTGAAATTGATTCTAGAAACTGAAAATAATAATAACACGCTATAGCCACATCGACGCTCAAAGCAATGTTTGAATAAAAATTCAGCTACCTGCTATAAAACTACCTATCTTTGATTGTTTGTAACTTTTTCCCAACAGAACTTAACTCTAGAATTATATGAACTTTATTATATCTAAATATATTAAAGCAGTTTCAGTGTTATATTTTTGTCTTTTCATTAAATTAATTGTTACTGCACTAAAGCATGTAAAACTGCCTATTCTTTGAATGAGTAACTCACAGGCGATTAAAAAAAAACAGCCAAAAACACATTCCCAATATTAATATATATTTTAAGTGAACATTATTGAACAATTTTCAGTTGAGATCAGCTGCCCTGATCTGCCCTTTTCGAAATTACCACTGCTTAAAATTTGCATTAAGTGTTTGGAAAGAGCACACATTACTCCGGACATAATATCGAAATCGTTTACTTCTTTTGCATCCCATTATCTTCCTAACTTCCTTAGATTTTTTACGAATATATACCATTTTCAATATCTTTTCAAAATTATTCCTTTCCTTTCAATTCTACAATTTCTGTGTTTTTCATCGAATTAAATATTGGAAATTGAGATCTGCAGAACCGGCATACAACAAGTGAACTTTGACGGCAATAACATTTAAAACAATTTGAAAACACATCTTCGCTAAATTAATGCATGTTATTAAGTGAACAATTGTAAATATTTTTACATGAGAGGTCAAACTGCCTGGCTAACATCTCTCAAAATGGTGTCCATTGGCAGTTTGGCATCACGAGGATGAAAAAGTGCTATTCAGAATCCATGATCTTTGATTTGGGACAAATCACACAAAACGATTAAAACACTTCTTTAAAAATTAATAACTATTATTAATGGCATTTGCTGATGTTTTTATGTTAAAAACAGCTGTCTGACCTGCCTGTTTAACAATAGTGACTATTTAAAGACTATATGATGAGGATTGAAAGAAAGCGCTTTACTAAAAGTGGCATTTTGACAGTAATTACAAAAAGAATGAAATATTTAGAATGAATAACATTATTAAGGGGAGATTGAGAAAATATTTTGTTAATAACAGTCGCCCTTATTCGCCTTTTTCAGAAAAATGGCGAAGGTTTCAACTTTGCTTGACCAGCTTGAAAAGAATGTAAATACTTCGACAATAAAGACCTAAACGGGCAATTAAAATAAAAAGCTAAGGAAACAGTTCCATGAAAATTGGCTAAAACTGCTGCTAAATGGACATTTGTTAACATTTTTCGATAATATCAGCCACCTCGGCTACATAGCCTCTTTTAAAATGGCGACCGTTCTGACTTACACAATGGCGGTTTTAAAAGCGCCATTCCCAAACTAAGGTGATTTTTGGTGGGCAGGTATATAATGACTTAAGAAATTTCAAAAGATAACTGTTATTTATTGACATTTAATATGTTTTTTAACAAAGTCGCCTGGCTGCCTATTTAAAATGGCGACCGTTTAAAATCTTTCATTATGATTTGAAAGAAAGGCCTCTTTATTTATTTAGTAAGTGATTTGGACGCAAGTAAATTTCATGCAATGAAAAAATTAAATCTCTAAAAATTGATCATGAATAATAAATGTTATTAAGGGACATTTGATAAACTAGTTTCATAATAAGAGTCACCTCTGGCCTGCCTTGTGGAAAATGGCGATCGATTATATCATGTTAAGAAAGTGCCATGTTTATTAACTAAGTGGCTGACGGACCATTATAAAAACAGAAAACATCTCCGTGAAATAAATGATGACTCCTAATGAATGCGGTAAATACTTCTTCGTTGCCCCGAATTGCCTCCTCGGTGGACGCGCAATCAGCAGTCGAAGCGTCAGCGCTGCATGTCATGTCAGAGGTGGCGCGCAGTGGGTGAAATGATCCGACAGGAAATGACTCCCGGCAGGCACCGCATCATACAGGATCGCACAAAGATAAGCCCTACAGGAAGCCAAATCAGCGGCCAGATTCTGGCATTTCCATATCATGAAACAGATTACTTTCTCCGGCTTTGGTCCGCGATCCAGCCCTCTTGACAGGTTAAGTAACATAATAGTGAAAAAGTATGAAATGATTAATTATTATTTCACATTATAAATGGCAAACGAGTAGTACAATTGCTGCAGTGTAAGTCATCATCATTAGTATATACTATTTATTCCTTTTACTACTTAAAGAACATTTTACGGTTTTTCTATTGCCAGAAAAAACAGTTGTTAAAAACTTTTATACACTATTCTACCTAAGTTTAGCACATATTCACTTGAGTCACGGAATAAATGCTTATAATAACCTTTCTTTTTACTTCTAAACAAATAAATGAAGGTTTATTCATCTCTAATAATGTCTATATACAGTACTTTTTGACAAATAAATAAACAAAAATGAGTTATGAGGAATAATATTATTTTAGCATTTAGGAATATGTCAGGATTTTATACTTAAAGAAACTGTTTAAATCTACTAAATAAATAGTTATTTAACTTAGCATTTATGCGCACGTTTCGGCCCTGTTCAATCATCGCGGCGTGAAGAGTTTCACACTCATTTGACCTCAGTTATTCAATGCTCTGCCTGCGACCATTGTCATTATGACGTGTCTGGAAGCAAAACATCTCTATATATTCATATTGGGTACTTCACATTTAGAGAGAACGCATTAAACATAAACATACATCACTGTTCTAATTTCAATGCGTCTGAACATGTAAAGATTTTGGCGATACAAATAGTCTTTTGAGCGTGGGCCTGTGTAGTCACAAAGGAAAGAGGGTTTATTAATATCTAGGCACTCATTTTGTTGGTGAAAAATGCAGAGATCCCAAAACATAAATATTTTTATCGTCGTAGCTTGTATTGCCCTTTGCAGTAAAAGCGAGATGTTTTATTTTTTCAAGCAATTGATCAGAATCTAAGGTACACTTTGGACATTCGATAAATTTATATTGAGGTAGGCTAAAATTACTTATTAGTATTTCGGAAAAAAGTTGACAGAATGCCAGAAAAGGAAAATACGAAGAAAATAAATAGAAATGAGACATTGCATAGAAGCCACAAATATAAGAAAGAAGAGTTTGAGAAAATATTTAAAATATTAGGAAAAATAATAAATTGGCATTAATAAAGTTCCATTGTTAGTGTAGATAAGAAAATTTCGATAGCTTCGTTACCGGTGACAAATTAGCATCTGACTCGCAGTAAATAATTAGAAATACGTGAAGAAAGAATCAAGCTGGGTAGATAGATGAAATTTTGCGTCAGAATTTGTCTCATCCATGAGATGCAGAATGATTTTGCACAAGAAATTTGAAAAATTTTAATTTAGTCATGCTGATCCGATATAAATGGATTTACACGAATTGTATGAAGTAATATAGAAATAATGATTAGATTTGATCACATTAGACGAAATTGTGTCGCAAGGGTACAAATAGAATTAGGACGACAGACGGTGAAAAACTCAGCGACAATAAATAATGATTTGGCACAGTGGAATGGACGGCGCTAATCGACAAAATGGAATTTTCACTACAGAAAGAGCAGTTTGTTAAGATATGTTGGCATTAATCAAACTACAGATAACAAAGTTCATGTTAAGAATTAAAGAGAAATTAAGATAGAAATCATTATAAAAGAAGCTAAGTATGGGAAAGTTTCTGTGGCTACTATTAGAAGAAACAAATTAAATAAGAAAGAGTTTTATTAAAAACACAGAAAAAGCAGATAAAAAATGATTTGAATAAACGAATAGATGACTGCCGTGAATATTAATTCATAAAAGGCTTCGGTGTTATTTCTAAATTAATACCCCAACAAATGAAATTTCGAACATAAAATGGACATGGCACTAACAACTCCAATCTCAGCGATCAGGGTATTTTAGGCGACAGATAGAACATGGAGTGACAATCAGCGGACGCATTCAGCGGACCGACCGACCGACCGACCGAAGGACGGACGGACCGACCGAGGGACGGACGCACGCACGCACGCAGGGACGGACGGACCGACCGACTTTACATTCATTCGTGTTTATGCTTAATCAGTGGAACCACTAGGTCGTTCCGCGAGGTGTTGGCTGAATAGCCCGTTCATAATTGTAAAGTTAGATGAGAAAGTAGTATAAAATCATGTAATGTATGTAATGTACACGATCATTAATTCCTGCAATTTTAAAACACGAAAGCGAATATTTCAGTTCAGTAGTAATGAATCAGTAAATAAGTACAGTCTAAAGCCAACCTTCTGGAAAGTTTCACACACGCAAGCAATAATTTAGACTGGGCAGGTCTGAAGGTTGGAAGAGGTCGTTCTCGACACAGACGGTTGGGTACAAGTCGGCAACACTGCGAA
Organism: Teleogryllus oceanicus; assembly: GCA_964035755.1. Taxonomy (NCBI): domain Eukaryota; kingdom Metazoa; phylum Arthropoda; class Insecta; order Orthoptera; family Gryllidae; genus Teleogryllus; species Teleogryllus oceanicus. The sequence continues at coordinate 49,582,313 of CAXIVR010000008.1, forward strand.
TAATACCAACCGTACACCCGTGACTGTACAAAAGACACAGATACCGCATCCAGTCACAACTCAAAACAAATTTAGTGTTTTAGATTATGAAACAGATTTTCTCGCCCCTGATCCTCACCACCCTACTCTACCATCGACAAGTATGGCCAAACTAACGCAATAGGCTAAAGTGCCAAACAAACACAAACTCATGCATCTCTAGCTCACTTGAAAACAAAGACATTCCTACTGAGCCTAAAAAACAAGTACTTATTTTAGCTGACAGTCATGGCCGCCATCTTTCCTCCATTCTCAGTAGCAAGTTACCCTCCAATTTCTCAGTCTCATCTATTTTTAAACCTAACGGGAGGTTTGCAGATATGACTGCAGAATTGGACACCCACACGAAAACACTGACCAATCAGGACAAAGTCATTATTATAGGAGGGCAGAATGACATTAACTTGGGCGGCAACTTTACACCTGAACAACAAGTTAACAAATTACAATGTGCCGCCCAAAATACTAACATTGTAGTCTCGACTCTGCCCTTCTGGTACAACAGACCAACACTATGCAGCGAGATTAAGCACGCAAACCAACAATTGAAACTGCAGCTGAGAGAAACAAATGTCACACTTTTTGAAATTAATTTCCTCTCACCAAAACACTTCACCCGGCATGGTCTTCACATGAACCTTGCTGGAAAACATGCAGTCGGTAACAAGCTTGCACAATACATCATCAACTCCAGTCCTACGCAGTCTCCTGCCAAAAATCTATCCCTTTCACCTTCCTTACGTTCTCCACCTCCCACCCTTATTTCGAACCCTGTTGCCTCTTCCTCGGAACCTACTCCCGTTTCTTCCATTCCCACTACCAATTCGTCTACATCCGATGCCCCATCTTCCTCACAACCTGTCACTGCCGGGACACATTACAACCTTCGACCACGCACTCGAGGTAAAAATTGAGTAAATATATAGCAACTACAGTCAGATGCAGCAGAAAAACATTCGTGTAGGTACTTGTAAAAAATAAACATTCTCCACTATAATTTTCAATCCCTTTCAAATAAAACTGAGTTTATCGAGGCAGCTCTACACAGCGATCTAAATCAAACGGACGTTCTTTGCTTTACAGAACATTGGTAATCTCCTAATGAACTTAGCATTTTCCAAATTCCAAACTTTTACCTCGCAGGCTTTTATTGCAGAGAGAGAGAATCCCATAAAGGTCCTACGTATGGGGGTACCTGTATTTACGTTAGAAATATTATTGATTCTATCCTCTTGGCGGAATTAAATGTGTACTCCATTGAAAATATTTTCGAAATTTCTGTTGTACATCTTACGTCACTAAAAGTGATAATACTTTGCATTTACAGACCTCCAACAAAGAGAACTGCTGATTATATTTTGTTCTTAGAAAACCTGGAGATAACACTTAACAAAGTCAGAAATCGCTCTTTTGAATCCATTGTTGTATGCGAAGATTTTAACATTGATTTTCTGGTCGAATCTTGCGAGAAAGAAAAGTTTCTCAATTTAATTAATTCTTTCAATTCAGACATTACAATTAATGTACCTGCACGGATCACACAACATTCGATGAAGGCAATTGATCAAATTATAATTAACAAAACTACTACTCGATATGAAGTTGAAACAAAAGATTTAAGATACAGTGACTACGATGCACAAATTCTTACCATTATAAAAAATGCGATCACTGACACAATAAATAATACACGTATGACTAGATTGTTTACTAAAAGTAAAATTAAATTATTCATTGATTATTTGATGCAGGAGTCATGGGAAACGGTTTATAATACTGCTGATACAAACGACAAATATAATTCTTTTTTTTTTTTTTTTTAACTCTTTCATTTCATTTTAACACTTGCTTTCCTCTTCAAAAACGAAAATTAAATGTTTCACGGAAAAGATATTCTTGGATAACACAAGGGATTAGGAGATCTTGTAAAAACAAGCGAATTCTTTCTTTCATTTCTAAACGTCATGACGTATCTCAAGATTTCCTTATCTACTTTAAAAAATACAAAACATTGTTACGAAAAGTCATAAGATAGGCTACAATCATGAAAAACGATCAGGATATTTTGAACTCAAATAATAAAACAAAAGCAATGTGGAATATAATTAAAAATACTACCAAATCAACTAGAAAACCCCGTAGAGAATGTTTTAAAATATAACGATATAAATGTGAACGATCCGGCAACAGTGACTAATCTCTCTAACCAATACTTTTCGAGAATTGCTTCCGATCTCACTAAGGATCTTCAGGCACAAAATTCAAAAACAGACAGTTCACCCAAAATTTTAGACACAATGTTCGTTTCCGAAACTTCTTTTTATGAAGTTCTCAAAATAATCGGTAAACTAAAAAATAAATATTCGTCCGGTTTAGATGAATTCCCGGATTCTTTGTTAAAGACTTGTGCGTATGCCATTATACACCCGTTAACTCACATATTTAATGCATCATTATGCACTGGAACGTATCCAGATATTTTCAAAACAACTAAAATTAAGCCGCTTTTCAAAAAAGGCAACAAAAATGAAATTCAAAATTATCGTCCCATTTCTCTTCTATCAGTTTTTTCAATAATATTTGAGAGACTTTTTTACGTACGAAAGGAAACCTTTCTCACTAAACACGACGCGCTTTCAGATTGCCAACATGGATTTAGAAAATCAAAGTCAACGGAAACAGCTATATTTTGTTTTCTTAAAGATGTCGCCTCATCATTGGATCAAAACGAGGCACCTATTGGATTATTTTTAGATCTCTCAAAAGCTTTTGACGTCATTGATCATGACATTTTACTTTCCAAATTACCTTCATATGGAATTTGTGGTATTGCTCTAGATTGGTTATGTTCGTACCTTAAACAACGATCTCAGAGTTGAAATACCTTACTGGAATGATGGAACATCACGTACGCACCTTTCCGACTCTTTGCCCGTTGCATGTGGAGTTCCTCAAGGATCGATTTTAGGCCCTATTCTGTTCCTATTTTACGTAAAAGATATGCCCTCGACGATTCGAAACGCAAGAATGGTTCTCTTTGCGGATGATACGAACATCCTTTGTAATAAAGAACAGTAAATAGTACAATATCAGATGTTTCAAATTGGTTCCGAAATAACAAATTAATGTAAACGAAAAGAAAACGGTTTTAATGCAGTTTTCCATTTCAAATAATTCTGTGCTCCATTGAAAATGAACAGTGTATCATTGACTGATGTTAAGGCAACAAAATTTTTAGGTCTCTCAATTCAGTCAAACCTTAAATGGAACGTCCATTTAAATTAATTGAACGCAAAATTAAGTTCATTTGCTACCATTGTTAAAAAAATTAAATACGAACTTCGAATGTTCATTCCGCCTGAGATATGGCATAATGTTCTGGGGAAATACATCTTATAGCTCTCAGACTTTTACAAAAACGAATTGTACAAAATTGTACGAAATTACAAAAACGAATTGTACGAATTAAAACCAAATCCCACCCACGTCATTCAAGTAAGCCTCTCTTCATTAATCTAGGAATTCTACCATTACCGTGTCTTCTTATTTACGAATCAGTCGTTTTTGTAAAAAATGACTTGCTCAAGGGCGGGAATACATTTTCAGAAAATGCCGGTCTATTACTATAACACTCGACGTAGAAATCATGTTCATCAGGTGACAATATCAACAGCTCATTAAAAAAAAATTCACATGCAATACATGTACATTATTTTACAACTCTTTGCCAGATGATATTAAACGATTAAATTCAATAGAAAAGTTTAAATCCCAAGTGAAATCGTTTCTGCTGCATAACTGTTTCTATACAATTAGAGACTATACTGAGCATAACAAGAAAAGTAACATTAATTTTAACAATGGTACAACAATGCATTATTTACCTTTTGGACTGTATAAATGAGTATAAACAACCTGTAACAACTATTGTACTACAGCTTCCGGGTCAATGACCCCCATCTCGATCAGGTTTTTCGTCCAGTTTCCCTGATCCATTGAGCAAATGCTGAGATGGCCCCTTGTTTTGCTTCTGGACATGTAACTTCATTTTCTGTGCACGTCTTCTAGAATTCAGTGGGAAATACAATTATTCAAATTATCGTTTCCATCTTGTCGCGGCAGGAAGTAATAAGAGCCAAAATTTATTGCTTATTTATCCTTGAAAATAGATTTTATTACATGGGAGTTTTTTTTTCCTTTCAAAATTCAAAATTTATTCCTTATTTATCCTTGAAAATAGATTTTACTACATGGGAATTTTTGTTTTTTTCTCCGTTTCAAATTTCAAAATTTAAGTAGTATATGTCTTAGGGTAGGGATCACAGAATTTTGAAAATGTGCACACAATTCACTTTTCCACATAGCACGTCATACGGAGTTTTTACTGTTTTTTAGATAATAAATAAATAAATAATTAATTAATTATTTAATTAAATTAAATAATAAATAAATAAATAAATAAATAAATAAATAAATAAATAAATAAATAAATAAATAAATAAATAAATAAATAAATAAATAAATAAATAAATAAATAAATAAATAAATAATTAAAAGTAAAATGCTGAAAATATAACGTTCGTAAATTTGTAGATTGGGGTAAAATTAATATTCTTTCATTTTATAATTGAAACAAATTGTTTTTCTGTTTACTGTTGATTAATTTTTATTTTTTAGGTGGTTCCATTTTACAACATTTTTAAGTTGGAGAAACAATTCCAGTACATACATGCGGGAAACGCACTCTGGCTGGCAATTTCTGGCTGTGCTCAAACATTTTGAAGTTACAAGGTCGTCCATCATTGGGATAAGTAGAGCCTGGAAGTTGGGTTGAGTGACTTGTTTATGTTTACGTTTTGATGATATTTAACAATAAGAATCACTAAATGTACTTCTGGAGTTCTTTAATAGATTTTCATTTTGCCATTTTCTGTCTACTTTACTTTACGATGCATAGTTTTTGTATTTTACCTAATTCTTACCTTTTATACCTTTTTCATCATTATTTTCCTTGTTTTTACCTGGAACTGAATGTGTCTACAAGCTGGAAGCATACCTGCAAACATGGAGGCCCAGTCATGTTTTGTCTTTCTATGGAAGTGGATCTCCAGGGTCCGGTAGTGTTAAAAACTTAAATGAGAAATGAAGATAACAAGGTTTTTTATTTTTTACAGTGAAACCGTCTGGTTCAGTTCACTCGCGAGAATCCCTTCTTAATATAAGTATGGTCTCGAATATCTTTTGAGAACAGAGCTATGTCTATGCTTATAATATACGATGTACTCTTTCGGTGCTGAATATTACACAAGTGTGAAAATGAAGAACGAAAACTGAAATTCCATTTCAAGATTCAAACTGGATTCCACAATAGAATTTCGTAGAGGCAGCGTCGCGAGTGAATGAGATTCGTATTCATCGTACCGGGTGATCATGTGAAATCGAGATAACAAAGAAATGATAGTTTCCGTCCACGTAAGTGCTAATGTAAATTTAAATCAGAGTAAAAATATAAATAATTTGAATTATTAATATTTTACACTCATTTCTTTTAAATGGTGATGTTTCATTGTTTAAATGTCTTTCTGTACCTATGCTCTAACTAGAATTTTGGCATTCCTATTTTAGTACACATTAATGCCTTAACTTCCGGTTTCTAGTGATACAGAGTACAAGACACTCTTCATATTCTGATATCATTCCGGCAGTTCTGGACTTGTTTCATTCATATGAAATTTTAAGGATATTTACATATTAAACAGCATATGTTGCACTAACAATTTCGTGAGTATAAATAAACGTAGAAAACTAAATAATAGTTTCGTTAAGAATCAGAATGACATAATCATTGCATAGTACTGATTAAGGGGATTTATGACTGAATCGTGAAACTTAGGTAATTTTGCACATACAAATACAAAATGTTTACGAGACATGCATTTAATTTATGTAAAATACTGTACCAACTTTCAACTCGATTGTTCCAGTCAATTAATTGTTATTAATTTTTAATTAATTTTTTGTTATGAATTACAAAAATGTCCCTTGTATAATTTTATTTTTTTTTTGCTTGATTTTTAGTAATTCATTAAATATATATGAACAAAATGGGGTATGGATTTTATTGAAATGCAAGAACTTATGTTTCTACAATTTTTTAAAATATTGCATAATGAATTTTCGAAGAAAAAGGTATCTGGTCGTTTTTTAAAGTTCATGAAAAAATAGTCTGACTTAGGCCACAAAAAAATCCATGCCACAATATCTTTAACAGACATTTTACTATAATATCTGAACGTTTCACTGAAATCAAGCAAAAAATGTTAAACATGGAGCATTTTTTATGTAAGATAATGCTGAAAAATCACACACCGAGATCTTTTTTGGCTTTGAAGCCAACGCTTTAGGTCACACTGTTCACTAATGATGAGAGAAGATATTGCCACAGATTGATTTCTCATGGAGTTAATAGTTTCTTGTAACCTCAAAGATCCCATATTGAACTCCATTACAGCTTTGAGAACACCTAACTCCAATTTGTTTTTGGAAACAAAGACGTCTTTTGGGCAATACTTCCACACCATGCTATGTAGGGACTCATTTGGGTCCTGTGTCCTAGCGTTTGTGCAGTGTTTTAACAAGTGATCTGCAGCTAGTCTCTGGTAGACAGGAAATACCCTCTGTACAACTTGAGGTGACAATTCACACTGTATTTTACTGTGGCTGTCAGGTTTTTCTCCATTAGCCAACTGTCTAATAAAATAATAACTGTCTAATAAAAATAATTAAAAAACACCATGACCTTTACCTGGCGAGCATGTAAACAACAAATCCGGAAAACATAACTACGTAAAAAAAAGAACTCACCCAAACAATTATTTAGAAACTGTAAGTACATTCGAGAAAATGTATATAGGTCTAACAACTAAAATTTAGCTAAATCAATTTTGTTCAGTATTTATTATGAATACGTAGTGAAAACAATGAAGCATCACAAAGCGCGAACATTACACTTCCTTTGCCCGCGAATTTCGAACGCCAAAATAGAAAAAAAAAAGTACAAAAGATGAAAAAATGTCATGTTAGAAAAGGGGGCGTGGCACTGAGGCCCAGTTCGCACGCTAGCCATTTAAACCGTCCATAGAGCCTTTAAAAATGGCGGAATGGTAAAAATAAACAACCGTGTGATAGCGGAAGGACAGAGAATTTTTAGGCCCAAAATAAAAAAATAAAAAATTTTCAAGAAAATTTACATTTTCAGTCATAAGTCCCCTAATAGTATTCATGTGTGATGAATATAGTATCCATGTGACACACTACATTGAAATATACCCTTCCATTTCAGTGAATAATTCGAGAGATTTTGATTTGAACTCTATTTTATTCAACATACGTAATACCATGACAATGTCAACAAGTACTTGTTCGGAATTTTTTGTACTGATAGTATCTTATGTCATGTTTGTGGTGAAGGACCATATAACAGTTGAAAAAATATACTTGTCAGCATTAAAAGTCAAAGCTTTAAGCGTGTGCTTAACAAATTCACCCAAGCAAAATTCATGAATACAAAAATTGTGCAATGTGCATTTGGCAATATTACATAGTAGTGTTGCATTTATTCTAAAACAATTTAGTCAATAATGATCCTAATTTGATAGTTTTCTGCTATTTTGTTTAATATCCCCGAACGGATACTTTCAAAACCGGAACATTTTTGCAAATTCATATATTTGACTCTGCTTTGTACTATGATGAGAATACAATAAACACTTTAACATTTAAAAATTGAATTATTCAATTACAATTCACAACTACATTTTCCGTAATTTTTAAGCAATTCGTAACAGGTGCGATTGCAAGAACCATCGCAACCCATACGCATGGTTCAGAGCGTCGCGAATTGTGTGATTGTGTGTTAGTATAAGACGAATAAAATATTCATTAAGGAACATTTTCCAGATGATTCTCTGGACAGCGTGTGACGCACTACTACTAGCAACAAGCCACACCGCTGCGTGTTTATAGAACAAGAGGAAAGTACATCTGAAGCACTTTGAGTCTTCCACTAGTTAAAAATGTCTCTACAAATAGGACGGTAATAAGTTTTGTACTGAGTTTGTTAAGAATTTTTGCCACATTTTCTTATGCCATGTATAAAACGTAGAATAGAAGGCATCTCCATCCAAGACTTAAATTCAGAGCTTCGGTAGGCAGTTCGAAATTTCAACTCCGTATGGTTGTTACGAAGTGAGTATAGAAAATGAAGTTGGACATCTAAAAACATGCCATTTCTTTTAGAGTGTTTTCAATCTATATCAATTCATTGTGTCAAATGCATAGTTTGTATTCAGTACAGATGTTTTTCAGATTCAGTTTTGGTGCTCGAGATACGAGTTGTATGAAGATCTTCATCCAAATTCAAAGAGAATTCAGAGCACAGGAGGTTAGAATTCTTTAGTAATCGTTTTTGGTAAAACTTGCAGTGAGTATGTAAGACCTTGGACTTTTTAACCTACAGTTTGTACAATTAGATCATTAATATATTTTTGGTATATTTTTCAGGCCAATTACTTTGGTTACGTTAAAAGAGAAAAAGCACCTAATTGAACATTCTCAGCTCGAAAAGTGCTAGTGATACATTTGTACACTTCCAAAGTGAAAATTGTCACTGCAGTTACATCAGTGTTTTGAAAACAGTTTTCTAAGAGTTCATATATTTTTAGTCATCTTTGTGTCACGGAAGAGTTGGAAAATGCAGCCTATTCACACAACAGTGAAAGTATAGTTGAAATAATTCTTGATAATTTTTCAGGTTCTTTTTTTTTGGTCCTACGTAATTCGAAGAATTTTAACCCAAATGCATGGAACACTCCAAGCGGGGTTGAAAATTTGTCAGTACATTGTTTACACAAGGATACGAGTTTGTTATACATTTTGACTTCTCATTAAGTTACAATTTACACTACAAATATATCAATTATTAATGTTTCACGTACAGTTTTTCTGGGATTTTGTAATTTTTTAAAAATATTCTTCCCTTGTCAGGTAGACGATGAAACAGGCAGCATCTCAACCCAAATTCCTTGTAGTCTCGTAGCGCCGTTGACGTGGTGGTTTTTCGGCTACGAGGGCACTACATTATTTATTTGGACTCATTAAGAAGGTAAGTGTGTTGCTATAAAAGATTAGCTATATTGTTTTGGTTAATTTTGTTCTACGTATTTGAAATGTATGTGTAGGAAGCGTCTGTCCAAATGCATTGAAAGTTAGTATCATAAAAGACATTCGAAGATTTGTAAGCCACATGATTATTTAGGACTGCGACACACCTACGTACATTACTCATTTTTACTCATCAAAAAGTTGGTTTAGATTTTCAAATCCCTATGTTGGCATTCTTCAATATTTTCATCAATCATAGTTCCATGCTCGCACTTTTTCTTGACCCTCGAGCTCCCCAGACCTCGCTCAGCCCGGCATAGCACGGCCCGGTAGAAAATATGAGCTCCATTCGGAACGTCACGGCTCAGTGTGCAGTGCTGCCCACCTTTTTCATTTCCAATGCGGACTTCCTAGTTTTTGGTCTCTCTTTCTATCGACCTGTGCGCACCATGTTCCTTCTTGTTACTCAATTATTTCTATAACGAGACAATTTCTTCGGAATTTAAAAATATCTTCCGTTGTTTCTCAATGCTATCTAGTCCAAGACGAGTTATTACGCCGAATTTTCTGTCAATAAAGTTGACAGCCCTGCACTGTCGTGATGTAGACAGAACCGCCTCACCCCGCACTCCGCTGTGGAGTATCAAGAAAATATGCGCGATTAGTATATCAGTGAGAGAATACATCATACCATTTTCTCATTTACAGTTGTTATGTTGTAATCCTATTTCAACCAATAATACGGTTAAATGTACGCCAAGTCCACAAACATAGATGTTAAGTACTTTTGCACGAAATCGACCTGTTAACACCAATGTGAGAATAACAAAACAATATAATTTGAGTTCCGTCATTTTAATTTTTAAATCGTCTTGACATCTTGCACACTGCTTCAAAAATGTGCGAAATGCACTGTACAGACCGGGATATTTATCAGGAACAATTCGTCGCGCTTCATTCCGCATTGATATCAAAATAGTCTTTCTCCAGGCGCCTTTTAAAGACATTTTCGTGAAACTTTTTCAAAATATTTTTTTACTTGCAGTATTTTGAATGTTACACATATCAAACTTTGAATTTAAAACGTAAATTGTTTTCACCAATATGTATAACATCTATTTTCACTGCCACATTTGAAGTCTTTCTGGCATCATTTGCCCATCTCTCTTGGCGACCCTGCCGATAGTCTCTCTAGTTCCACATAAATATATCTTCTTGGTATCAAGTTTATCATTTTCTCAGTACTCTTGAGGGGTTTCTTACAAGAATCAAACAAGTCCAAAATTCCGTATTTGGAGACATTTTCCAAAGTTATTCCTACAAGCGTCAGCATCTGCTGGAATTTTTCTATAGACAAGTGCCAAACTCATTGAAAGATACAAGGTGCGGAAAATTCATACACTCATTTCTATGCATGTCTGCGCTATGAAGTTTTTGGTGCCACCTGAAAAATCTTGAATTTGGACTAGTTTGGTTCTTGTAAGAAACTCGAGTATATTCTCATGATTATAATTATTACAAACAAAAACTTAATTGAATTATTGAACAGAGGCACCATCTCGCAAATTCAACCTTTATTTTTCATCTTCACTTTTTAGATTTTGATTCAGAGATTTAAACATGGATCTTTCTATATTGTTTACATTACCGTTTGATAAAATTTTAGACATGTTTTTTCCTTATATTTACAAGATGTGAGATCCATATTGAAGGATGCATCAAGAAATCGCCGCTTCATGGATCTTTGCGACGAGATAAGCTCAAGGACGCTGCAAAATATTAAAATTTTGTAGAAATATCTTCATGGACATCAATGTATTGTTGGAAATTCATTTATTCTTCAGGTTCATTGTTTATGGGATTACGGATAATATGAGGAGGATGAGAATGAGGAAAAGGAAACAGCTATATTTTCTTTTCTTAAAGATGTCGCCTCATCATTGGATCAAAACGAGGCACCTATTGGATTATTTTTAGATCTCTCAAAAGCTTTTGACGTCATTGATCATGACATTTTACTTTCCAAATCACCTTCATCTGGAATTCGTGGTATTGCTCTAGATTGGTTATGTTCGTACCGTAAACAACGATCTCAGAGAGTTGAAATACCTTACTGGAATGATGGAACATTACGTACGCACCTTTCCGACTCTTTGCCCGTTGCATTGGAGTTCCTCAAGGATCGATTTTAGGCCCTATTCTGTTCCTACTTTACGTAAACGATATGCCCTCGACGATTCGAAACGGAAGAACGGTTCTCTTTGCGGATGATACGAACATCCTTTGCAATAAAGAAATAGTAAATAGTACAATATCAGATGTTTCAAATTGGTTCCGAAATAACAAATTAATAGTAAACGAAAAGAAAACTGTTTTAATGCAGTTTTCCATTTCAAATAAACAATTCTGTGCTCCATTGAAAATGAACAGTGTACCATTGACTGATGTTAAGGCAACAAAATTTTTAGGTCTCTCAATTCAGTCAAACCTTAAATGGAACGTCAATTTAAATGAATTGAACACAAAATTAAGTTCACTATGCCACGCGTTCAGAATTCTTGCAAATTCAGTCAGCTTTCATACTGCTCGTTGTGTAAACTTCGCGAATGTTCATTCCAGCCTGAGATATGGCATAATATTCTGGGGAAATACATCTTATAGCTCCCAGACTTTTAGATTAAAAAAACGAATTGTACGAATAATAACCAAATCCCACCACGTGATTCATGGAAGCCTCTCTTCATTAATCTAGGAATTCTACCATTACCGTGTCTTCTTATTTACGAATCAGTCGTTTTGTAAAAATGACTTGCTCAAGGCGGAATATATTTTCAGAAAATGCCGGTCTATTACTATAACACTCGACGTAGAAATCATATTCATCAGGTGACAGTATCAACAGCTCATTACAAAAAATTCACATACAATACATGTACATTATTTTACAACACTTTGCCAGATGACATTAAACGATTAAATTCAATAGAAAAGTTTAAATCCCAAGTGAAATCGTTTCTGCTGCATAACTGTTTTTCTGCTGCATAACTGTTTCTATACAATTTTCTAGAATTTTGTCCAGTTTCCCTGATCCATTGAGCAAATGCTGAGATGGCCCCTTGTTTTGCTTCTGGACATAAATGTAACTTCATTTTCTGTGCACGTCTTCTAGAATTCAGTGGGAAATACAATTATTCAAATTATCGTTTCCATCTTGTCGCGGCAGGAAGTAATAAGAGCCAAAATTTATTGCTTATTTATCCTTGAAAATAGTTTATTACATGGGAGTTTTTGTTGTTTTTTTTCCCCTTTTAAAATTCAAAATTTAAGTAGTATATGACTTAGTGTAGGGATCACAGAATTTTGAAAATGTGCTTAAAAATTCACTTTTCCCCATAGCACGTCATACGCAGTTTTTTTAACTGTTTTTTTGACGTAAAATAAATAAATAAATAAATAAATAAATAAATAAATAAATAAATAGGAAAAGAAATACCAAAACATAATTGCCATATTGTTTGTGTGTACGTATTTTTCATTCCATCACGAAACTTTCCTTCTTGATTTTTCTAAGTTTCATTGTATTATAAGAATATACATTTTACTTGTTGACAATTGCTCCTGTGTTGGTCACTTCAACCTTTGTATGTGAGAGACTCGAAGAAACCCAGACGTTCGGTTTAGATAATTTATTCTTGATATGGGGGGAATTTTTGGGGGGTTTTAAAAGTAAAATTTTAAAGGTTTATTGAGTCCTTTCAGTTAAAATTTTTTTTTATACATAATATTTTGAAAAATTTTGGAAACCATTACATTTAAAGGTGGTAATGGGGAATTGTTTGAAAATTTTCTGTTTTTAATGCGGAATGTTTTTTTCTGAAGGTGGCCAAAGGAGCGCCCGCAACCCCAAAAAGTCGAAACAAAGTGGCCCCGGAACAAAAAAAACGATTAACTACGGGAAGATGGGATATTCGGGTAAATTGATGGTAATCTTTTTTTTAAATGACTTCATTGTTACTTTTGCCTCCCCAAAATTACGAACTTTCTTTTAGTTCGTTTAAATTATTTTTATAACTCGTTCAGGCAGTCTTTCCCAAAGGCTACAATTACGACAGTTACATCATTAAAAATTTTGGTATTTTTTTCCGGTTTTTGTTGCTTTAAATTCGAAACATTTTTCGATTTAACAGCTCAACTCAGATGCTTGAAAACTCATGGGGTGGATAAATTTTTCTCTAAAATTTCCAACATGGCATTTGAACATTTCAGAATGTTGCTTTTATACCCCCAAAACCTTAAATTCAGACTCAAAAAGACAGTTAAAAATTTAAAAGCTGTATGATTTTTACGGGTAGAAACATTATGAAGTTAAAATAAAAACTTCCCATTTCTTTTAGTAATGCATGTTTTTCATACCTAGTTTATATTCAGTGGGGTATATTTTAGTTTTTTGTTGGGGGGGTTTTATGAAGACTAACATGGGGTTTTCCCATCCAAATGAAAAAAAAATTCAGAGCAGGACGCTCGGGAAAATTTTCTTGATAAAACCCCAGGGGCCCGGGAAAGGCCTGTATTTTACTAAATTTGACAGTTACACCATTAATATTTTTTGGTATATTTTTCGGGTTGGTTGCATTAAAAGAAGAGGAAGCACAAGAACCAAAAATGTTTGAAAATCTTAGAAAAAAAGCAACCTGTGAACATTGAAAAACAACCTCCCCGAAAATTTGCATGCAGAAGGGTTTTTCCCTTGATACTTTGGAACCCCCGGGGAAATTTCTTTAAACAAATACTTTAAAATTTTTTATTTTGTGTTTAAAAACAGTGTTAAAAGGTTTAAATTTTTAGTCACCCCTTTGTCTGGGGGTTGGAGGGGATGCAGCAATGAACTGGGAAAAGTATTGTTGAAATAATTTTGTAAATTTTTGGTCATTTTTTGATATTACTTAGTTGAAGAAATATTTTTAACATAGTACATAGCGCACCACCCTTTGGAAAATTTGCTATGTTGAAAATTCCGGGTTATATTTTTTTTCAAAAAAAGATGTTTTCGTTACGCATTTATTTCTACAAAGTTGTTTGACACCAAGCATGTGGATTATACGGGATTTTTCAACCGGGTTTGATGACACTTTATCAGTTATTAAGATGTCACCCAATTTTGAAACAAAAACGCCACCCGGAAAACGTCATTTTGGTGACTTTTAAAACGATTGGACAAAAACCATAAAAACTAATAAAGATTTCGGCCCAAGTGTTCTTATCGAATTGTTTCCTTCATGAATTTTGAAAATTTTTCTTTTCCCTTTCCTTGTTACGTAGGGGGGCAGCAGATTACCCAAATTTCCCTTTCAAAATCCCGAATTGATATGGTTGTTTTCCCATGAGACCACTATTTTAAATTTGGACTCATTAAAGGAAAAGTGTTTATTAAAAAACAGTTTGGTACTTTTTTCTGAATTTTTGGTTAACCATTTGAGATTAGGTATAAAAAGGCCCGCCAAAATTCATCAAAAGCTCTTTCATGACAGTGGTGCAAAAAAAGGAAATTAAAATTTAACGCTCCAATTACCCCAAATGAAGTTTTCTTCATGAAATACACAAAAAAGTGAAAAAAAAATTTAAAAAATTTGTTTCAGTTTTTTTTAATTCATTGAATCGACATAGGATCGGAATGATTTTTTTAATCAACTGTTTATTCACAATTTGTTCTTCATGAACATTCTTTAAATTTTTATGAAAAAAATAACTTAAAGTAAAGAGTTGTCATTTAACAGCACTTCGCACAAAAATATTAACCCCAGGATTAATTTTCTATAATAATTCAATTAAAAATAATCTTAGTTACTTTTTTTAATTTTAAATCAAAGTTTGAGATCTAGGGGGGATATTTCAATCTTCTGATTTCTACTTTTGTCCAGGATTTCATCCAAGAAAATTTCCCAAGGTGGTTTAGGGGTTTTTTTGTATCTTTTTTGTATTTTCTTTTGAATCTGATGGATGGAAATTTAAATCAGGAAGGAAGTTTTGTTGGATACATTTAGGGTGCATTTATTATGAATATTAAAGTTTTGATTAAATCAAAAAATTTCAATATTCAAAAATATCCGTTCCTCAAGTTGTCTTCCATAAGTTCAGAATGGTTTAAATTTCATCTTGTAGATTAGTAATTTATTAAGGCCCGGGGACATTTTCGGGATCATCCAATAGAGTTCAAGTTTTGGCCCACCCCCTTTTCTGTTTTGAAGATGTGGGTTTTCCCCAGGTTAGTTTTGGATCGGGGTGCAGAAAAAGTTTTTTTTAAAAGGGTTCAGTTTTAGTAATTGGCCCTTTTTTTTTAGGGGAAAACTTTTTTTCCCTTTGGAGTAAAGGGTTTGGGGAAAAATTTCTTTTATTTTTTGGGTTCCCTTTTTCTTAAACCATTGGAAAATTTTCATTTAGATTTTTTTTTAGGATTTGGATGTTCAACAGGATGGGTTTTTGGTAAAAATCTGCTTGACGTTTTAAAGGGTTGGGTGTGATGCCACTGTTAGGGAGGTCACGGGAAAAAGGGTAAAAAATCAGGACCAGACCCCTTCCTTGGGGCCCCGGATTCTATTTTGAAATGGATGTTATTTAAAGGGCTTTTTTGAAGTCGTTTCGATGGGAGCTGAAATTATACCATTGAGATGACATCTTTTTTTTTTAAAAAGTTCCTTTTCAAACATTATCAGTCTTGACTGATAAATGAAAGCAGGGGAGCAGTATTCTTTTGTTAGAAATTTTTTTAAATCCCCCTTTTAAATAGATGATTTTTTTCCGTGATTAAATGGATTTTCAAAAACCCGAATTAATGATGGGAATAAATTTTTTCTTCAAAATTGGGTTTTATTCTTTAATGGTAGTTTTTTTGGGACTGAAAGACCAAAAGGGGGAGTAGGCTAATGAATCTGTTTAATAGGTTTCGGGCCATTGGTTTGCCTATTTTTAAAATCATTATGATTTGAAATTTTTTTTCCATTGTGAGGGGAAAGTACCCCAAAATCTAAAATGCATTAAAGGGAGGTTGGGGGTGAAATTGCCTGTTTTGGGGTTCTGCAAGTTAGGGTAAAGTATTGAAAACCAAAACAATTCCCCAAAATTTGAAAAGCCCCCTTTTGGCCCCCTTTTTTCCTCCGTGGACCTAGCTCTCTGTAGTCCCTTTTTTCCCCAATTTTCAGAGGGTTTTTGGGACCGAAAGGCGGTTTCCCCCCATTCGGATCAACCTCGGACCCGGACTTGGTTGCCCCCCCTCCCCCGGCTAATCCCCCGAGCTGAGGGGAAACATTCAAAAAAGAATTAAAAATATCAAAACTGCTCAAAGGGCATCGTTCTATGGTTGCCCTTTTTTAAAACGCCGCCCTTTGGGCCGGCCTCAGGCCATCCAAGTCGTGGGCCCCCCGACATCCCCCCTGGGGGAAGCGGGTTGTGCCCCCGGGGCCCGTAATCGGAAGAGGGCTTGGAAAAACTTCCCGGGTTTTCCCAAACCCAAAGGAAAAACCTAATTTATAAATTTTCCCGTGCCAGAGCTGGGATTGACGATCGAAAAGAAGGTCGTCCTGGAAACCTTTCCTCGTCCCCCTCTTGTCGTACACCCCCTTAAGTAGTGTGGAAAGGTCCAAGGGTCGGGGAAAGCTCCCCCCGTCTATCTCAGGGCTTCGGTAAATGGTGTTTCCCCCAAATATCTACAAGAAATTCCCGGAAAAAATGGCATCCCCTACGAACAGTTTCCCCACCCCCACACTTTTTCCCCAAAAAAAGGGAAAACGTTGGAAAATGAAATTAATTTCGAGTCGGTGGAGGAAGATTACAATGCCTTTTTCCCCATGGAAAAACTCTCATGTCCCCTTGTTTTTTAAAAAGATTCCCCAAAAGGACCAGACCGGATCAAACCAAATTTTGGGAAACCCCTCCAAAAAAAACACTCGTTTCTTTCCCCTCGGGTTTTCAAAAAGTTTTGGGGCCCAAAACATGCAGTACAAGGTTTTTGGGTGAGGCCATTCCCCAACCCCAAAAAAAGGAAAAAGGTGAACAACCCCCTGAAGTTACCCCTAATCCCCTCAACTGTGTGTGCAGTTTTAGAAAAATGGTAAATCGGGTTTGGGGTCGGGCCCCTGGAACAAAAAACCCTTTTTTCACCTCTTAAAGGGGTTTGGAAGCCGGGTCAGCCATGGATCCATCATTCTTATCGGTTTCCCACTTCTTTCGTGCTACGTCAGCACCTGGTAGAAATTTTTCTTCGATATAGGGGGCTTTTAAACCACCTGGAGGTACGGTATTTTTTACCATGCATATTCGGATAAGTCTGATGCCCCCTTTTTGCAGTCGGGCCCGCGGATACTCGATTAGACTTTCGGCAGCGTCTATAACCGCAATAAGCAGGGCTTTTGAAGTCATTATTTGCTCTATCGATGTCTTTTAAAAAAGTAGTGATCTGCAGTGATTACAAAGCTCTGAAACCCACCTCCCCCTCAGGTTTTTTCCCCGGGAAAAAAGGTCACACACCGATTTTAAAACATGAAAATCGTTTTTGTTAATTTTCCCAATTTTCCCAAATTTGCCCATTTTTAATTTTCCACGTTTTTTCGGGGAAAAAAAGGTGGTGTGTCTTGACGTCAAGTTTTTAAATCAATTTTCGGCCAAACTAAACAAAAACCATCAAATCATTTTTGCTAATTAAATTCCCAATTAATTGTAAAAGGAATTGGGAAAAATTAAATTTCCCAAGTTTTTTAATCTAAAATAATCAAAATAACTGCCCCGGGAGGTATGACGAACCCCAAACAACATAATTAAATGCTCCCCGACGTAAAACCAGCACACATAAATTAAATTCAAACCCAGACTAAACAAAAACCCATCTAATCATTTATTAATTTAATTTCCCAAACCCCCAAAATTTTAAATTAATTCGCATTTTTTTTCAGTCTAAAATAATAAAAAGTAAAATTCAGCGGCATAAACCCAAAATAATAAAAAATTGGAATATGGGAAAAACAAAAAGAACAATCACATAAAATTAACGAGATAGTTTAAGATATCGAACAATTGTTTTACTCTTGTAGGGTTTAATTACCGCCCCCTTTTATGAGATAATAATTTCCCGTAGTTACCACCACCAGGCTTTAAAAATAGAAAAGCAAAATTAAACGACTACGATATTTTAAAATCTAATAAATAATTAAATAAAATTTCAATACTAGTTTACTATAAAAAAATAAATTAATAAATGTTCCGTGATTATATAAACATTGCTGAAAATGCGTCAGATTTATCAAACCCCAAAAGGTATTCAATTTAAAAAATACAGAGAACCAGCAAAGCACAATCTTTTGCAAAAAAGTGAAAAACAAAAATTTTTGGGACTTTCCCGTTGAAAACCTAATCGACTTTCAAAACGGAAAAATGCGACAGTAAAACGAGCACCAATATCAACACCCATTTAAAAATTTAAAACCCGTTCAATAATGGTATATTACACAAAGAAAAATTGAGAAATGTTCTGGGGAATTATATAAACTTTTTGAAACCATGGAAGTTATTTTAACCCAAAACCAGATATTAAAATTTAAAAATCAGAGAACCAGGAGCACAATCCATAAGAATGGAAATATATTTAATAGATATTTGAACAAATTTTTTTACTCCATACACGATTTTTTACTTGTCTTTTTAATTAATAATTTTTTTTTAATTTCGTTGTTGACCACTGGAAACATTCGAAAAGACAATTCCCAACGACACGAAACCCAAAACCTTTAAAAAATTGGGGAATACACTTTTCAATACTATTTTAAATTCCTTTTTAAAAAAAAATTGAAAAATATTCCCAAATTAATTATATAAATTTTAAATTAAATCTCGTCAAATTATCGAACTGAGACGGATTTTTAAAATTTCCCAAAAAATACAGAGAACCAATTAGCACAATCAAAATAAAATTGGAGCAAATTAAATAAATTTTTAAAATTAATTTATTGTTTTAAAATTTTCGTTTATTAAATAATTTTTTTAAAACCTCTTATTAAAAAATCTTTTTAAAATTTCAACTAAAATTTAAATTTTAAGTACCAAGGGACATATCCCTTAAATTTTTTAATAATTGAATGCACTTTTAAATTAGTCTTTTACATTAAATATAATTTGATAAATTTTGCCGTGAATTTTTGAACATTATTGAAAAAAGGGAGTTGTCAAAACCAAAGCCTTATTCAAATTCAAAATACAAAAAACCAAGAAATAATGAAAAATAAATAGTTAATAGATATTTAAATTTTTTTTACTCTTATACACGATTTAATTGTTCCTGTCTTTTTAATAAATAATTTTTTTATATTTGTTGTTATAAAACCCGAAACATTCAAAAAGTTTGCGGGGTACCCAACGAGCAAATATCAAAAACCTATTTAATAATTAGTAACATTCAATACTAGTTTTACACTTAAGATAAATTTTTAAATAATCCCGAATTAAAAAAATTTGAATCTGCATCAAATTATCAAAACTAAGCCTTATTTTAAAAATTTCGTAAATGCAGAAAACCCAAAGAAACAATCAAAAAAATTAAGAACATAGTTAATAGATTTTTAAAGTACCAATTGTTTATTTAAAAAGATTAAATGTTTTGTCATTTATTAAAAAATTTTTTTCTTTTTTTTATCAAAATTTATTTTAATTAAAATCCCGTTCCATCTATATTCAAAAAATAAACTGATAAATGTTTCTGAATTACAAAAAACTTTTTGAAACTGCATGGGAACAACAAAAAGTTTTCAAATTTAAAAAAATACAAAAACCAAATAAAATCACAAAAAATTAAGAAAAAAGTTAAAAAATTTTTAAAAATTTTTTTTTCTATAAAAATTTTTGCTTTGGGCATTTTATAACTAAAAATTTTAAAAACTTGTTTTAAAAAATTTCGTTGACTTTCAACGGAATTGTGATAGTAAAAAAAACAAAAAAATTTTCAAATTTGAAAATAATTGAATGCATTCAATCCCATATATTCCCTAAAAAAAAAAAATTTTTAAATGTTGTCGTAAAATTATAAAACTTTTTAAAACTTGAAAATTTATCAAACTAAGAACATTTAAATTGAAAATACAAGAACCCCCCGGGGCACAATAAATAAAATTGGGACATAGTTAATGAATATGGAAATTTTTTTTACTTTTTGAATTTGATTGCTCGTGTCATTTTTAAAAAATTTTTTTTTAAAAACTTTTTTTTGTTATAAAACCCCATCTTTTTTTAACAGGAAATGCGGGGGGCCCAACGGCACTAATATGAAAATCTATTTAATCATTGAACGAACTTTTCAATACGTTTTAATTATAAAGGTACGTTATTAAATTTTGGGATGGGTATAATTTTATTATTAAAAACTCCATCAGAGTTAAAAGCCGGATGGTCAAATTCAAAAATATGATACCAACGGAAAGCTCATATAACCATCAATATAGTTTAGTTATTTTTTAATTTTTTTTCTTTATACAAAATTTAAAATTTTTGCCGTTGAATAGTAATTTTTTTTAAAAACCAATTTTGCAATTACTTTTGACTTTTAATAGAAAAAGCGGAAATATAACGAAAAATTCTCTACTATTAAATTTTTTAAATAAAATTTTAATTTGGGGGGGATTACATCAAAAGGGAAATTAATAAATTTTTCCCTTTATTATATAAACTTGCCCAAACCGCATCAGAGTTATCGACCAAAAAATATCAAATTCGAAAAATTTTGATAACCAAGGGCAAAATAATGTATAAAACAACATTGTGTTTGAAATTTTAATTTCTGATTTTTATTTACACGATTTAATTGCTATTCGTTTCGATGGAAAGAAATTTTTTAAAATTTTAAAATGCAACAATTTCGACTTTTTAATTGGGAAATTTTTTAAAATTTCCCTTTCCAAAAAACCCCCGTAAAAAGGGGAAACCCAAAAATTTCAAAAAATTGAAACTAGGCTCAAAATTTTTCGCTTTTGTTGTAATTTGTTCGCAAAAAAAAAATTTGTCGCTCTTTTATTTTTACCCTGGATTAAAATTCCTTTTAAAGATATCAAGTTAGCATCGCAAAATTAAAAAAACCAACCATTCAGAATAAATAAAAATAACACCATAGAAAATTTTTCGCTTTTTTTTCGCTCCCGACTTTACAAAAACAAATTTTTCGCTCTTCAAATTTTGAAAATGCAATTTTTCCCAAAAACGGGGGAAAATCGGGCAAGTTAATTGCAAACCAAGAAACCAACTAATTACCGACAAAAAAAAAAATAACACCATAAGGAAATTTTTTCGCTTTTTTTTCGCCCAGACTTTAAAAAAAAAAATTTTTTTGTCTTAAATATTACCAGAAAGAATTTTTCGCAAACCTTTTTGGGAAAGTCGTGTCAAGTTAGCATCCAAAAAACAAGAAAAACCCAACTTTAAATTTCGAAAAATAAAAAAACCCATAGGGGAAATTTTTCGTTTTTTTTTCGCTCCAGACTTCAAAACAAATTTTTCTCTTTAAATATTAATTAAAATCATTTTTTAAACTTTATCCAACAAAATCGGGTTTGATCCAAAAAAAGAAAACCAACTAAATTACAGACATAAAAAAATAAAAAGGAAATTTTTCGCTTTTTTCGCTCCAGTTTAAAAAAAAATTTTTCGCCTTCTATTAAGGAAAAGCAATTTTTTTTGCAAACACGTTGGGGAAAGTCGTGGGCGGGTTAACATGAAACCCAAAAAAACCAACTAATTCCGACATAAATAAAAAAAACACCATAATTTGTCGCTTTTTGTCCTCCAGACTTTCAAAAAAAAATTTTGTATAATAATAATAATAATAAAAATTTAAAAATAAAAATAATAATAGTAGTAGTAGTAATAAGAATAAAAATTTAATTTCTATTTATGTGGGGACTTGGGGCATCAGGTCCCTCTTTTTAACTACTTCCAAATTTATAGGGTGAAAATTAAAAAAAAATAAAACATTTTTTCAATGATATATTTGGGCAATAAATACATCTCAGGATGTTTGGGGAAAATTTCCCCGAAAAAATAAACGGGTCCCACTTAAGTTTGTGACGTCTTGGGAAAAATATCTTAGGTTGGTTTCATTTCCTTTTTAAAATTTAAATTTTTTTATTAAAATTTAAAACGGGATCAAATATCTCAGTTCTTCATAGTCCCAAAAGTTATTATCAGGGGGGTATTTTTGTTGACCTAAATATCCCAAAATTATCAATACAATGCACTTAAAAAAGTTTTAATAAGCCATAAAACAAAAGGAAAAAAAAAAATGTTTAAAAAGTTGGACGATCAACTGCCGTTAGATATATTACTATAACCAGGTTTCCCTTCTAAGCCCAAATCTCAAACTTCCGGGTTTGGGGCTGTTCTTTTTAAAAAAAATATTTCGCTTTTGTTAACGAAATCGGGTGATCCAAAAATTGGCGTATTTGGGGGTCCCTTTCAATTATTGACATTACAATTTCTGAGCGAAGAAATGGGAAAATTCTTTGAAAAATTTTGTGGGTAATTTTTTGTTGTAAAAAATTATTTCAAACAAACCATTAAAAAGAAATTAAAATCGATCAAACAGCAAAAACGCATTAAAAAAAATGGGAACGGTAAAATTTTATAAAAATTTATAAAAATTTTCCCTTTTTCCATAATATAAAATCATATTATTTTTTCCCATAGTCTCGTTTTGGTTTGTTATGGATGGAAAAATTAAGAAAACGTGAAAATATTTTTTTATGCCCAAAATTAGTATTTAAAATGTAAATGAGAAAAGTTTAAAATAAACGATAAAACGTGTTTCTCTTCAAAATGCGGGAAAGTAAAACCTTTTACTTTCATGCAATTTTAAAGATGCCCCCCCTTTAAAACCCCTTGGGAATATTTTTAAATAAAACAAACAATATTTTGGGAAAAACCCGGGGGGTGGGAAAAAATAATTTTGGGAGATTGGCAAAGTTCTCCGGGGTTTCTTTTGAAAAAAGCAGTAAGATGGGGTGGGAAGGGAAAAGCCGCCCGGTCCCCGGACAATGAAAACAACGCAAAAGGGTTTTCCCGGCACAGTCCGCGTCACCAGGGTTTATTTCCCGCCCAGGGGGGGGCCTTTGTGCGCGGCAGGTAGCATTGCGGGGTTAAAAAAGGGTTTTCAGGACGCTGCAGGTGAAACCTCAAGAAAAATCCTTTCTTACTTGCTTCAAGGACAGCTTTTCCTCAGAAAATTCACAATCTTTACTTTCTTTTCTTTTAAAATTTTTTTGGGAGATTTGCAAATTATATAATTTTTGCTATTCTACTGTTAAATTTTATTGTGATGACGGGATGCCATGAAACACAAAAATCAAAAATTTTTACTCCTCCCAATTTATTAGAAATGTTCATTGAATAAATGAATTGATAATGAAATTCAAATTTTTATTATAATTTTTATTATTATTATTATTATTATTATTTTATTTTTTATAAAAATTTTTGAATAGTGGAAAAGGGCGGGGTGCTAGTACATGTAAATTTGTATAAAAAAAATATAAATATATTGAAAACTAATTTTGTATAAATAAAAAACTCTTAAAACCAAAATGATTGTCTTTTGTTTCACTTTTTAGACAATCAAGGTGGGTAAACAATCAACTAAAGTCCAGTACTTACCAAATTTAATGAAACAGGGAAATACATTTTAAAAAACTTAAAAATAAATATTTTTCTTTCTGTTTCAAACCATCCTTTCTTCCATAAGAACTATTAAAAAGTTTCAATTTTTAGACCCCAATTTTTTGGGAAATAGTGCAAATTTTTTTTTTGGGAGTTTAAAAAAAAGTTCTTTGTTGTCTTCCAGTTTGGGAATTTTATTTTCCCGATTTGAAATCGGGAATTTGGGAAATTCCCTTTAAATTCAGAATAGAGCATTTTAAAAATTTTACCCCAAATTAGTCTTTTAATTTTTAATATAGTTTGGGGGAGATTGGTTTCAGGCGCTACTAGTTTTAGACGGGTATATTTTCTTTTTTTCTTTAAACATAAAAATAATATCTCTTTTTCCCTTTTTAATTTCTTAAATATTCATCCTTTAAAACCCTGATGAAGGAACAAAGGGTTTCCCAAAAAGTTGGGGAAATAAGAAACCTTTTTTTTAAAGAAATGAACCCCAACCATGAACCATTCCCTTTTGAATATACTTCCCCTATCTGCCAAAGCAGTGGAGGGAAAAAAAAAATTGTATGATCAGTTTACAAAACATTTATTTTGATAAAAAATTAATGAATAAAATTTTTGTTGCATTGTGGTTGAATAATTTTGTTGTATTTGTGGTTGCATGACATGAGATTTTTTACATGAGATGTCCTTAAAAATTTTTCTGGCCTTCTTCCTTTTTTTTGTTTGAATTAAGTAAAAACCATTTCGGGGAGGAAATTAATACGAATTAGTGCACCATTGTAAGTTTTTTTTAAACTTTCCAAAAGGGGGGTTAAATAGGTGTAAGTGAAATATCTACGTTTTTCATTTTTTTTAATATTTCATAATGTAATAATTCCATCACGGTAAAATTACATGATTTGCATTATTCAATTTTTTAAAATTTTGAATCGCAGTTCGGTTTACGTAAATTCTCCCACTTTTTTACGACGTTTTTTTATTTTTTATAATGAAACCCAATTTTTTTTTTCATTGAAATTAGTACCTTAATTTAAATTTGGGAAAATATTATAGAATATTTTAGTTTGAATATCAGAGAAGTGCGGGGAAAAACTTGAAAAAATGTTCCTGGCATTAAATTCCCGGACCGAAAAAGGACTGGTATTTCCTAAAAGAAGAATAAACGTTCAAATAATGGGGACCTTTTGCTTAGAAATGGCAACTAAAAAGGGAAAAAATATATTAAGAGCTTGGGGGAAAATTCCCAAAAAATGGGGGCCCGTCCACCCCCTCCCCCCGTCTTTCCGGGGTTTACATTCTTCTTTGGTTTTTTTTAGGGCCCCCCCATCCCCGGGGAGCTAATTTTCCCAAAAGCCTTGTCTTTTTATTCCTTTGGGGGAGGTGTCACTAAAGCTTTGTAAATGACATCCGTCTCGGAAAAGGGCCCGGGGGTTAAGATTTTTCCTTTAGATTAATTTTCAAAAGCTTGCAACAGAAATTAAAAGACTAAAAAAATTTCTTCTAATTTGACGTTTGTTTCCCAAATTCCCAAAGGATTTTGGGTAATTTAAAATTTTTTTTGGGGTTGTTTAATTTTGGGCCACAATGCTCAATTGAACTTAAATTGCCGTTAGAAAAACCCAAAAAAAGTTGCAATTTTAGATTTCATGTTCGGCGCGATGCCAATTGATTCCCCCTTTTTTAAAAACGTTTGTTAATTAAAACATTTTTATCCAAAATAAAAGAAACGGTGATACGGGTTTTATGGGTTTTAAAAACTAATTCCTTTTTACCTTATTATTTTCTTTAATGTAAAGTACCATAGAGAGAGTATTTTAAGGCCCTAAGGTTAAAATGCGTAGTGTGCAGGGGTTACGTAATGGTGGGGAAAAAAAATGGTTGTTTTTACAGGGGAAAACTGATATAGTGGATACATGCAAAAGAAATTGGGTAAATTCTGTTCCAATTTATGTAATTCTTCCCCCTTTCTTTTACAATGAATTTCACAAACTGTGGGCCCTTGTTACCGTATTTAGTTAAGTGGATTATTGAAAAGCATATAATGAAAAACAGCCATATAGGGTCCTTTTTAAAATTTTCCCGAACTTTTGGTCTTTATAATATCCAATGGGAAAAATTTTTGTTTTCCGGGATTTACAGAAAAAAAACACATTTTTTGGGAACTCTTTAGCAACAAACAAGAGACCAATTCCCATTGTTATTTTTTTTTTGTTCTTTAAATTTGTTGTTTTCTTTTGGGTTTGGGTCCCAACTTGATATCAAGTTATTTTTTTTTATTTTACGTCAAAAAAAGGGTTAAAAAATGGGGTGACGTCTTTGGGGGAAATTGTTATCCGGGTTTTCGAAAAAAATTTCATTTTTGATAATATTTGGGGGACAAAATTGTTTTTTGAAAATCTGGAGCGACAAAAAAAGGGAAAAATTCCATGGTGTTATTTTTTTTATGTCTGTAATTAGTTGGTTTTTGGGTTTTCGATGCTAACGTATCAAATTGGCATCGGTTTTGGAAAAAAGCATTTTAATTAATATTTGAAAAAGCGAAAATTTTGTTTTTTGTAAAGTCTGGGGCGACAAAAAAGGGCAAATTCCTATGGTGGTTTTTTTTTTTATGTCGGAATTAGTTTGGTTTTTGCGTTTGCGATGCTTTAAAGGTATCGTTGGCATCGCGTTTTTGGTTTTTTTGTTAAATTTTTGGGGCGACAAATTTTTTTTGTAGTCTGGGCGACAAAAAAGCGACAAATTCCTATGGTGTTATTTTTTTTTTTATGTCTGTAATTGGGTTTGGGTTTTTTTCGTTTTCGATGCTAACCGGCGACTTTTTAAAGTGTTTTCGGAAAAAAATTTCATTTTTGATAATATTTGAAGAGCGACAAAAATTTTTTTTTTGTAAAGTCGGGGGGGACAAAAAGCGACAAACCTTTGGGGGTTATTTTTTTATGTCTGTATTTGTTGGTTTTCGGTTTGCGATGCTAACTTGATATCAAGTTTATCGCGTTTAAAAAAACATTTTCTTAATATTTGAAAGGACAAATTTTTTTTCTTAAAATCTGGAGGCAAAAAAAGCAAAATTCCTATTTATTTTTTTTTTATGTTTAATTAGTTGGTTTTTGCTTTTGGGTCAACGATATCAAGTTGGCATCGCGTTTTTAAAAAAAAAAGCATTTTTAAATTTAAAATTTGAAGAGCGAAAAATTTGTTTTAAAATTGGGCACAAAAGCGACAAATTCCTTTGGGGTTATTTTTTTTTTATTCTTAATTGGGTTTGGGTTTTTTTGGTTTGCGATAAATTGAATCGGGGTTAAACGCGTTTAAAAAACATTTTTGTTAATATTTGAAAGACAAAAATTTTTTTTTTGTAAAATCTGGAGGACAAAAACGACAAATTCTTATTGTTATTTTTTTTTTTATTCGGTAATTGGGTTTGGTTTTTTTTGGTCGATGCCAAACCAAAATTGGTCGCGTTTCGAAAAAATGCATTTTTAAATTTATTTGAAGAAGGGAAAAAATTTTTTTTTTGTAAAGTCTGGAGCGACAAAAAACGACAAATTCCATTTGGTTTTTTTTTATTTATGTTTAATTAGGGTTTTTTTGCGTTTTTGGGTAAAATTAAAGACTTTCCCAAAGTTTTGGAAAAAAATTTCATTTTGGTAATATTTTGGGGCGACAAATTTGTTTTTGGAAATCTGGAGCGACAAAAAACGACAAATTCCTTTGGGGTTTTTTTTTTTTGTCTGTAATTAGTTGGTTTTCTTGGTTTGCGATGCTAACCCTTTATATCAAATTGTGAATCTTTCCAGGTCAAATGAAGGCGACAAAATTTTTTTGGGAACAAATTGGAAAAAACGACAAATTTTTAGCCTAGTTTCCCAAAAATTTTTTAAAACCCCAAATTTTAACATGGGGGTTTTTCAAAAGGGGAAAGTGAAACAGAATATTAAACCCAGGGGAAATTTTAAAATTTAAAATAGGGGGAACAAAAACCAAATTTGGGGAAACCCAAGAATATAATTTAACAAAATTTTGATACTTTTTTACTACTCTAAAAGAATTTAATTTTCCCTGCCATTAGGAATAAAAAAAAATTAACAATGCTTTCTGGCCCGATAATCGATAGAAAATTAAAATACGATCTGGAAAAAGAAAAAAAACCATTAACTCTTTTTTAATGCAATTTAATACTGTTTTTGGGAAAAAAGATAAATTTTTAAAAATTTTAAAAAATATTTTATATCGTAAGTGGAAAATAATGATTTTTATTTAAAAAACATACTTAGTAAAAAGGGTTTTGAAATTTATAGTCTGTTTTTATTTGATTGACTTTTATTCTGCATCTTAATCGAATTTGAATTTTCAGATATTGAGTTATATGATTTTTTTTTACAATTTTTTTAAATAAAAACTACGGTAAAACTGATTTTGTAAACATTAGTTTAAATTGTGTGTTTAAATATTTAATAGGTTTAGTTTGTAACAGTTGGTACATTTAATTTCCCTGAAAATCGTACTTGGTTGCACAGTAAGAACACTATAAATAGTAATTTTGTAAATGGTAAAAAATTTTCGTTAAGAGTTTGTTATATAAAATATCTGTTAAATTATGATTTGGGGTTTTATTTGATTGTTCTGTTGGTTCTTCAAATTTCGAACTTGAATATTGACATGTTTGGGCAATATGTTTCGTTTTTAAAATATTTATTTAATACACGGCAAATTTTTTTGTTATTTTCTTTTTATTGTTCGGGCCCACACGCAAAAGCAGAAAGGACGTAAAAAAAAAACGCTTTACGCCCAAGCGGCAACCCCGAAGCGCGGCATGGAATTTTAACGGCACCACTGCGCGCGTGATTTTTCGCTTTCGCGCCCCGAATCTTCTAAACCCGCTCTAGAACTTTTTCAAAATTCTAGCGGTTGCCTATTGGACTGTTCAATTAAATTTTCCCCCTCGCCATATTGAAACCCCGGGGGAAAAGCAGTCCATCCCTTTCAAACCAGTTAAAATCCCCTTCGTGCCCGATAGAATCGCAAACCGAACAGAAATCATCGCTGAAGCCCCCTTAGAAGCTGTCGGGGGCCAGTGTTAAAAGATAAGTAAATTTTATACAGAAAGAAATATTCTGGCTTATTTTGTAAATGAAAAGCCCATTATTTCAATTTGTTGTAGTTCAGCATTGTGTATAAATCAGTCGCGAAAAGAAGCCAGGGAGGTTTTACGCAAACGAACAGAAATCAGTCGCTGAGTAAAAATTTTTTGCTAGAAGCATGTCTCGGGCCCTTTGTTTAAAACACAGAAATTTATGAGAAAGAAATTTTCGGTTTTGTTGTTTATGAAAGTCACATTTTTTCCCAATTTGTTATAGTTCAGCATTGTGTATGTATAGAACAAAATGTATAGGATTCAAGAGGGAAAATTCTTACTCACATTGAGAACAATAACTTAGTGTATTTTCATTGTAAAGAAAATTGTGAAACCCAAGGAAATTAAACATCATTCTGCAAGGTGAGAAGGTGTTTTTTGATAACCACATTATCACAAAATTTAACGAGGTCAAAGGACTATGGATTGTACCTATTTAAAACCCAATAATACAGTCCACTAAAAGCAAAAACCCCAAAATTTCCATGGTCCTTCGATCTTCGGATACGAATAGTGACCAAAGCAACCCGCCCGTCCATTTAATATTTTTGTTATATAATCTTTGTTATATACCCTTTTTTGTTATAAATATATTTTTTTTGTTATAAATTGGATTGAATGTGCTTTTAATAGATCATTTTGTGATAGGTCCAAAATAGGTCTTAATCATAACGTTTGGCCTGTAGGAAAAGTGCCAACAATTGATATACTTTTTAAGTTTCAAAAAAGGGAAAAATTTTAAAAAATGAGAAATGACACCAATTTATTCGATGGCGCAGTAGTCAAAACACTGATATGGGGTTATACATTCATTTGAAAATTTGTGGCAAAAATTTCTATGTTTATTTTATTTATAAATGTAGCATTGATAACGTTTTTTTTTAAATTTTTTATCTATAAATGTACGTTTTCCGTGGTTAGGGGAGGAGGGAAGATCGCCAAAAATACAGAATTATTTTTAAATATTAATTTTAGTGACGAACGGGAAACAAATCCGGCGATTTTCTCTGGGCGGTTCGAATGGGACGTTTGAATTGTTCCAGAGGCGGTGTCAGGTTTATCCCCGCTTCCTGAGGATGACAGTTGGGGCCGGCGATTTACTAGGAGTATTGGCCTACGCAAGGTTGATAGAGAATTTTTTGTCGCCGCTGTGGATTCTCGCAAGGTGCGCGCCGTTTAGTGTTCTTCGAAGCAAATTAAAAATAAGAAAGCATCATTCCCAACAGACGAAAAAAAAGAGAAGTAACCCAAAAAGAATATGGATAAAAGATGATTCAACAGTTTGTCAAATCCCAAAGACTTTCTTCAGAAGAAGTTTAAAGAAATGAGATTTTTTTATCCGCGCATTTTCAGATTTTTTAAACACGGGTTTATCGAGTTTTTTCTAAATAAAAACATAAAAGCAAAATTTTGGTTTTTCTTTTTTTTAATATAAAATCCTTTGTTCGAAAACCCCCATGCAGTTTCAAAATGTTTATAAATTCACGGCAACATTTATCAGTTTATATTACTGTAATACTATATTAACGCTTTCAATTATTAAATAGTTTTTAAAATTAGTGTTTGTTTAAATTTCATTCCTGCCGAACGTCGATGAGTTTTCAAAAAAAGACGTTTAAAATATTTATTGTTTAATACATGACAAGAGAAAAATCTTTATAAAGAAAACACGAAGGGGGTTTTTGATATAATGAAAAAAAAACCCCAAAATAGAAATGAGCTTAGAGAAAAGGAATCAATTCAAAACAGCCCCTTTTGAATCAGTATAGTGTCAAAATGTCTACCAAAATAGACTGAGAAACAAATTAAATTTGGAAAAGATGGAATCCCACAGAAATGTATCCCTTGAAGGAGAGTTTTTTAAGAGCAAGGAAGCTCTTAAGAAGAAAAAAAAAGGAAAATAGGAAAAGTTTTCTAAATTTAGAAGAAATGATTCAAGAGAAGAAGAAGGCATATATAAAATTTTAAATGATAAAACCCCAGAGTCAAGAGAAAAATATGTTCGATTCGACAAAAGAAAACGGGTTTAAAAGGGGAAAAAATGAAATTGGGATAGGTTATGTAATACATCGATGGAACTGGGATTCAAGATTTGAAGCCTGGAAAATTATAAATAAAATGAGAAGAAATAATGAGTGAAAAAAGCATAGTACAAAGAATTCCCCTCAAAATGGATACCCACACTCAATGCTCCTAAAGAAAACAGACCAGAATTGAAAGAAGAAGAAATAGGAGAGGGGAGGAAAGCAACTTAAATAACTGAGGATGATATTAAGAAGGCACTATGCAAAGCAAAAATCAAAAACCCCCAGGACCGGGAAATATAAGAAGGGACCCTTTTTGAAATAGGGGTGAGATGTGGTTGCCAAAACTTAAAGAAAATGTTCATAAGATAGAAGTGGGGAGAGGATCCAGTAGAATGGAAAATACCTACATCTCTTCTATATTTAAAAAGGGGACAAAAATCATGTAAAAATTAAGGGGGAAAAAGGGATACTGTCAACAGCACGATTGTTTTCAGATTCAAATAAAAATGAAGAAGATAAACCGTATTGAGGAAGAGCAGAGGGTTTTAGAGGGGACGATCATGTAGATAACATCCATTATCAGACAAGTTAGAGAAACATCAAAGCAGAAATTGAATATTTATGTAATTTTATATCCCTCCAGAAAGCATACAATAGTGCCCCCAAGAAAAAGATATGGAAGAAATGAAAAGATTGATATAAAAGAAAAGGGGATCAATCGGGAAAAAACTTCAAAAAACCAGCCCAAAAAAAAATTTGAGATAAGTTAACGGAAGCTTGAAAAACAAGGGTTTAAAAAAGGATGGGGTTTTTCCCCCATGTTGTTCAAATTTGAAAAGCCCCTTAATGGTACAGAAAATTTTCTGGCATGGGAATAAAAGTGGAGGGACATTTTAAACCTCATTTGCTGACGACCAGGAACTTTCCCCAAGATGAAGAGGATATGGTCATGCTAAGAAAGCTTAGAAGAAATAAAAAATGGGGATTAGAAATAAATTTTAATAAAACGAATGTATGTGCATTGACAAGGAAAAAAGATATAGAGGAAGGGAACAAAAAAAAAAGTTTAACACCTTCAAATATCTGGGATTTTTAATAAACAACTGGGTACTTTCGAGATATAAACTCGAGAATAATTATGGGAAAGAAAGAACCAAAGTTTTACACAGATATTATGGAATAACAATACCCCCAAGATGTCAAAAGAAGGAATTCCATTTTTAGTAGAAAATATAGTATATATGGAGCGGAAAGGGGCCAAAAACACAAAAATAAAAATAAGATGGGGACAGGGGAAATGGACAAATGAGAGATGCCTACAACTTATTTGCAAGGAAGAGTGCGAAATGAAGAAATATGGAGAAGGATGAAAAATTTTTGTTTATTACGAAGCCCTTTGGAAAATAGAGATAAGGTAGAAATGCAGAGAATGTCGAAAACAGAGGGCACACAAGATCTTAAAATGGCAACCTGGGGGCGAAAAAGAAAGACCAACTTTAGAATGGGAAAAAATCCAAGAAGCTATAAGGGTGACCCCAAACCAGAGATTAGGGTCGGGGGTTGTGGAGGTGAAAAAGGGTTTTGGGGAAAAAAGCAGAAGAAGAAGAAGAAGAAGAAGAAGAAGAAGTAAAACATAGTTTTAAAATCCAAAATTTTGTTCTTTAAATTTTTTTGATTGGCAGTTTGGGTTCTCTGTATTTTCGAATTTGAAATCTGGGTTTGTTGATATCTACAGATTTGTGTTATTTATATACTTCACGGGAACATTTATCAATTTATATTTAGTGTAATAAACTACTACTAAATGTGCATTCAATTATTAAATAAATATAGGGAAATTTTGCTCGTTTGGGACTATCGCATTTCCTGTTGAATGTCTTTGAAGTTTCATAACAAAAGTTTAAAAAAAATTATTTAAAAAAAATGAAAGAAATTTAATCGGGATAGAGAAAACAATTAGTTCTAAATATTTATGAACTATATTTCTTGATTGTGCTGTTGGTTTCGATTTTTTAAATTTGAAATATCGTTTTTTCGTTAATTTCATAGTTTTAACAATATTTATATATATCAGGCAAAATTTATCAATTGAACTCTAGTCTAATGTACTAGTATTGAATGTGATTTAATTATTAAATAGATTTTAGATATTAGTACTGTTGGGAAATGTCGCATTTCCTGTCGAAGGTCTATTAGGTTTGATAACAACGAACTTTTTTAAAAAATTTTTATTTAATAAAAAACAAGAGCAATTGAATGTGTATACAGAAAAAAATTAGTTCTAAATATCTATTAATTGTTCTTAAATTTTGGGATTATGCTCCTTCATTTATTTTTGAATTTGAATATCGTTGGTTCGTTAAGCCCAATTTCAATCATGTTTTATAATTCACGGCAACATTTGTCAATTTTTCTTTAGGGAATAAACCAGAAATAAACATGTAAATAATTAACTGTTTTTGTATTTGTGCTCGTTAGTACCCCGAAGTTCTCATTTGATTGTTTAGGGTTTTCAAAGGGCGGACTTTTTTAAAAATTTTTTTTGTATTGACAAGAAATTAAATCGCGTATAAAAAAACGTGTAGTTGTTATTATCATTAACTATATTACTAATTTTATGAGATTGTGCTAGTTGGTTCTCGATTTTCGAATTTCAATATTTGGTTTGTTCGACAACTGCCATGCAGTTTCAAAAGTTCATATAATTCACCAACATTTATCAAATTATATTTAGTAGTAAAGTATAAAAGTGCATTCAATTATTAAATAAATCTAAGGTATTAGTGCTCGTTTGGGACATCGCAATTTCAGTTGGGAAATTTTCAAGATTTTTAAATCGATGTTTTTAAAAAAAATTATTTTTAAAAAAACGAAAAAGGGATAGAAAAAAAATTAGTAAATATTTATTAACTATGCTCCTAATTTTTTTTTGATTTGGAAGGGGTTTTCTGTATTTTTAATTTGAATATCCGTTCAGTTCAAATTTGACGCAGATTTAATAATATTTATATAATTAAGGCAATTTACAATTTTTCTTAAGGGAATAAACTAGTATTAAAAGTGATTCAATTATTAAATAGGTTTTAGATATTTGTGTCGTTGGAATCTCGTATCTTGTTCGAATGTGTTTGAGTGGTGGCAAAACGAAATTAAAAATATTATTAATTAAAAAGACAGGAAAAAAATCGTATAAGAAAAATTTGTTTTAAAATTAAAAATACCTATTTTTATTTGCGCTGGCTTTTGATTTTGAATTTAATACGGGTTTTAGTAATTTAGTTTTAAAAAGTTTTTTAATTAGCAACATTTCTTTATTTTAGTGTAATTATTTTTTAAAAGGGGTTTAATTATTTAGATGTTTATTAAACCTTTTTATGTGATTTCCCCTTGAAAATCGATTAGGTTTCATAACAAGAAGTTTTAAAAATTATTATTTAAAAAATGAAAAGAATTTAAAACGGATTGAGTAGAAAAAAAACTTAAACATCATTTTCGTGTTTTTAATTTTATGTGATTGTGCTCGGTTCTCTGTATTTTTGAATTTGAATAGCGAGGTTGATAAATCTGAAGCATTTTCAGCAATGTTTATATAATACACGGCAACATTTATTAATTTATCTTTGTTTTAAATATATTGAATGTGTTTAATTATTTAATAGATTTTGAATATCATGTTACTCTTGCATTATCATTTGAATGCGAGGTGGGGCATAACAGAAGTTATTATCTCATAAAAGGGGGCGGTAATTAAACATGATAGAGTAAAACAATTGTTCGATATGTCTTTAAAATTTCTCGTTAATTTTATGTGATTGTTGTTTGTTTTCAATTCCAATTTTTTTATTATGTTGGGGTTTGGGCCCGCTGACATTGACTTTGATTATTTTAGACTGAAAAAGTGCGAATTAGTTCCAAAATTTTACAATTAATTTGGGAATTAATTATGAATAAATGATTTGAATGTTTTGTGTGGGGTGCTGACTTGGCTGTTCCAGCTGACGCACCTCTCCCCCTTCTCGTCTTTGACATACTGAAATGACCATCCAACACTAAATCCATCATAATTGGGCCGCCCCTATTTTTAGTTTTTTGGGTCCCTAGAACGTGAAAAGAGGGGAAAAATAGCTGACCAGGCAGCAAAAACCCCCACCAAAAAGTGAGGCTTCTCCACAGTCCCCGGGAAGACACTGCCCCTTTTTCAAACGTCATCCGGTGAATGCAACAGAGTGACAGAACTTAGATTTTAAGCTCACGAGAAAAAGGGTTCCATAAACCCTTTGGGCTTCCTAACCGGGGGATGTTGGCGAGGGCGCTTTTAAACCCGATCTGTCACGCCATTTCTCCACGGTTGTCCTCCGGGGGGACCCACCTCATATGCAAATACTGCAAAAAAGATCTTACGTGGAGCAGGCCTTAACTGTGTTAAGAGATAGCATCGAAGGCATCATCTTTTTAGCCCCTAGCGGGGGATTCTTAGAAATGATGAATCTTTTCTGCAAGTTTTTTAAGAGACTAACTTTACAGCCATCAAGATGATAATGCCAATTATTGGCTCTTTGTCCGAGGTTTTAGAACTATCTGGGATTTTTTTGCCCAAAACCTTTTATTAGGGTAATTTCCGTTTGATTTTCTACCAGGCAAAAAAATAAATTCAATATAAAGCCCCCTGAATTGAAATATTTTTCCGGTCTGTTCCTTTAGCCCCGTGTTGAAGAAAAAAGCAAACTGTCTTAAAAAAACAAAATAAATTTCTAATTGAATAAGCATAAATTAAATTTTTTGTTATATTGATTGCGTAATGCCATCATTCAGAAACCCCTTCCTGGGGCATTTTTAATTATTTCTGATGTATCTCCAAGAGAATTCTTCGAGAGAAAAAAGCCTGAAAAACTCCAAGAACGTCACGGACATCAGTTAATGGCAGAAAACCCAATACGTCTCTGTTCTTGTGTATGTTCAGTAATCACCCAGAAGTTAATTTTTCTTTTCCACTATCAACAAATAACTTCCCGAATGAAGGGATCCTACCATCCAGTTTAGAGTTCCGGGGAGGAACCAAAAAACAATAATCCGTTTTTAGCTAGCTAAACATAAAAGGCCTAAATCATGGGAGTAAATAACTTTTGCAAAATTGATATTTGTATTCAATAACAAGATTTGGATTTTGCATTTGAAACGTGATTTTATTTAGGGGGTTAGGGACGACTTGAAAAAGTTGTGGGGTAAAAATAATCCAACCATAAAGGTAATATTATTAGTTCCGAAATACCACTGCCTCACCAATTAGCGAGTTTTTTTTCCATTTAAGATAGTGACCCAGTTTTGATGAATGAAGAAAAAAATAAAATATAAAGCATTGAAAAAAACAATTTATATCATATTACCATTGCATGACTTTTTGAATGTTCAGGGCGTAAGGGGCCAAACACTGTTTGAATTATGCCATTGTAATACCGCTAACGGAAAGATTTTTTTTGTATTTTTTTGATATCTTCATTCCAGCCAATGATCGATAGGGATGGAACGACATTGCGGATGACTGTCAATTTGCGTTCAGAATTCTTTTTAATATAAGGAGTATAGACTTCAGTCATGTAAAAACATATCGATATTGTTCGTATAACAAAATTATTGATATTAGTTAAATTCAACACGCAGTATGTAACCTTGCAGACCAGAACGGGAGATGTCATGTTGAGCAGCAAAATCGGAAAAAAGGGGGTTAGGATTTTTTTATTCTTGTCAATATGAAAAAGAGAACTTTACATATAAAAAGATTCATACGCAAATAAGAAACTTTTTTTTTTTCAGACAGCTTCTACACTGTGAACCCGCACCCGACGCACTCAAAGAGTTGAGGCCTTTTGGCCTCCAGAATTCTTTATAATAAAGGAAATGTTTTTTACTTAATATTTTGCAAAGTGTATTTAAATTTATCATCCAACAGAATTTTAAAGGTTTTTTAAAAACTTTATGCAGCATTACGTAAGAAACCATCCCAACACAACTGCATTTAACTCCCAAAAAACGGCTGTTTATAAAGATCAGCGAGAAGAATTTCAAATGATAAAAAATATTTTATTTCAAAATTAAATAAAGATTTTTTTACAGTAAAAAACTAATGATTTTGGGTAGTTGAACTACTTTTTATATTCGCTTAGATTAATTTTCAAAAAAAGAATTAACTACCCGACGGGAAGAGAAGATAATTTGACAGGTTTTTTATATCCAGGGTTGTGACATCAAATACTATGATAAGAAAAGGGCCACCTTTAAAAAAAGAATTCAAAAAAGGAAATTTAGTTGTGTTTGCAGATGATTCATTTTAAGTTGCGTTAATTTACATTTCGGGTTTGATTTTAAAAACATTTGTGTTGAACCGTTTCTTGACCATTGCATCATAGACGTTTGTTGGCATGATGGAATACAACATATCGACAGCTCAAATATTATAATGTACTTGTTGCAATGAGGCATAATGTTTTGTTTCGAGTACGTCAACGGTTTGATCATTGTGGACTTTTACATTCTACAACGTTGAAAGGTTTATTATTTATGTGTCACGAATATCAGTCTTTTAGTGTTTCAAGAAACATTAACTATACAGCCCTATAGATTGTTGTAAACGTGTTTATGATCCCTAAATCCGCTGCTATATCTTATGGTGTACGATGTGAAAAAGCCCTCTACCATTTGTGTTTGAAAATAAGGTTGAATTGTTGTAAACGTGTTTATGATCTCCTAAATCCGCTGCTATATCTTTAAATTGTGTATCGAACTTTTACATGTGCCAAGTTTGTTGGTAAGTTCATATTCCTATTATATAAGAATGCAATCGTATAAATAATGACAAACTGTAATTAAAATTACAACGCCATTTTAGGTTTCGTGTGTGTACATGCATGTAGAGCACATATAATTACTCTGTGGTAGACATCTGGGCTCGTGGAGTGTTAACTCCACAACGAAGAAATTTGCTTTTCAACATCATTTGTTCAAAGTATTCGAATGAGTGAACGTTTATATTACCTTATTGAAGATAAGTTTTTAAAACATGTGTTTTGTTTCAGACTGCGGAGATTTCATTTTGAACAGCCGAAAGACACGTTGCAGCCAGTTGCACTAACACCACAAGACCTGAAGATTGGTTATTACTTTTTTAAATTTCTCAACACGGAAGAAATAATTATACTGCAAATTTGAACAAACTGTTTCCTTTGTATTATTGCGTATTGAACTACCAATATCAGGTGAAAGATTAAAATGGCAACCATTTTAGTGTAAGTTGTTTAAAAATGCAGGAAACTATATTTTGTGAATGTGTTAGAGGGCCCTGCTAATAAGAAATGAATGAGGAAAAGTGCCTGGAATGTGTGTGTAGCTTAATAACAAATGGAATTTTGTGTATTAATCGCAATAAAATGTTATTTTTGTGTTCACGTGTCATTAAAATGTTGCCAAGAATAAAACTAATACGACAGTCCTGGATCGTCCAACAGTGTTTTGTGTTAGGTTTCGACACTTGTTTTACTTATTTCTTACTTCCTTTCCTTAAAAATATTAGGTTGTATAATGGAAATAGGCAGTGTAGGTTAGCTACCAAATCTAATGCATGGATAACCCATTGAATTTAATTGCTAATATTTCTTCGCAACAGTAAAAGTATAATTTTCAGTAAAACTGCACGAGCTTTGGGTATCGTTACGAAGTACTGGTAAGTAATATTTTATTATTTTCTATTAATTTTCCACTTCAACTGATCTCGCTCTATTCGTACATAATTTTTTTGTAAACATGAAAATCTAAATAAAAATTCAAGCAATAAACTTCTGAGATTGTTTTACTGAGTTTTATTTTCTTCAGACTTTAAATGCCATTCCCTTGAACGTTATACGCCTATCCTCAAATTCATCTTTACTTCCAAATGCATACAAATTCATTGAAGACAATTTTAAGTATAGGTTATATCAAATTATTACTGTTTCTACACCGAAAAAATACGTTTGCCAGCTTATTTCAATTAAGCGATGTTAGTGTAAATGATATTTTAAAACGATACAAAATGAAAATTGGCTTTGCTTAGAAAATGTTGCTTAGGAATGATGTTGACGTTCTTATGAGAACAAATAAAAAGGAGGTTATCTTCAACATAATACTTTGGAAATCAAAGTAAAGATTTGGAACTTAAAATATTACATTGTAATATAAAAATCGCAACAGTTCGGGAAAGAAACAAAAACAAAAGATATAAAAATCACTTTCAATTATTCCAGTGTTGGTTCAAAGTGTTTTTTCATCTTAATCTCCCAAACTACTCACGTGGGCCATAGATTTGGGGAATTTTCATTATACTTTTACAATTTCTATTTCTTTTTGTTTCACTTCCTGAACGTATTTATTATTTACTAATTCGATATATTGGGCACACGCATTCCTGTATCTGTTTTTTACCAACACGCCACAGACAAAAGTATATACCACGATAGAAGAATCGACAGTAATTATTTTTTCATTCACACATAGACACACATACATACACTTCTACAAATACCCTTTGTACATACCTTATATTGTTATTACCTTTGAATGACCATTGGTGGATTTGAACCAGTAGATCCTTATGCTCAGTGTGCATTTTAGTTCGTCTTATAACCATCACAGCTACCGGTTGGCTGGCCGAATTGCCGAAAATCTTACAAAAGTGATAAATCCTAGTCAAATAGCATCAATCACATTTAATTAATATACCAAAATGAGGCGTGCAGCATTCGGATGGTCGAGTGGTTAAAGTGCTGGTATTGCGAGTGCATAGGTTAGCAGGTTCGATTCCCGGCGGCGATGGTAATGCATTATTCTTTTTTTGAAACCTTGCCCCTTAACCTCAATTGACGGACAGACAGACTTA
This sequence comes from Teleogryllus oceanicus, assembly GCA_964035755.1. Taxonomy (NCBI): domain Eukaryota; kingdom Metazoa; phylum Arthropoda; class Insecta; order Orthoptera; family Gryllidae; genus Teleogryllus; species Teleogryllus oceanicus. The sequence goes on from CAXIVR010000008.1 coordinate 49,622,259, forward strand.
ATATACCTTGGCTGTGAACGGGGTTTCCCGGCGCTCTTGTGGTTTAGTGGTTAAACTATGGTCCTGCCATGCTGAAGGTGTCGGTTCAGATCCGCAGGTATACTAATATTTTTGATGCATTGCATTAGCACGGAAAGAAACTGAACGTAATTAAAATATGTTCTGTATGTGGCGGCTGGCCGGATAGCTCTCGTGGTCTAGTGGTCATGGACCTGGTGCTAGTAAAGTAAGACATGCCGGGTTTCGAATCTCAGGAAACCAAGAAAGCCTATTTTATATATATATATATATATATATATACAAGGTTGTTTAAATAATAATATAATTTATTATTAAATAATATATAAATTATTTATATATATTTATTTATATTATTTATTTATGTTAAAATAGTCATATTGTTTATAAACAATGTATAAAATATAATTGTTTATATTATTTATTTATAATAAATTTATTAATAAATATTTAATAATTATTTAATAATATGTTATATTTATATATATAAATAAATTTTATAAATAATTTAAACAATTATATATAATTTATTACTGTTAATTATTTAATAATAAATTATATTATTATTATTTAAACAATTTTGTATATATATTCATATATGCTTATACATATATATAAATGTATATATAATGTATATATATATGTATATATATTATGTATATATATGTATATATATAAAAAAATAAAGCTTTCTTGTTATTTAAACAATTTTGTATATATATTCATATATGACCGCACTGGACCACGAGAGCTATCCGGCCAGCCGCCACATACAGAGACATATTTTGGTACGTTCAGTTTTCTTTTAAAATAACTGTCTGTCATCAAATATTAGTGCCAGATCATTCATTTACCTTCATGCTGGACTCATGGTTTAATACACAAGCCACAGAAGCGCCGAGAAAGAGCCGTTTACAACCGGAGGTATATTGAAATATGTGATCGTCGGTGGAGTTAAGAAACGGAGTTTCAAAAAAGAATGATAAATACCATCATGCAGAATCGATCTTATGCTCGCAATACCAGCACTGCTGCTCGACCATCCGAAACTGAGCTTGCGCTCTCATTTTTGTTATATTGAAGGTATGCGTATTTTGATGCTGTTGACAAGAGTTATCACTTTATCAAGTTTTCGGCACAAAGTCAACCAGCCAACCGGTAGCTATGATGGTTAAAGCACGGGCAGGAAATGCACACTGAGCATGAATCTGCTGGTTCAAATCACCAATGGTCATTCCAAATAACTATTTAATATAAAACCCAATAACCTGAGAAATGACTGACAAGAAATGTAATAACTCTGTAATGTATGTGTGAATAAAAAATAATTACTGTCATTCTTCTGTGAGAATATAAATAAAGAAGTATTGCATATTCTTATAATATAAAAATAAATACATTCAGACTCTTCTGTGCGTGTATAAACAGAGGTATGCATATTCTCGAAATGTATGCTGTCGTATTATATACTGTCTGTGGCATCGTTAATGCTGGGCTCTCTAGTATGCGTGTGCCCAATATATCGAATTAGTAAATAATAAGTACGTTCCGGAAGTGAAACAAAAATATAATGAAAATTCCCCAAATCTATGGCCTACGTGAGTATTTTGGGAGATTAAGATGAAAAAACACTTTGAACCAACACTGGAATAATTGAAAGAGATTCTTATATCTTTTATTTTGTTCTTTTCCCAGGCATTTGATTTTATATTACAATGTAATATTTTAAGTTCTAAATTTTTTATGTATTATGTTGAAGATAACCTCCTTTTTATTTGTTCTCATAAGAACGTCAACATATCAGAATTTCCTTAAATATTTTGAAGCAAAGCCTATTTTCATTTTGTATCGTTTTAAAATATCATTTACACTAACATCGCTTACCTGAAATAAGCTGGCAAACGTATTTTTCTTGAATTGTAGAAACAGTACACTTGATATATAACCTATACTTAAAATTGTCTTCATTGAATTTGTATGCGCTCTGAAAGTAAAGATGAATTTGAGGATAGGGAAGTGTATAACGCAACAAGGAGTGGCATTTAAAGTTGGAAGGAAATAAAACTCAGTAAAACAATTCTTTGCAGTTTATTAAGCAGAATTTTTGTTTTAGATTTTCATATTTACAAAAAAAGAGTATGTACGAATAGGGCGAGATCGTTGAAATGAAGAGTGTAGAAAAGGATAAAATATTACTTACCAGTGCTTCCATAGCACTTTTATAAAACTATGCAGTTTACTAGAAAATTATAATTTCTGCTGCGGGAGAAATAGCAATTAAATTTAATGGAGCTTATCCATGCATTAGAAAGGTAGCTAACTCCTGCCTATTTCATTTATACAACCTAATATTTTTAAAGGAAGGAAGTCAGAAATAAGTAAAACAAGTGTCGAAACCTGACAACACAAAAAAAGTCAACACTGTTGGATGATCCGGGACTGTATTAGTTTTATTCTTGGCATCATTTTAATGAACACGTGAACACAAAAATAACATTTTGTATTACGATTAATGCACAAAAAATTCCATTTGTTATTAGGCTACACACACACACACAGTCCAGGCACGTTTCCTCATTAATTTCTTATTAGCACAGCCCTCTAACACACATTCACAAAATATAGTTTCCTGCATTTTTAAACAACTTACACTAAAATGGTTGCCATTTTAATCTTTCACCTGATATGGTAGTTTCAATGCGCAATAATACAGAAAACAGTTTGTTTCAAATTTGCAGTATAATTATTTTCTTCCGTGGTGAAAATTTAAAAAGTAACCAATCTTTAGGTCTTGTGGTGTGGAGTACGGCTGGCTGCAACATAATCTTTCAGCTATCACCAAATTAAATCTCCACTTCAGTCTGAAACAAACACATTTTTAAACTTATCTTCAATAGGTAATATAAGCATTTACTCATTCAGATACTTTGAACAAATGATGTTGAAAAAGCAAATTTCTTCGTTATTGGAGTTAACCTCCACGAGCCCAGGTGTCTACTGCAGGTAATATTAGTATGTGCTCTGCATGCATGTACGAATAGTAATCAAAATGGCGTAGTAATTTTAATTGCAAGTTGTCTTGATTTACACACGATTACATACTTATATAATGAATGATATGAACTTACCAACAAACATGGCACATGAAAGTTCGATACACAATTTAACTTTTAGTTTAAAAGTTTGACAAATCTTATCAATGCAAAGTACACAAGTCTGTTATAAGTATGTAACCAACACGGAGTCAATAATGAGCACTTAACTAAGCATGCAGGCAACCGTATTAGTTTCAAACACAAATGGTAGAGAGGCACTTATCGCGCCATAAAAGATATAGCAGCGGATTTAGGAGATCATAAACACGTTTACAACAATTCTATAGGGCTGCATAGTTAATGTTTCTTTTTTTTAATATATTTATTTCCTGTTCAATTTTACAAATTTTTCAGGATGATGATTTAATGTTTCTTGAAACACTAAAAGACTGATATTCGTGACACATAAAGAATAAACCTTTCAACGTTGTAAGAATGCCAAGTGCAATGATCAAAGCTAGATGACGACCTCGGAACAAAAACATTATGCCTCATTGCAACAAGTACATTATAATATTTGAGCTGTCGATATGTTGTATTCCATCATGCCAACAAATGTCTATGATGCAATGGTAAAAACGGTTCAACACAAATGTTTTTAAATACTAACCGTCAAGAAGTGTAGAATTAACGCAATATCAAAATGAATCATCTGCAAACACAACTCAACTTCCTTATTTGAATTCATTTTTTCAAGGTGTCCTCCTGCTTATCCTTATGTACTAAAAATTTTGCAAATGTGAATAAGGGACAGAACACTGCATTTTGAGAAGATATAAACTTTCACAATATGGAACGCTTGATAGCAGACAATAACACACGCACGCACGCACACACACACACACACACACACACACACACACACAATGAGGGAGAGAGGGGTTACTTAAGGTCATTTAAAACCTCGTTCTGGGATGCATCTGTCAAACCACATAGGCTTAAACCTCGCTGGAACCATTTGAAACTGTAGTCTGTACCCTTTGCGATGAACTGGGCATACTCAATATGACATCATAATACTTAATGTGATGAAGCCTCAAACTTCAGTTATCTGAGAAATATTGCAATATAGAATTTTTGCTGTAAATTTTGAAATATAAATTTATTTATGTTATATACTTTGTCTAAGTATACTCTTTGTATCTATAAATATTTGCTTATATTAGGATTTAAAAGCTAGGTTTTTGATGTTGCATGTTCACAAACTTAGTTTTGCAAACGTTAAGTAATAAGAGATGGTATTAAAAAGCACTTCTTTAAAAAATGAAGTATGTAGAAGTAGACCATTATAGAAGTTGAATGGTGCCAGCCATGCAACTGGTTATCGATGTTTAGTAATTTCAAAGGAAATAACAATGTTCAGAGTCGTAGTTTTTCACAATGAAATAAAATATACTTAAGTTACCTACTTTCAAGAAATACTAATATTAGAGAAACTTCTGAAGTCGTTTGCTTGGCAGGATCGTCTGTTTCCTGTGAAAACGAACACAAGTGTACAAGTTCTCATACAGAAGATTACATATCTTGCCATTATAATTCGTTTATGTCACTGGGAAGAATCATATTTCCGGTGCATTTAGGCAATTGATTGGGTACATAGGTATCTAATAGTACAAATTTTAATATTAAACGAATTGATGATACATATCAATTTTCAATACCATATATTCGATTTAAAAAAATACACAGCTGTAGAATTAAAAAATACAGATATTATGTGTGATAGAAAAATTTGATTGTAAACATCCCACTTTATACGTATCAGCCACATCACACATTTCCAACATAATCACCACTCATGCACATAATTTCAACATACGTCACTTACGCATCACCTACGTTTTTACTGTTCTTCATTTAAATGAATAAAGGTGTTACTTTAACACTCACCACGCGCAGAGAACATTGTGGCACATAGTACTTAAATACAAAGGATCACAGGATCTCCATGTGCAAGTGTAGTTCTCTTCCAAACGTCAAGGGAGTTAATTTGTCTTGAAAACATTTAATCTAATAAAATCAAACACACACATGGTTCCCCACAAATAGACAAAAAAAAATAATTTATATGAAGATGGTAAAATAAATGTTTGTGCTTTTCCTCTAAAAATATCATCAATTATTTAGTGTGAGTGTGTTTTTACCAAAGTTACATATTCAATACTGAACTACTCAATTTGTTTTAAATTTCATTTGCGATTCATGTTGTGCAAATAGACAATTAAAAATCAAACCGACTTGAGGGTGAAATCATTTGTAGGCCTCAAGTTCATGCACCTCTGTGCCTCTGGTAGTATTCGTACCTGTGGTGAATTTATTTGTGATTGTGTGCAGCCCTTTCGTATTCACATTCAAAATAAGAACAAATTTTGATTCATAGAATTTCACAGCATTAACATAAGTATTTCAGTTCCAAGAAATTAATCCAGTTTTTATAATGGATTCAAAATCAACGGAACAATATCCTTCATTTACTAGCTGATTAAATCGTCGTGCGACATGTATCTCACATGTGTAACAGCCTGAATCATCTTCGAACGTTATTTTAATATTAAGCCTCCTCTAGTAAAGTTGAGATATAATGTTATTTGAAACAAGTGTACACAGAATATATAGCTTTTATTTTTTTACAAAATCCGTTTTTCTTCGTGCACTTCACTACTCGGTTTATTGTTGTGAAACATTTTCGCGCCAGTAGGGTAATTCTTGGATACACCAGGGACCAAAGTGCGAGGACATTTTAACTCTTCACATATATCACATTACAGACCAGGATTCAGAATAGTAATCACCATCAACATTAAAATGAGCTGTCAGAGGGCAATATTTTCTTCACTTTGAAAAATGATTGAGGTGTTAAACAAGTAACAAACATTTGAACATGTAGCGTGACGTGGTATGTAGTCTATGGCAGAGTCACCAAATCAGACGAGGGCGTACGTTCACCAAGCATACACGATGCATAATTCTCACAAATATCACTATATAACACTCAGTATTTAACATGTAGGATAGTATGAAATAACTTTATGGATTAAACAAGACATCCAACAAAACTCTTAAATGTACAATTCTCGTCATATGGGCGAAAAAACATTTCTCAACGTATTACAAGTGTTCTCAAAGGAATGCCAGCATGAAAATGCAGAGTGCCACAAAGATAAATAGGATCTACTTACCACCACCACCACCACCACCACCACACCACCACCACCACCACCACACACACACACACACACACACACACACACACACACACACACACACACACACACACACGCACGCAATATGAAATATCAGCTGCTTTTAGAAAACGCAAGAATTTCATTAGGTATGACCTGAGGGATATTTCCCCTAATAATCTAAACGCTCAATATCTTTCTGCAGCAAATGGACAATAAAATGTCAATGCTTTGTAGTCGAACGTAAAGTAATTATAAGTTGTACCAGCAATTGGAAAAATTTACAACTTTTAATCCATTAAGCCTTCCTAATACAATGATTTTGTTTCCTTTTCCAAGATATTAAAAGCATTTGCAAAATATTGCGCTGAATCAACGAGTCGTTGGCCTTCACCAACAGGTTGCTTCGGCGTTCATTTCAAGCGCCGACGATGTGATGTACAACAAAGAGTGAAAATAAAATAAAATGTTAAAAAGAAAATGCTCTTAAGTATCCTCCCGAGTTTTGATTTCAAGTAGTACATATATCTCATATTATGAAAGTGCTTAACTAAGCCTTCAATGCTTGATGGTATCTTTGACTCACAATTCAGTTTCCCTTAGCTATTATTGCTAATATGGTTGATTCTTGTGTACGTTTTACACAATACAACTGCTCTGAAATAATGTTAAGCATTTACTGAATCATTACTGATTTTTATGTATGCTGCAAAGTCGTGATACATCCGCCAGCACATTTATCAAAACTATTTGGCTGAGAAAGATCCTTTGTCCTCCATCAGCAGCCTTCCATCATGAAAATGCGCAATTTCATAATCAAAATCCCTTTACATTTGTCACTTCAAATGAAGATTTGAGCCATGTCGAAGTTTTGTGTGTGCAACATTAACTCTATGTGTGCATCGATGTGTGCAACATCACATAATTTGCGTCAATTTCAGACAACTATCAAATAAGGGTTTCCCACACATTTTATCGCTTTCTGTTATCAATTACTTGCATTACAAGAAAGCAACAATGACCGCTCATCTATTTATTTTCATATTTAACTAGTTTAAAATGAAATAAGTATAATATAAATGTAATAATAATAATATGAAATAATATACAAATTCGAACATGCGTAGCATCCAGCAGCCTCCAAGACTTCTAAAATTACGATCACGAAGCGCAAGATTTTCAGAACGGGCGATTAATTTTCGATGCACAATTACTCAAAAAAATACAACAATTATTTGAAACTGTTTTTTTATGTATACATTTCATTAGAAAACATGCTTAGCATCTTCATTTACCAACCAGTTGTAAGTAAGTCCTTGAAACAATTTTGAATTTTTTCAATTTTTCGAAAAATCACAGTTTTCAACCATCCACACCATTCTCATAAACGTCCTTCAGACTATTCAATATCAAAATTTAATCCAAAAAGTGACAGCGCCATTTTTTCAATTTGAAAATGTCTCCCTGAGCAATGTAGGTTGCCCCAGAAGTGCAATATCGATTTCCAATTCAAGGGTCCGAGATCAGCCATATCAATTGAGGAATATGTTTCGGAGAAAATCAATTGAACCAGTTTATCAGCTAGTGTTCTTCACTGACGTTTTGCCCGTCAATCGGGTTTCAGTATCAAGGACCTACAAAACGGGGTTCTGGTTACTACCACGTCTTGGGAATGTTTCTAAATTTAGCATGTATTTATCTAATTTTTCGTTGCCAGGACCGTGCCAGAAGAGTTTTCGGCTGAAAACTTCTGTTTTTGCAGCTTTTCTTTCTCTTCTTAAGCACAGAGAAGTAAAAATCAGCCTCTCTTTATATCCTTTAAGCGCCTGCATCGTTGGAAGTCCCGGTGTAGCCACATACAATCTTCATTTGAATTCTTCTAGGATCCAGATGGGACCTCTAACTCGCACATTAGTTACAGGAGAGCGAACTATCTAAAAAAAAATTAAAAATACGATATTGAATTTCTCTGAAGATAAAATATTGCAACAGTTTCTTAAGTCCCTAATTATATTCTCCACTAAAGTTAAGTAAACGTGGCAAAATCCCGTCTGATCGCAACGCTGGGTCTTATATTAAAAAACGTAAGATTGTAATTTCTCAATAAATACCGTATGTACCTGACTGTTGGTTAGCAACCTTTCCAGGGCTGGAGGAGCGAAATGCTAAGTAAATGTCCGCTCACGCCAGTGTTGTGAGCGCGGAACACATCTACAATCGAAACGTAATGCACTCTGCAAGCAGTTATTTTTGTTCTTGCCTGGATCAGATAAAAGAGGATGGGCTATAGAGTCCAAAGATTTACTAATGAGCATTACTTAAATTGGCTCTACCTCCGCTTTCGAGACAGAAAAGACTGGTCAGACAACAAAAGGTTCAAAGAGGTAAAAAAAACTTAATAGTAACTAAGTATTTTTGAAGTAGTGTAATATGTGTTTATTATTAGGTTTCCGACGTGTATGAATTAACGTGTATGGCTCTTGCTGCGTACTTTAATTCGCACATGATCACGCTCAATCTGAAAATCTTATAAAATGCTGGATTGCACGTAACTAACAATGATAATCAGCTTTCTTTCAACTTAACAAATTGGAATTTATTATAATGATAATCAAAATGAATTCATCTTTGGTTATGACCAGTTTTCTCTACATTACAATAGTTATAAAACCTTGTTATTCATTCGTGGGTCTTCGCGCGCTCTCCATTTCGTTCGATGGCGCCCCGTTGAACCTTCTCCGTCGACGCAGCAGAATCTTGCTTCTGGATAAAGTCCTCGCCTAATGTTCGTGTATGGTTCCAAAGTCCCCCGGCGATACTATTATAATCCGTGTCTTCCTCTCACTTGCGTCTCGGGTGGACGCCTAGACGCAATTGCCCCTACACGAACGTTCTATCCTAATCCAAGAAACAATGAGTTAACTTTATACAACTGTCAATTACAGTCTTTCCTCGATCTAGTAAAATATATCAGGAGCCGACCCGCTCATCACCGCGTTTCTCAAGCGAATGAATGTTCTTCTAAAAAATCGGAAGCATCCGAATTTTATATCTTTTTCTTTTGTCTCTCAAAACAATGCTAATTCCGCCTCTGCTCTGTCATTTCAACTGGCAAAATGATCCTTAACGCCGGTTGTTTATCACATAGCGACCCCTCGCGATCGTCTATTGACATCCGTATATTCTGTGTCATAGAAAATGACATTTCCATAATAAAAATGGTTCATTTTGTTTATCACAGTATGTACCACGGGTCTTGACTGGTTCTAATGACAAAGCCACAAAAGATCAAGAGCACTCTTCTGTCGTCACCTTCATCCGTTTAGAGCCCTTATAACGTCCTTGGCGCATAAATAACTATTAGTTTTTTCGTTGGCAAAGTGCAGGAATCACACGCTTAGTAAGTGATTTTTTATTTATTTTTTTAAATTTATTTTACGCCAAAAAAACAGTTAAAACTGCGTATGACGTGCTATGGGGAATAGTGAATTGTGTGCACATTTTCAAAAATTCTGTGGTCCCTACACTACGTCACACACTACTTAAATTTTTGGGGAAAAAAAGCTCCCATGTAATAAAATCTATTTTCAAGGATGAAAAGGCAATAAATTTCGGCTCTTATTCATGTTGTGCTTCGGAATAATACTTCCTGCCGCAACGACATGGAAACAATAATTTGAATAATAGTATTTCCCACTGAATTCTAGAAGACGTAGACAGAAAGTGAAGTTACATTTATGTCCAGAAGCAAAACACAGGGGGCCATCTCAGCATTTTGCTCAATGGATCGAAACTGGACAAAGCCTGATCGAGATGGGGTCATTGACCCGGAGGCTGCAATACAATACTTGTTTACAGGTTGTTTATACACATTTAATACAGTTCAAATGGTAAATAATGCATTATGTATCATTATTAAAGTGTATGACTTTTCTTATAGTGCTCAGTATAGTCTCTAATTGTATAAAAACAGTTATGCAGTGATGGTTAAGGGTAAGATTTACACAGAAAAAGTTTTGTACGGGTTACTGTTTATAATAATTATTGCAAATAATTTAAAACAGGATTATATCGTCTTGCACGATCGATGAATTCAATTTTCGTCTTAGGAAGCATTCCATGTACTATTGCTGTGTTCATATTCATATCCCTCCATTGGTAAGATTAAATGATGCCGTTTTAAAAAATTTCTAAATCATTTGAGCAATAAACAGTGTCAAGAGATCATGACTCCTTCAAATTCGTTATCATCGTTGTGTATTTACCCGCCACGACCCGACAATGGGTCTAGTACTGGAATCTTTTTCGATCTCAGTAATGGCCGTACCCGGACCCAACATTTTCGGATTGAGTCGCAGCTTGTCATCAGAATGATTGGAACTGGATATCTTTTGTTCGGCTGAAATCCCGTCGTCCTCCACCACGGGCCAACAAGGGGTACCTCCATTTGAATGCTAGAATGTCACAGAGGTATAGGAGAAACATGGTACACGCACTCTGCCAAGAGGGCCACCGTGATCCCCTACTCACTCATGGCGTTCAATCGGGCAGGACATAGTCCGGTCGATTGATCAGAAAATGATGAAGGCTCTGAAACTGCTAGCCTAGAAGAGGACGGGGACAAAGAAGCCAGTGTATTGGATCACGGCTTGGAAGTTAGCTATGCATAAAGTGTAACACCAGAAAGAATATGAAGAAACGAAAACGACATCTCAGCCGCCAGGTTCCCATTCCATCTTCAATGTGTTAATTGTCGCCATGCACGGCAAACAGTATACAGTATACATGGTGGGCGTTCAGCATACAGAGAAATAAAGATAAGGTGATAAAAGAGTAAGATGTGAGAGAGTAAGAATGGAGAATAATTAGATCGAAGATGTGAAAGACATACGAGAACTGCTTCCTGCTTCCGTCAAAATGTGGACCATTAGACCTCGAGGAAGTTTTCAGAGACATACAAGTTAATCTTATATAATTCACAGAAAGATATGTGCATTAAATAATACGACACAATCAATCCCCTTACCTGTATAATTTAGTGAAATGATTTAGAGGTTCAAATACCCAGCGCTCTTTCTTGACATCAATTCAAACTTTTCCAAGTCTTAGTTTTTGGTATGTATAGCCTCGTTAACTTACACAGTTGAAACTTGGTTTTCTGGTTAATTTTACATCCTACCTGAAAAAATTATCATAAATATATAATATAAATAAGGTAATCATAATTATAAAGTATAAATAAAGGGCAATATTAGGACTGTTCTCATGAAGAGCATAGTAAAATGCAGTACCCTCAGACTCTACAAAGTGGTATATGACTACCAGTTTGTTTATTAATTAATCTAACTAAACAATGGAAGTATAACGTATCAATTTCCCAGCATAGTGGTCCATTGTAATAATGGAACGCACGTCCCTCTCTTGCATGTTGCATACGAATTCAAGGGTTTTGAAAAATATCAAGACAAATACTTACTCCATAAAATGTAGCGATAGAACATTTAATGATTAAGTCATACTAGTATCACGGTAAGTATTCAGTAAGAAATTATGTCTGAGGGTTATCAGCAATATTTTGCTCTTATCAGAAGTATGACAGGAAATTCTAACACACCACTTAAGGGAACAAATTGCATACTGTAATTTGAGATTACTCCTCTAGCTCACTTCAAGTACATTGGATGACTTACATTTCTGAAAAATTGCGTAATACATTTTATTTTCTTCTTCTTCTTAACGCTATTATAGTGATAGAACATACCTCCGCTAAAATGCAATGTCGGAAAAAAGATAACTTTTTATTACCTACAATATCAACGCCTTCATATACACATTGTATTGAAAGCAGAAAGCTATCTGTAAGGAATTTAACACTTATCACTTCTTTGGAAACATTATGTTGACATTGAAGAATGCAATCCTAGGAAAGAAAATTCCAAACTTACTAGGTTAAGTATTTTAATGACTAAATTCAAATTAACCAAATAATTCCATTCACCTAACTTCTCTTGAAAAAAATCATTAAATATAAACCATTTTGTCATTGTAGTTTCATAGGTGCTGGAATTTAATCAGGCTGCTGCTGCTAAACAGAGCGTAGAGCGGTGAAAGAACAAACCATAGGTCATGCTGCATTGTCTTTAACCAACCAATACCACTTTTATTCGAAAATCTTAAATTGGCTGCAAATTCTCGATTCACAACTGTTTTATCCACCTTCCACGAAATAAGAACCATGAAATAGATGCGGAATATTATTACCACAAATTGTGTGCTAAATATTGGGTACGTTGCATGAAGAGGCAGCCTATTAAGTTCTACCGAAGAAAATGCAATGTTTGGATATGCATTTGTATTGGCATTACATACATGAGAATAAAAGATGCCTCAAAATTATGCAAAACTATTGTAGCTTAAGAGATTTGTAATGGTACTGCTAGTTTGAGCCGTAAATTATGAGAAAATAAATCAATGGTTGTTTAGACAATGTGACAAATTCTCTGATTATGTACGCTGCTGTACCTAGTTAATAATGTACCACACGATTTCTCGTAACCGCTCACTCAGTTTTAATATCCACTCCTTTGGAATGGGTTCTGCAGCTCATGACAGTTGTTTATGCAACACCTAAGAGCATAGAATTCTCATTACTGATACAATGCTTGCATTCCTGGAATCATGTACAGTGTGTACTATCATGGATACTACCAATAGATGTTTCTGTTGTTAAGCCTGTTTGTTGCGTTAGACAAGTAAACATGCATAAATATATTAATTCACTAATAAGAAATACCTAGAATACCTTTGATGAATTCCTACTTACACTCACACTCACTCTCAGGTTTACAGCAATGAACTTGAGGCGGATATTGCGCCTCCACCTTTCATGTTAAGTACATGCTACCTCAAAATATCAAACAGAGTCCTCATTACTCATTGACAATGAATAATGATATAATGCAAATTATCTCTTTCTTCTGTAGAGAACCAAGGCACTCTTGAGTGCAACGTAACTATTATGTAGATTTCACGGCATATGAATCAAATTGTCGATGCATGAAGAGAGTCGTTCTGTCAACACATTTAATAATTGAGAAACACTGATGATTGATGGAATAATGGTAATTGCATCATATTAAGTATTAAAGCTGAATTCTTGATGCAACTATCCTTGTGAGACTTCTGAATGAGCATGTACGAAGTGTATGCGTTCTCCTTATTTCAACCGTTGTACGAAATGGAATATGCTTGGATAAAATTGCTATCAACTACCAGACACAGCAAAACTGAAATTGAATAAGAACGCCACGTCCTAAAAATATTGAGAATTATTAATTGAGATTATATCGAAATAATTCCAGTTCATTTTAATTTATTTTGTAATTGTATATGCCTCCTCTGAGTAGTCTCCACGGTGCGCGCAGATCTTTCACGAAAAGTTACAAGACAATATCACAGGAACACTTAAAATCATTATTTGCTCTATATGCCGATATGAAACAAATAAGAATTTATCCCTAAAAAATAATAGAACAACACACATATTCTATAAAATAAAAAAATTAAATAAATAAATAAACTAAATAAATAAACTAAATAAATAACTAAATAAATAAATAAACAAATAACTAAATAAATAAATAAATAAACAAACATGCTCCTCACCTGATGCACGCTCAACAGAAAATTTTTTAACGTTCTCCGCCAGCCTTTAAGACATTCATTACCAAAATGAATTGCAGAACAAAGTCCCAGAGTGCAAGCACAGATGGATTTCTGCCATCAGAGCGCAGTGAACCAGGAACTCATCCAACTCCTGAACTTTAAAATGGTGCAACATGTAGTATGCGTATCGTCTATCAATCCGTCTACATCCATTCGTCAGTTTCCATATTCCTGTCACTGTACCCCGGTCTGTGCTTGTGTCCGTCCGTCTCTCTCCCCTAGATTGTTCTGTTTGCACCACAGTTTCGCTTTCCTCCTCACTACTTGGCGAGATCTGTTCAAGATTCCTAGCTCCTATCATTATCACCATTTAACCAGTCGTATTAAATTCAGATTTAATAGAACTACTAATGCTACACTAATGTAACTTCTGTACTCAAGTTTCAAACTAAGAGAAAAATTCGTTAACAAATTTTTGGTTTCGTTAATGATATTAGCCTACGAAATTCTAATAATTTCGAGCCAACCAGTTGGGCGCCAAAATGTAACCGTCACGTACCTACCTACTTCTTAGTAGTACGCCGAATTACTAAAGTAAATCTATCATTTACTTATTTCGTGACGTGTGGTTACACCGTCACGCAAACCTGGGAATACCTCAATTCATGGATTATTTCCCTATCGGTGGTGGGTCCGTCTTTGCTAAACTAATGATCAAATAACAAGCAAACACAATTTTTTAGTTTTAAATAACAAATAATATGTATTCTATCGAATAAAATCCTCTGTACACTGTAGTTCACATATCCTCCTATGTGCTCACTTTTTTGTTTAAACTATGGTAGCTAGTTCCCTACCTAAACTGCAGTTTTCACTAAAGCAATAATGACTTTGATCTATATTTACACAAAACAAGCAACAAATACATATGTACACTTCACAAAAAAATTATCACTTAATGAAACACACAAATCACAATTCAAATAATCATCCTGTAAAAAAAATACATACAAACAATATTCAAAATTCACTAATACCTTTTAAATCATGAATAATGTTACACTTCATATTCACATTTAATATTCGGCTTCTACGTGGCCTTTCAGTACAAAATTCTGTTTTACAACGTCTTTTGACTGTCCATGAAATAATATTTTAAAAGAAATAGTTTAACGGCTTTCACTCCTGTTCAAAATTTTACATAGGCAATTTCTCTTAAATTATTTCAAACAGCATTAAATCAATTATATATGAATCTAGATACATGATTATGTACAAGAACAACTTTTATCATTAAACACAAGGATTACTCTGATCTGATTCTTCTTACGACTGTAGAAAAGAAATGAATTTACTGGCTAGCAAGACCAATGTTCAATGAAACTTGCCCGATCAACGTCTGTTATTGAGGGAAGCTCACATTGCAACGTTTTAGCTAGTACAATTATAATTTTATCTTGGAAGTTTTCCAGACTGAAATTTAATGAATGTTCTCTCTGATTTTATGTGACTCACGACCGGCGAATTCCCCAAGCTGGTCCCGCGCTGTGTAGACGGCTGTCGAGCGATGCTCACGCCTCAACGTCGTCGTTCTCCTACTACGGTCTGTGCGCTGCCTGTCGCGTCGGAATCGGAATATTTCCGAGCGCCGTCTCCTCGTTGTTCAGCGAAGTTTTACCACAGCTTTCACAGAGGCGATGGTCGCATCAGAATGCGAGTCCGAAACTCCAAGTTATGACTTCTTAATAGCAAAAGTCGAGCTAGTTGTTGGATAAACCATACTTCTGAGAATTCTCAAAATTCTATAATAGAATTTCCAAAACGAAATCCCAAAAATAAAATAAAGTAAAATAAAAGCTGTAGCAAAGAAAAAGAAACATGTCCTATGTTACAAAAATCCTCCATTTTCTAGCAACGAGAATGCAGCAACGTGGTTTTACAAATTCATTTTGGTCTACTACCACTGTCGTTCTTTTATTCGTTGCATTCTTGTTTAATATTCATTTAAAATTTCATGTAATCTCTTGACATTTCACAGTGAGTAATTCCATGAAAAATATTCAGACAATTACCTTTTATTAAAGCTTTTTAGGTTCCGGTATTTTCCACGTGTTCCTCGTTGATTGTATAGTGGACTTGTAGCCTTCCATTCACCTCGGCGACTCGAATAAGAAAGAAAGACGAACTCTTCCGACACAAACTTCATGCCACGTCCGTATTTCCACAAAAGTTTCTGATTGGCTATAGCCTGAGTGCGTTCAGAAATATTTTACTGGCTGACGCCATCTCTTCGCTACTATAGAAACTACCTGTAGGGCATGATGTCGGGTATTATCGTTTCTATTTTTCTTTTGTCATGAATGTAGCCGACGACAAGCGGTTACAATACATATAAAATACAATTGGCACTCGTCGAAGTGAAATATTTTTAAAACCGGTGATATAAACTTTTGCTGTAAAATTAGAAAATGACTAATCTAAACCAATACAATATGTTCCTCGTCTGTTTATGTTAAATGTACCCTAACAATTTGATAAAATTGTTAGGGTACATTTCAATTTTGTTACATTTGTTAATAACAAGGACGAAGTTTTTGAAAGAAAAAATGAAGAATTGTCAAAATCCGGGCAGTACTTATTGTAATTAAATTGCAAAACGGCATACGTTGCAACACTTACTTTCTCTGAAGTCCAACCATACATATACATTTCAGTGGAGTTGTAATGACATTCGCACGACACAATCGGCTTGAAAAACTTAAAAATCTATTAGAACCATTTTGTAACTGCATTTTACACGCCGCGTAAATATATGCTGCCAGAAAAGCCCTAAACAATTTACAACCGAATTATCAAAAACAATATCCGTTGCATGGTATATCCTGAAAAAGAAACCAAATTATTATAAACCAAAACCTTAAAGTTGTAAAAGCAAAACTTTGAATAATATAAAATGATGTGGCTATCCATATTATTTAAACTTTGAATAGTAAAAGCATAATATATTTTCTTTAAAAGTTTAGTTTGAAAATCGACATACGTACCAATAATGATTTGAAAGGTAATTTTAAACGACATACGTACCAATAATGATTTGAAAGGTAACTCAGATTGTTCGAATCTAAGATATCTGTAAAAACAACTTATTGACTGTATTGTAATGACAAAATTAAATAGCAGTGTCAAAAAATATAAAGTACCCTACACATTCTGGGGTCAATGAGGTATCTACCACAATAGTATTACCACAATATTATTGTGGTAGATACCTCATTAACCCCAGATAGCTTATCATGGAGTACCACAAAATCTCCGCTGCCACCACAGAACCTACACAATCATATACGCCAAGACGTTTCAATACATCTGGGTTGGGTTAGTACTTCCAGCTCGCATACATACAATTTATTGAAAGAATCCTGTCAATTTAATGGTTTAATAGTAAATTTTTAATACAAAGTACCTGATCGTACTGAAGTATCATGAGTTCTCGACACGTCCGCCCTTGCTAGATATTTCAATGCATTTCAGTTGGAAATTTTTCCAGTAAGCATGTAGCCTTACATGTAAACTACCTGTGAACAAATAAATTCTAATCATTGAATGAACTGTGGCAACAATATTTCATGGGTAAGCTTTTGTGAAATCATCTTAATGATTATGACCGTTTCGACGAATTCTCTAAGCGATCGGTCGCTCATGCTCGTCATCTTAGAGAATCACAACGTCGGCACCTGTGCCCTGGACGCGGCGTCTCCCGGATAGCCAAGTAAGTTCTAATTCCGGCCGCCGAAGCCCACGCTCTCATTGGAGAATCACGATCTTAGAGGTCTCTCCAGCTCACACCCGTTTCATTAAATGAATGTCTATGAAAACACTTCAGTTTGGATTTTAGTGACAATTTTACACTTTTTGATGGATGGTCATTTCCCTTTCTGAAATAAAAGAAGCAGTAACATTAAATTTAATGAAGAAACATAAAATTACTATTATTAATAGTATTACAACAATATTACTTGCAAGAACAAACATTTAAAAACGCAAAATCAACATTTCTATATTATCGGGGATGGCACAGAAGCTTGAAAGATTGCGTCCCAGCCCGCCTTTCACCAAGACAATTACTCGATCGCAGTGCACGGTTTGCGTTTTCAATACACAATATTGCGCTTCAATCCTAATCCTCAGAATAGTTTCCATCCCTAACTCGGTAAATTATTTGAAAGACAGACTGTGTGCAACGCAATGAGCCTACGGACTGACCAGCGCACCAGACCACGCGTGTCCTAGGCAGTCTACCGACTTTTGCCAAAAGTAGCGAGACTGACGATGTCGGCAAAGCCGTCGAAAGCCGGCTATCTTAATAAAACTAATATTTCGACGAAAATGACCTCTTATTTCTTATCATAAGAACGTCTACAACAACACATCGGAATTCCCTCAAACCCGTTAAGCAGGGACGCGCTCACACGCCACAATGAGTCCGGGAAACGTACATAGACCGACACAGACTACGAGCTACCCTGGTGAGGAGGATGAGATTGGCCAGGTGCGAAGAAGTTGTACTTGAAGCTGTCTCTGCCGGGAAGGGCGTCCGATGCCAGCAGAAGGTGAGAGGGAAGAAAGTAGAGAATTCATCCAACATCAATTTAAATCCCGAAAATCAACACATTACAATCTTAGGTACGGTACTCAGTATAATGGAGAATTAATCAAGTTAAATTAACACAAAATAAAAAACTGTAAATGCATCATGCGGTTTCATGCTATTCACATAGCAATGCACCATAATTACATATACAAAAGTTGTATTGTTCAGATATATAAAACCAAACAAATCGAAGAGAACGAAATCCAGTTGAATTGAAAAAACTGCGCACTCTTTAGAAATAATGTCCATAATCTTCCAAACCAAACATCAATTCAAAGCGTAACGCATTATATCAGCTAGTTAGAGCTAAGTATTATCTGCATTAAAAAAATTGCCACTACACGATTAGTTTATAATAATCGGTTTTCATCCTAAAACATTAACCCTCGGGCAAACGAGCCCCGTTGTCAACCCAACACTAAAACCAAACAGTACAGTGGCCACTCAATACAATTTCACTTATTCCACGCAATACAATTTTCACTTATTCCACGCAATACAATTTCACTTATTCCACGCAATACAATTTCACTTATTCCACGCAATACAATTTTCACTTATTCCACGCAATACAATTTTCACTTATTCCACGCAATACAATTTTCACTTATTCCACGCAATACAACTTTTCACTTATTCCACGCAATACAATTTTCACTTATTCCACGCAATACAATTTTCACTTATTCCACGCAATACAATTTTCACTTATTCCACGCAATACAATTTTCACTTATTCCACGAATACAATTTTCACTTATTCCACGAATACAATTTTCACTTATTTCACAAATACAATTTTCACTTATTTCACGCAATACAATTTTCACTGTTTCACGCAATACAATTTTCACTTATTCCACGCAATACAATTTTCACTTATTTCACGCAATACAATT
Organism: Teleogryllus oceanicus; assembly: GCA_964035755.1. Taxonomy (NCBI): domain Eukaryota; kingdom Metazoa; phylum Arthropoda; class Insecta; order Orthoptera; family Gryllidae; genus Teleogryllus; species Teleogryllus oceanicus. Next base: position 49,641,769 of record CAXIVR010000008.1, read on the forward strand.
TTCACTTATTTCACGCAATACAATTTTCACTTATTTCACGCAATACAATTTTCACTTTTTCACGCAATACAAAACGAACTTACTGGAGTTTGTGCATGCCATAATGGACAACACTATTGATTCTCTGCATGAGCAGATGCACTGAAGTTTACGTACAACAAAAAGGATAGATCCAAAGATCCAACCTTGTGGGACCCCATGTTCAATTGACAAAGAATTTGAAAGATAAATAAATAATGTCCTTTCGTGCCCGTACGGTATTTGTACACTTTGAGATCTATGTTTAAGGTACGAGGTTATTCAATCTAGGGCAATACCACGAATTCCATAAGAAGGTAATTTTGAAAGCAAGATGTTATGGTTAATAACGTCAAACGCTTTCGAAAGATCCCAATGGGTTCTTCAGTTTGGTCTTTTAATGAAGCAATATCTTTATTAAAAGAAAAAAATGCAGTTTCCGTAGATTTTTATTTTCTAAAACCGTGTTGAGAGTCTGAAAACGCTTCGTTTTTTTCCTGAGAAAGGTTTTCATTGCGTATAGAAAAACCCTCTCATATTTTTTAAGAATACTGACAAAAGAGAAATTGCCGGTAATTTTAAATTTCATTTTTTTTACAGGTTATGGTTAATATAGTATAATATCTTATTTAGAAAGAGACGTGATTTTTGCTGTTTTGAAAATATCTGGAAATTTCCTGGGCACAAGGAAGCATTGAAAATTTGGGTTAATGAGAGTATAACGGCAGCGATGAAGTGATGCGAAACTTGAACTGCGCGCGCGCAGATGATCGGTAGTGCTTTAACGTTCCAGGGTGCACAAACGGTTATTCACGCAATACAATATTCACTTATTCACACAACACAATATTCACTTATTCACACAACACAAATTCACCATTCACATTTGCGCAGTACAATATTCACTTATTTGCGCAGTACAATATTCACTTATTTGCGCAGTACAATATTCACTTATTTGCGCAGTACAATATTCACGCCACACTGTATTCAGCAACATAATATTCACAAACAAAATATTCATGCAATTATAGTACAATAATCACACCATACTATACCGGAAACAATACCGATTATTATAAACTATTTATACCGAAGAAAAATTTTACAATTCAAAATATATTTAGTACAATCCAGCGGCTAATTATTATACTCTATGATTTGATAATATGATTTGGTTGATGGCTTTAAATTTGCCCTTCCCTCCGATGACATTCGCACTGGGCCTTTGTTGATAGGATTTAAAATAATATATTATTAAGAAAATGAAAGTCTGAAATTTGGAATTGAAGAACTAGCAATGCCACTAACAATTATTTTCAACAAAGTGCTGCGTTTATTACAAGACGTTCTACGAAAATGTCGGATAATTTTGGAATTCAATGGACGGAAAAAATATCTAAATTAATTTTTGCAGATGACATTGTCTTAATTGACAATCCATCCAGAGAACTGCAAGCAATGCTCTCAACTTCCGATTCTTAGTAAGGAAGTAGTCTACAATAAATCTCAGAAAATTAAAGGTGATGACAAATAGCACAAAAGAAAATTTGTTAGTGCAGAAAAATTAATAGGTGAATGAATACATTTATCTAGGATAATTATTGCCTTTCAATATTAACACAGAACAAGAATTAACCAGACGGATTTGTGCATCATGGTCAACATTTTAGGGATTAAAATTTATTACTTTGAACAAATCCTACACCTTGCGAATAAAGTGAGAAATCGTAAATACTTGTACTTCCGGCGCACGCATATGGTTCGCAAACATGGGCATTAGCACATAGAAACAAATTTTATTGATGTCTGCCTCCGAAAAATTGAAAGAAAACATTTAAACATTACCCTAGCAAGTAGAATACGAAATGAAGACATAAGAAAAGCAACACAAATTAAGGACCACTGTTCGACATAGAAATGGGTTGGGGCAGGGTCACATCATGCGACTTTCCCATACTCGCTGAACCCACCGAATTACCCCTTCGGATTCAAGAGTTCGGCAGGCTGAAGAGCTGGTCGTAAGGACTGAATATGCTGTTGGGCAAGAATGGTTTACCTCTGCAAGGGATCGTCAGAAGTGGAAGGCCATGTCTAAATCGAAATTCCTATTTTCGAAAAACTACCTGACCTTATTCGAAAATCCCTCTTTAAAGAACAGATCATACGGTAATCAATTTCTTATCACCAATATTTGGAGTCATATTTTAGAAGATATTGAAAAAGTTGAGGTTTACGTAAGTACCCCCAAAAATCAAAATATTTTTTCAAACACACAGGGCCTTGAGTTCATTCAAATCGATGGGCCAATCTCAATTTGGACCCAATCGGCTGAACAGTTTAGGCGTTTGCTTGGATCACGAACAGACGGACATTTTGCAGTCAATGGATTTTTCGGTATCAAAGAGCCACAAACCATGAATTCTCACTACATAATGTGTTAGAGGAAGTAATTTACTGTACATAGAAATAAGATTTATATTTTTTTCATTGCCAGGGCCCGGCACTAAATTTTTCTGACAAAAATTAATTCGCCGTTTTCCGTTACACGATTACAAGACTATCTTCTTTCGAAGTAAAGAAGATAAAGTAAAACTGATATATGCTGGGTCAGTTACAATTTACTAAATAAGTGCACAAAACTACTGAAATTTGGGAATCTTCAGTACCTGACAATTTTTTAATCCTGGAGACAGTATACATAATTTGGTTAAAGGCTATTAAATTTATTTGTGCCAAGAAAGTTTTAACTAATTCATCAGTCAGCCTGTTTCTCTCTGGAGTCCACTGAATTTTGTAAGATTAAAATCTCTCAGATTTGGGTAGTGGACAGGTCTCAAATTTTCAAAATCTTCTTTGTCTTTGGTAGCAATGTTTCATCTCGATTCAGAACTCTTGCTTTGCAGCGGCTGGATGGTGAATTTAATGAATTTTTATTTTACAACTTTATAAATACAACAGTAACAGTACACATGTAAATAATATATACACTACATACTAAGAATATAATACAAACTGAGCCCTTTCCTATATTTATCGAACAGAGTGATCCTTTCTGCTTTGCCCTTTAATAACCACCTCACCTTACCCTGAATATTCCACCTTACCCACATTCTTCCTTCTTCAAAAACAAGATATCTCTAGAGTATGTTCCCAATCTTTCTCTTCTAACTCAGATCCTGCTTTCCCCCTCATTAGCTCAATATTTACTCGCTCTCAGTTCATTACCTAACCTGTATCTTGTCATCCTGATCCTCTTTCCTTACATTTAGCTTTTAAATAGCTGGGAATTTCATCCATCTGAATAATTTTAAACCATTTACTACAATTTGAATTTCTTATGTGTTCGTAATCTTCCTGTAAAAACTGATCCTTATCTCTTTGAATCTATTGTTTACTTAAGTATTTTCCTTCACTTAACCTTGACTTCCGATGAATAACATTTATTATTCCAAACACTTACCCTTTTTCCAATCAAATTTCTCAGTCTCCACGTTTTCATCTATTCCCAAACAACTTGCTTTAATAACTCATTAACCTCCTCTTCTAATCGTTTCTCAAACTTACATGCCATTTTGCTCATCTCTTTCTCATTTTTGCCTCTGCCTCCCATCTTATCATGTAACCAGATGTGCAATAGTCTGTTCCTATCATCCGTCTTAAAAATCTTTCATGTGTTGCTTCTTGTTTCCTTTTTTCCTTGCATCCCCAAATTTCTGCTCCCCACCTCAAAATAGAAGCAACAATGCTGTCACATCCTCATACCCTTTGCCCAAAAATCCCTATACCTTCTCATAATTATACCCCACACTTCTTTTATAGTCACCATCTCTTTATTTTCTATTATAGTAGCCTCCTCCCTTGATAAGCCAAAATTCTAAATATTAATTTTTCCATATAATTTTCTCACATTTACTCTTCCTTCTGCCCTTTTTAAACTCCATCTCTTTGGTCTTCTCCGTATTTAATTCAAGTTCTCTATTCTCTAAACATGTTTCTAATCTCCTCATCATCTGATTCAAGTCCTTGGTATATCAGCTAATAATACATCAGCATAAGATAAAGAAAATTTTTCATTTACTAATCAATAACCCACCAACCTGGCTCTTCCTTGACTAACTCTAAACATACCATATATAAATTGAAAAAGGGACTCGATGGGCAGCCCTGTCTAATCCCTTTATTGATACAAAATTCAGCTTAATTTACCTTCTATCACCCTGTAACTTTTTTTTTATATTAACTTCAAACAATGAATGATTTCATCGATTCCTAATTTCAACATAACCTCTACAACTATTTCCTGTTCAGATGTTCGAAGGCCGCTTCAGATCAATAAATACAGTCCATTATCTGCTTCTTCATTTATCTCCTTCCTATAATGAAGTACAAAGTATAAATATTGTCCATAATTCCCATACCACTTTTGAAATGTGTTTGATATTTGGTAAATAGACCTTTCTCTGTTACCTCTCTCCAGTTTGAAAATTATAATTCTCATCCATATTTTATACAAGGATGTCACGAGCATTATTCCTATGTAATTTTCTACCTTATTTTTGTTTTATTGCTTTGTACCTCATTTCTCAGTTCCTGCATATCATATGATATACAAATCAACCATTAACAATCAGAGTTTGTAAACGTGAAGATTGAAATATTTATTCGGATCATTAACATAATAATATTCAAGAAATTATATTAGATTGTTTATTCGAAGTATGAAAGAAGAGTACAAAATGGAGTGCTTTTACTCTTCCAAGAGTACATCTGGAACCCCTAGTATCGTTAGAAATGTATTATTCTCTTAATTCATGGAGGCATCGGACTATTCCTTAATACCTTGCGAAGAACAGACATCTTGTAGCAAAAAATACTGCCACAGATATAAAATATTAAAATTGTTACACGCCACGCTCAAATCTTTGATCCCGCAATAAGCTGATAAGTCAAACAATTTTACAGAAGAGCAAAAAACGTTTAAATTAAATCAGGGATTAATGATATTCAAACGAAGGTAATATTCAAACAAAACTTTTTTTGTGTAGGTTTTGTAAGAATATCATTAATTTCTTATTTTTTAGCATTAGTTTAAAGTGGATTTTTGCTCCCCTGCAAAATTAAGTTTTTTTGACTTATCAGCTTACTCACCGGGGTCAAAGAAATATGAAAATATGATGATCGAGTCTTGAAATATGATTCAGTGCATTGGAACGCTCAACACCGTGCTCAACTTGTGCCGCGGGGCAGCGGAAATGAAGTAAGGCTACCGCCCACTTCGGCCTCTACAAGTTACAAAGCTGTTACACTGTTTCTGCGCCGCAATGGCCGATGGACAAGGTCACTTGTCGCCCTTTGGCGACGCATTTTGCCCGCCGCTGCAAAGGCTACAAAAAGGAAGTTCCCATACTGCAAGAAATATCAGAACGTAAAAATATACGTTTTGTTTCCCATACTTTCAAAACTATCAAATATCATTACATTCGTATTTTCTGTCTAGTATGCGAGAGATGCTATGTAAGAGTGAAAGGAAACGAGAGGTGTGCAATGAAACCCACTATCCGGGATGCTATGAAACGAGATGCTATTCAGAATAAAAATGGCTACCTAATAGTTCAAAATAAATAGTCCAAATTCAAATTATTGTTAACATTTTCATTCAAAATTGATAAGCGTTTTCCTGAAAGATGGAAGACCTCTTCACAGCATTTGGAGTAAATTGAATCCACCCCCCCCTGTAGCTCCCGTGTCAGAAAAACTAAGTTTTTCTTTAAAAAAGTATGAATTTTAAAACTTGCTTGATCTTTCCCTATTCATAAACCACGTTGACGTACTTGACATTATGGATGATTTCCATCAAAATGTAAAATCATTAAAATTTGATTTTTTTCGGTACTTACACCCTTAAGTTAAGTTAATTTTTAACCATTTTCAAGTCTAATTTGCGTACGAGTTCCTTTTTGTTCGAGTGAGTTCTGTGCACCATTCCCCCGATAATTAGAAAATTAAAACTGGAGTAATGGAGGTTACTTGTATATCAAACGTAATTTCACATTTATACATTATCTGCTCTACAACCGTTGGTACGTGCTCATTAAATTGTTTGCGATTGCAGTATTACTTAGTTTTTCTAGATAAAAATTATTTCCACACATATCATTACAATTAATACAATACTTACGGTATTACTGTTCTTCATCATCCATTATCTCTGTATTCTGAGAGCAGTAGTGATATTTGGCACTGCAGAAACTGTAAGTGTGACTTTGAAGACGATGCCGTCAACGGTGAAAAACCTGGTAAGCGGAAGGTCCTCGGACAAATGGACGTACCTTTGGGTGAACTGCAAGGAAGTGAGAAAAAGTTGCCAGAATCCGCCGCTGCAGCGCTAGTAATCCGTAGCGCTTCTGCAGCAACATCGGTACCTGACTGTAAGAGCCGATTAGGCTACGAAAAAACGTGGATTAATTAATTTCTCAAGCTTTAGTTACTCTGGCCTTAATACTCTCAATATGTTTCATTGTCAATACTATTGTTTATAAAAATGTTTAATTTCGTTGCAATTCATCTCTTTTAGTTACTCAACTGATGCAAGTCGATCCGTTCGACGTTGGGAAACCTGGGGCATGATGGGAAAGGGGCAATTTCAATGTATTACCTGATCTGATTGTTGGTTTTGTGATGTACATTTATGTTTGGCATTTGTTTGAATGGATTTATTTTCACTGAGCTTTAATCCATTATTGTAACGCTACATTATATTGTTTTTTACTGAATATATATTGAAATGTCCATGTGCATATTTGGTTTTATTGTACTATTTGGAAATTGAGATATTTGTGCAAGTAACTTAAGTTTTTTTACAGTCAAATTGCTAAATGGTTATAAATTAAAATTTAGTCAATAATTAATGGTCTCTGAAATATTTGTCATAGTGCAAATATTTGGCGATTATACATCCATATTGCACATACAGTATTGATTTTTTTGAATCTGAAATAAGTAAAAAGAAAGTGAATGTGATCCAACAGTGACACATTTTAATCCAATTTCAAAAATAAACATTTTTTTAAATGTACAATGTTTGTACAGCAATTTTCCTGTTAAGGAAAGTGAAGCATTTAAAATAACACAATTATAATAATAAGCTGATCAAACTATGAATGAAAAACTAGTTGAAAAAAAAATAATGTGAATTCTAGTTAAGAAATTAAAACTTTGGAGTCGTGAGAATTATTTACAAGAAAAAAGAAATATTTCAAGAGTTCATTCATAATTCATTAAACATTTTTAACCATAGAATATTGAGGATGAGTGAATTACTTACATGTACCTTGGTTGTTGTGTTTATGGGAGTAGATCATGAACTAAATGAAACCACAAATATTTAAGTGTGATATGTAGCAATTGTATTAACCATGCACTTTTGATACCAGAAGTTTTTAAAAAATTTTTTTTTAACTGTTTTTAAATAAAAAAGGAGACCAAGTAAGATATTCTACAATTGAGACCCGTATATACAGAATTATTTTTTTCATCTTGATTCAGACACCTTAATCTCAAACAAAAGGACAATCTGGAAATAATGAAACACATTTCATATAAATTTATATGTAACAATATTTTTTTTGTATCTTTATGAAAAAAAGGACAAATACCAAAAATTATGTCTAGTTAATTATCTGTTAATAAATTAGCCCAATATGAACTTTCTAACTCTCAAATTAATCAACATAATTACGTGTGATTAACATGTAAGAAGTATCTCTTTCTCAAATAATTATAACACATTTCTTTAAGTTGCGTTTTTTGCAAGTTTGGTATAAAAAGCAAATAATTAAATACCCACTTAACTTCACAAAACATTTGCAAGTAACGTGAAAAAAACTGTGGATATTGCTCCTCCGTATATGAAACATCTCGAATAATAAATAACACACATTAACTAATTACAGTGCACAATCATAATAAGTGTCTGAGGGCAAGTCCTAACATTGTGATGATTTTAATTGAAATATTCACGAAGGATAGGTTTCATCCAGTCATGATTGAAGGCGTTGTCATTGTCAACAATAGTATTTATTTCACAAATAGCAGCTTTGATGGCTTAGCCATCATCATCAGTTTTCTGCTGTCTGGGAGCCATCATCATCAATTTTCTGCTGTCTGGTAGTCGTTTTTGTGGCTCCCAGACAGCAGAAAACTGATGATGATGGCTAAGCCATCGAAAGCTGCTATTTGTGAAATAAATACTATTGTTGACAATGACAACGCCTTCAATCATTTCAATTATGTAAATGTCAACTACAACTCACCACTGAATCAATATTCATCCAGTCAGTAAAATTTCTCCAAACAGGAAGATTAACCAAGACAAACTCTTTCATGATCATACCTTGTATTTATTAGACATAATTGCATAGACTTCGTCTCCTATATTTGAATACTATTTGAGATATTTTTCAAACCTTTCACTCAGTACATGTGAAATTGTCCTCCTGTAATAGACGTCAGCTACAAAATATTTGGAGCACATTCTACTTTCATAAGTACTAATATACATTTATGCCGCGATATAATCAAATAATTCTATATTATTAGTTTATTATTAGTATACCTATAATATAATATCCACATCCAAAATATTATTGTGAAGCAAATCAGGATCTTCATGAATATACGATATTTTAAAATTTTATTTATATAGCAAAGTAAGATCGAGTGAGAAGCTCTCATTTTCAGAATAGACTTGCATGCATGCTAAACAAAAATATTGTTTTATATTTTAAAATTTGAAAATCAACATAGTCTGCCAATATTGTGGTTTATTGAATTAGTGAAAGCTTCCACAAGTACAATCGAACGATTACTACATCACATTTACGATGTTCCAGACTACACAGAAAGCGTCAAAAATGTACATAAAATTCACGCAAATTAAAAATAGGCTTAACAAAGCTGAATTCACGTAAATAGAAAATCATGAACAGTAATCATATTAGACTTTTATAGGTACAACCATTACAACAAATGCTCCAAATGCCCACCATTATTGACGTCCATACATTTCTGAGTAGTTGAACTACTGTTGGAGCAACTTTCGCGATAGTGTCCTCAGCGTTTGCAGTACATACCGTTTCAAGTTATTCCCAATGTACTGCCAATGTAGCTGGTTATCTACAGTGTACATCATTCTTAAGACTTTCCATAAATAGAAGTCAAGTGGAATTAGACCTGGAGAGCGCAATAGAAACTCAATTTTTATTTGCTTGAAGTGTGTATACATTTTTTTGCACGCTCTGTACTCTTAAAGGTGAACATTTTAAAAACATTTTCATATATTACAAACACTGATGCGTATGTGCATATGTTACAAATACTGATGCTTATGTGCATTTGATTCATGTTTGTTGGATACGTCAAGCATTCAACAAATAAGTATTAAGGTGAAACAAAATATTTTGGCTTCAAGCTTTTTCAAAATCGAAGAGATGACTTCCTTGCAGTTTTTGAGGAAGGGCCACACCGTCTCAGGACGTCAACCCGTACGCGGAAAAGGTAAGTCATGACGTCTCCAGATGGTATCCCGCAGGTAGAAGCCCAATAAGTAATTCTTATTCCTTGTGAACGAAGAATATAAATGTTAATTTTCCCAATATATTTTTATGAATTTCAATAAAAAGAATTTATTTTCCATTCAAATCAAGACATGTCCAGCTGTAATTCAATCAAAGCATGACAAGTCCTTCGCATTCATTCAAAACGAGACATATCTGACACGAAACTCGCTCTAAAATTCAACCAAACATAAAATATTTAAATTTTATATTAATAATATATTTAGCTATCCTTATTACATAATTAAGAATTGAGTACAAATAAAATATTTACATAATGTTGATGCTATAATATTTTTGCGATTTTCTCGAAAAGGAGGTGGACATGTCATGTTTTGAATATTTGCTCCTCATTTCGCACTCCTTTCTTTCCTAGCCCAGAGCCGCCAGGGCACGCGCTCAAGTGTACAGTCACCCCTCTGTTCTGGAAGTAGGGTCGCACCGCCGGCACCCTGCTGTTCTGATAGCGTGACTTTCCTCACCTCGGCAGACATCTCGCCGCGTTCTACGGCGGGCTGCCTGCTGCACTGTTAAATATTTCAATTCACGTCGAACAAACTACTTTCAAAATTTGTTCTATTTTCAGATAATCCCAACATTTGCTACATTGGCCAATAACTGTTCCCTCTAGAGGCGTTTTTCCGAAAGTCGTTTTTCAAAGAGTACGAAGATAATGCCCATTTTTGACATACTGTAGGTTTTAAAATATTTTATGTATAGCGCTGAGATTGACAGAGGTGATTATCAGTACAACACTTTTTATCGTATAGTTTTGACAAAATTTTAAATTCACATAGCGACGGCGTGTAATACTTTTTTGTAGAATTTTTTTTCCCGTAAGGTATTCGCGAACGGCTAACGAACAAAACGTCTGCAGGAAATTTGCTTTGCATCAGTGGATTGTGAATTAAATGTACTGAGACACTGGTTTTAGAATAATCTGGAACATGTCAAAAATCGCTAAAATCAACATGTGGGGTTCGTTGAATTTTGATTCATGCCAAGTATCAAACTACTAGTTTAACACAGCTAGTTTCAAAATTTGTTCTGCTTTCAGAAAATGCCAATATTTGCTTCATGCAGCCCACAACTGTGCCGTCTAAAGGCTTTTTTCCGAAACTTTTTCAGAGTTCGAAGATAATGCTCAACTTTGACACGCTGTAGCTCCTGTAATATTTTATGTACAACTCTAAAATTTACACTGGTGCTTATCAGTACATTACTCTTTATAGTGTGATTTAGACATAATTTTTAAACCATTTAACTGGTGACACAATGTGACGTTATATAACCCATTTTTGTGGAAAATTACATTTTTCTTGTAAATTATTCGCAAATGGTTGGCAAACGAAGCATCTGAATGAAATTTGCTTCGCACCAGTGAACTGGGCATTCAATTTTGTTCTAGGACACTTGTTTTTTGTTTTTTTAAGAATCTGGAACATTGCGAAAATCGCAAAAATTAATAGGTTTGGCATCGTTGAATTTCGAAATATATCACGATATAAAAGAAACGACGGAAACCCCCTATCCCTAAAACTACGTAAATTTTGTAACTCTCTTGGCACAAACTAGTTTCAAAATTTGTTTTATTTTGAGAAAATGCCAATATTTGTCATGTTCGGCCGATAACTGTGACATATAGAGGCATTTTTTTCGAAATCGTGTTTTGCAAAGTGTTCGAAGATAATGGTCATTTTTGACACGCTTTATCTCCTAAACTATGTTATATATAGCGCTGAAATTTACACTGATGGTTATCAGTGCATCACTCTTTATATTGCATTTTAGAGTGAAATTTAAACCCACATGAACTGGTGAAACATGGCGACGACCTAAAATGCAATTTTGTGGAAAATGATGTTTACGTAGGTTTTCTTGCGAATGGCTGGCCATCGAAATATCTAAAGAAAGTTTGCTTTGCACCTGCGGATTGGGCACAGTATTTCATACCATGACACTAGTTTTGAGAAGAGTCTGGAACATGTCACACTGAACAGATTGGAAAATATTCCTTTGCAAATAGAACAATAACGGGCCTGAATAAATTACTTTGCAGCAATCTTTACCCTTCTTTGCAACATATGAGAAAAAATTGAAGAAAACATTGGAGCCGTTCTTGAGAAAATGTTAGAATTGTTTCAAAATTACCTTTACTTAACGCAAAATTTTGCAAAAACTACTCATATTTTCGAAAAATGAAGCGCGACATTTTTTAAAGATCGGTTTTTGAACAGATTTCATCAAGGAAAAATATCTCTCTTCATAAATGTAGCATGAGGAAGACGCCGAAAAAAATTGCATTATTGCAAGTTTCGAAAATTCGCCGAGTTGTGCATGGAATATGCTATCCCAGGATCAAAGAAACTCATATTTTCGAAAAATTCAAAATGACATTATTTGAAGATATGTTTTTATGAACACGTTACATTGAGAAAAAATGTATCTTTAGAATTGTAGATGTAGGAAGACGCAGAAAATATTATTTTTTTTTTAAATTTTCGAAAATCTGGCAATTTAACGAACATGAGACCTACACTATTCTCTTAAACGACCTTCACAATATTCAAGAAAAAAAATTAATCGGAAACGATGGAGCCGCTTTCGAGAATTTTCTTAAAAAAAAATTAGAAATATATTTCACGCAAAAGTACGCGAAAAGTACTCAAGTTTTCGACATTTCGTACATGATCGTATTTCAAAATCTATATTTAAGGAGCAGATTTCATTGAGAGGAATAATGTATCTTCATAATTGTAGTTGTGGGAAGATGCCGACATTTTTTTGAATTTTTTGCAATTTTCGGAAAATTAGGGTTTTCAACGAAAATGAGACCACCATTCTTTTAAACGTCCTTTATACTATCGTACAACAAAATTTAACCAAAAAAGATGGACCCATTTTTTATAAAATTTTGAAAATGTCCCAGGGGCCTCATGTAAAGTACCCCAAAATTAAAATTTTGGAAAAAAATTTGAAATTAAAATTTTGGAGAAAATCGCCTGAACTATTAAGCCGCTAGCTATGTTCACAGACGGACAGACAGACGTTTTGCTATCATTCTATTTTTCGGTATCAATGATTCAAAAAACATGGATTTTGGCTACACCACGTGTTAAAGAATTTTTTTCTAAATTTAGCAACTGGATTTATACACTTTTTCGTACTTATTCGTACAATACCAGTTTTTCACACCAGGGCCCTATAATAAAGAGTTTTTCTGCCAAAAATTCGCCGTTTTTGCGCAGCATTACATTACTTTCTCTCTACAGCGTAAGTGGTAGCAAGAAATCAGCTCTAAAAAATGTCATGATCAAAATTTGGAAAACGAGTCGTTTTGCGTGATTTCTGGTTGAAATTAGTGCAATTTATAAAAAAAAATTCTGAGAGACCACTCCACATTTTCCCCCACTTTTTCCACGGATAGAATGGACACTTAAAAGCCATTGGGCATATTTTATTTTCCTTGAACTCTGAAATTTTGAAAATTCCAAATTTAAGAGGGAAAAAGTATGTATTGTTGTAGTACTACTAGTTTACAGGTGATGCAAGCTCTACTTCAGTTATGTATATTTTATAAAAGACGCATATTATAAATGTCATCCCCCAAAAATGATTTCTCTGATCGTTCCTTTAAGAAACGTTTTTTTCAAGCCCTATAAACCTGCAAATTGAGATCTGCCCCCAAGGCAATCCTCCCGCCTTGTTCTCCGTCTCCATCGCCCCCCTCTCCCGACCTTCAACGGTCAAAAGCGTCTCGCCTCGTGCGCCGCGCCGCCCGCCCCTGGGACGCGTCTTGCGTCGTGGGCGCGTAACCCAGTTACACACACCTGGATCATTTACCTTGGAAATAGCCTCGCCCAAGGGCCGGCGGCGAACGGATTATCTTTAGTAAGAGGGCCCTGAATTCGTTACGGCCGGTACGAGCCCGCCCCACAACACTCGGGCGACGGGGACGGATCAGGGGTGAAAATCCTTCGTACGCCTTCGTTGGGAGAAGTGAAGTCCAGCTGACACGTGTACTAGGTTTACTGCATGTAAAAGATCCTCAAGCCTAAAACAAGCCTCTGAGCAAAATTCAAATTGCTTGTTGTGTCATATCCAAAGGGCGAAAGCATGACAATAAAAAAGTGTCATATCCTTTTGTCACAACAAAATTTCTATACTAAAAGGCTTTGCTCTATCGTGGAAAGAAAAAAAGGCACTTCATTAAAATCCGCCCCCTAGTCATTAGTTACATAAGTGAACAGCATGATATATCGCGGGAGGTGGCGGTGACCCTTTAGAAGCTAAGATCTGGCGCTGACTTACAGGTTGGTTTAAGGGGTTTTCACCTGCAGGTATCTCCACTAGAGAAGCATCGCCCCGTCTGGAACAAGATGTAACCTCACCTACGTCTCCCAACCTGTGTGGTGGAATGCTTATACGAGCTTGTCCTTGAGTTTGCGCTTGCATTTAAGTGAACGTGTGTATAAGGGGATAGGGACGGAGAAGAATGATTACGCGTGGTCCGTGGCTCGAGTGATATTACCATTCCATTATCACTGACGGCCTCTGCTCTGGCATTCGACTCGTAGTGATGGACGAAACGACGTAAAATTATTGAGCAGAATATCTGGCCGCTAGACTTATCCAGTCAGCAGCTAAATTCGACACAGCTAGTATCTAGCTAGTATGGAAAATCTGCCACCATCGGAAATAGAATCCTAGGACCTCCCAGTCAGAGACACTGTAATAGCAACAGTTGTTGGCCTGATCTACCTTAACTAGTCATATGGCTGATAGTTCACAACATAATAACAATTAAGTAGAGAACGACCAAGACTGCCAGGAAAACCTAACACATCCAGGTATCAATGCTCATTTCGTGCCTGTTTTACTTTCACGCCACACGTAGAATAAAGAGAGTTATATAACACTGAGAAAAAACAGCGAATGTTTGGCAGAAAATCCCTTATTTCCGAGTCCCGCTTACGAAATGGGGATAAATCCAGTTGCTAAATGTAGAAAAAATCCTTTATCAGGTGGTGTAGCCAGAATACATTTTTTGTGGGTCCTTCGTATCAAAAATCGATTGACGGCAAAACGTCTGTCTGTCTATGAACATCGCCAGCGGCTAAACCCTTCAGCCGATTTCCTCCAAAAATGATATTGCCCAATCGATCTAGCGGCCCCTTGAATTTGAAACCGATATTTTAATATTGGGTGGTGTTTTACAAGAAACCCCTGAGAATTATCAAAATTTACAAAAAAATGGCTCAATCGTTTTTGATTAAATTTTGTTGTTGGATAGGGAGAAGGACATTTATGAGAATGGTGTAACTATTTACATGGACAAGATTTATCCCCTTTTTGGTTACCAGGGCCTGGATTTTGTGTTAAAAAATCGTCGTTTTCCCGTTGCAATTCAATACTTTCTCGTACAACTCTCTCTACAATACGTTTTCATTCACCTACGTTCGGGGCGTAGCCGCATTCAGACGTGTCTTGCGATGGACCCGTGGGCTGCAGCAACTCCATGCTGGAGTTGGTTTGGAGGTAGACATGAAGCTTGACCGTCTATTATATTAGGAAGTGTGTATAGTTTATATTATTTTGGTTTTATATAATTTTTGCTTTTCACTTATGTTGATTTAGATATATATGGTGTATTTGTAATAATATTGTTTAAATATTGTAATAATATTTTTTAGATTCATTCCTTGTGTTTGTGTTTTTTACTGTAGCCCTGAGGAAGGAATTATAAATTCCGAAACGTAGACAAATTAATGTGTTTCATCAATTGACCAATCCCGTGAACCACATCCCATAATTTATCAATGGCCGTGGATTCTACAATGAACATCACTGAAGAATTTAGTGAAGAATGAATCAAATTGCTTTGTCAAAGTTCAAAAAACTTCGACAGTACATAGTACGTTCAACAGTCGTCGAGTACATGGTAGATACCTCGCACGACCTCTACCTCTTTCCTAGTAGCGGATCAACACTCAATGAGACCCATCGCGACTGCAATTGAGAGGCACTCGTCCTCCCCCCACGACTCTGTTTTCAATGACCGTCCCCCCGATATTATGTATTTTAGGGTATGCATTCTGAGTTTTTACTTTAAAATATCTTGAAAAAATAGATGCAAGATTAGATTTTATTACATTTTTGAAGTCCTGGAAAACGTGTAAACAAAAACGTTATTTTGTGTTCAATAATACAAAATTTAAGTGTTTTAACGATTTAAAATGTACTCACTTTTCGCTTTTGATACATGCTGTGATTCGATTTGATAGTTTCTTATGAGCTCAAAAAAATATGGTTACAAAAATGAAGTTCGTTGATTAAACTCATTGATGAACTCGTTGATTAAAAAAAGTTTTAAAAAATGTTTGGTGTTGTCGGGGGCCATAGGCAATTGCCAAGTACTGCTTATTGGTTAATTCACCACTGTTCTTGGGCTCTTACTTCTTGCTCTTACCTGCATCAACTGATGTCACTGCAGTGCCTCTGAGCGGGAGGCCCTTGGTTCGATCCCCGACGGCGGCAGGATTTTTGACACTAGCTTGTCAGCTAGGTCGAATTCAGTCGCTGTCTGGAGGAGAATTCTAGCGACCGGCTGCTCTGATCGGTACTTTTCCGTGGTTTCTCCGATCAACACCAGGCGAATGCCGGAGCAGTACCCAAACAAACGATCCACAGACCTTCCTTGTCCTATCCCTTTTTTCCCCTTCCTTGTTCTCACACATTTACACTAATATGCACTACCACACATACCGGGAGAGCGGTCGGGGGCTTAGAGCTTGTCCCGGCTGGAGAAGAGCCCGCTGGTGGGAGATACCCTGGTTGGGGAAAGCCCCGCTAGTGGACGGTAGGTCGACGCCGAATATCGTCTTCCACCGCCATCTCCCGATGAAAAAATGCACTGCGCTTACGGGACTAACGACCTCAGTAGTTGACGTGCTCGGAATCTCAATGAATCTTACCTTGCGAGCTTAAGTTGGTCTTACAGCCTTTGCTCGCATAGGGCGAGAGTCATGACGTCCTGAGAGCTAAGCTGTCCCGCGTGTTCTACTGGACACCACTGGGACAAGCTTCTCGCCCTCGGCCCGCTCCCCTCACACACACACGCACTCACACATCACCACCCGGCCGCGGACCTCAGGGAATTGTGCGAGGCCGCTTAGACGGCTAGGGAGCGGGGCCGGCTAACGAAATCTGCATCCCGGAGTTGCAAGGCTTTTCGTTTCCCAAGCGTAACGAAAGAGAAATGAGATAATAATCAAATCAGTCAGAGAAGCGGCGTAACTGAGTTTACTATGATATGGTCGAGGGATTCGATGTAGAAGAGAGCGCGGTCGCGACTACACGCAGGGAGACGGGAAGGACACGCTAATGTCGTTATCTCGAAATTGTGGTTAGCGTTCAGCGTCTACGTATGTATGTCCGCGCGTTTGATGTGTGCTCCAGGCCGTTCGCACTTGGGGCTCTTCAGTCGTCGAAAACGTGCAAGTTATACGATGTGGACGACGAAAGTTTGCTTGGAAAACATATACGGGACCTGCTTAATAAGTATCCGTTCTTTGGCCAAAAAGTGTTGCTTAATTGTTATAATTATGACTCTACTCTCCTTCTAAGCAGACGCCTTTTGCTTCACGCTTGCGACACACTGAGTCTTTGGAATCTATTTTCGGTTCAGGCCGGCGGACCGTTGTTTTGAAAGATTGAAATACAGTTGGGGATCAGCGATATCGGCATCATTCCGCGAAATAAGTTCTTCCGCCAACCAGAAGAGCTGCAGTGCTATTTAGTACTATTTCCTCGAAAAATTTCAGTCTCGCGAATACTGTTAGAATTTAGTTTGTTCTTGAGCAATTCAGTTTGTTACGATGTCTCTAAAAATAATATTAATTATATATATTTATAATTATTTATATTTAATATTAATTATAAGATGGCAAGCGTGAAATACATCATATTATTACAATGCAATGTCAGTAAAAAAAAGGAAGTGAGGCCATGCACAAGGTAAACAGATAGTGCAAAATCTCGGAGTACGAAAGATCCTTTAAAAATACCAGAGAACTTTTATCACACTTTCAGTTAAAATTGCAATAAACCAACTTCTAATCAAATTATCATTCATTGTTTAATATATAAGTTTTGAATAGAACTTTTGTGGAATTCTTGCAAAATACGTAGTTTTCACGAAAACATTCTTCGGTGGAAAGAATGAGAAATTAATACGGAGAACTGAGGGAGTTGTGATTTGGCACAAAGGTACATAGTGTTTGCTGAAACAGTGGATCTCTCACGTAACTGTACCGATTGTACACACTGATGGCAAAGACATCTGTTGCCGCACGTACCAGCGTATTGCAGATCTTAACATTCATGAAACCTTAAAAAATTCCAGGATTTGGTGATTTTTCACGGCCTTCATGTTGACTCAACCTCAGTTCAAAAGCCCTAAAGAATTTGATTCATTGATTGATTATTTCATGTTTCCAGACGTCAAATGCTATGGTCATTAGTCCCATAGGAGTATTGCATGTTATATATTGGGTGGTGGCGGTGGTCTCCCGATGAAACTTGATATCCGGCGCCGACTACATTGTGGTTTACGGGGCTACTTCTTCAGGTAGCTAGCGGGACACCTCTCCAGGGGAGACGGGTACCAAGCCCCCTCTCGTCTCCTGACATACGTAGTAGTGTATTGCCTACAAGTGTAAATGTGTGTGAGTGTCTGTAAGGTGTAAGGAAGGTAAGATAGTGCTCGGTACCTGAGCATGTGAATATACTGCAGCTGAATTCGTCTGGTATTGATCGGAGAAATCAAGGGAAACTACTGTTCAGAGAAGCTGTCTACAAAGAATTATCCGGTCGAATTTGATCTAGCTATCTATCTACAGTCAAAATCTGCCATCGGCAAAACTCAAACCTTAGAGCCTCAACGGTCAGACAATACGTATTATTGCACTGACGATATTAGTTGCACTGGGCCATCTCAGACGGTGAGAGACATAATTACGGTGGTGGGTGAGGGGTGGCTCCTGGGAACAACATTCTAGGAGTGACATCAAATGAAAATTTTAACTTAAAATTGTATGATTTAAATATTTTATTTGGAAATTGTATGGATTAATTTGTATGATATATAAATATATTTAATTGCTACTTTCTTTCATTGTTTTAATGAATTTTCATGGTAAAGACCTATTTACCTCTTTCTCTTCCTCATGGAAAAGACCATTCACCTCTTTCATTTAATTTTTATTGTAAATCCGTTTTACACTTTGTCTGATTTTCATACGGGCGATTAATTTCAAGCGCGAAAAAAACATATCAGCGTCTTTCTCATAATATTAGCAATAAATAATTCATTTATATTTTTGGCCTCAGAAGCATAAATTTGAGTAGAAAATGTTTTAATGGATTTGTATGTTTTCTGGGCAATCTACAAATTACAGCCATTTAATACGCAATTTCTTTTCCAAGCGCTTTTGGAGGCGCGAAAAGTCATTAGTGGGGGGGGGGGCAGATTTTAATGAAATGTAATTTTTCTTTTCACTTAAGAACAAGGTCTTTTAGTGAAAGGATTAATTTTATGTTATGATAAAAGGAAATGGCTCATTTTTATGACGATTTTGATTTCGACTAATAAGTCATTTCGTCATGTCATTTCGTCGATTTGGACTAAAAGTCTTTTTTGTTTTTCCATAATTTTTAAAGCATTTTTTGGTGATTTATCGATTTTAACATCTTAATGATACTTGCTTCAAATAACAATTACGAGATGCAATAAATTCTCTTCAGAGTACAAGAGAGCCTATTTGATTTCATCGCTCGAAATTGTAATGTCAGCCGTTGTAAGTATGTAATCTAAGGTTTCTATGACGCCTATCAGCACCACTGTCGATTCGACTGATTTAGCGATAACCAAAGACAGAGATTTCCTGATAAAGGACAGAGCAAAGCAAAAGTTTGCAAGCTGAGTTCACTTGAACGCCTTGATTACATCAGTAACATATCCAACTGCTTGAGTTGTTAAACTGAACTGGTTTTGATAAAAGTTTTTACGTCATTTTTCTTTGCTTTTAGGGCATTTTAAAAACATTTTAAAATCATTTTATATACCATTTCTGGCGATGTTTTAGGTCATTAAAATCCGCCTTATAATCATGTGTCATTTGTGAAGAGCGAGTGCACTGCAATTCTGACGGCCGGGTGGAGAGCTAAGGTTTCGCATGGCTCATGAAAAGCGATAGCGATCAACATGGCCGCGCGCGATACATGGAAGCCGTTCGCGATGGCGGTGCTCTGCTGGTGGGAGATACTTGGTTGGGGGAAAACCCGCAAGCCGACGGATAGGTCAGCGCCAGATCTCGCTATCCATCGGGGAAGACCACTTCCAATTCCCGCGGTAAACATGCACTATACTTACGGGACTAATGACTTTATCAGTTGACGCTCTTGGAATCACTAATCAATGTAAACATTATTTAAATTTGATAGTAGATACTGATAGAAAAAACTGAGAAACATATTTTAGAGTGAAACCACTATTCCCCGTTTCGCGCCGGTTCAGCTTGAATGTGTACTCCTCCTCCTGGATTTGGAGGGGAAACTAGAGCGGAGAAAGGGGAAGTTGCCGGTGCTCACAGAATCCCAGGGCTTCCCGGAGGGCCAAGTATCTACTGTTTGGCATGTTGGTGCAGCAAAAATTAGAAAGAAAGAAAAATAGAGAAAAAAATCATGAGTAGAGATTTATGAAGCTTATCCGTCGCAGGCGACAACATAGTGATAGAAGTTTTTTTTATAAAGGTTTCTCCGCTTTTCTTCTGTAAGATTCTTTTTATTTTTTTAATTTTTTCTCATTTTTTCTATTTCTGTTTTGTTGTTGTCTGTACCAGTGGCGCTTTCTTTGGGTGTGCAAGTCGTGTGTCAACTCCATAAGAAATAAAAAAATTCCTTTGAATTTATTGTGATTTTTTACATTTATTCGGTCTCCGTGTGATCGGCGGCATAGATCGGCATCAGCGCGTCAATGCAACGCAGGCAGTGCGCGAGCGCAGCTCAGGCCGTTGGCGATTGCCTCCAACGGCTTCAGGTCGGATCGGGGGCGGCAGCGCATGCGCGCGATGTCCACCACTCAAGGACAAATCAGATCTCTTTTTAACGGCCTGCTGGAGAGCAAGCGTCCGTGATTGTGATATTCTCCATAGCGCGTAGCAGCCTTTAGCGATACTCATGAAATTAGTGTTATTTTTTGATAAGAATAGTGAAAAAGTTGAAGAATAGTTTTAAATAATTGCTTTCCTTTCCTTTCATTTGAAGGAAAGAAACAAGTAATTGAGTAATGGGCGATTGTGTCATAAACTGATAATAATTCAGAATTTAATTTTTAAAACGGGAACCGAAGAATGGGAAAAGTGTCGAGCATTTCTTTTTAAATTCTTTAAGAAGTATTATTCCAATGTTTACAATAGAAAATTCATCTTTGTTGTCGTTATTTTGCTATTATCTTTCCCTCATTCTTCCAACGTAATTTAAAATAAATAAGGAATTTGTTTACATAATTCAATTTTACTCTAAATAAGTGAAAAGAGTAGTGTGGGGGTCAACGCTTTCCTTCACTACCAACGTCCTAGGTCCAGAGTGAGGAGACGCCACTGGTTTGTACCTGACCTGTCAACCTGATTGAGACTTTTCTGATTTTCTCAATTGCTTAAGGGGAATTTCGATCTGATTCCTTGTTGTTATCACTGCAGTGATTATGATAGCTTTATGTACGCCCTGGATAACAAAATACTTATTGTACCCGGCAAATATTCCTAACGCTGTCGAGAGAATCCCGATGTATTTGTTACAAGAGAAACATACATAGGCATATTTGAAAATATGTCATTACATATGTTTCATGAGATTAACCTCATGATTATTATATACCATTAAACTTAATATTTTTTAATTACCATAATTAGATTTCCGTGTGCTCATCATCATTTCAAAACAGCTGTCGGTAAAACGAGCATACGAGTAAGAGTACTAAGAGTTTTCGAGCAAAATCGAGAAATAATGAAGTTGACACACTATACTTCAACTCACATAAAAACTACTATATATTTATCTATTACAATAAAAGGATGTTAATTACTTCTTATCATTAAACCGTTTGAATGTAAAATCAATAGCATGTTTCTTTATTTGGATTTCTAGTATTTATGAGCATCGACTTGATTAATTTGAGTGACTCGCCGTGACGTGCTTGGAATTTCTTTCAATTTCTAAACTCTTTAGTACAGTGGAAATGAACAGGACATGATGACTAAGTCACGAGCGTGATTTCCAAATTAGCTATTGCTGTAAGGTGTCTTGCCGGAATTGACGAACAGGGGAATTGAACAATATCTGAAAATTTCTGTTCAATTTAAAGCGTAAAAAAGCATAAACATTCTATTACTTTTTATTTGTGTTAGTAAAATATTGCACTTTTTGAGTTTTCTTGTAGCTTATATTTGCGAGAGGGAAGACTTGAGGACTCGTTAAGGGTTGTAACTAGCTTTTCTTTAGCAGGCAGCACTGTAAGCGGAAAACTAAGAAAGTAATATAAATACAAGTTTCAAGTTAAGCACTCAACATTCCATGAAATGAACGGATCTGCTATTTGCAACCTCCCTCACAGACACGCGCAAGCGCAGGTCGATAGTCAGTCGCCATCTCGAGCGCCCTAGTGTGTGCTGACCTCTAGCAACGGTGTGGCAAACTACAAATCATTGGGACATTTTCTCCGAGATGGCAATCAGGTAGGCGTATGATTGCTGGAGTTTCTCTACGACCAGAATTACGGTAGAATTGCTGTTACCCATGTAAAATTCCAGTAAAAAATCTATGAGGCTCAGTTCACTATATATCATAAATTAAATGCATAATTGTGCATAAGATTATTTTCAAGTTGTTTGTATGTTTGCGGGCAATTCGATATTATTGAGGAAAGGGGCGAGAAATTATTCTGTTATGTAAAATTGAAAGCATTTTAAACATATTCTTCAAATCATTAAAAACTGTTCTGAATGAAACAAATTATTGAAGGATTCATTCATTTCCCGAAAAATTTTTCCCATTTAAAAGAAAAATTTTTGGTTTAAAAAAATTTTAAATTTTATAACCAAGTCTGTTTGAATATTGGAGTTAAGGTCTGGTTCGAAAATAAATGTGAACTTCGAAATATTAAAAATCGAAATTATATAATTAAAAAATTGCACTTGACGTCGACGTCGTGTAAAGTATCCCCAAAATATTAAAATTTATTAATCTTTGAGAGCGTAACTAGATATTTCTCCGACGTATCACAAAATTTCTGCTGAAAATTTCTATTCTGTCAAAATTAAAAGTACACATAAAGTACAGTTGGTAGTATTCAAACAATCATTACAGTGTGATTGCTTATTCAGTACATTTTCCGGTAGAGTGAAGCGTTAACACCACCAGCAGCATGTTTAGTATTCATTGTAATCTCCAAATTAGGCATTTCACATCACAAAGAGGAGGAAAGGCTTGTGCATGCCCTGCATTCTTACTAGTTACGATGAGATTTTGGAGAGGGTAGCTTCCAGAACTACGACGATTAAGCTAATCATTCATCTCCCATCATGACCTCCCTATCAGTATAGTGGAGCAATAGGGAACCATCATATGCCCTAAAAGGGGAGGACACCGACTCTTGGCAACTGAGCCCGGCTATCATCATCATCATCATCATCATCATCATCATCATCATCATAGAAATGGCTACTTTAATTTTTACTGACTACAGGAACGAAAAGGAAAGTTATGTTTCTCATGAAAGTATGTTTCTTTGCTAATATAAGTAATGTTTTTACATTTATCTTTCCGGTATGAATGTCAGGGGCTAAAATATGGTGGGCTCTGGCCTACATATTCGTGATGTTTTTGTCTCACAGTTTTGACAAATTTCCTTATGTAAGGTTATATAAATTAATTTTCATATCCTGCAAGTCATACGCTTCATAGTTACTAAAAATCGATTATGGCAGACAGTATGAACTTATTGTTAATAACTGTTCCCAACATTACAGTCTTTTAAATTCAGACAGACTCTTTTCGTCAGTAATGGAAGAATAGAAGCATTTGCGCGGGTGAGTTAATAAAACTACAACTCACCGTCGTATTGAAATAACCTTCAGAGCAGACGAATGTTTTTTTTTCTTCAAGAACTATAGTCTTAATTTATCAGTGTAATTAATCTTCTTGATGCATGTACGCGACGCGAATCTATAACAAACGGTTTTCTCAAGCTGAAGTATTAACCTTAGCTAGCATTTCCGCCTCGAGAAAGTCTGTCGTTGAGCCCGGCTTCAAGTGCGTGCCTCCAGTTTTCGTCCGCCGCAAGCAACGAGAGCGGCAGTGGAACGTGCGGTAGCAGTTTTGTGGGTGGAGGCAGAGTCACGGGAAGGGGACGGGTGGAGGCGGGAGTGAGATGGAGACACGCGGGGCCGATAACATTGATGGAACTGGAGACGCGGGTGGAGGCAGGGGAAGTCAGGCGACGCGGGGGTAGATGGGACGGGTTGAGGTTGGGGTGGTGGTGAAGGAAGTAGCTTTTGGAAGCGGAGCGGGGGCGAAGCAGTTAAGATGAGGAGGGGGGGGGAGCGGGGGGGTGAGGGAGGGGAGAGTGGGCAGGGTTGCAACCGGGGGGGGAGAAGCGGGATCGACCTGGGAGCGGGAGGGGAAGCGGGGGGGCGGGGCGGGGCCGCGCTGCGAGCGTCTGCCGGGCTGTGTTTCAAATGGGATGACAGGTAGACAGCGAGGAAGGATATCCGCACCGCCGCGGGCGGGCGGGCGGCCGCTGCTTGCGGGCGACGAGGGCGCGGAGGAAGAAGACGCGGCTGGCGCCTCCCCCGCCCGCCATGGCTGCCAACACAAGCCCACGAAATGGGGGGCCGGGGGTGTTTCAAATGGGAGACAGGTAGCCGCCCTAACCAGGCATGGGCACGGCGTCTCAGCGAGCAACTGCAAAAAGAGTTGTTTTTTGTTGGGATCGTCCCTGCTTTATTATAAATGTCCCACTCCCTGCGTAACTAGGCATGGGCATCCTATTCTCCCTACGCTTCTACTGCATCATGAGTATGCTTTACTGAATTTTAATATCGACACTTCTTATGTCTGTATATCGAAAAATAGATAATAATCGTTGTTTTTCAATAGGGATCAATTTAAAATTCCGAAGCTTGGTTTCTTTACAACTGTTTAAATTGGTTTGTAATGCGACGAAACAGTATGCCTTCGGCGCCACCTCACACCTCGCAAAATAAGATACATCAACATCTGATAATACTTAGAATTGTCGCAAGTGTTGTTCTGAGAACTTTTCACTGATAGCAAATTCGTAGAATTACAACTTTGCAAAAATTTGTATTTTTCCTTAAGGGAAATAATACCGATAAGAGCGCAATATTTTTCTATATCTCGATCCTTTTAAAATATAATTATCTTATAATGATCAGTTGTTGAAAACCTCTCATTACGAAAGTTTTTCTCACTTAATTATTAATATTATTGCATTAACGTAAAGATGTTTAGTGAAATTATTTTTTTACCACTTTACTTAAAAGTTTCTCGTCATTGAATACAAATTCTAAACGTCATTTTTTGACGTGATGCCACGAGTTCAGAGAGTCCCACCTTCGAGGAGACAACCCTTATTGTAACTAATGCTCCAACTGTTTATTGCTTAATAAACAAAATCTCGAAGTGTCCTCGCAGCTGATAGTTAAAGAGCTCGAATGTCGTCGTCCCCATGGAGATTTTTATAAATGAGCTATTATCGTCACACGGATTTTAGCAATGGATACGGATGTACAGTTTGTTCAAGTTATCAACAAATAAACAATTTATATACATCGTAAGACAATTAATCCAGTATTTTCTTTGACGGTTATTAAATAATTTTACAGTAACGTTGATTCATATTTAAATATGATCTTGTGTCGTGGCAGGCTCTCTAATGATATTCCAAAACCGAAAAGAAAGAGATCGATATGAATTTAAAAATAATTTATAACCATTTTTTTTAAATTATTGAAAATAGGTTGCCACCTTATGAAAACCTGTGACCCGGAGATTTTGACTCGGGGGTGGGGGTGACAAAAATTAATGAATGCGATTCAAGACCGTGAAATAAAGATACCAATACATGAATTTCTATTGTTATGAGTTATTCACATTCATTGTGCAAAATGTAAATATTATGGTGATCCTGCAGAGAATTTCTACAAAGAAAAAACTCATGGGACTCATGCGCTCGAAATGCATTATATTGCATCATGGCGGCTTTAAAGATGTATCGATTTTTCGTGCAGTTAATTGTTGAATTTTTAATTTTGTATGTAGAAAAAATATTATTTATTGAAAGTGAAGAAATTTTAATGTGAAATACGGGATGTTTTTTCCCACACTAATGTGTGCCAAAGAAATGTGGCAACCGTGCGCATCACTTCACGAACTTATACTACCTCTGAAATCCGGAGACTCCGGGTCAAGCACGAAGAGGTCGCAAGAAGAAGTCCTAATTAAAAATATTTTTAATATTTGTGAAGTATTACATTGTCTGGTTTAAAAATGATTAGGGACCCTTATTCGGCGGAGGCCCTAACGCTGGTACTATTTAACCCTCCTCATACCAAGCTTGATATGTAGTACCTAATTCATCATCCACCCAATTTATTCAGCCAAAGGTTAGAATATTAAAGAAAGCTGATTTACTTCAAAAATAATTTTAAACCATTCCGAATTATTTTATTAATAACAAAAGTATTTTACATTAATTGACATTTTATTTTAAAGATAACGCAAGAATCATGTTAGAGTGACTGATCTGCACTCTGCCTACATACCTGGTGAACAGGATTTCACAAAATTAACGTTGCATTTATCCCTGCTAATCATGATTTCTTGAGACGCATTTCTGGAAATATCTCAATATTTCGCATATACTCAAGAAGAACATGCATTTTAAAAAAGAATATTCTAATATTAGGGTCAAAACTTAAAAAAAAAAACTATTTCAGTTAAATATTGTCACCGGGAGTGGTAGCTCAGTGCATCAACTGATGCCACTGCAGCACCTCTGACCGGAAGGTCCTAGGTTCCAGTCCTGACGGCGGCAGATTTTCGACACTAGCTTTTCAGCGGCCGGCTACTCTGATCGGTAGTTTTCCGTGGTTTCTCTGAGGCGAATGCCGGAGCAGTACCCTCTCAAACGGGCCACGGACCGCGCGCGATCTGCCGCGATCTGCCCTTCCCCTTCCTTGTACTTGTCCTGTCCTCTCCCCTTACACACTTACTTACACTAACATGCACTACACTCCCACATATTCCGGGAGACCGGTCGGGAGTTTAGAGCTTGTCCCGTCTGGGGCGGTGCTCCGCTGGTGGGAGAGTCCCGGTTAGGGGGAAACCCCACTAGCCGACGGTAGGTCGGTGCCGGATCCCGCCATCCAGCGAGGGGAAAATCACCGCCATCTCCCGAGAAAAAACATGCACTACACTAACGGGACTAATGACCGAAGCAGTTGACGCGCCCGGAAACACGAAAAATCAATCATTAAATATTGTCATTTTATTCAGTGTATGTTTGAATAATAGTAGCATTTAAATATCATTATTTTAATTCCGAGTACAAAACGTTTCAGAGGTGCAGTGTATTTGTTTCTTCATTATAAAACAAAGAAAGGTATAATTATTAATGTTTTTACATGATGACATAGTAGTTATATAATTTCTTATGTTTATTCTCTTCTCGTAAGCCTTCATATTGTTTTCTTTTCCTATTGTCATGTTTGAAAGTTGAATAATTTTGAAAATAATCTTATTTTGAAAAAGTAAAATATTTCATAATAAAACTAGAGGTGCTAGAGAATGGCACAGACTTTCTCGCAGCAACTTTCCAGTCTTGTTTCTACTTTCCTTGGTGTGGTCTGGCGTGAAAGTCTTGTTCCATTCTCTGGCCAACAGCCAAATATATATCGGCCAAATATACCAACAACGGCCAAATATATCGTCGCCCAATTTTTTTCCCACATTTTCTCAACTTTCTGCTTTCCTAGTAGTACAACCAAAATATTACGTAAAGAATATTAGAGAAGAGTCGTTCGTCCTAAAAGAAATTTTCATTGAAAAATTTGAAGCCGTTTTTATGACAATGGCGATTAAGCATTGCTGTAAATGCGAGATTTTGAAAAACTTTTTAAAACACAAATGATAGAAATTTGCATATTAACGGCGTGAGAGAAATTTCATAAAAATTACATTTGTGTAATTTTTGAAAAAACAAAAGAATACACCAAAGTGAACTTTATGTCATATTAAACAGTGCAATTACAATATCCGTCGGAAAAGTTTGAAGGAAAATATTGGAGCGTTTTTTAAGAAAATGCTGTTTGAGCGTTTCTCAAAATACGGAATTTTGAGCTCATTTTAGCAGAAAACTGTTGAAATTTCAGAATCTTAATGGGTCATTTATTGAAGTGCATGTACTTATAAGTACAATAATGTGAGAAAATCGCCTCTAATGTGAATATTACCGACGTGGGAGGTATGTAAAAAAAATACGTTTTCGTCATTTTTGAAAATACAAAAGAATAGAGCAATGTGAAGTTTGTCATCGTATAGCCTTGATTTGGCACTAACCCCACAAAAAATTTAAGGAAAAAATTTGAAACAGTTTTTTAGAAAATCTTGTTTTTGTTATTTTTTAAAATTGCAAGCACTATTGGCGAAAACTACTAAAATTTTAAAATTTCTACATGACCTTAATGAAATAACTATTTATGGATAACAAATTTCATTTAAAGGAAAAATCTCTATCTTCAATTTTATAGTTGTAGGATGACGTCGAAAAATTCAAACATTTGCAATTTTCGAATATTCAGAGTTAACCGTGAAAATCAGACCTATGCCACCTTTATAAGTGTATTTTACTCTATTGTTAGAAGAAATTTAAGAAAAAAATTGTAGCCGTTTTTGAGAAAATTTTGAAAATGTCCGGGATGCTTTATGTAAAGAACCCCCAATTATGTAAAGAACCCCTAGAATGTTTTTCAAAATTTCATAGCTACAACTACAGCCAGATCGACAGGGATCGACTTCAAATTAAAAAAGATCGTTGGAATGGTTTAGGCGCTAGCAGTGTTCACAGACGGATGGACGGACAGACGGACGGATATATTGCTTTCAATTGTTTTTTCGGCATCAAGGACCCAACGAACAGGGATTCCGGCTACTCCACGTGTTAGAGGATTTTTACCTTCTTATATACATATGTGTATACGAAGTAAGTACGGAGTAAACGAAAGTTATGTAAAGCTGCGGACTATCGATTTCCAAATTACAACGGAAGTACGCGTTTTGGGGTCCCCTGATACCGAAAAAGTGGTTCTTTTCAAAACGTCCGTCTGTCCGTCCGTCTGTGAACACTACTAGCGCGTAAACCACACGCACGATATTTTCCTCGTTAAAGAATCCCCAGTCGATCTGGCTCTAGTTAAAGCGCTGAAATATTGAGAAACATTCTTTAAAATTTGGGGGTACTTTACATGAAGCCCCACGGACATTTTCAAAATTTTCTCACAAACGGCTCCAATTTTTTTCTTTAAATTTCTTGTAAAAATAGAGTAAAGTACATTTATATAGGTCATATTTGTCAGATAGTCACCGTTATCTCTGAATTTTCGAAAATTGCAAAAATTTGAATTTTTTCGGCGTCTTCCTACAACTACAAAATTTAAGGCAGAGATTTCTCCTTCAAATGAAATTTGTTGCCCATAAATAGTTCTTTCAATAAGGCCATGTACATTGTTTCGGAAATTTTAGTACTTTTAATTTTAAAAATTTTATTGGTGAATTTCAAACTTTACAAGATTTTCTCAAAAACGACTCTAAATTTTTTCTTTAAATTTTTGGTAGGGTTAGTGCCAAACAAACCCTACACCTTGACTTCACCGGCATATTGATTTAGTGTTTTGCTTTTTCAAAAATTTTAAATATGAACTTTTTTTTGACTTGTCTATCACGTCGGTAACATTTACATAAAAGGCAATTTCTTCACATTATTATATTTATGAGTACATGTGCTTTAAATAATGGCAAATAAAGTTTTTCCAAAACGCAACTGTTTTCTATAGAAATTAGCCAAAATTCCGCATTTTCAGAAACGCTTATACGCCATTTTTTCGAATGGCCCCAAATTTTTTCTTCAATTTTTTCTAATAGATAGTTCTATGTGCGCTGTTTAATATGACGTAAAGTTCATTTTGGTGTTTTTTTCAAAAATTACACAAATGTATTTTTTTAAATACCCCTCACTCCGTTAATATGGTAATGTTCATCGATTTGTATGCATTATAATTGTGAGTAAAAGTTATTCAAATGATTGAAAATGAACTTTTTCGAAACCTCAATAGAACATTGTGAAACAGAGCTTCAAATTTTGCATTTAAAGTAATGCTTAATTGCCATTTTCTTAAAAACCGCTTCAAACTTTTCTATGAAAATTTCTATTTGGGACGAGTTTTTACGCTTCTTTAATATACTTGAAGTAATATTTCGGTTGTACTAGTAAGAAAGAGAAAAGTTCAAGAAAATGTACTTTGGGCGACTATAGATGGCAGATGGCCAGAGAATGAAATAAGACCTTAAAGCCAGACCACACAAAGGAAATTAGAAAAATTTGCTATGAGAAAGTCTGTGCCGTTCTGCGGCACCTCTAGTTTCAAATTATGCTTGTTATTTCAATAACATGTTACCCTTAGAACCCCAAGCTATTCATAAACTCATCATACCAGTACTATCAACAAAATCGCTGGTTTATGAAATATATAAAACGTGAGGTTTCTCACCCCAGAAGGTATGTGTTGGATAATCACGTAATGATAAATATTTGATCTGACTAAACTTGGCTACAGAACATTACAGTAAGAATCATACTGAATACAAAGAATACTAATGAATCCATTTTCGCATAAAGTGAATAGTAGGTTCCTCACCAATAACAAATCTCTGATACACCTGAATACGTGTCAGAGAAAATTATTAACACGCATTTTGAAAAGAGAAAATTAAACCTGAATCGAGATCATCATGTGTGTATTTTGAGAGCGGATGGGGTGAGATACTAGATAATGAGATACTAGATGCAAATTGGAAGATTTCAATACCTCACGTCCATAACATTGGCTCACTGGTATTTGTTATGCAATACAAGAGGTAGGCCAGAATAATATCCTTTAGATCAATAACTCAACCCGACAGCGTTGGAAAGGGGGGAAATACGCGAGAGAAACGAAGCAGCAGAACAGGAAAGAAGATCCACAATGACAGAGAATTTAAAGAGAAAACCAATTGTATGAGCCAGAGATAAACATCGCAGGTGGTCTAATTTGACGCTGAGTTATAAAGGCTCCAGTTAATTTTTGTTGTTGTTCCTTCTATTTCTTGATCCTATTACATAAGCTTCCCGGATTTTCCAGTTACATCTACTACGTAACTCGTGAACGTAACTTGCATTATCTGAATACCCGGTGTATTATTAATAAAAGTGTGATGAAACACGAAAATATAGGTAAAGAGAATTTTTATTGAAATATATTAAATAGAGAACGAATAAGCCAACTCAGAGTGGGGGCTGCTCCATAGAGCAGACAGCATTTTCTCATCCACTGATGCAAAAGCAACGATTACAACCTAACTGGGCATTTTACACAGAAAATTTCAACTCAAATGTGCTACAAAAATTGAGAGTTGAAATCAGTTTTTAGACCTTTACGTACTGATTTAGCATATTACATGCAAATCATGCATACAAAAAAACTTGTTTTTATAATGATAATTACATTGAATATTATAATTTATAATTGAAAACATTTTTGATAGTATTTTAATATATAATAGAAATTTTGCACGCTAGAAGATACATTATTATGCATAGGTCCCTTTTCAGAGCTGCTCAGTTTGGTTTTACTTTCTCGCTTACTTCGAAAGAAGAACTTGAGGTGCTACAAAATAATATACTTTCTTTCATTGTTGGAAATAGTTAAGTAATATTGAAATATGTAATTGTTTTTAGTAAAACACAAATTGTAATTCCTGCCTTACAATACTCAATTATAACAAATTATTATTACAAGTCAAATTAAACCAATTCAAATGAATTGATTGATTTTTTCGTGTTTCCTAGCACGTCAACTGCTTTGGTTATTAGTCCCCTTAGTGTAGTGCATGTTTTTTCTCAGAAGATGGCGGTGATCATCCCCCGCTGGATGGTGAGATCCGGCGCCGACCTACCGTCGGCTAGTGGGGTTTCCCCCTAACCAGGAGTCTCCCACCAGCGGGGCACCGCCCAGCCGGAACAAGCTCTAAGCTCCTGACCGATCTCCCGGAATATGTGTAGTGCATGTTAGTGTAGGTGTGTGTGTGTGTGTAAGGAGAGAGGATAGGACAAGGAAGAGGAAGGACAGATCGCGCGTGGTCTGTGGCCCGTTTGATAGGGTACTGCTCCGGCATTCACCTGTTGTTGATCGGAGAAACCACGGAAAATTACCGATCAGAGCAGCCTCTAGAATTCTACTCCCGACAGCGACATGCTGAAAAGCTAGTGTCGAAAATCCTGCCGCCGTCAGGACTCGAACCTAGGACCTCCCGGTCAGAGGCGCTGCAGTAACATCAGTTGATGCACTGAGCTACCGCGCCCGTTCCAATTCAAATGAAGTATCTATGGTGCATGTCTTTGTTTATTTCGATAGTCAGTAACAGAAGTACTTTTTCTCTTTTACAAATGCATCAAATATGAATAAATTTAATTATTTCAGTATTTACAGCTCATTATACAAATGAGAAAGAATAATGTTTCACACAAGCTTGGATTGATTACATTGTAGTAAATTAACAATTTCCGAATATCCTACTCTGCGATCAAAACTTCTTAATTAAAGAAAATGAATTTGTTAGGTCTACATTACATATATTACTTACTGTAAATGCGAAATTTGAAGCTCTTTTCACAGGAATCTATTGAGTTCTCAGAAACCTTCATTAAAAGTCATTTGAAGCACTTTCACTCTCAAATGCAATAATGTATCAAAATGGAAATGTGAAAATTATCGGCGTGAGAGATATTTGAAAAGAATTACATTTGTGT
Organism: Teleogryllus oceanicus; assembly: GCA_964035755.1. NCBI lineage: Eukaryota > Metazoa > Arthropoda > Insecta > Orthoptera > Gryllidae > Teleogryllus > Teleogryllus oceanicus. The sequence goes on from CAXIVR010000008.1 coordinate 49,674,607, forward strand.
AATCTTTGAAAAAAACAAAATGATTGACCAAAAGAAACTTAACGTCATATTAAACAATACAATAAGCACTATCCAAAGAAAAAAATGGTGCCATTTGGCGTTTGAGCGTTTTTGAAAATGCGGAATTTTGAGCTAATTATCACAGAAAACTGTTGTATTTTTGAGAAACTTCTTTGACATTATTTAAAGCATGTGTACTCATAAATATAGTAATGTGAAGAAATCACCTGTAAAGTATCACCGACGCGAGATACAAGTAAAAAAATATTTTTTTGTAATTTTTGAAAAAAACAAAAGTATAGAGAAATATGGCGTCTATGTTATGGTATAGGGTTCGTTTGGCACTAATGCTACCAAAAATTTGGAGCCGTTTTCGAGAAAAGCTTGTTTTGTAATTTTTTTAAAATTGCAAATATTGCACGCACAATTGCACAAAAACTACTAAAATTTCCAAAAAAATGTACATGATCTTAATTAAAGAAAGTCTATTCATGAACAACAAATTTCTTATGAAGGAAAAGTCTCTATCTTCAATATTGTAGTTGTAGGAAGTTGCCGAAAAAAAGCATACTTTTTCAATTTCCGAAAATTCAGAGTTAATCCTCAAAATCGACCTATGCCACCTTTATAAGTGTATTTAACTCTGTTCTTACAAGAAATTTACAGAAAAAATTTGGACTCGTTTTAAGAAAATTTAAAAAAAATGTTCCTAGAGCTTCCTATAAAATACCCAAAAAAATTAATGAATGTTTTTCAAAATAGCAGAGCTTCAGCTCACGCGAAAACGACAGGGGTTTCTTCAATTTGGAAAAAATCCTAGGCATGGTTTAGGCGCTCGGTTTGTTCACATACATCAGACGGACGACAGACGGACGGACGGACGGACGGACGGACGGACGGACGGACGGACGGACGGACGGACGGACGGGCGGGCGGAGGTTTTGCTTTCAATTCGTTTTTCGGCATCAAAGACCCATAAAACAGTGATTATGACTACACCACGTGTTAGAGGATCTTTTTCTTAATTAAGCAACTGGATTTATCTACTTTACCGTTATTAGGGCCTGGCAATGAATATTTTTCTGCTGAAAATCCGCCGTTTTTTCGCGCAGCATTACATAACTTTCTCTATACAACGTATATTACTTCATATATTCCTACGTATAGTACGAGTAAGTAAAAATGTATATAAAATAATTACTGAGATATCAGCGAAGAAGTAACATCGTAAGGTGCTCTACACACGTCGAAACAGTGGGGACTCTTAGTAATATTAAAATATAGAACACATACAGAGACCCTATCTGATGGGCATAAAAACACGATACGTCTGCTTGTACGTACAACCTTAACTCCCCAAAATACCTTCATCCATCACTTGTATCTAATTGAATGACTCCGACGTAAAAATTAGTACTATTAAAATTGTAGATTTTGTGATACTGTAATGTTTGGCTCCTGTTTTTTATTTATTATTCATGCAGTGTTATACTAAAAAATCGTTATATTGAGGGCTAATAGTTAGCCCTCGGCTGTTGTCATTTTTGTATAACCCACTCTGAAGGTAAAATGTTCACTTTCTCATGCCTCGAAATCCCTGATGTGTGATCATGCTTTACATCCGAACCCTCTAATAAATATAATGAAGATAATTTTCGTATGGGTTCCTTATTGTTTGCATCGCGGTGGAAACTTCGTTTGTTGCTGCTCCTGGCTAAGTTGTATCTGGAGTTGTTCACAGTTCTTGATAAGCCCTAATAGAAACAAAATTGAAAGATGACTTTCCTAAATCTCTAGACTCTATATTTCTTAGTTTATTTTCGGCTTAAAGACAGATGAACCCCACAAATATATATATATATATATATATATATATATATATATATATATATATATATATATATAGAGAGAGAGAGAGAGAGAGAGAGAGAGAGAGTATTTATGAGCGTTCATTTCGAAATATCACTATGAAGGCTTTATAAACTACTCGAGGTTTTACTTCTTTAGTAACTTCTGAGAAACGAAATTCCATAATTCGACAAAATGTCCACTTTAGGGCATTTAATTGTTAGTTCAATTTATTTATTAATCCACAATGAAGTTTGTTACTATCTTGTTATATTTATCCTATGAACAATTAGAGATTGGAACAGTTTACCCGCAGCAAATTTCAAAGATTTTCCCCTAAGTGTCCGAAGTTTTAGAAATAAATTAGAACAAGATGAGAGTGATAGATATTAAAAATGCGTAAGTGCGTGAAGTGCTGTGAAGTGCTAGTCAGTGTAATTCAAAGCAAAACAGTGTAGTGCAGTGCAGTGAAGTTTAGTGAACGCGATCAATGAATTAAAAAAGTCTAATTTCGGCAATATTTATGTAGTTTGTATTACATTTTAGCATCACCAACATATAATTATTGGATATCATGACAGAGTTGAAATAATTGTTATAATACTTAATATTAGTAATAGTATGATAATATATTTTGTTTTTATATATTTTTATTTATTATTATATATTATTGTTATTTAACTGCCAATGGGTCATGCCCAATTGCAGTTCAAATAAAATGTATGTATGTAATGTATGAATGAGCAATGTCAGATCTTCACATTCAAAATACCAGTCTTAGACTTACAAAACACACAGCTTCTTAGGAAGTGGATCTAGATTTAACTGCTCAATTCTTTTCTGTTTTATCTTGAGAAGCTCTCTCAGAAAACAACCAATACCTTCATCGAAATACCGGTATATTTTATTTAATATATTATCATAATCTGTCCTTCCAATATATTGCACTTTTGGTTAATCGGTAACATTTTTTTTAATCGTCTTAATAAGGGCATTCCTGAAAAAAAAATTAGATGTAGGACAGTTGTAGAAATTAAAGGAAACGCGTTTTAATTGAATGTATTTATGAAAAAATTTTTTAGATAAGTAAATAACTTATGTATACATCTATATTATATTATAGATTAATATTTATATAATATATTTATATTAAATTCAATTTAAATATATTAATTTATCAACAGTCTAAATATAAAACATCGAAACTATTTTTTTTACCTTTCTGTAGTATTCCACTTATTCGAATTTAAATTTGGAAACAACATACAAAACAGCAAACTTTTAAAATGTGTTAACGATTAAGTGTATTAAACCATCATGTCATTATTGTATATATTACTTACAAAGAAGTGGGAGGAATAAGTACAGGTAGTCTCATTTGTGTTAGCCAGGAGTCTGTGTAAATTCAGACGTTCGGAACTGGTAAATACACTTCCTACTCTTTACTAAACATTTATTGATGTTCTATGATTACGTTCCTATAATAATATTATCATGAATTGGAATTATTAGTACTAATTCTAATTTATTTTATGCATGAAATGAAAGTTATCATGTTGTTGGCCAACTTTGCATTTAAGCTTATTTATTTGATCTATTATCATATTAGTAATTCCCAATGTGCAAAGAAGTACAAAGAAATAAAATTAGCACTCTCTGGCTCTGTGAGAAGATCTGTGGTTTCGTTACATATCCACGGAATCGAGACAAATTCAAACATATCGAAACAGTTTCGATATACATCAAAAGCAATGCAAATATTTGTGTTTTTCAGCCTGTTGTTATATTGTGTGTACTGTCTGAATGTTCAATCACCGTGCATCACTGCTTTCCACATAGCTGATGACAATGGACAGCAAGGAGATTAGGACGAGTGCGTCTGTCATTAAATATTTGCTTTTTTCGAGTTGCAATAAGAACAACAACGTTTTTATACGCTTGGTATGTAAGGAACTGAACTATACAATGAAGCACGCGTGAAGCCTTTACGTTAAAATCTTGATTGTATTGCAGTGTTATATGAGAGTATTTTAGCTGTTATTCTTAGCGTGTGATTGCTACCTTTTGGAAACCATTTTGTGTGGTTTTGTCCAACAGCATTTTGTTGCTGCAAACCACTTTTTTTAAATACTATTTTAAATATTTTTCATTCTGTCAATTTCAGAAGGGGGCGTGGCATGTATTCCGCTGTCACCTTTGGCACTGCCCTGGTGCATCCTCAACCCAGAGTCTTCAACCTGCGGCCAGGGGTTTCATTTTGGCGGCTCGCAAAGAACCCTTTTTAATATATACAACAAATTTAACAACGTTATTGAGCTTTGTGATATTCATTAACATTACAGAGTGGAAGACAAAATGTTATCCAACACAAGTAGGTGATATAAAATTACACAAGCCCTGCAGTTTGTGTTATATATTTATGATACATTAGTGTTAAGCGCCATCTCGGTTTAGCTCATTGACAAGCGTGCTCCCTTTCCATGACGCGACTCCGGGTTCGATTCCCGGTCGAGAAAGGTGTCCCAGGATATGTTTCTGTGTGGCGGTGAGAAAACTCAGATACGGCGTGGGGATGTCTTTGTGCTAACCACACGCTTCCCCTTAAACCCATGGCCGCAGAACACAAGGGACGCTGCTGGAAGCCTAAGGCCAATATGCGGGCTGTAGCACCAAGTACAGACACTGTTAAGTATCGTATTATTTTGTTCTGAATAAATAAAAGCGGCCCGCTGGTGTTTTTACCAAAAAGAAAATTAGTGTTGAAGATCACTACCTCTGCCATTCAGTAGCAACTAGCCTGCATTGGCAACCCTGCAGCAACCCTCGGCCTTGTGCCCTCCGCCTTCCGCTCTCCATCCCGAGGGCTCGACAGCTTCCCTTTTCGAGCGCGCTTCCCCTCCCCTCTTTCCCCCTCTTCCTACCCCTCCGTCGCCGCAAGTCGCGCACAATGCGGACGCCGCCGCGACGCGCCGTGGATGGAGGGGAGGAGTTGCTCCCCCTTCCGTCCCTCGCCCTCTCCTGCGTGCCAACAATAGGGGGCGTGGCGCGGGCGCGCCTGCGCAGACGGCCCCGCCCTGCCTGCCCTGCCTTGCCTCGTCCATGGCGGCGGCGCGGCGCCGGCCCCGGGCGGGCACCGCCGCCCGCCGCCGCGCCGGGCCTCAGCCAAGCACCTCACCGCGCCGCGCCGCGCCGCGCCGTGTGTTCCGTGGTTGCGCCAAACGTTGTCCTTTTCACGGCTTGATTTCTTGACCTCGTTACTAAAGGCCCATTCAAATGCAAACATAAGCATAAGCATGGCGTTAACATAAAAGTTAGGACTACGTCTACAAGTGGACTCATTCACAATGCGTTCGCATAAGCATAACACGTAAGACGTTAACCTAAGAGCTTGCAAGCTTCTGTGCTTATGCTTATGTCAGACATAAGGAATGAGCCAATCACAGTTCGATAACTCAAACTCGAGTATCGAAGTCGATAAGCGAACTATTCGTGTGCTGCGTGGTTGTGTTTGTCGTATTTGTTTTGATATCTCGAAATGATTCTCCCAACCAATATAAACTAGAATGCCTCATAGCCAATAGAAACTCTTATTTTGCCTATGTTTATGTTCGACATTGTGAATACGCCGACTCTTCGCTTATGTTAATGTCTATGTCTATGTGTTATGCTTATGTTTGTGATTGCATTGTGAATGAGCCTTAAGAGTATGGAATTTTCTTGAGTTTCCGTCAGTACAAAAACATCATTTAATTTGCTAACAATTTGGCTTTTCTTAAGCCTTATCAAGGCATTCTTACTTCGGATCTCTCGAACCTATCCAGCATTCTCATGACTCTTCCCACATGGCCTTCCTGCACTCCCTGACTTTCATTTCCACACATCGCTTTCATATACCAAGCCACCTTATCACTGCAATTGCCTCATCCATGTTGTCCTTTCCGACCCAGCATTTGACCAGTTGATAGTTTTGTTTCCGGGCTCGTCAACTGCTATGGTCATTAGTACATGTTAATGCGGTGTTCCTCCCTAGCTGAAACGTGTGAATCGACGCAGATCTACACGTCGGCTCGCAGTGATTTCCCTCATCAGGTATCTCCGCCATACGTACTGTCCCAACCGGGATCAGCTCTAAGCTCCTGACTGCTCTACGTACTTGTGTGGTACTATAGTGCAATAAGGGTGTGTGTGTGTATGTTTCTGTAAGGAGAGAGGAGGGGACAATGATGAAGCAAAAATCGGGGACGGTCGGTGGTCCGTTTGATAGGGTATTCTCGGTATTCACGTGGGTGCGATTAGAAATACGACTAAGACTACCGATTAAAAGCAGCCTGCCACTAGAAATCTCCAGATCGTGATTGAATTCGACCCAGCGATATAGAGTCGACTCCGGTTATAGTAAATTTTTGGGGTCTAACATTTTGGGTTCACTATATCTGATGATGTCAAAATTAAATGGCATTTATCCACAATGATTCATTTTATTAATATAGAAATACAGAAAAATACATTAACAGCCTGACTGAAATGTTCAATATCTTTATTTTCCGTAAAAATATGAATATTTTAATTGTTTGCTTCGTACATTTTTCATTAGTAATTTCTCTAGATCCTTCTCTTTCAATTGTTTCTATGTATCTTAATGCCGTCTTAATTTCCAGACCGTTCTATAACTGACGTTCACTATAACGGAGGTTCAGGTTCACTATAACCGAAACTTCTTACGCTTATTTGTAATGTAAGTGAAACCGGACCAGTGACAAGTTCACTATATCCGAGGGTTAACGCCTTCGGGTCCACTATAACCGGAGTTGACTGTAGCTAGTGTCCGGAATGCCGTGAGTTGAACCCTACGACTTCCCGGTCAGAGATGCTGCAATGGCAACCGCCGTAATCCTGAGTTAACGGGAGAACTGGAAGAAAGGACTCGCGAACCCGCATTGGCCCCCGCAAATTCTATTTGGATTGAAAGGGGTACGAACCTCGAATTCCCGGCATTTCAAAGGGTTTTATCAGTGTGGCCGGCAAGTGTGTCGCCCTCCAAGATGGAGAGCATCGTGAGTCACCCTATTGTAACCTGCGGCCATTCTCCCTCTCGACCGCCTAACAGCTCATACCTTTTCACTCCCCCACTTCAAGGAAGCAGAGCTCAATTGCCACAGTCTCAATCGGTGTCGCGGGAATGGGAAGGAGGAAACTATTTTAAGGTGACCAGACGTCCCGTATTAGCCAGGACAGTGCCTTTTTTGAGTCCTGTTCAGTATTTTTTGAGAGGAAAACGGGACATTTTTGCGTCCCAATGCGTGACAATGAATAAATCGGCATAAAGTGCCGTCAATAATTTTAAGTTTATCATAATGCATTCCGTTGGGTTTGCATTAGTTTTTTACTACATACTTTTCTATAAAGTATGCACGAGTAGATCATACTCCTGCACCATGTTACAAGCGTGTCTCACAGACTTGTAATCGAGAAGAGAGAGATTCTGTTTAGGTTTTAGGACGGGAAAATGAGCTATCGCGTCATTTGAGCTTGTAATTGCTTTACCGCTGTCGATATCGTTATCGAGAAATTCAATAATCCGAATGCATATGTGATATTCTGTTCCATTTATCAAGCAATCTTAATTGAGGAATACGGGCCAACTTTGTAATGAATAAAAGGGCAAATGAAACATGATTTTTGTCTTTCATGTTTCATTCTAATGTTCTTTTTTGACATTGTTTTCCTCTATTTTCTGGTCGTTTTTAGACATTTTCCTTATTAAATATAGACGCTGGTAATCATTCTGTTTAATATAAATATAGCCAACACAACAATACTGAAACTGAAAACGCGATTGCATGAAATTCATTATACTATGAATACAATTAGAATGTGATGGCATTTGGGTGTGGAGGGGGCGGCGCTGCCGCATATTGCGCGCTCTCAACACTAACTACCACGTGCTCTCAACAATAACTACCACGCGCTCTCAACACTAACTACCACGTGCTCTCAACACTAACTACCACGTGCTCTCAACACTAACTACCACGTGCTCTCAACACTAACTACCACGCGCTCTCAACACTAACTACCACGCGCTCTCAACACTAACTAGGCAAACAGAAGAAAGGAATGTTGAGAAACTCGAAACAAGTTTGTTCTTAACATTTGTTATATTCGTTCGTAACATTTGTAATATTTTATTGCTCGTAACATTTGTTCCCTAATTTTAGGTGACAACAATGTGCAAATACTGAATCTTTTGATTCGTGTTCCGTAGATTACAGCGCTGTCGTCATCACGTTACCAAATGTCAATACATTCTAATTTTCCTTGGAGTTGTGCAATCGTGAAGACAGCTGTGGTCGGAACTTGAAATATTGAATTACAGTGTCTATATTACATTGTATTAGTATTTCACATTCAACATGTATCCCGTTTTGTCCCTTTTTTTCTAGTCAAGGAAATGTCACAATGTCCCCTTATTGGGTTTTTAAGATCAGGTCACCTTGACATCTAGTTAAGAATATATTCCAGAGAAACACACACACAATCACACAAGTCGAAGGAGACCTTTTAATCACAAGTGAATATTTAAGAATTAAATATTCACTTGTGAAGTCACTGGGAAGAATTAAATACGTTACAATAAGTTTCATTAAATTAAACATATTTAATAAAATTTAACTCTGATGTAACACTCTTTCCCTTCCAGCTGTCCATTACAAAACAAGATTGAGACAAATCGAGTAATGTGAAAAGAATCAATTGTTCGTTTCCTCTTGTCCTCTTTTCTGTTCTCAAAAAAACAAAAGTGAAAGGGCAACATTCGAAGTTGTGACCCCCTGCTCGCTCTACTTGCACTCCCTTAAACCAGGAGAAAAGCTAAAAATAGCATGCGACCCTGTGCTTCTCTTGCCAAAGCGCGATAACTTTTGGGATGCAATTTTTTTTAACATTATCTTTCTCGTAATGTTATCAATTCATAATTCCTTTACCGTTTTGGGCTCAGGTATCCAGTGCGAAAATTCGTCGTTATTCCTGACCGTTCTGTCGAATTTTGTCATTATCTGTATAGTAACGACACGCTCAGCGTTTTTTAGACACGAAGCTCTGTTCATATTCTTGGTTCTGCCCGTGAACGATTATTTTGACTCATTCGTTTCTGACACTTCACAATGGGGCGTTGTCGGCAGGGGCACCCACACGGTGGGGCAGCTTGGGCAACTTGCCCCAGGCCCCCATTCAAGTGTATTGAAATATAATTCACCTCAAAATATCTTAGAAGCAACTAATGAAAACGCATTGTCCACTGGTGGAAAAAATTGAGTTTGATGTGAAATCGTGTATGTTTTCATATGCTCTGCACGCTCCTGCTTTCAGATGTCTTCAAATGCATTTAATTTAATGTGTTAAAACCCGTTTTGAAGAAATTTGAAACTGTGTAGAAAATATTGAAAACCACATGATTTCATATCAGACTCAAATTTTTCCACCTTTGAACAATATGCGTTTTGAATAGTTGCTCTTTATTTTAATAATAATAATAATAATAATAATAATAATAATAATAATAATAATAATAATAATAGTCATCAATACTTATTACGTATCTTGCAATTCCGCCAATCAAAGAATGGTCGCATAAAAATAATTTGTTCTCATTATAACAATTTTAAAAAAGGGCACTCCAAAAACTTTTTACATTGAGACCTTCCTTCCTCCAATTAAGGAGTAATACGTTGAGTTCACGAGCGGCGCTTGTCCAACTGTTCGTAAAATGGGCCCAAGTGCAACTTCGGTGCGATGGTTGAGAGACTGGTGTGTACCACGGCGGCTGTGATACCTGGAATAATAAGGGGCACAGGAAGGTGAAAAAGAATAGAACACGAATTTATATACAATTATATAACCGTGCATATTGATGTATAATTATATAACTAGTGTAAACGTTTTCGGCTTTTTTGAGACAACTAGTATATTCGAGAACCGTGAATTATTGCATTAAAAGAAGAGATAAGAATAGCTCAGAGGAATCAATTGCTATTCTATCAAAAGAAACTGTATAGTTATAGTAACAAGACTGAAATAATTTCTAAGTATGAAATATTTAAACATTCCATTTAAAAATTTGGCCTGTTTAGCAAATTTCGTTAGCAAATTCTTTCCGTATTCAGAGTGAAGAAAAATCAATATCACTACAACAATTGACCTCATCCTGCCATGAACATAATATCTTAACGTAATGTCATGCTCCACATGCTCCTTCGATATAGTACTTCACAATTTGTTTGTGATTTGTGTGTAAAACACATCAATACTTGTGGAACAGCAGCGTAACAAACGTTTACCTAGCATTTACAATATTGTAGTAAACATGTCTTAAAACTATATCGCAACAAAATATAATTTCATCACTACGTCCAAATAACTCGAAATTACAGTCATAATGATAAATAATTACCATTGTTTAAAAATAATTCATTTGGGAAAATTTCTTTCACAACGCAAATGTCATTAATTCATCCTTATCCAGAAATAACTATTTTAAAAAACAGAGTCGCGTTCTGGAAAGTGCATTTCCAATAAGAACATATTCCAAGAAGTAATGTTTAGATATTTCGTTATGGATGTCCATTGTGTTTTGTAATGTTTTGAAACAGACAGAAGTTGTAAAATACCAAATTAAAGAATATTACAAAAATACAAAATTAGAGAATATTTCAAGGATCAGAATGGTTTCCAACTCATAATCCAAGAAATTACGAGTTGCTAAAGTACAGTTACTTTATAACTTTTTCTTGTAGATGGATACAAATGTTTTACTGAAAGCGTTTTTCAAACAACTAGGTCTTGTTTTAGATTTGAAAATTGAATTATTAGAGAAAAATATTATTCTGTCATTAATAATATATTTTATAGAGCAACAAACACTGACAAAAAATACAAAAAAAAAAGAAACTTGATTAGAGAGAGAAAATAGCTCTTAAACGTAAAGAATAACTTGAGACGTAGATTTTTACACTTTTTTAATTACTCGGATTTGAGAATATTTATAAAAAATATTTGTGAGAGTTCCGATTTACGCAAACGACATCTTATCATAATCAAATAATTAAGAAATTGTCTAACGAGATACAAGGTGAATCACGACAACAGAATACAAATTTCGGAAATAAAATAAAGACTGTGGTAGTAATAACATAAACAGTAACACTAGGCAGACATCAGAAAGAAAAAGTGACTGAAGAACTAGTACGTTATTGGATAAAATCTGGAGATCTTTTCGCTTTCATTTTTGTTAACATTCTGTATCTATGACGCATATTATTTCTGTTCCTGGAATTTATGTTAATAAGTATTACTGTATTTATTTTTATTATGACAGTTATGATAAGGTAAATTATATACCTGAGCGTTTTTTTTTTTATTGAAGATCATGGGGCCGAAGTCTATATTTTTTATTATATTTAAAGTAAAATTCAATATAATTCTTCACCAGTACTTAGCACATTAATAACAGATAGAAGATTTCACCATAAATAGTGTTTTAATACCCTAATGCACATGAAAAGATATTCCCAAAGTCATCTGTTTGTCAATAATGAAGAGAGCGCATATCACAGGTAGTCAGTTCCCGAAAAGTAGATGTTTGTTTTCGTTCTGTGAAGAGGGTGTCTTCTAAGGTGGTCTTAATGTCAAATTACACGAAAACTTTCGCTGTCCATGACGTTCAGAGGTAGCTCAGTGATGATGCTCAAAGTAGTTCGGAGAATACAAATCATATTTGATTGTATAGAACGAAAAGTAATTTCATTTGAAAATGATGCAAACATTCCTAAAACAGACACGGACGATTCGTATTGTACTACCTAGTCAATATGGAATGCCAAGAATAACTCTGGTTTATGGTTAACCCAAAACCATGAACAGAGTGAAATATCTAGATAGTGAACAGACTAAAGAGCATCTTTTAGTTGTTCGACTAATTTTGAAGAATTGTTTCGGTGTAAGGATTAATAGTTGATGCTTGTTTCTCTCAGTGACAGGATATTTGCTCTAAATCTGTTTGTCTGTATTATTTTTTATAATATACAATGAAAATTTATAATATAAGTCACGATGGGATTTGTAATAATAAACTAAATTAATAATGTAATAAAGTAAATTAAACTAAATAAATAAAATAAATTAATATTATCTTCTTAAAAAACAAAAGGTCATTAAATTAAGTACCTAACAATCGCGAAGTTAAAGTGTGCAACACACTTCATGTAGGGTACAAAAGAACGACAAGAAACCAAAATGACGTATGAAAGCATTTAACACTATTTCAGAAAAGCGAAGAGAAAATCACTAATTAGGAGAGATTTGAAGGCGATAAGCAAGTTGTAAGGTAGGTTTTCTATTGTATCCACGCGTGGGCCTGAGGAGCTGGGTGCCCATGGCGACGACGAATGGGGAGGTGAGGGCTGGCGGGATCCTTCGGAAGAAGGGCACGGAGTGAGCTGACAGGCGGATTGGAGAGGGGGCGCCCGCTTTTTTAATAGGCCACCCCACGTAACAGCCTGGTTGCTCCAAGCTGCCTCGCTGCGAACCCTCGCGAAAGCGCGGGGGCTAGCAAAGCTAGCGGCAGCCGCACTGCGGTCGGGGAATATGGTTTCTGTTTTGTTCAGTAGGTATGTTACGATAAAAGACTGGTTTAAATACAATCAAAGTTTATTGTAATACTACTATTTCATACCATTCAAAACGATTCTAATCACGGGCGTCTGGGGCACCAGGGATGAGGAGAGGGAACACGGCCCCCCTCGATTTTTTCAAGGTCTTACATTCAGTAGTTTTTATCTCATAATTTCGTTTTTAAGTATTTGAATCATCTCAACAACATGATTATGAATTTTCGATCGAAAAATCTGTTCTTTTGACTTTAAGGATTAGGGTTTCACTTCGGACCCACGTTGAGATTAAGGTCTATTAGTACTATTCCAAAGATGGTTAAGATTTGTGCAGGCGGAGGGGAGAGACATAAAATTTTGTACCCGACAATAGAGATGGAAGTATGTGTCACGCTTAACTCTATGAGATTAGAATCTACTGAGCTGAAACTCTGTAAATACGTGAGGAGTAAGTTCTAGTTATGCTGTTTTGGAGATCTTTAAGATATTTTAATTTTTAGTGGAATCAAATCCATGTGACATTTTCACAATTTTCTAGAAAATTTCTGCAATTTTGTCTTGAATGTCTTTTGTAGCCCAAATAGAAAAAAGGAAGAGCATTTAGAAATATGATATACTTCAAATTATCACAAAAATATATGAATTAAAAAAATTACATTTCAAACATTAAGAGCTTTCGTTTAGAAAGACGTTTGAGCATTGTACTCAACTGAATTTCATAATTTTTGCTTTAAATAGAAAGGTAGTGGACCCCAGATGTCTTATCGCTTGCTATTATTAACAGGATTTACAGTATAAACACTACATTTTGATAATTTCTTAAAATCAGTAAATAAAGCTTATCTGCCGTCATTTGTTCATTATTTCGTTGTGCGTGTTGTAATCAATCTTTTGAAAGCTGTCGACATTTTCTCTTAGAGCAAACATATTTCAGGTTAGAGTTAACGAAGGGAAAATATTTAATTTACTGAGATTCGAAGAGGTTTTTAAATGCAAAGATTAGTAAGTGTATTCAAACGCAATGTCAAGAAATTGTGACATACGCATCCTTCCACACAAAAATTGAGCGATTATAAATATATGTGGTGAACTTCGCTTTTAAATTAGAACGGACTGTAGGATTTTCTTGCCATTGTTCTCGGGAAATACAAAACAATCCAATTACATTTTGAAAAACTTGTGCTCACATTAAATAGTGATTGTATTATTCCAGATTTTGTAAACCTTCATTTCATTAGTCTTTGAGAATAAATAACGACATGAAACAATATTTTTGGAGTTTTGATTTTACGTATGGTGAATATGTATAACTTTTGAAAACTTGCTACACCTCTTACTTTGATTCAGTGTGATCGCAAGGATACAGCTTGTTCAAATTTATTTGCGAACCTTTCGTGCCCATTCAATATTAGAACCAGATATTTACTTCTCATTGCAATTTATCCCTCATTTTCATATCTTTAGCATAATGACGTCACGCATGTTTATGTGAGTAGCTTCTGAACTATAACTAGTTACACTTAGAAAAGGAAATTTTCTGAACGCCGTGCATTCCCACTAGTTTTACTAAAGTCAGTAAAATATATTATAACGATGTTATTCTTTATATAACTTTCAGACAAACGATCCATAAAAATGGTTTGTGGTGACTATTTAAATCCTCAAGTAAAAAAATCACAAAAATGGGTTCAAAAACGTATTTGCACGTTGTTATGAGACAAGATTTCCATGCACTATCAAATACTAAAATATGCATACAAACATGCACCATCAAATAGTCAAATATGCATGATGCAGGGTAAAATGGGCAAAACATGCACAATCAAATTTTATTTGATTTAAATTTTTAGTTATATTGCCTCCCTAGGATATGATCCCCTCCCTAGGTGCCATAACTGACGCGTTTTAGTTGTCGCAAAAACATTATCAGTCCCCATCAGGAGACCGAGACGCGTTGAATGGAACCTCCTTTGTCCCGAAATGTGGACCCGAAAGGTGAGTGGCGGACCGGAGAAGGACAGAGGTTATTCCATTACTGCGTAGTAAGGATGTGCATTCGATTCCGAGGAACGAGTGGCTGAGTTATGCTGACAGACGGGCGAGTGGGGTGCAGACGATTTTCTCCAGTACGAAGGCCAAACGGAAGTGTATAAACTGGGAAAAATATTCTACGAAAATGTCACGAAAACCAATTCGTAGGAAAAGTAGGGTATGCGATAAACGAGGTTCGACTGTATCGTTATGACGATATCTTAAACATTGTTGACTTCTCTAGAGAAACGGCTTCTGCAAAGACTGGCCGGGAGGTCCTAGGGTTTGAGTCCCGACGGTGGCAAGATTTTCGACGCTAGATGTATAGCTGGGTCGAATTCAGCCGAAATATCAACCAATTATTCGAGACACTAGGCATGGCGTGGTGTGACGGGGTGTGGCGGGGATGGAGGCGTGGGGGGGGGGCGTGTGGGGCCAGGGGTGGGGGACGTAGCATGTCGGGGGGGGGGGGGGGGGGGGGGGGGGCGGGGTGGGGCGTGGCGGATGGGGCGGGCGGATGGGGCGTGGCGTGATGGGGCGTGGCGTGATGGGGCGTGGCGTGATGGGGCGTGGCGTGATGGGGCGTGGCGTGATGGGGCGTGGCGTGATGGGGCGTGGCGTGATGGGGCGTGGCGTGAGGGGCGGGCTCGTGGGAGGGGAGCGCAGCGAGCGCGCTGTGAGGCGATATGGAAATCTCAGTGCCTGCAGCGTAGGGAGCTCCCGAGGGAGCCGCATTGTGATCGCTTCCTTCAGCGCGCTCGCTCCACCGCCCTCTCGCCCAGGGGTTGCAATGCAACGCCTCCCGCGAGCGCGCAGCTCCGGATTGGAGAGCGCACTTAGCAAGATTGCTTCTTTTTTGTGGGGTGCGGCTTCATGCAACCGAATAAAATTTGACTCTCCATGTACGTGCTCTGAACTGATGAATCAAATGCCATGACTTAAATATTGTTCTAACCATCATCATCATCATCATCATCATCATCATAATAATAATAATAATAATAATAATAATAATAATAATAATAATAATAATAATAATAATAATGGCTTGATGCAGCGAAAGCACTTATTTGTGGGCTGACACAGGAAGAAACAAAGAAACAAAACAATTCTTCACATTATTCCTCTTGCGTTACAGTGCAGTTTGGACCTTGGCCAAAATCCTGGAATTCGTAGTACTGCCGGACTCTTTTTAGTTGATGTAGGATGGGCGTTATGAGAAAGGAGGAACAGCCCAACACCAGGTCTTAAGGTCTGGAGTAGAAACAGTTGGAAAGGAAGGGTCGTGTTCGGTCGGTAGCCCATTGTTTAAGGTATTGAACCGCCTACCTCAATTACCATTAAGCAAATTGTATTATAATTATATTATTATTACTATTAGTATTGTTCGGTTCTTACAGAGAGGAATAAATACCACTACTAGCGCCAAACAGATTATTTACTTTATTTATACTATGAGAAAGTTACATTAGATTAATTGCATTATATAAAATTACATTGAATTTAATATTCCTGAAATCTTGAGATAATTACGAATTGAGACATTTCGTAGCCTTCTCAGCGCTAAGGTTCTTTCAGAATTTTATCTCGTTTCTGGAATTTTATGTATGTGTAGGTGTGTTATATTTGTATATTTCTGTACAATATTTCCACTAAATTTATATATTTAATTAGCTGTAGCGGAACCATTGTCTCGGAGGTTCGCTAGCGGTAAATGATGTACACAAAACACATGAATTGTTTAGTGATTACAGAACTCAGTATTGGGCTTCGTCCACAAATCTTTCTTCTTTCGCCTTCTTGTTTTTATTCTTCCTTCAAACTTCTCCTCAGTGTTCCGGGTAATGTTACTTTGACCAATCGCAGGGCTTCAGTGATTGGTGGGTACCATCTAATAACAAAATAAGATCACTGTTAATTCAATATCTTCCTGCGTCGGTGTGCATTGTCAGATTACTTTGAAAAGTGTCACTTTTTTGAAGAAGTAAATTGATAATTACGGTTTTTAAGGCAGCTTCATTTGTTTAATATATTAATAGATTATTTCCAAGCTTGCTCTGAAGTCTCTACAGCAATTGCAGCTTGAAGTTAAGCTTAGTTATGAGAAACGCAAGATGCATTGCTCCATAAGTCAAGGCTGTATATAACGATAAAACTATTTCGGCAAGAAAATTTCCAACATTTTAAGGCAACCGGAACCAATTATTAACAATATTAAAACCAAAGGGCACATTTTAAGGAAATCAGGAGAAAACATATACTGATATAAATAGGAAAATGTGTCAATATGATGGTAAAAATTAGTTTCTGTACGAGTAGGTATTTAACCAAGAAGAGCAAAAAGTTTGCTATTATTTGTAGTTTAGGTGCAATTAAAAAGTGATAAGCAATGCAAATTTAATCATTTCAAGTAGCATATTGGTACCTGACGTCCGATTACCATATTGTGATTACCTTTAAGTAGTTGCCTGCAATTACGGTCAATATTAATCGAAACCATTATTAATCGCTTAAAACAAATTTCAATGAGAAAATTACTAGTACTCTTTTATTCCAGTTATGAAAAACTTTCTTTCGACAGTTACACTTTCGTACACGTAGGTACCGTTGTGCAAAAGCCTCTGATCGTGAGTGTTCTTGTTATTTTTGAAGGACTTGTCTCATCCGTCCAACAGTCGTAGTTTTCTCACCCCTACTCAAGACAGATAAGCCCCGGGCCTTCTTCGTTCAATCTCGGAACAAATCTCCACTCGCAAATTCCGCAGAGGACAATAAGAAACCACCGAGGAGGGGAACAACGAAACGGGGGAAGAGAGCGTGAAGGCCAGGAGATGAATTTTCATCCCTTCTTTATTTTCCACTACAAGGCAGCGTTCCTGTTTCATGATATACAACAGAGAGTTTTTCTGTTTTCTCTTTTCCTTTCGTCGAAACAAATATGTATTTGTTTAAACCTCGTGACAGAAGAAAATCAATTTGGAAGCGTCTGTGTTTTTGTTTGATGTTTCCTCGCACGCGACCTTTTCAAAACTGGCTTTTACAAGAAGGAAGATCAAAGGGAGAGAGATTGAGGGGAGCTGAGAGGAGGAGGATAGGTGAAAAAGCCAAAGCTTTGAGCATTCAAGCTGCAAGCTACCTCGGATAGAATTTTCTGCAGATAAGGTTTGCCGTGGAAAACAAATTGGGTCTACTACTCGAATGTTTGCTATGCGTTCTTGCTATAAATGGAATTTATTTTTCGAATATTCATCATTTGCATTTATATATACCTCTTTCCCTTGCAGCTATTCAAAATTTATTTTGAAAGTAATAAAATGCACGTGTAATAGAAGTTCCATCAAATTTGTATTTGTTTAAGTGATAGCTATTTTAATGAGTCGTAAATGCAAGCAGGTAATATTACACAAAATGCAAAACAACAATGAAAATGAGTGAAATAAGCAAATCAGTACAGTGTCCTAATTAACAACGGGCTGTAAAAGTGGTTTCTTCAGATTGAAGTTTGAAGTAGAAACCTATCAGGGTCATTTTTACCTACCATTTTTACTACCGCTATTTCGAAGTAGACTAAAAAGAATCAGCCGTTATAATTTCATGTGTATACATTAACGCAAGTTGATTATTTCTCAGTTCCATTTTTTGTGTTATAAGATAAATAATTCAAATTATTTCTCAGAAGAAGAATTAAATACACGCTTTTACATTACTGTATTTTTTAAAGGAACCAGAATTTGCTACTTTTAATTTATTATTAAGTTGTGCGTATGGCCTTAGAGCTTGAAATTTCGGTGCTATCATTTGAATCGCCAAGCCAGGTGAAAGATAAAACAATCAAATTGATGTCACTGGCACCATCGTGCACCCTTTGTGCGTGAAGATTAATTACCTCTCTTCATTATCTTGAAGACCGCTCGCCCTAATTCGCGCCGTGCCGCTCTCCACAGCCTCACCGCGACATTACAATCTCTCTCCTCCCTCCCCGTTTCCGCTGCCTCCGTCGCACCCCACCCCGCAGCCGTCCCCGCTTTCGAACCGGTCCCCTACCCTTCCCCGCTTCCGCCTCCCACTCCACTCCTTCCCCCCCCCCCCACATTCTTCTAGCTGGCGCCCTGCCACCACCCGATTCCGCATCCATCCCCACCTCTGCCGTGACAGTTCCCGCTCCCTCCCACTCTCCGCTCGTTGCCCGTCGCCTCCTTTTGGCAGCCTCTCGCTGCCGCCCTGCCATCATCCGATTCCGCACCCAACCCTGCCTCCGTGCTCCTCCTCTTCCCCCCCCCCTTTGTCCCCGTCTCCGCCGCCTCCCGCCTGCGCCACAATGTCTGCCTGCACCTGGCACTTCTATCCGTCAGCCCTCCCCTGCCACTCCTGTCACATCCCTCCCCACCTCCAACCCGTACCCGCCCCTTCCGTCCCGCCCGCCACTCGCGCACCCCCCCCCGCACTTGGGCATCCACACCTTTTGTTTCGCCGCGCACCAATTCGCGCGCTTCCGGGCGACCTCCCGGCGCAATTTCCCGTGTTTCGGCTCATTTCTGGCGGCGACGGAGGCGGCGGCGGCGGCGGCGGCGGCGGCGGCGGCGGCGGTGGCGGAGCATGCGATGGGGTTCCGTGGGCGCCGCCCGGCTCGGTGGCCGCGCGCCAAATTGGGCGCGAGGGCTTCGGAAATTCGCGCCCGCCGCTCGCCCAGACGCCCGCGGTACAGTAGGCGAACGCTCCGCTCGCGTGGGGGAGGAATAATGGCGCCCCAATGTAACAAAGGGCTCAGTGTAAACTACATAAGATCAACCCAGGCAAGATTGATACCCTACACACACGCGTAAGACAGTGTACATTTCATGTATCATGTTGTTGTTATTATTATTATTATTATTATTATTATTATTATTATTATAACCTAGCGAAATGCCTTAGTGCTTAGCGCCTTGATTTCGCCATTGGGACGCCAACTCGATCCCCGGGCCGGCCATCCTGACCGGCGTTGTCGTGGTTTCTCTCAGTCACACGGGCGAATGCTGGGATTCTTCAAAAATGCCACGATCATCTCTCATCATCCTATTACCTCATCATTCATAAGTCAATCTTGTTTTACCAAGGGATACAGCCTCGGTGATGAGTTCGGGATGGGACACTTCCTCTGCAGCCCGCATTAAAAGACACGCTTTGGTGTTTTCTTAATATCTCGTATACGTGGTTCTAGGAGTGGAGTTCCAACGGAGGCGGTATTTCAACTCTATATTTGATAGCTCGTCGAATTCAGCTGCTGCTTAGAGGAGATTTCTAGCAGCTGCCTGCTCTGATCGGTTGTTTTCCATGGTTTCTTCTTTAAATGCCAGGCGAATGCCGGAGCAGTACCCAAAAAACTGGAGTAGCAGGCACTACACTCACGAGACTACTTACATACTTACTCGCTGGATACACACCTAATACTACTTACTTACTCACTGGGATTCATAGTCCGTACTACAGAGAAAATATTGTATTCGTGCAAAAAAAATCTGCAAAACGTTGAGAAAATTTTGACGGAAATATATGTTGGGGAGGTCCTGGATACCGAGAAAGCGTTTGTTTTGTAAACGTCTGTTTATCCGTGCATCCACTTGGGCAACACTAAACTTTACACTGGATTTTTACTAAACTGAAGATTTCCTAATCAATTTATTTGATGTTACAGCTCTTCGAATCTGAAATGGATCTTTCTAAGTTTTTAGGATACTTACAATAAAAACGCTGTAATGTTAATTTTTTCTCAAAAATTGATTAAATTTGTCTCTAATTTTTTTTTTGTTCAAATAGAATCATGTATGGAATAAATGGAAATAAAAACATCAGCCTTAATGTTCACTAAAATCTTGAAACTTTCTTCAGTTAAAAAATTGCACCCCTCCTACAATACATTATTGACTATAGTGATTCATGTTTTAAAATGAAATCTGTTCATCAAAATTAGTTTCTTAAGTAAAATTTTTTGAGTAATTTTAGAACATCGTTCAGTTTAAGTGATGGCCAAAGTTTGAGTAGGACAGCAGAAACAATATTTCAGTAGTGTGTAAGCATTACCAAAAATACGAGAATGTATGTGCCTTTGTTGCACCAATCTACGCTGAACAAAATTCCTGAAAACGCACTAGAGACTCTTCCTTCTAATATAGTCAAATTTTAAAATATGCTTAATTCCATTTGGATCATCACTATTATTACTGAGATATTTATTGTTATATTTATGATAATATTAATTATTAATAATATTATTGATATCATTATCATCGTTATTAACATTGTAATTGGATTCGATGTTACTTGTAAGTTGTTGTTGTTGTTGTTATTATTATTATTATTATTATTATTATTATTATTATTATTATTATTAAGGTCCCTTATTCAGTGAATTGAAGTAAAGTGAAAAGTAGTGTAGTGTAGTGAAATGGAGTGGAGTACGCTATAATTCAAAGGGAAAAAAGGACAAAATATTAATTTACAGATAACTAGAGAATAAGAGATCTCTTACTATAAAGTAAGAGATTTTCACGGAGACGTGACGAATTTAACTTTAAAAGGTGGTTTAAAAAATGATCAAAATATTAATGTCAAATGCAACCCGCAACACTCGGCAGAATTTTTGAATCTATACCATTAACTATCTATATCCTAACTACAGCCTAAACAAAGCGTTCTAGGGCCTTAAAATTAAAATTTTGGGACAAAAGGCGTCAAAGAAACGTTCATATCTTAATCTACAAGATGCAATCTTTTTGAACATTCTATTACATTTTTGCTTGTCGATATTACTCCACCTGCTCAGAGACGTGCACAATCTGCAACTGAATATGAAATTACACTAATTACTTGATATTCTACGCGATTGAATTACACGGGTGTATCTCTTTGCTCGGTAATAAAGTTAAATAAGAATAGTATGCATTGAAAGGATTTTTTGTATTGTTATCAATTACCAAGAAACAAGTGACGGTGGATAAGAGGGTCGTAAAGAAAAAGATGCGTAACAAGCTTAATATGGAAATGGAAAAAATATGGAATAGGATGGGTATATGTGAGAGGTATATTCTCGCATGGGTATGCTAGTCTATCTATATTTCTCTCTTTTTATTTTTTATCTATCTATCTATTTATATATACGCCCCATCTATTCCTCATATTAATGCAGCGATTGTGCCCTTTAGGACAGACTCCTCACCCACTGCGCCGGGCGCCGGCCGCGCGACCAGTCAGCAGGAGGGTGGGAAGGGCAACGCCTTCCGGAGGAGCCTGCCGCCCATCGCCGGTCATCCGTCAATTGTCAGGAGTGCTCTTTGTTTCCGTGATGAAGTGCCGCTCCCGGACTGGACGCCCAAATCGCTGGATTGTCGCGTCGCGTTTCTGCCTAATACGCGATCCAATTGTCCCACGGAGGGCAGTAGAGGTCCTCGGAGGGAATTTCCCGACCTTGGATTGTTTTCCGCGTTGGAATGACGTGCTTGTACTCGGTTTCCGCGAATCTATGAACGGTTGTGCACGTAACAGAAGTGTTCCATTAACGCATCAGTGAGCTGCGTTTGATCACGCTGGTGAACTATTCTGCCGTATAATGGGTGCAGCGAGATTTATCGATTGTTTGGGCGGGTTCTAAAACTGTTGTACCCGAAAACAGAATCGTTCCTCTACTCACAATATTCTTCCGCCAGCCAGCTGAGCCGATGATGCCTCGGTCTAAGTGGCATTCCAGAAAGTGCAGTTGGAGGTTTGGGATAGTTTCACGAATACCAACGAGCTCGAGCTGTTGACATCGATTAAACTTCAAATTCTGTTAGCAATATACTTTTATTCCAAGAATAATCTATACAAACATTATTTTTTTAATGTAGAAATTTTGAAGTGCACCATTCTTGATTTCTAAGAACAAAAGTTGTTTTCATACAAACTGTCTCCAGGCTAATGGGGCTCCAACATAATGGGCACAGCTCCAACACAAGTTTTCGTACATTGAGTGATTTATTAGAGATCCTGGGCGCGTGAAATGCTAAGGTCATTAGTACTGTAAGTGTAGTGCATCCTGTTATCGCAGGAGATGGCGGTGATCTTCCCCCGCTGAGTGGCGAGACCCGGCGCCGACCTACGACGTCTTGCGGGGATTTTCCCTAACCAGGTATCTCACACCCGAGTGAAACTACCACTGCCAGAACAAGATCTTAGCTTGCGACAGATCTTCCGACAAGTGTAGTGGTGTAGTGCATTGAGTGTAAGTTTGTGTATGTAAGGGGTGAGGATAGGACAAGGAAGAAGAAGGAAAGATTGCGCGCGATCCGTGCCCCGTTTGTTAGAGTACTGCTCCAGCATTAGCCTGATGTTGGTCGGAGAAACCACGGAAAACTACCTTTTAGTACAGCAGGCCGCTAGAATTTTCCTCCAAACAGCGACTGAACTCGACGCAGCATGCTGGGTCGCTAACAAGCTAGTGTCGAAAATACTGCCACTGTCGTGACGAGGCAGTATTTTGTTCATCCATCGTTTGGGTCATCTTATCTTCTGGACAGAAGATATATGTTATAACATGTAATTGTAACATAAAATGTAATTAATGTAATAAATACACTTGTATATGTAAAATTTTATATAAAAGTATTAGTTTTCATTTGTTCTTGTACATAATGTTTTTGTATTAGGATAAGTTTTTATTTATTAACGATGGACTTATTACAGTAGGGGGCAACACAATTTTGTGCTTGGGGTTCCCGCAACACTTAAATCCGGCCCTGCGGAATTTGTCAATGGTAACAGTCTGTTTATTTAAAGTCATTCAGGTTGAACGTGAAATACGAATTCACATACTAAAGTTGCCTCTTATACAATGAACCAGGACATAGTAAACTGACAAGACTGGTCCATTTGGACAACAATCCATTTTGACAACAAATATTAGAAGATTAGATTTTAGTGTACTCTCTACATCGGTTTTAATGAACGTAGTAAATACAAATTTCAGAGGAGAAAAATATGCCTCAGTACCCCGAATTTTCATAACACATGGGTTTGTAGATAGAGGAATTCAAGAGGCTTCTTTTATTCTTAACTTTTCTTTTTTATATATTTTTTATTGTATCATTTATAGTGAATGAAGGGAACTGAGTCGCCAGGGGGATTTCTTCAGCTAATTAATAGAAATTCTGACCAGCCTGACGATTTGAAGATCGCGTACCAACACTTTAAAACCAATGAAATCCGATGTACGTAGTACCGTGGCCGGCGTGAATCTAGTGAAAGGAACAGAAGGAAACAAGAGGGATGGCGAAGAAGATGCAGAAATAAACAATCTACTCGGAGAGCTAGATGGATTAAGATATCCAGACTGGAAAAAGTATGAATTAAGTGTGAATAAATCCAAAAAAATGTAATTTTATATTCGCGTTAATTTAATATTTTAATTTGCCCTTGAAATAAGTAAACCAAAAATAGTTGAAAATCTGTATTATATTTCGAAATTACGGGATATAGTGTACCTATGAGACCAGTGACCAGTGAATCAAAATGTTAGCCCCAAGAGATTCACTACTATCGGGTAGACTGTAAATGATCTAGAAAATAAATAAACGTACTCTCTACTTTATTTCTAAACGTCATGACGTATCTCAAGATTTCCTCATCTACTTTAAAAAATACAAAACATTGTTACGAAAAGTCATAAAGCAGGCTAAAATCATGAAAAACGATCAGGATATTTTGAACTCAAATAATAAAACAAAAGCAATGTGGAATATAATAAAAAATACTACCAAATCAACTAGAAAACCCATAGAGAATGTTGTTTTAAAATATAACGATATAAATGTGAACGATCCGGCAACAGTGGCTAATCTCTTTAACCAATACTTTTCGAGAATTGCTGCCGATCTCACTAAGGGCCTTCAGGCACAAAATTCAAAAACAGACAGTTCACCCAAAATTTTAGACACAATGTTCGTTTCGAAACTTCTTCCTATGAAATTCTCAAAATAATCGGTAAACTAAAAAATAAATATTCGTCCGGTTTAGATGAATTCCCGGATTCTTTGTTACAGACTTGTGCGTATGCCATTATACACCCGTTAACTCACATATTTAATGCATCTTTATGCACTGGAACGTTTCCAGATATTTTCAAAACAGCTAAAATTAAGCCGCTTTTCAAAAAAGGCAACAAAAATGAAATTCAAAATTATCGGCCCATTTCGCTTCTATCAGTTTTTTCAAAAATATTAGAGAGACTTTTTTACGTACGAATGGAATCCTTTCTCACTAAACACGACGCGCTTTCAGATTGCCAACATGGATTTAGAAAAAAAAATAATATTATAGCACTGAGCTGTTTTCATTAATACACGTTATACAGTAGTCAGTTTCTTATATATTAGGAAAATAGATGAAACTTCTATGACACATACGTCTAGAACTTTATCGACTGATTACTTCGTTTCCGAGCACAACTACTATGAGCATTTATCTCGTAAGCGTAGTACGTATTATATACCAAGAGGTAACGTTGACACTCCTTGCTAGATACAGCGCCAACCTAAAGGTCGGTTTGTAGGGTTTCCCCTTCCGGACAACACCGCCAGTGAGATTCCGCCCTGAACGGGATAAGCTGTAAGCTTACGTCTGATGTCCTGACAGGTGTGATGATGAAGTGTGTGTAACTGTAAGTGTATGTGTATGTCTGTATCGGGAGAGAAGGGGGCAAGGAAAAGGTCGCGCGTGATCCGTGGCCCATTTGGTCCAAGGTACTGCTCCGGCATTCGCCTGGTATTCGGATTAATGTATTAATTGTTCGTGATTCCGACCGCGTAAACTACTAAGTTCATTAGTCCCGTACATGTGGTGTATATTCAAGCTCTAAGCTCCCGGCCTGTCTCCCAGCATGTGTGGTAGTGTAGTCCACGTTAGTGTCGGTGTGTGTAGGTAAGGGGTGACGATAGGACAAGGACTAAGGAAAGATCATGCACGGTTCGTGGCCCGTTTGTTGGGGTAGTGCTCCGGCATTCGCCAGGTATTGATCGGAGAAACCACGGAAAACTATCGATCAGAGCAGTCGGCCGCTAGAATTCTCCTCCAGACAGCGACTGAATCCGACCTAGCTTCCCAGCTTGTGTCGATAATCCTGCCACCGTCGTGATTCGAACCTAGGACCTCCCTGTCATAGGCACTGCAATGCCATCAATTGATACCCTGAGCAACCTCTCTTGGCGTATTCGGAGAAACAACTGAACTTACTGATCAGAGCAGCCGGGAGCTAGAATTCTCCCCCTGATTGCAGTTAATTAGTGTCGAAAATCCGCAACGGTCCCGTCGCGTCGTGACTCGTGCTCTACAACCTCCCAATCAGAGGCGCTGCTGTGGCAACAGCTCTTGCCCTGAACAATCTCAGACTGGGAGAGATGGCTCAGAGCATGAAATGATCTCAGAGGACTGCAATGCCTCTGACCGGGAGGTCCAGGGGTTCGAATGACGACGGTGGCGTAATTTTCGACATTAGCCAGATAGCTACTTGATTGAGCTATCACTGCCTGGAGAACTCTAACGGCGGCTGTTCTGATCGGTAGTTTTTCGTAGTTTCTTCAATCAACACCAGGCGAATGCCGGAGCAGTACCCTAACAAAGGGCCACAAACCGCGCGCGAGCTTTCTTTTCCACTCCTTGTCATATCCTCACCCCTTACACACACTTACACGTGCATGCACTACACTACCACTCATCCTGTGAGACTAGTCAAAGTTTAAAGCTTGTCCCGGCTGGGGCGGTGCCCCACCGGGACCCGTACCCTTGACGGGAAGTACCTGGCTGGGGAAAATCAAGCTAGCCGATGGTAGGTTGGCGCCAGATATTACTATCTAGCGGGGGAAGATCACTGCCACCTCCAGAACAAAAAATACCCCACGCTTACGGGAATGATCTTAGCAGTTGACGCGCACGGAATCACTAGTAATCAATCATCTGAGCTTATAGCTTTTTACCGAATACTTCAAAACTTTAACGGTCGTCGTTAAGATTAACACCGTTGAACGTCGGGCTTGCTTTTTTTTTTTTTTTTTTTTTTTTTTTGTATTCCCTCTTCTTTCCACTATTTACAATCTCATTTCCTCGACTCGTTCCTTCTGCATTAAAACTATGTGCGACCATTTGCACTCTGTGGGGCTTCCGGGGTTGCAGAGAGCGTCCGCCGGGCGCTGTCGATTGCCGTCCACAGTGTTTTGTTTCCCCGATGCCCGACAGCGGAAGATCAGGGGTGGAGTGGGGAAAGGTGATTTCAGGAGGGGTCTTGGTAGGAGGGGGGAAAATAGCAGGCGGTGGGCAAAACTGGAGGGGTGGGACGGTCAGCGGCGCGGGTGTTGGTCGGGTGGGCGGGGTGGGGATGGTTAGTGGGGGGGGTCAGGGCAAAGAAGGCGGGCGGCGATAGGGGGGAGTGCCAAACTGAACCCACGACGAGAGAGTACTTACGCCACGAGCAGAAATTGTTTCTCTGGAATAAAGTTGTCGACGCGTTCAAAATCTGGCCTGCGTTAGAGTGATGTATTTCAGTTGCGCATTGTCGGTCATTTTGTTGTAGGATATGATTGCTAAGGATGGCAACAATATATATATATATATATATATATATATATATTATATATATATATATATATATATATACCCTTCCTGACCTCAAATTCGTGTCACCTGTTTCCGAATTTCTAATAAATAAATGGTCACCAGGAAATGATTACTAGAACGAGTTCCCAAATTATATTTAATTGTAACTCCGTTGACTCAGTCGGTGGGTTCTTTACCGAAATAATCGTGAATACTTACGATTACTTAATTCGCCTCTATACGAAGAAGCGTGGAATCTGAAATGCAAAATTTAAATATCCTACTGGATTGCACGTGACGGCAAATGATAATCAGCTTTCATCAATAGAAAATAACAAATTTATTTATACATTTTAGTAACTTCTTTTAAAATAAACAATGTATAACATTCTTTTTGGTCGTGACCTATAGCGCCATAGAACCTGTTATTCATTAGAATCTTGGGCGCTGTCCTGGTAAAGGATGTCTCTCCGTAGACTTCAGCATTGGACCTCGTCCAATCTTCTTTCTTGCTACCGACCAAATCCGTATCTTGTCGCTTCTTCTTATAAACCACTATGTACATTGTTTATCCATTGGCTTTCCATCCCCATTCACCTGCTTGAATTTCTACAAGTTCTAATACTCCTTATTGTTCATTCCCTAAGCAAAATCTTAAGTGCTGTTAAAATATTAGCATATAAGTTCACCAAGTTATAAATTACGTCCATGAAAATTATATAAGCCTCGGACCCAGGTTCCTATCATCGGAGATAGGTTCGATTATCATAGTCCGATTAATAAAATTTGTGAGTCCCACTTTTGGCATTCACTGTTCACTTCGTATAAAACAATTTCTGAGTTCTATCTTTTGAATACTAACAACGAAATCACTACCTCCGAACTCGCGTAAATTTCCTATGTTCAAATAAACTGCTATGTATCTAGCAACCTGCTCCGATCGCTATCGTGTCGAAAGCTCGAATGAATATTTTTGTATCTTTCTTGAACATGTCAACTTTCTTCATCTTTTACTCTCTTGTTTAAAACAAAATTATGTGATCTACTTCGCGGCGTCATCTACGTAATTATTTTTGACCAATAACTCACTTTTTCACATTCCCATGACACTTCCGGTATATTAGAATGGAATTTTGTCATTCGTGTAACTAAGCATCTTTTAAGTTTGTTTATCTTTCTCGTAGGCGAAGCCACGGATGCTACTTATCGTCCGCTTTTGAACTAATGGCATTGTTTATATGTTGTACTCCGGTACCATGGTAACCAGCGTCTTTTTGCTAATAAAGTGTTATTTTTAATGAAATTCGCTGAATTTATATTGGTGACAATCTGTATGTCATATATATATATATATATATATATATATATATATATATATATATATATAATATATATATATATTTGATTTATAAAATTTTGGTCCCGCCCAAATTAATTATTAATTTAATAGAGGTAGTTACGTATTTATAATATAATTTAATAATTATTTCTGAAGAACCGGAGGGCCGTTCTGTCGCGTTCCACCAGAAATCGAGCACTGTTTATATTATAGTGAAAAAAGTTAATTTTCGATGCAAGAACTAGATCGTCACCAATAAAACCGCTTTAAAAATGGGTTTATGGGGGAGGCTGAATTTATGTAAACGTTCAAGGCCTATCGTTCAATAATCAATGTAGTAACAGATATATTTTCCTGCTTGGTTTATTTGTTATATAAACCTAATGTGCCATTTTATCTCTTATTTGCCATAAGCTAACAAAAACGTTCAATTTGGAAAGATTTATATCCGAATTTTGGTAACCAAACAACCTCGATACATTCAAAATATTGTTCGGACTTCATCGGAAGAAACATGATTCAGAAAAAAATACAATTTTAAGGACAATTGCTACGGCAAAATACGAACAGTTTGTAGTAAGAATATAAAACTAAATGAACGACAAAGCAATAATTTCTAATTATTTGAATTTTCAATTGACAAATAAAACTATTAATAGGCAATTAATGAAATTAATTAATGTCTCTACAGAAGTTAAACAAAGTTAAACAATTTCTTTCCAAGTAATTACACAACTCTAAATTGTTAAAGGTGAATGATATTACTGATACGAACATATGATTTTTTCTGACATACCTTAGTGAATGCAAGCAATATTTTTTTACAAAACCACTCACTCACTAAACGTTTTAAACATGAAATGTCTCTTGTTTCAATATCATTAATATTCTCTATCAGTTAATTCCTATGTACCTCATTTTTTACGGATTGTAATTCCTAATATGTCTCAGGAGAACTTTCCCACATATATACGAAATTTCAGAACCAGACATAAATGCATTTCATATGGAATATCGGTTTCCACAACTTGTTTTGTTAATGAATTTATCAATCTAATAGTTTTTTTTGCTTTTGAATCGGCGTGAAAACAATACCTCTAGCTATAAGCAAGGGTGTTAATGAGACATTTTTCATTACCTACTGAATTGTTCATCTTTTTCTAATTCTTTCCTGTTTTCACTGTTAATTTTAATTTCTAACTTAACGCGTACAAACTGAGTTTTGATAATGAATTGAATTTATAAACTTTAACATAGTATTTATTTAGGTTTAAAATACTCGTATTTATTGACTGAGTCCATTTGTGTGACACGCAGGAAAATAGAGAACATTTTAATCTCCTTCCAAATCATTTACATCACAGACTCTCATACGTGACTCGAGGTCGACTTTCGCGCATTACAGCCATTCCGCGTCCTTGAATCCTTGCCTAAGGAGTAGCAGCCGAGTGAATGGAACCCAAAACACCTCTTGTGCTCCCCAGGGCGAGGGAGTGGCGCCCCACCCACAGCGGAGCGGCCCGCAGGTGCGCAGACGATAGCCCGCCCCACCTAAGCCACTGGGCCGGCAACAGCATCTAAGCGGCTTACGCTTCTGTAAATATAACGGACGGGGAGGCCATCTTCCTCCACGGGCTGTCGAGCGGTCGACACAGCACGCACTTCCCGTCCCCCCGACCAGCCGTCCTCCTCTTCGCCCTTCGCCCCCCCCCTCCCTGCCTCCCCGCCACACCCCTCGCCGCTCACTAGCTCTCAACTCCACCCTTGAACCCCACCATCATCACCGATCCTCTCGCTCTGGTTCCATCGCCCTTCCCCGCCCCCCTCGACCCTCCGGAAAGGGAGCAGTCCTTTAAGACCGGAACGTTGGGCTCTTACCGCTGGCCTCTTTCCCTCTTCCTCCTCCTCCTCCTCCTCTTCTTCTTCTTCCTTTGCCACACGCTGGGAGGTGAGGTGCGAGGAGTCAGCGGGCTAGCTCCCCAAAGAGAGCTGCCCACACGCGCACCGCAGCCCGGCCGCGGGTCCATTCACGCTGCGTGGCAAATGAGGTGTTAAAGTACTCTCCCCGCGTGGCCCCTGCCGACGCCTTCGCCGCCGCATTGGCCTCGTTATGCGAGTGCCACGCACAATGGGGAGGGCGCGGCACGGCGCCTGTCGCGAGCGGCTACCTGCCCGCGAGGGGGCCCCCGCTCCCCTCCCCGGCGGGTGCTTCTCAATGGAAGACGCCCCGCGCTCCGCTAACGAGCGCAAACAGTCCCTCGTAACCGCAGGCAGGGCTTCCGGCCGACAGGGAAGCACAGAAGGTGGACGTGCGTGCTAATGTAGGCACTGTGAGAGTGAATTTGAACATTAAGGGGAAGCTGAGACGCTTTTGGACAGACTTAATACTCTGATAGACAGCTAAATCGACGTTCTGCGAGCAATTTTGGAGGGACTCAGTGAATGACAAGACATCACAGCCAACAAAGAAATAACGAATGTTCAATAGTATATTTAAATTTTGCCCATAATGTAGAACACCTTTTTTAAATGAAAAATATTAACAAAACCATTTTTATACGTTTCAGAATAATAATTCGCAATATTCGAGTAGATCTGAACAACTTTTTGGATAGAGTTAATACTCTGATTGGTTAATCAACCTCCTTTTAGGAGATTCTGCCTTCATTCTATACCTTTTGTGAGGTGCTATTAATATTATTGTTATTATCCACCATTTTACAACGAGGTTTCACATCTTCC
Source organism: Teleogryllus oceanicus (assembly GCA_964035755.1). NCBI lineage: Eukaryota > Metazoa > Arthropoda > Insecta > Orthoptera > Gryllidae > Teleogryllus > Teleogryllus oceanicus. The sequence goes on from CAXIVR010000008.1 coordinate 49,705,828, forward strand.
TTTCCTTGACATTTGATACCGTACTTGTGGGGACTGCTTACCAGCTGTGAGGCGAGGAATTTTTGCGTAGTTTATCGCAAAATGTGACGAATACTCAGCCGTATCGTTTTGAATAATCTGGGATGTGGGGTACTCGATCGAGGGGTTTCGAGGCGTGATAATCTTTGAAACAGTCATACTACGCTCATTTTCTTTTTTCTTTTTTCACATTCTTTTCCATAAATTTTCTGAACACGTTAATCCTATAATGAAATTGATGTTGTTAGAGAACTATTTAGTTTGTTGTTCCTGAGACTACGGACGTAAAATGGTCTACGTCGGACGTACTACGTTAAAAGTAAAATTTATAGAATTGTCTTCAATATATGAAATATTTGGAATTTTCTTGAGCTTTAACTGATATTGTAAGGTTTCTTCAATTTCAAAATTCAACAGAAATACAATCATTTTTACTGGCCTTTTTTGTCGGCCTTATCTTTTATATTCAAAGGGTCAATTTCGTATATTGAAAGGGTCAATTCAACTTTGACCTTTCCACAGTGCCACTTGCAAATTTCATAACTTGACACCATTCAGTACCTGGAATAAACTTTCTTTATCCTGGTAACTTTAGGACTTGTGGAATTTAAAAACGATGGCCTTTTTGTCGGTCAAAAACTTATCTTCGAAATTATGTGAACCGAACGATGTTTGATTTTTTTGTTTCAGTCAAACTACGATATCTTCTTAATATTTTTCCACAATGCGTGGCAATTAACAGAACCACAAAAAACAATAAAACTCAGAAAAAGCGCTCCAGAATGAGGCACACTAAAAAACACCGCACCGTTTCACTTACAAGCTCACACTGAGAGCTCCCGACATGTACGGTAGTGTAGTGAACGTAAATGTGTAAGGTTTGAGGATAGGAGAAAAAGGAGAAAGAAAAGATAATTCGCGGTCCGAGCTCCCGCATTCGCCTGGCGTTGATCGGAGAAACCACAGAAAACTACCGTTCAGAACAGTCTACGCTAGAGTTCTCCAAACACCTGCTGAATTCGACTTATTAAGCTTATTCGACTTATTTGACCTATTAAGCCAGAGTCGAAAATCCGCCAGCATCGAGACTCGAACCGCAGAACCTCCCGATCAGAAACGCTGCAGCTAGCAACCCTTGTCCTGAACAATCTCAACCGGTACATTTTTGCAGGGAATCCTCAGTATTGGTATCAGAAAACAGTTCGAATTTGAATTCCAATTAAAATTTATTTTCTCTTTTTAAACGAAGATTTAAAAAGTGCGGAATGTTTGCCCGTGTCCAACTAGTAAAACATAATCCTTCAGGAGAGAAAGGTCATTATCCTCGTGGCCGAGAAAATCTTCCAAACGAGTTGATCCCCTTGGCGCGCCTCCCACGTAGACCCTCGTCAGGCGCCCTTGGGCAGGCAGAAGGCGTCTGGCGCGAAGCCTTTAGACATGTGGAAGCGATAAAATTAAAGGCAGTAATCGCCAGCCCGGGGTTAGTGCAACTTATCCTCTTCAGCTGACGAGACAAGTGTTCAGATTGGACGCAGAGATATCTCCAGCCAGCAGAGAACAAGACGCGCTAGACAGGCAGTTGTTCGGCGCCTCTCGCCACGCCTCGCCGCCCACGCCGAGCTCGCCGCCCTCGCCGTCCTCACCGCCCACACCGCCCTCGCCGCCTAGTAGCGCACCGCATATTCCTGCTCACCTCGTGTGGTCTGGCAAGGGTCGGTCTCCGGGAGGTTCAATACCCTTCAAATTTTTAGACTTAAAACCTATCACTTTATATAGCTTCAAAAAAAACAAACGAAAATATTAGTTATAAATCCTTAAATAAGCAGTACAAAATGTAGACAGTACATAAATCGGCAGTACAAAATTAGCTGAAAATACATGCCATGCGCGAAATATGTTGTCTCGTATTATCGTATGTAAAACAGTTATTTCTTCATTATAAAGTGAAACATTACGAAGCGTGCGTAAAACATCGCAAACATGTGCCAAACATCTTTTACTCACGGCGTGTTAAAAATAGTATAAGCAACACGCACTCATCATTCGATTTGTGCGTAAATAACTTGTTTACACAGTTGTTGGGTGTAATATTTCTCCAAATAAATTTTATTTTACTTTAAGCTATTTTTTGCACTTTTCTTGGCTTATTAAAAAATTCACAGGTGTATTTAAATATATTTTTTGAAACGTTGTTTTTTTAACATCTATGTTTTTGTTCGATAGTTTTATGTGGTACATATTTCATTTTTTAGTGAAAAAGTAGAATCATAATAAAACTGATAATAATTGTGAGATATCCATGATTTGGAATTCTCACGCATCAAATCATGGGTGAAAAATAATTTAAATACTGGTTTCGTCGATATATGGTTTTTTGTCTTATTTTTTTAATTACCATCAGAATAAAACTTTTCTAATTCCAATTTTTTTTTTTAATTAAATTAAAAATTTATATTTTTTATTTTAAATCTCAATTAAAAATTAATAAGCGCGATCATCTTCAAATTACCTCCTCCCTCCGTGAATATTAATGGTAACTAAAAGTTATGTGTAAGGTTTTAAAAACGTCGATGTTCAAAAACATCGATTGTTTGGAGAGATGATTTATCATCATCGATATTGCATTTTTGATTGACCTTTATTACAATACTGATTGACCTTTACAATACTTCTTAGATGAATCTTATTACAAGAAATATAGATTTATGATGTTTTTCTTCTGTGTTCTTCTTTTTCCTTACTTTGGAATATCGAACATTATTTATTTAATAAGTAATTATGACAACCATAAATTACATAACCTGATACTTTCTGGCTCGGCCGAAGATATAACCAATTTAAGATATAACCAAACCTACGGTTCCTTCCTAAAGTACGAAAACCTTTCAAATTCTGGTATTTATCCCAGATGGTCTCAATATCGCATCAAAGCCCCAGAAAAGAGTCCGTATGATTGGGATAAAAAACCTGAAGAGGAAAAACCCTTCCGTTAAAAGGCCGAGTACATACTAATCTACCAATCTCTTTAGGAACTATTTATTTTCTTGCATGGACGTCACGTATTCTACCACTGCATTTCGGTCTGCTCAGGTCCTGAAGTGAAACAGCGCGATATTTTATTTATTTTTATGTCATAAACAGTTAAAAACTGTGTGGAACGTGCTACAGAGAGAAGTGAATTCTCTGCACGTTTTCATAATTCTCTGATCCCTATCCTAAGTCATATACTGCTTGAATTTTGAATGCAGAAAGAAATTAACGTTTTTGCAAGGATTGTTAACAAAATATTCGCTTTGATATACTTTCATGGGTAAATTAGCAATAAACTAGTGCTCTTATTCCTCATCATGTCCTTCGTGAAAGAATAATACTTCCAACTGCGACAACATGGAGTATGTTAATTGGAATAACTACATTTTCCACTGACTTCTACAAGACGTGCATAGATAATGAAGATGTATGTCCAGAAGCAAAGCAAGGGGCCATCTCAGCATTTGCTCAAAGGGATCAGGGAAAGTGAACGAATAGCCGCGAGAAGGAATACATCGGGAAAGAAGACCGCCCACACCATCGCCTCTGCGCTTAATTCTCGGACGCCATCAGATATGTGGAAGCCATATTCATCACTTTGGTAGTCAATTTTTTTTTTTATTTTCTTCTTCATTTCTACTTTCAGGTTATTACTGTTATTTCATTTAATATTTTTCCTGGCATAATGCCAGAAAGTTCAATAAAAATACCCCAATCGATTATTATTGGTATACACTTGAATATTGTGTGCATAGAATAAAATCAATACAATATTATTTTTAGAGTATCGGAAAATATTTTCTAATTTTTAGAGTAAGTATAATTCAAATACAATATTCTCTCTAAAGCAATTCAAAACCAAGATTATAAATTTAACGAGAACTTTATTCTTCCCCATTTCAAACCTCTCAGACTAAGGAAAGTAACGAGCGTAAATTCACGGTTTTAAACACGTCTATTGTCAGAAAAAACAAAACAAATGCTTGACTTTGTGAATCTACTTCCTCGAGGCATGACTTTTGTTTGAAGAATAATCGTAAAGGTGTTAGCTGGAACACAATACCGTAGTCGTTTACTGTAATGCTTTATGTCAGCCGTGCTTTCTTATTCCAATGAGATGTGCAATGAATAATAACATACATTCACTACAATGTATAACGTACAATGAAATATTCTTCTATTAATTTTCCTGTTCTTTATTAAAAATACAAACCTTATTTTCTGCTAGGGCATTTTTTCCTGGGAACTTCACTCGCCCCTTTGAAATTTGAAATTCCCTTGCATTGTATGCATTGCAAATGTTGAAAGCATTCAAAATAATTAAATTAATTGTGACTGTGTAAGGTTTATCCGGAAATCATATTACATACGTACGTCTGATCTTCCTGCACGTACATTTTAGGTACTTTGACATTCAGAATTTTTAGGATTATTATTAGAATATTCAAGATTATTTGTATAGCGTGGAACATATTAGATTTGTAGGTACTTTGCTTAGCCTGTGAATGTCAAGACAAATACAAACTTTTAGTACATAAAAATATTAGTCAAATCAGTCAGACGATAGGTGGTAACAAAAAAGACCAAAAAAACAACTACACCAACATGAACAAAAAAAAAACATCCTTTCCGCTTCTCGCAGTCGGGTAAAAACGGCAGGCTGAACAATTGGAGCGCGACCGCCTTCAGTGGAAATAGACAGCAGCGTATCTGCCACTACAGTAGCCCTTGAGGTATGGTTCAGACAGCTCACCTTCCACCGCTGACATCTGTATTCAATCCAGTCGACACACGAGATTCTAGGTGGGTTATCCCGCGGTTCTCCAATTTACCCTGCATTTAATTCTACCATTGCTTTGTCATCATTGAGTTCATCTCTAACGTAATATTCACCAACTAATCAGAATTATTAATCCTTTCCATACATGGCTGTAAGGCTTAGGCATTCGTACCATTAATTAGAATGTAGCCCCCCCCCCCAGTTAAGCACTGAACTCTCTCGCTCAGTAGAAACATGACTTTAGAAGAAAATTAGACCTTCGTCTTCCTTCATGCAACCTGACAACCATTTCCCATCCCCACTTTCTATTTTCTATTAATAGTTTTCGCATCGAGAAATAGCATGTCATGTGGGTACTTGCAATACAAGCGGAGTTTTTCGAGACCATAGAAACCAATGTGTCGTTTGGGAATGGGAAATCCAGAGACGGGATGAGAAAAGGGCGCAAAGGCTCCGTTAGCGATAAATCTCCAGCAACGACGTGCAATTGATCTGAAGAAATCCTCGACGTTACATACAAAGGAAATTTAGAAAGAATTCAAAAGAAAGATTTCAAGTTTATTAATGAAATAACACATTAAAGCGATCATGAGAATCGCTCGATACAAGAAGGAAAGCGAGTTCTCGCACTTTATATAAATCGCATGTTGGCGAACTGGCTTGGCAGAAAATTCAAAACAGACTAGAGAAACCTATTTCAGTATAGGGGAGCACAATCACAAAATTCAGAGAAAAAAGCAGAGAACAGATGTAGGGAATTTTTCATTCGTCAATAGATCTGTAGGAGAGTAGTTTGCCGCCAACAATTTTCAAAACTCTTCCTCGCATTATTTGACATTTCCGGGTTTGTAGTCCGTGGAATAACGAAGACGTCCATACGTTTCGGCTGCAACTGTGTTTATAATAAAACGGTATATTTTCATTATACAGAAAATATTTTATATTTGTAAATAATTAAGGATTAAATAATCTTTCTTTCAGGTCGAAACTGAATGCATAAATTGCTTCTTAATTGAGATTAATTGAATTAATCAATACCTTTTGAATGCAACCCAAATATTATATTTAACTATAATCCCTATTCTGCTCATTGCAAGACTCCTTGATTTCATCATCTTCAGTGGCGTTGCTGGCCGGGGCGAAGTGTTCTCCTAGCAGCACCGCAGTCAACGCGGTGCAATGCTATGAATTGGGGTGTGTATAGTGCTGTCTTTTGTAATATTAAGTTTTATTATTATTATTATTATTATATTGATATTAATTTATTTTGTAAATTCCTGTCATCGAGTTGTACTCGATTGCAGTTAAACATATATCGTATTGAATTCTGATCCAGGTAGTGGTTACCATCGATCCAGCTACCAACTGATGTCAAAAATTCAGACCGTCGTAAACAGAAAACAGTGCATCGCAATGCACGAAGCGTCTCTCTCGGACTCGCAGCTACATAGTCATTGATCTCTCTGTCAAGAAAGTCAAAGAACATAATGATATAACACATGTATAATAGTAAAGTTTTAATATCCGGAAACTTTGGTGTATTAGTAACAGTTGGAAGACCTTTGGGGCCATACACATTGCAGTAAAACCAAGCTTGAGGTGTTTCTGAAGTTACATTTCATTGTAAGACATTTGGTAAAACCAACGGTTTTACCTCTTCAGGTACGTCAATGGTCAACAAGAACAATTTTTAAATGATCACGAAAAGAACCACAAATTGGTCTGGTTTTAATGAACAAATTAAGTCAACAGTAACTTTTCAAATTGATATTTGCAATTTTTAATGATATTTTCAAATTGTTTTTGTGCTTTTTATGTCACTAGCAGATTTGGGGTCTCACTGGTCGAGTTAAGCCTTCTCCCTACTTTATTTTAATGTAGAATATTAGAAATATGTTGAATCATTGAATCATTGAAATATGTTGAATCATATCATTTTGTCGTTGTACAAGAACAAACCAAAATACTAACAAACTCTCATAGTGTACACTCCCGAAGTTCGAGTTTTAGGTTCCTTTACAAGACAATTTCTTTACAACACAAATTATGCCCAAGGATTCCTCCATAAACTTAACAATTCCAGCACGTTGATAGTATTGAGTTCAAATTAATAAATAACGATATTTAAATAAAAAGATAGGAAAACCCTTTGAACCATTTCAAAATCAAAAGCTAACCCGCACCCAAAATATTTTGCTATAAAAACATAAATTCAAATATTTTGTTAATAAACCCAGAACATTAGAACGTTGGAGAATGGTTTGATGGTTTGCTAGAAACTCACTGACGCCTCGGATCTGTTGCCGCACCACTCCCAGTATTTTCTATTCTCATTCCGTCAAACCTCCATTCCGAAGCTTCGACGAGGAGGCACCGATAGCATCATCCAAACACCCACCACCGACTGAGAGCGAGTGGCCATCCCAGGCGAGCTCAGGGGCGTGCATCCATCCACGATGATCGCGTAACCCACACCCATTCAGCGAATTAAACCCATTGAGTGCGATGGGTATCGGGTGGGCGGGCAGGAGTGCAGCCGTCATCGGCTGGGAAGGCCCACTTACTGAAGGTCCCGGGAGGCTGGGCGTGGGAGGACCCCGGTCGAAGGGGCTCCTCGGAACCTCCCCCGCAGGGCCGATGGCTGCCACGCCATGCTGCATTCCGCTTGGTTGGTGGTTGATTAGTGATTCCGGGCACGTCAACTGTTCAAGTCATTAGCGCTTTAATCGTATTGCAAGTTTTATCGCAGGAGGTGGTAGTGATCATCCCCCGCTGCATACGGCTCCCATCTACCGTTCTAGCATCGGGGCTCCGCTCCAGCCAGGAAAAGCTCTAAGCTCCCGCCAGGTCTCCCGGTATGTATGGTATTTACATGTGTGTATCAGTAACGGGTAGGGTGAATCCGAAAATGAGAAGGAAAGATCGCGCGCGATCCATGGCCCGTTTGTTAGGGTACTGCTCCGACATTCCCCTGGCGTTGAACGTACAAATCGCCGAATATCACATAACGGAATCACGATCAAATCACGGAAAACTCCGATCAGGCACCACCGCTAGACAGTGACAGAAGTCGACTTAGCTATCTAGCTAATGTCGAAAATCCTGTCACCGTCGGAACTCGCACCTAGGACTACGAACCTAGAAACTAGTTCAGAGGCACTTCGGTGACATCAGTTGTTGCCCTGAGCCACCTCTCTCGGTCTACATCCCGCTAAAGGTACCATACTTGTTCGACATACGTGACAGCGAGACGCCATCGGATGAGTTAGCTCAGGGCAAATGCAGTTGCTACTGCAGTTTCTGTGACCAGGTGGTCCTAGGTTTTGAGTCCCGAATTAGCAAATTTTGAATACTAGCTACATAGCTTGGGCGAATTCAGACACTGTCTGGAAGATAATTGTACTTGACGGCTGTTCTGATCAGTAGTTTTCCATGGTTTCTGCGGTCAATACCAGGAGAATGCTCGAGCAGAACCTTAACGAATGGGCCACACGTAACGAGCCTCCCTTCTTGTGCCCTTGTCAACAGCCACATGTCAGACTAGTCGGGAACGTACAGTTTGCCAAGTCTGAGTGCAGTCTCGCTCGAGGAGATACCTGTAGGAGGAAGTCCCGAAACGGAGAAATAGTTCGGCGTCGGATGTCACGTTCTAATGGAAGAGGAAAATCGCCGTCTTCCGGGATATAACATACACTAAAATAATGAGATTAATGACCATAGTAGCTGACGCACTCGAAAGAAACAAATAATCCATCAATCAAGTCGACACGCCCCATGATGTTCAGTTTTAGTAGATGTTCAGTCCCGCCCAGGTCCACCGCCTCTTCAATTCAAACGGGCCGATGGACGCCCACGATTCGTTCCAACTATAGAGGTATGGGAAGGGTGGGAGTATGGCGAGGTGCATTGCCACCTACTAAGCGCGAAGGGCTGCTTCCGATGATATCTGTTCCGCTTTCTCCGGGTTGATGATCCAGCATGCTCTATCTGCTCTGTACGGTATTAAAGGAAGCAGAACCTGTCTTTTCCTGCCCTTCTTTCAAGAAAAGAAAAAAGCAACAGTTTTGTTGAGACGTGGGACAGCAGCCTGAGTATATTGTAAAAGAAATGCAGTCTTCTAGAAAGAAGTGAGGAGCATTGGCAGCCTTCGCGGCCCAAATTACTTAGAAGTGCAAGTAGTGAAAGTGAATTTTGTCCTAAGGTGATACCAGGAGGCTAGGGGCACACGCAGTATCCACACCCGCGATGTAATGTACAATGGCGGTTACGTGGGAATGGAGAAGCCAAAAAAGGTGGTTTTAGTGAGTAGGAATGTCCTCCTATGTGCATTTGTGTGTCGTTTGAAAACTTCAACCTACCCTTCTAAAAATCTTCCTCACGATTCTCTCTTAAATGGACCCTCATACGTTGGGAATTTTCATCCCCACGGCAATCTGACCGCTCTTACCTTGACTCCCCAGCCCTACGATTTCGCTTTTCTCTTCGCAAAAGCTCGTCTTAGGGCACAGGTTGCTAGAGCATTGTAGTGTTTGATTTCTTGCAGATATCATAGTATATGCACTGATGGAATATACCTGATGTTTATTTATTTATTTTTTTATTTATTTTACGTCAAAAACAGTTACAACCGTGTGATGTTCTACAGGGAGAAGTGTATTCTTTGCACATTTTTAAATTCGGAGATCCCTACCGTAAACAGTATACAAGTTGAATTTCGAATAGAGAAAGAAATGAGCGTTTTTGACAAGAACTGTTAACAAAATATTTACTACAATGTAAATCAAACTGGCACACATGCCCAGAAACCGGGCGGGAGCATAGAGCTTGTTCCGGCTGGGGCGGTGACCCGTTGGTGGGAGATATTTGGTTGAGGGAAATCCCGCTGGCCGGAGGTAAGTCGGCGCCAGATCTCGCCATCTAGCGAGGGACGATCACCGCCACCTCCGCATAAAAATGCACTACACTTACGGAACTAATGCCCTCAGTAGTTGACGTGTCCGGAATCAATAACAACCAATCAATCGGCATGTGTGGTAGTGCAGTTCATGTAAGTGTAAATGTGTGTAAGTAAGGGGTGACGATAGGACAAGGAAGAAGAAAGGAAGATCGCGCGCGGTCAGTGGCCCGTTTGTTAGGGACCTCTAATTTGGAAAATCTGATTTGTGATATTTTATCCCAGTTTGATCATCTAATTTGAAGGGCTGGAGGCATTATCTCCAGAGAACATAAATCTAGCGCTGAGTATCCTCGAGGTAAACATCATGAAAACTTCTGAGTGGTCAAATCTCATTCTGAATTCGGCAAAAACTGCTTTCATCATTGTTGACCCTACTGACCGTCTTGGTGTCACCGGAGGTATATCAATTGATATTGATGATCTGTCGATGCCGCATGTAATTTTACTTTGCAGATACTACCTATGGCCCGGGACTGAAAACTCTTCAGATGACCCGCATTCCTGGTGTGCAAAATACGTGTTTGGGATTCTGTTATGACCTCAGAAAGTATGACCACATATCTCTTACTATGCATAATTTAGGTTGCTGGCAATGAGGCATAGAATGTGGATTATTATTATTATTATTATTATTATTATTATTATTAGCAGCCTACAACATCCCGTAAAGGGCAAAGGCCTCCTGCTTTAGCAGGGTTACAGTAGGTTGACATTCAATTTCACTAAAGTTCACTCAATTTCACTAAAATCGATTAATAGCACTGTGGATCATCATCTTCTTTTTGCTGCGTTTTTGCGCTCATATCCCAGTTGCCTCCATGTTGTTCTCTCTTGGGCCAGTCTCGTCCAGGTGGGACCAGCTGATTTACATAGCTCGTCTGTCCATCTTCTCCTCTGTCTCCCTTGGTTTCTCCACCCATACCGAGGGTCCCAGGTTGTTGTAGTGTATGCCCATCGTTGCTGATCTTGCCTTTTAATATGCCCTCCCCAAAGCCATTTGCTTATTTTGGCTTGCCGTACATCATCTTAATTTTAGCTTTTTTCTAATTTCTGTAGATGGTATTTTGTCTAGGAGCGAAATATTTAACATTTTTCGTTCCATTTTCCTCTGGCATCGTTGTATCCATTTTATTTGTATTACTGTTAAGGACCGTGTTTGTGATCCATAAAGCAATATCGGCAAGATGCACGAGTCCATTACTACCTTTTTAATTTTGAGGTTTATCTTTTTATTTAACAAAATGAAAGAGAGGCTCCAGAATTTTCTCCATGCTAATTTAGTTCTTATTTCCTTATCTCCTCTATTTGTAAATAATATTAGCTGGCCCAGTTAAACATATTCCTGCACATATTCTATGTTGCTGTCGTTCACCATTATTGATTTGAGTTCACTGTTACTCATTACTTTAGTTTTCGATAAGTTCATTTGTAAACCGACCTCAGTACATTTTGCGTTTACATCGCATAGCATTTCATTTAGAATTTTAGGCGCCGTAGCAAATAGAGCAATGTCGTCTGCAAAACGGAGGTTTGTCAGCCGCCGTCCGTTGACATTTAAACCTGCTTGTTTGGGCCAGCTGGATACATATCTTTAAACTTGTTATTAAAGTTCTTAAAATTAACAACCCACCTTATCTTCGTAATCAAGTAACTTTCTGGAGAGACTGGTACGCTAGGAGGTCATTCTGCACCTTATCATCTTCTAAGTAATCATTTCCGCATATTCCAAATCACTATTTACTTCATCCTTTTCTCATTTGGCCCCGCAATTGTTTAACCAGTTACCTGAGGGATGTTTGGAGACGAAAGACAACCAGACATTTTCTATCCTTCATAATTTTGTTACTACTAATTTATGATTTTTAAATAGCCCTGGAAAATAATCACGAACTACTAGTTGCTGTAGTGTTAATTAGATGCCTTTGATAAATATTTCTGTACGCTATAGTTTACTCCAATATTTCGTTGAATACTGTATATTATTTTCCAAAATTCTTGTCAATACAGATCGTTAAATATTACGTAAAACCTTTAGTTCTATATTTTAATAGAACTTTTTATAATTTTTTTCTTTTATTTATATTATTCCATATGTTCAGTGTTTGCTTTTATTCATTATCATTTCGTGTAATCTGCACGCTTCCGTAAGTAGTAAAGTAATGTAAGTAGTCCGATTAAAAAAACAAGATTTCCTGTATCACACTTTTTTGTGCAAATGCAAATTTTGTTATATTTGTTCAAATGAAGTTTATATATACTGCTTCGGCATTCGCCTGGTATTGATAGGAGAAACCAAGGAAAACTACCGATCAGAGCAGCCAGCTGGCAGCGACTGAATTCGATCTAGGAGACAAGGTAGTGTCGAAAGTCCTGCTGCCGTCGGGAGTCGAACATAGTATCTCTCGGTCACAGGCACTGCAGTGACCCCAGTTGATGCCTTGAGCCGCCTCTGCCGGTGTGGCATGGAATGGAATCACGTGTCCAGAGAGTCGGAGAGTGAGGAGGAGCGGGGACAGCGAAACGGCGGAGCGGGGGGGGTGGGGGAACCTGGAAGACCGGGCAGGGAGGCGGCGCAGAAGAGAGCGAGGAATCGGAGGAGGTGGTGGATGGTGATGGCCGGGGCGGGCGGGCGGGGGGGGGGGGGCGGTTGCAGTTTCTGCCGGTGCTGGCGGTGGGGGAAAGAGGGACGAGGGTGGAGGGGTGTCGGGGGCGGGCTGCGGCTAAGGTTAGCGCCCCTTGGGCGGGCAGCACAGGGCGGGGTCCGAATGAGCGAACGCCGCCCGCCGGACGTGCCCCGGCGCCGCTTATCCCTCCTGCCCACGCCCACGCCCACGCCCCGACCCCCCTCCGCTACCTCAATAAGACTTCCTTCCTCCGCGCTCCCTGTCCATACGTCTCTCATTCCCACGGTTCCTTCACGTTTCCTCGGCGATTGGCGCGGATCTCTCTCTCTCTCTCTCTCTCTCTCTCTATATATATATATATATATATATATATATATAGCTAGCCTCACAAATCATTACAATATATATATATATATATATATAAACACATAAATTAATGATTGATCGATTGATTTGGTATAATTTAATATTATTATTATTATTATTATTATTATTATTATTATTATTATTATTATTATTATTATTGTTCGCTAATTGGCCATCTTCGGACTAGGCGAACGTGCAACCCACCGGGGCTCAGTCACGTTTACGGGGGGTAGGTCACGTGACTTTTATGAGGGGGAGCAGCATTTTCATGCTGAATCGGTGTTTACACTCAAGGTTGTTGTCCCTGAGGGAGGAGGTGAAATGATAATGATGATTAACGATGCAATGGACACTCACAAACAGACAGAGACACATACGAACACAACGACCCTCGAGGCGGGACCCGAACCTGCAATTCTCCGGTCCCAGACCTCCACGGCAATACTGCCTTACCGAGCTCGGCTATATATATATATATATATATATATATATATATATATACACATATATATATACATATATACACATATATATAATATATATACATATATACACATATATATATATATATATATATATATATATATATATAATATTAGACGTTTGAACCCTTTCTTTGGGACTGACAGCTAGCAAGAACTTGGAGGACTGTCGTCAAACACACAGACTCTCGCATAGCTGGAAGCATTTCCTTTTCGGTAAGATTTATTCAACTGAAATCTTAAGCATCATTGACGATAAATCAAGCCGTCTTGTTTGATTGGCGTCCAAGGACCTGAGCGCGGCTACCTACTCTCGGAACACAATTGTTTCCTTGGTACGTACAGAGAGATGTTAGTATCCCATCGACAGCGCATGGCTTCGTGAGGGTGATATACATACTCAAGTGACCCAGCACTTGCCGTCGCCATAGACAGGTAGATACGACACCCAACTGTCAAATTGATAATTCCTTGATTCCGAGCACGTCATCTGCTATGACTATTAGTGTCCTTTTAGTGTAGTGAATGTTTTATCTCGAAAGGAGACGATGGAGTGTGAGATCCTACGCTAACTTACACATCAGCTTACGGGGTATTTCATTTTCCAGGTATCTCTCCCGGCGGAACACCGCCCCAGCCGGGACAAGCTTCAAGTTCCCTTCATGTGTTGTAATGTAGTGCATGTGAATGCAATCAAGGTGAGAGGATAAGGCATGGAAGAGAAAAGAGAGAATACGCGGTCCATGGTCTGTTTCTCAGGGCACTGCATCGGCATTTGCCGGCCATCAAAGACACCACGGGAGAGTTAGGAGCACAGCAACCGGTCACTACAATTTCTCTCCAGAGAGCAAAATGCGACCCAGCTCTCCGCCACTGTCGGGACTCATACAACCGGACGGTCCTAGTCACTGGATAGACAACGGTAATGCTGGCAGTGAGCTACCTCAGCCGCTCCCCTCTGTGAGTCGCAAAGATCCATCTGTGCAGCCACCTCCCCGTGGAAGCTTCGGGTCCATGAGGCGCCTTGGCCACGCGCCCGTCGCGTCGCGTCGCAGGGGGGCGAGGGGAGGGGGGTGGCGGGCACGATGGGAACGCGCGCGATAACATCGGAGTCTGCCTTATCTGCCATCCGCCCCAGCGCTCGGAGCCCTTCGCCTCCCGCACCCTCTGCGCCGCCTGCGCTATCTCGCCCCGCGCGGCCGCGTAACCACCCCCGCACCACCGGCCGCCTCCAACCACAGGGTTGTGGTGTGGCAGTGGCTCCAATAGAGGGCTGCCAACAATGTTCATGTAAAAGGGAGAGCATCATATCATCACAATTCTTTTTATAAATATTTAATTTAGAGTAACATCAGCTCTATTTTTTTCTTCTCTCCATTTGCGATTCAAATGAAAATATTCCTTCACAAAATGTACATGAAGATTATCTGAGCGTCCCTTTTTTTTTTTTTTAGAGGCTAGACACTATCATGCATGCATGTGTCAACGTTCAGAAGAAGGATATTCATGTTTTCTATTCTAAATTAAAGAATAAACAATTCAACGTAACAGATGTTAGTCATGTGATAAAATAAATGACAACAAATACTTAAAATTTACTAAATGGAGGACATTTAAAATACAAAGGAGGACGAGATGACGATTGACGTCAATACAGGACTGTCCTCCCAAATGGAGGACGGTTGGCAACCCTAGTCCAATATGCGGCAGGGACAGTGGTATAGCTTCAGTTGGTGTCACCCCGTGCAAAACTAATAGCATCTACCCCACTCTACTACATAAAAATCAGTGTTTGTTTGTTCGTATTTTATGTGTTGCCGTACCGTTCTTCTGATTGCGATAAAACTTTGTCGTCTTATTTCTTGCACTTTCGCGAAGAATATATGCATAGTACAAGAGGAATGCGTGGTTGTCTCTCGCACATATACGCGCGTTGATGATTTTCTGCGTTTATGCAGACTCAAGCGCCCCTGAACAAAAACTACGCAACTCGTTGCACCCTCAAGAATAAAGCGTGTCTTCGCTGCATATTCTTCCATGCGATTGTGAAATATCGGCCGCAATTATTACTTGAACGTATTCTAGGAGAAGTAAATCAAATTTATCTATGACAGTGTCCTAGCGAACGCATGCCCAAACTTGAGGGAGAACGATTTAACAATAGGATGCTTGACAAACATGTCCAAAGTAGGACACAGATCTATCCCATACTCGCGAGACATAATCACGAGTCCATTACCATGTCGAAATTAAGCAATAGAGAAGCTTTGCCGTGTCGTCTAGTAAGTTAAATATAAAAATTTCTATTATTGAATAGTTTATACATTATTTAATAAAAATAAAAGTATATGTGCACATGACATTTATAATATATATTAAAAATTGAGTAATCAAGAATAACTAAATATAATGTTTAAATAAATAATTATACTATTCAATTAAACAATTTTCTAATTGGTGTCACCCCTAAAAGGTATCACCGGTGCGGTCCGCCTCCCCTCTGCTCCACCCCTCCACCACTGGGTGGTGTTGTCCCATGGCATGTATCCGACTCCGAAGACATTTTACATCTTTAATATGCCAAGGAAAGGTGTTGGTT
This sequence comes from Teleogryllus oceanicus, assembly GCA_964035755.1. NCBI lineage: Eukaryota > Metazoa > Arthropoda > Insecta > Orthoptera > Gryllidae > Teleogryllus > Teleogryllus oceanicus. The sequence continues at coordinate 49,721,684 of CAXIVR010000008.1, forward strand.
GTGTGCGATTTATCGGTCTCAATTGAAACATCCCCGTCAAAGTGTTGCCGCTGGGTAGGGAATTGCTTCTCGTCAATACACAAAACAGATTTAAGACGAACAATGCAGGATTTTGTAGAATTTGCTGTTAAGAAATGCAGTAGCCGTACATGCAGCTCACAACAGACGTTACTACGGTGGGTATGTTGAAAACGTTAGCCCCTTAAAACGCGAATTGCGGACCACGTGAACTCGGGTTATGATTCTTAGAGTGTTATACACAACAAGACCTTTTTTAGACATTCTCTCACGTTTTATAAATTGTTTCAGGGCTTCAGGGCCTCCGGGTACAATACCTCGAAATCTAAATAAAATTAAATTGACTACTTGATATTCTAGACCAGTTGTATTCTCTAACGAATCCCTTGAGCAGGCTTTTTATTGAATTCTAGACAATAATCGTAATTTCTATGTTACGTTTTGTGTGAATAAAGGTTTGGGAATTTTCGCACGTTCAGTTCCAGGGGTCAATGAGGTAAAGCGTAGCTCGGAGGCCTAGTCTTTTGAAGTTGAGTTCTGGTACGAATTTCCATATTTAAAAGAAGGAATTGCATGTTGCGGAAATTTATTTCAACTTACTCTTCTGGGACCAACGACTGATAACAGCAACAATTAGAATTAATTTTTTTATTAAAAATTATTTAATGACTGCATTTCTTTCAATTTGTATATTTTAATTTACAAACAATTTGAAAACAAAACATTTAATGATACTTTTCTAAAATTTTCTAAAAAACAGTACAAAATAGTTACACTTGACAACAAGCTCACGTTAGCATCTCGCGAGATGGTATTTATTTTGCCCAATTGCTTGGAATTCAAAAAAGTTTTCAACTGGGCTCTGCTTGATACGAAACATCAAAATATATTAGAGATTCCTGGATTCGATTTCAGACATGCCCCCTGCATTTTTCAACAATTGATTCGTGTTTGCAACGCAATTATTTCCTTATGGGTTTCCGAAACTATAGGGAGCAGTAATTTCTGTTTAGAATGCAATTTATACGCATTCTGAATGGTTTTGCTATTTTAATATGTCCAGAATATTCGTTCTTTGATTTGTAGATTATTGCCTTGAAAATCTTACAGAGTAATTTAAGTCACTCACTATAAAAGTTTTCTACCAAATAAAACTTTAAAATACTCTACTCACAATATTTTTTCTTTTGTATTTTAGTACATCCACATTCCAGAATGCTTTTTCTACTCTTCAAAAAAATCTAATTCATATTACTCACTATGTTTTTTCTGTCTTTGTTCTATTCTAAAGCCTTAAAATTTCTTTCTGCTGATAGGTTTACATAAAGAGATTGTTGAGAAAACTCCCTTTTCAGTGTGATCTACTAATCCACCTACTGTACCCTTTCTGTCTTGTCTTCTACAAAAGTCCGTTTTTCGAGGTATGCACGCAGGTGTTTACAAGTGTTTCGATTGTCCAGAACACTCCCTCCCCCACCTTCCACCCGCTCCCTTTCGTTGGAACCGGACGGCCACGCACTATTAACAGCGTCAAGCCTGGGAATCCCCAGCCTCTAATACCCAGGTCCACCGCCCCCCCTCCCTGCCTGCCCTTGGCCACCAACACCCGCCTCTCCACCGCCCTCGCTTGCACCGGCCTGACTCCGTCCCCAGCTACATCCTCGCCTTTGCCCCTCCCGCTCATCCCGCCCTCCTTGTCACGTACCCGGAGAGGTCGCTCAGGACATCAACTGATATCACTGCAGTACCTCTGAACGGGACGTCCTGGGTTAGAGTCCCGGCAGCAGAATTTTCGACACAAACTAGGTCGAGTTCTATTGCTGCCTGAGGAGAATTCTAGCGATCGGCTGCTCTGATCGATAATTTTGGGTAGTTTCCCCGATCAATACCTGGCGAATGCCGGAGCAGTTCAACAAACAGGCCACGGAACGCGCTCCATCTTTCCTACCCATTCCTTGTCCTATCCTACCCCTTACTTACACTTACATGCACAGCAGTACCACAGCAGCCGCGACGCCGGTCGAGAGCTTAGAGCTTGTCACGGCGGTTCTCGCTGGTGGGAGATATCTGGTTGGGAAAAAACACAAGCCGACGGTAGGCCGGTACTGAAACCCACCATCTACAGGGAGATCACCGCCACTTCCAGAGCAAATAACACACACCACACTTACGGGACTAATAAGCTTGGTGACGCACTCGAAACCACTATCAATCAAAGATTCTTGTCACGTCTCTCCCCATCGTGTCCCACTCTGCCGTGTCGTTGCCACCCTGCCTCATCCCACCCCGCTCCTCGCCTCCCCTCGCCCCCACCTGCGCCACGTCCCCAACCGCGCTATGCCACCCCCCCAGCTCAGTGCCCCACCCGGCGGCAGCGTCACCGCCCCGCCTCAGCGCACACCCTGCCACTCGTCAACGCCCCTCGCCGACGGCTCATCTGCATCTCCTTCAATACGCTTGTCGCACCGGCCGGAGGGCGTTGCCGATAGCATCGAGAGGAAGTATCTCCTCCGAACAATGCTTTCATCGTGAGAAAAATATTTGCTGTGAGCTGGGTATACTACACGGTGAAAAGCTGCCGTATGAATACTCACGTTCCTTCAATAGCGTTTTCGTGCAGTTAAGCATCAATGTTTACCTCAAGTAGGGTGACCCTTTCTCGTGTGTGAAGGTTTCGAGACCTCTTTTGCGAAAAATACAATATTCGTTCCGAAATGTGGATAACACGAACCCGTCAAAGAGTTTTGGAAGAAAAGTTTTGATGTTAATCATTTTCTTGCTGTTTCGGTAAAGATAAGAAACTTGTCAAGAACTAGTGAGAGAATTGAAAAAGGATGACAAATAAATATTTACAGACGTTTCAAAATTGCCTGAATGTGTGTCTTCTTGAAAAGAACTGGTGATATATCTAAAGCTCTCCAATGTCACTTCTACGTCTCAAGCATCACCTGAAACTATCTTTTCTACGGGTGGGGATATTTTGAAGCGTGCTAATTCATACCATACCAATCAATGGACTTTTACATCATACCATACATTTTAATTTAATAATAATGTAGTTTGGGAATTTATTATATTAAATATGCAATACAGTGATATAACCTACGAAGTAATCTCTAATTCAAATAAATAGTACATTTAAATGTTGTTTATGTTTTCTGCATATTACTTTTTATACTGACATTCTGGTAAGTTAATTTTCGTTTCCTTGAATTAGTATTTCTGTAACACGAATTATTCAATTAAAACAAGCATTTTAGGAATCATATTTTTGACGTTTCATCATTTTTGTTCTATTTTATTTGAGAGAAAGTACTATTGTTTTGAGACGTTCGTATTTTGAACTTAAAATGTTATTTGAAATTATAATGCTTTTTAATAAATGTTAAATTAGTACAGCGTGGTCAACATTCATATCTTAAAACTGGGAGTTCGAAGAAAAAAATTAAGAAAAGGATATTTGGGTACACAAAATTATATATGAAACTCAAAATAAAAATTTTAAATGACAAATCAACATAATTGTTTATTTTCCTCACGGATTTTCATGTAAATTCATCTTTTTTACTGATAGAACAAGATACCTTCACCCAATAATATTTTAGAGTTTGCCACACATTCTGAATAGTTTAAAATTTTTTTCAATTTCTTCCTTTTTTTTAAACGGTTATTTCAAATACGAGTTTGTAATTACGTTCCTGAAATCGTCTCTTTGTAGGGAAAAAATGCATCGCTTCTATGACCTCCAGACCTTTGTCGTGAATTGTCACGTTTACTCTCTGCTTCTGTGAAACTGCGTATTCAGAATGAAGGGAGAACGAGTATTTGCTAAGCAGAAGTAATTATAACTACACGCTTTCTTTTATTTCACAGAGCCCAGGCGTAACTCCTGACAAACATTTCTTATAGACCAGTGTCCTACCGCGCCTCTTGCATTCCACCGAGAAATAAACGAAACATATTTGTATACCTTTGTGTCAGGGACGAAAATAAAATACAATCTTCCATTGAATTCCAGGAAGGAAAGATATCAAAAGGTGGTATCAAGAAAAAACATTATAATAATGTATTTCAAAATTACCAGATAGGTAAAATCCTGATAAAACAAGAAAACGAAATGGAGGTTCATTTTTTAGTTTTTGCTTTTTTTAAATAGTTTCATCGAGAATTATTTGTTCTCACAAATTTGTCTCCGGATTCCTCTGTTCCTAATGACAACCGGTTAGATTAAGTCACTACTGCACCACTACCTTTAATTATATGTTTATGTTAAAACAGGACCCAACATGATTTCACATAAATCTTGTAAATACTGTATTATAATCTCCTAGGATTGATCCCAGCCATAGGTAGAATCGACTCTGTCTATAACAAACTTCTGCGGATTTGCTTCACTGCACTAGAGCTTCATTCTGTCATTTGTGTTCTAGCCCCACGCAATGGCCCGCAAGGCCTCCCCGCCCACGAATTCGGGGATGGCTTAAATCGGCTCATAATTCCCCACAGTTTCAATACCCAGTCGGTATTGGAGATGACAGAATGATGTTGTTTGATGATGATGATGATGATGATAGTTGATGGTGGGGAGGAAATGGGAAGCAAAGATACTGCGCGTTCCAGGCTCGTTGTACCGAGAGTGCTGCTCCTGCATTCACCTGGCAGGGATCGTGGAATCTACTGATCAGAGCAGTCGGGCTGCGGATTCGATCCGAGCAAGTGCCAGAAACTCACCGGTGATAAACATATCACATACTCGTAAATTTCTGACCACTTCGCGGAATTCAACTCACAACCTAACAATTGATAATTGATTGTTAGTGATTCCGGGCGCTAATGACCTTAGCTAATAGCTAAGGCAATTACTTCCGTAAGTGTAGTGCATTTCACCCTAAGAAGTTGGCGATGATCTTCCCCCTGGATATCAAGATCCGGCGCCGACCTACTGTCGGCTATGGGGTTTTTCTCAAACCAGGTATCTCCCACCAGCGGGGCACCGCCCCAGCCGAGACAAGCTCGTAACTCCTGACCGGTCTCCCGGCATGTGTGGTTGTGTAATGCATGTTAGTGTAAGTGCGTGTAAGTTAGGGTTGAGAATAGGACAAGGAAGGCGAAGGAAGAATCGCGCGCGGGCCACGGCCCCATTGTTAGGGTTCTACCCCGGCATTCGCCTGGAGTTGATTGGAGAAACCGCTGAAAACTACCGATCAGAACAGCCGCTCTAGAATTCTTCTCCAGATAGCGAGTGAATTCGACCTAGCTGGCAAGCTATTCTGTCACCGTCGGGTCTCAAGCCTAGAACGTCCCGGTCAGAGGCACAGCAATGATATCAGTTGATGCCCTGAGCCACCTCTCCCGGTGCGACCTAACAGTCACTAATACACTCAAGCCGTGAGGTTGTTAACTTTACGCTCGCCACTACGGGTAATGATACATATATTGGTTCTCTACATCCGATAATTCGAAAATACACTTTACAAGTATATATAATTGCGAAGGTATAGTAGAATATGCAATCGGCGACTTCAAAATTTCATTTCTTCGAGCTTAATTCACACTTATTCTGATTCTTGATTTATCCACTCTAAACATATTAGTGCGGATTTAGCACTCTTCAATGCTTTTTGTACTATTGATGGACTTCCTTCAGTTTTGTCTCTTTGTTTTGTCTCTTCTTCTCTTTGTCTGGAAGTCTCTTTCACCGCTTTAGCGATGTCCTGTCTATTTCAGTTTTTACCACCATTATTCAACTTGCAGTCCTCGTCCTCTTGAAGTGGTACAGATCTGCCATGGTGATCTGAAGAAATACCCTTAATGGTTGCTTTTCCTTCACCAGTAAATGTTAGAAAAAAATCTCATAAGGACCTCTATCAGCAAACCCTTAGTGTCACTTGATTTCGCGATACTAAAGCAATTTTTGTTAACCAAAAGTTGTAGGTACTACGATTACTGTAATCGAAGTTAAAACCTATATAACCATAATATTCTAATACTCATTTGGAATGAATGTGGAGAGGAACCAGTGACTTCAGTTCACTCCGAGTTCATTACATTTAAATACGACCGTAAATGTAAGTAGATATTACTGCAGATTACTCACATGACGTAAACACACTTGTTTACATAATCAAATATACTACATTGTTACACCAATTCGTACAAATGGAAAGAAAATGTTTATTGACGTAGTTTATGATTCACATAAACGAATCATATATGATGGATAAGAACTGTAAATTATGGTAACTTAAACGTTCGTTATCTTTTAATAGAACATTGTTGGCGTTATTGTGTCTTCTAATGTAAAGGCAAAACTTATTTTAAATGTTAATATCATTATAAAGATAATAACGAATGTCTGATGCTTACCAAACGTTTATAATTGTACTGCAGACGTATGAAAGGGTACGAAAATGATTTTCTCGCAATGTTGAACCTTAAATAACATCTAAAAGGTTTATTTCAATTTTCTGTGAATAATATAGGTAAATTTCTTTATTATTAAGTTAATTTATCCATTGAATCGAAAGCGACATCAATTCAATTCCATTTCGTGGAAAGTTCGTTCTCGTTAGTTAAAGCGCGACTGATAGACGATCACTTACGGGACGTTGTCGACGGAAGGCAGGTTTAGAAAGGCAGAAGAGTCATTATCCCCCCCCACCATTCGGGGATGGTTCGTGGAACTGGAAGCTCAGCCCCCGTCCGATGGTCTCGCGCGGAGTAAAAGCTTCAATTTGGGATGCAATTTATTATATTTTGATATAGTCCTCCACTGCGCCGCTTTAGCGTTCGTGATGGGATCACGCTCTGGACGTATACTGTAATGGAACTTAATGAATCATAATGTAGACGATAATTAGATACATGAGCGCAGCAGGAACGCGAGATAACATCAATAATGAAATGCTGTCGTAACAAAATTATTGTCAGTGAGGAACGTGTCACATCCGAACGAGAGATGCAGACAAAATGAAGCCAATTAAGGAATATAATGCTTCGTTGCTGGTTCCAATTTATAAAATCCCAGGTGGCACGGACACAAAATGGCGTATTTAGATGACGCAGCGGGTAAAAAGATTTCTTAACGCAGGCTAAACTTCATTACATGCGTTTATATGCCATTTCATAAGCCAGTTATGATTGGGCTATTGGCCGGTAATTGATTTAACTCTGATCTATATATTGATCTATGTATTGTAAAGGCGGATAAACTGCAGGGAAAAAAAGTTACGGCAAACTTTTTACACTGTAATGCAGCAGCAAAATGTTAGAATCAATAAAAATTTAATGAATTGTGCTCTTATGGGAAATTAATCCTTATCGTGTGTTGCCTTGAGGTATTTCTTTAGATAGTGAGTGCAAAGCGGTTCTTTTAAGTTGCTGAATTTATTATTTCGTGTTTCCGGACGATGCCGCTGTTCTTAATATGTCTCACATAAGAGTAACGTATGTTTATCACGATAGGTAGCGGTGTTCTGCTGCCGCTGAATGATTACATCGGGAGCCGACCTGGTCGACAAGCCTCAACTGAGACAAATTCCAAGTTTCCGACTTGTGTAATAGTGTAGCGTATGAAAGAAGATATCATAGTATGTAAGTGATGTGGATAGGACAAGGAAGGGGAAAGAATGATCACGCGCGTTCTATGGACTTTTTCTTAGGGTACTGCTCTGGCATTCTCCCGATATTGATCGGAGAAACTACGGAAAACTACCGATCACAGCAGCTGGCTGCTAGAATTCCTTGGACAGCGGCTGAACTCGACCAAGCTACGTAGTTACTGTCGAAAAGCCTGCCAACGTCAGGCTTTATGATCTCCCAGGCAGAGGCACTGCAGTCACTCAATTGACTCCCTGTACCATCTCTGTCGGTTTTACTTCCAGCAACTACGTGAAGTTTAATATATTTTTGTTTGAATTCAACTCTTTTGCGCTATTAGACGGTTTGCTTGAGACAAAATGTGTTCGTATCCTATCGATGGATCGATGCCAAATTTGAAGCTGACAATTGAGAAGAATTATGTATGGATCTTTATGAAGATACAAGGTCGTCAAGCCAAATTTTAGTTTCGAAATATTGGAGATCGAGGGACTTTCTCAACAATTTGACGATTCATCTCTTTTCGAAATGAAGAATGCATCTGGTTGCTAGAATTTATCTCCAGACACGGCTGAATTCGATTTAACAATCTAGCTAGGAAACCTTTGGATTTGATTCTGAGACCTGGTCAGAGGCATTGTAGTGACATCAGCTGATGTCCTGAGCCACCTAAACCGATTCTCGGAACATATCCATTACACATGAAGAGACTAGTGATCTAAAAAGTTGACACGCGCGAATAAATAAACTCTCACTCGCAAATGATAAATAATTCTAAGAAGTATTATAAAACAGACCAAAAAGAAAACGAAAAGCAAAAATAAATGGAAATGAATGCTTGTTGAAACGTATACATTTTTAAACCATCACCTTAAATATCTGAAACAAATAATTCTTATAATAAAATATTTTTAGTATTATTATTTCAGTACACGGAACCAAGATTATTCACTGACACGAAACAATATTCAACAATGTATTTAACTCGCGGTAACTGAAGATGCACACTGTAACCGCTCACACGCCCTCTTCCAGAGTTGTCTCTAAAATCCAATCACTCGCTGTTAAATTCCAAAACATGCATGCAGACGCACGGCCCGAAATTAATTGGAGCCTCGCGTTATTGCAGGCGGCTGAAAGCGGTCGAGCGCAGCGTCGGTGCGTCGCGGCGGTCGCCCTCGGCTGCGCGACCAGGAGCAATCACAATTGCGCACTAGGGAGGGCGATCTGATGCAGAAGCGGCTTCAAGAGGAGGGGGCCCACCCGCTTGACAATTATAGGGCGTCTCGGAATTAATGTTACAAACTTGCCGGGCCTGTAAGGAAATAGAAAATTATCACAATTTCCCAATGTGCATGCACTCCGTATGCCCCACCTGCATGAAAAATGCAGAGCGTCTCAGAATAAATGTCACAAACTTGTAGGGCGTTTAGGAAAATTGAAGATGATCACAATTTGCCAATGTTCGTGCAATGGTGTTTGACATGTAGACGAAATATCTTGTATTGTAGCAGAACGTGTATTTGGCAAACACCTGGGTAGGATGAGTTGCTTACCAATGACGTGGGGACATGAGCACTGAGACCCTAGTAGGGAAGTGATATTCAGACAGTGGCGGCTCGTGGTCATGCCATTAGGGTGGGCAACGTTTTTCTTCTTTCTCCCTCCCTCTCTCTCTCTCTCTCTCTCTGAAACTGAAGAATTTACTGAAATACGGCAGTTACGTTCTCCTCTTCTAGTTGGCAGCACTATCCCACTGGTTGATGAGGCAATGATCTTGTCGAGAATTCTTTAGTGTGATACTCGAGCGTTCCACAATTGCTATCCGACATGGCATGTGCCCATAGCATGATGTATTTTCGCGCCTCAAGAAACCGCCCATCTACACCGAGATTAAAACAATACGCCGAAGCTAATTAAGCAAACATGCTGATCACAGGAATATTGCGGCTGGTATGGAGAGCGTTATGGAGATGTTTGGCAGTCGCATACCAATAAGGGGGAGGTGTCTATAATGAACCCCATCGTATTTTTTCCATCTATCGTTGATTAAGTACGGAGTTACTATTTTAAAATGAATTGTTCACCGGTCAGTCATAAGGCTTTCCATGTGATGGGTTCAGACAACACAACACATACAATAGAGTGATCAGATTTTTTATATTAAAAAGGACACTTCTGAAATTGAAGAAAAAACAGGAAATGCGTTTACAAAGAAAATGTGCTTCAAATGTGACTGCACTGCTTTACTGTGACAAATACAATTTACTTTTTATTCATAAAAAGACAAGAAAAGAGAAAAAAAGATATTTTAATAGCCAACTTATGAACAACCTGCAGAACATGAACTTGTGGCTTCTGAATCAGGAACAACCCTGTGAACTTTCTACTTATCAGAAGATTTGATATCTAGAAAGAGTTTTGAACTGCATAATAGCAGGTTGTAGAATTCCTTACAACAGCAAAAGGTTTTTTTTATCAATCCAAAGGAAGTTCACGATTGAAAATAATATTTCCACCATAGCGTTTGTGCCAGAGCAACACTCACAACCACTTCATATGTTTTTACATGGATAGCCTCTATTTTTAAGTGCGTGGAAGACAACACACAATTTTCTAACAATCTGCACTTTGCGAAAAGAAGAGTGCGTTTAGAGAGGGTGAGGTCAGTGAGGTTACAGCCAAGTACGAAAAAACGGAACATTTCGCGTCCCGTTAGCGTTCCCGTTTTTGTCGGGACAACGGGACACGTAATGAAAAAAAGGACAATCCCTTTAAAAACGGAACGTCTGGTCGCCTTAACGTGCCACATTTGTTACACCTATTTGAGGTGAACCCAATTGCACTCCTGTACTTTTTTTAAGTTTTGAACTTTTGCATTTTTCGAAAATTCAGAGTTTTCAACGAACATGAGACCTGCATCATTCTCTCAAACGTCCTTTATACAACAAGAAAATCTAATAAAAAACGATGAATTCATTTGTTTCAATTTGGAAAATGTCCCAAGCACTTTATGTAAAGTACCCCCCAAAATGAATGTATCGGTTTGAAATTCAAGGTGACGCGACATCAGCCAGATCGATTCGCGAATGTCAATTTTGGAGAAAATCAGCTGAATATTTTAGCCGCTAGCGTTGTTCACAGACGGACAGACAGACCAACAGACAGACGTCTTGTCGTCATTCAATTTTTCGGTGTCAACGACCCTCAAAACATGAATTCTGTCTACACCGTGTTAGATGATTTTTTTCTAAATTTATCATGGATTTATCCACTTTTTCGTTATCAGGACCCTGTAATAAGTTTTCTGACGAAAATTCGCCATTTTTTTTGCGCAGCATTTTACATAATCTCCTCTCTTCTCCGTAGTGAGAAAGTAAAAAAGTGTCGTTTGTGACCCTGCGAATGGCCGGCAAGTACAGAAAATGATCAAAATGTGTGTGCCCCTGCCATATGTCAAATACTAAAAAATTTAAACACAAACATGTAGAAAGTGATTGAAATATATTACGAAATACTTGGTTTGCAAACATACAATATTTTCATTCAGTTATATTGCCATTAACGCGGGAACGTTGACCCTCTGTATTCTCAGGGTACCCGCATTGGGTTGGTTTGCGACTGTAAAAGCACGTGGGTAGCATTCAAACCAGACGCTCCCAGACCGAACGATTTGAAAGTCACTCCAGGGCTACAGATTTCCAGAAATGCCTGCCTTGATGAAATAGATCCTGATTTTCTAGTTACGTAGTTACTATATCAAACAAGAACCCACATCATCTTTTAATCAAAACTATAAGTCTTGAAACATCAAAAGAGAAATGTCACATCGTTTCTTCATACCGCCTGAAGTGATTCAGGGCATCAACTGATGTCACAGCAGTGCCTCTGACCGGGAAGATCTAGGATTCGTGATCCGACGGTGTCAGGGATTTCGACACTAGCTGGATAGCTAGGTCAAATTCAGCCGCTGTCTGGAGCAGAATTCTAGCTGCCGGCTGCTCTGATCGGTAGTTTCCGTGATTTCTCCTGTCAATACCAGGCGAATGCTCGAACAGTACCTTCGAATAGACCTCGGACCGCAAGTGATCTTACCTTCCTCTTCCTTGTCCTGCCATCACACCTTACTTACACACACTTTCAAGCACTACGCATGTGGGAAGACCAGGCTCATGCTAGCACACGTGTCGGAGGACTAGTCAGGGGTGGACCGCTTGTTCCGGCTGTGGCGGTACCGCTCTGGGGGAGGTACCTGAAGGATGAAATCCGCCGCAAGCCAATATGTATGTCAGCACCGGATCTAACCATCTGGCGGGGGAAAACTCCGCCACCTTCCATGATACTAGTGCTATACTTACGGGACTAAAGGCCAAAGCCGTTGACGCGCTCTGATATTTTTCAATATAACATCAGCGAAACAAAACAGAGTTCGCAGCTACTTACTATTGTACTAGCTTAGCAGGACGCCTCCGGTATCTATGATTTATGTTGAACGTTGTTATTTGCGCTATGCAAGTTAATAATAACACGCTACTTCAAACATAATATACTAGTAACAATTTGACACGTCAGTCCTCGGGCAGGAAAAGTTGCATAAATTGGACCTTTAAATCTATTTTTTAATTAGTAACTACAAAGTGAGGTTTAGTTATCGACATTCTGATGAATCAAGTCGTAACTATTTAAGTTATGCCGGAAAGATAGTACGCAATTCACTGTGTTTCATCATTGATCGCGTTTTAAACTCCGTTGATTCGTGATTTCTTTGAAATAAATTTTTATAGGTCTTGGAAAACGGTCAGTTTTTTTCCAGAAGACAGAGACACATCGAAAGACATCTCATTTGGTCCGAATGGGGAATTGGAAGGGGCATAACCGTGAGTAACATGCGCATGAACACACATATACACGCAGAAGGTGTCCGAGGGCTCCCATAAAAAATACCGCACATTCTCCATTGAAATTCATTAAGAATAGCAGATTTAATGATACGCTAACTGTCTTCGAGAAATTGGTATTAAATGTCACTTCTCGGGCGCGCAATTCAAAACGGTTGTCTCGTCACCTGATACTGCGGCGGGGCGTCTAGGACAATGGTTATCGTGGTAACCTCGTTTATCCGTGTTGTTGATGAAACTGTCAAGAAATTGTATGGAAAATATTGCTTGCCACACACCAGATTCTTCAAAGTATCAATCTATTAAATATCTTGAAACATTTTTAAGAAAAATATTTTCTTAAAAACGATAACCACTGTATTCAAGGGGGTACACTGAATGCTGAAACTAAAAACAACTGAAACCAGAATGAATGAAAATTGTAAAAAAACTTTCGAAATGACCGAATTAACTTTTTTAGAATATCTTTAATGTGGATCATCTTTTACTTTAGATCGCTACATAAACATTAGTACCCTGCAGGTTCTTTTCTGAATACCTAGGCATATACTAAAAATGTTTTCTAGATAGAAAGTTCATTCATGAATCTACTGAATTTGAAGGATGGGCAAGAAAGTGGCATTAAACATTTTCCCAAAGGTAAGTTTGGACTTCACTGTATTTCTACGTATCAGGCGGGCTACATTACTTCCCTTCTAAAGAAAGGTACAGGAATCAAGGATTTTCTGCTAAAATGCATGCAATTACTTTAATGTTAAAAAAATTAAAATAATATTTGACAATTAATACGGAGCTTGATTCAGGTACATTATTCCCGCGTATTAATATTTATTATTTTCAATAATAAATGAGTATAACCAGTAGATGTCTTTACTTTAAATCCAGAACAATATTAACATTCTAGCCCTACAACTGAATGTTTATACTGTAGTAAAATATTATTGATAATATATTTGAGATGTATAATTTTCAGGTCGTTTAAATATTGCTATTCAAAAATTTAAAAAAATAAAAAATATAAAAATCAAAAAATATGGCTAATTTTTTGTGTACTTCATTCAGTTTAAGAAAACAGCATTTTTGTGTACTTCTTTCAGTTTTGAAGGAATTGCGCATTCCTTCAAATTTCTCCAGAAACAAATTCAAAACTCCTTAAAACATATAAATTATTTTTTGACATCCTTTACATTACAATTTGCATCTGTACATTGATGAAAAATTATTGATCATTAAAACCTCGACTAAAATAAATGACCAGTACCACAGATTAATCCATACTGCGATGCATTATTATTTTGAGTTACACACTGTTTCAACCTATAAAAAAGCATATAAAGCATTAGCAGGAGCAAAAACTAAAACATATATCAGTATGATACTGCGTAAGTGATTTTATCATGGGCACATAAATTATTTTCTACAATTTTATTGTTATATATTCTCTACACGCTATTCATTCTGACAAATTAAATCTTATAAATGTCTGATAGTTATTGAACTGCTGGACTGTCACATTAAATGCGATCATGCCTTGGGATTTAAAACACGGTGCTAAAAGTGTTAAAGCAGAGTTCGGAGAGAATTTTCGAGCCACATCGATTTCAATCTGCCGTCGGGAATAGTTAACCCGCCGCAGCAGCTACGAGGCAGCGCGGCAGGGCCTGTCGTGCGACGTACGGCAAATGAAATTTACTCCACCCCCAACCCCCATCTATCTCCCTCCGTCCCTCTCTCTAACTGCCTCTCGGTCGTTCCAGCCGTCCCTGTCCCCATCTCCACCCTCGCCTCTGTCCCCGTTCTCATCCCCACCCCTGCCTTCGATTCCGTGGCAGCCCCCGACCCCACCTCCTGGGATCTTCCACCGGTACCTATTGCTGTTAGGGCGTGGAGCAAAATAATGTGTGTTTTACATTTGAATGAGTTTTGGATGCCAGTTTACTAATTGTATAACTGGGGTCGGCATGTTGCAATACGTATGTAATGCATTTCAATTTCCGGCAACCTCGGGATTGGTACACTCTCTCTCTCTCTCTCTCTCTCTCTCTCTCTCTCTATATATATATATATATATATATATATATTTAAACAACACAATATTCAAAAAAATGTAGTGGCCCCAAAACCTCGTCAGAATAAGGCCATGCCATTACGTCCCAGTCTGATGGCCATGGATTTGGGACAACTGTGATAAATAGTCGCTACTCAACCCAAAATCTTTTTTAAACCTCAAAGAGGCCACAAAAAACTCCACGTAATTAAAATAAATAACATTTTGAACTTGAAACAAGTATTTATATTACCAAGTTATGCTTACCAAGTTGTAATATATTTACTTTATCCATATTTACAACAGATCAACGACGAGAATAAGTGATGTTCGTGCCTTGTTCACTGAAAGCTGCTACCTAAACCCTCAGGTGTTCTAAGTAGCTCAAATAAATTATTTTTATGAAATTCGTGGCCCAAAGCAAGGGCTGCGCAAGACAAGCGACTTACCGCGTCATCAAGCGATGTAGAGTTTTCGCAGCCGCCCTCAATAAGTTCAGCTTTAATCGCCGCATTTTTTCACGGGCCATATCCTTCTTCAGATAAATCCATAAAGCTGATAAGGATTCAATTTGTTTACAGCAGATATATCATGTACCAAATCGTATGCCACGGCTTTTTATGCAGGTGACACCGCGATATTCTCTACACACCAAGATCTTTCAGTAGCAATCAACAATTTACAATCAGCGTTCAACACTTTCGGCTGATCAGGAGAATAGCTACCCCCCTATGTCAATGCTACATTAAGTCACATACGTTTCTAAGCAATTTATTTACTATTCCCTCTAAAAGAAATTTTCTTAAAAGTGAGTGTTCCCTTTAAAATAAATTCTCTTAACGTGAGGGAGGTATATAGTACTACAGCGTGAGCGCCGAAGCGACAGCGGAGGCGCGAACCAGGTCTCGAGAGCGAGGGCCGGAAGGCCCTCGCGAACGTAGCACGTTGGATCCGTCGGACCACTTGTTGAAAAAAATGCGTTGGTGAAAGAATTGTGTAGGTTATAAAATTAAATTAGTTGCATGAAAAATACGAATAATCAGTTCACTTAATGAGAGTACGCTGCTACGGAGATTTATACGTACAGGGGGCTTTGGAGCAGGGGGGTAGCTATTCTCCCGATCTACCACACTTTCTCTAACTGGGCAGCAAAATGGCGCCTGCACTTAAATGCAGCAAAATGCGAAGCAATAATCTTCACACTGAAAGCCAACCCTCCAACTATCAAAATAGAAAATTATCCAGTTCCTTGGTTCCCATCTAACAAGCCCGTAAAATAACTATGAGCCATTTTAGACACTCGTCTGACATGGAAACCGTAAAACGGCGCCCCACACTTACATAACCCTGCATATTTATAAAACTGCATTAATACCATCACTAACATATGCCTCTCCTGTGTGGGGCGGTGCTGCACAAACAAACCTAAAAGGAATTCAAGTTTTTCAAAATAAAATCCTCCGAACGTCGGTTAACGCCCCATGGTAACCCAACAAACAACACCACAGAGAATTGAACATCGATACCATTACTCAGCACATTTCAACATTATCAAAAAAATTCTTCACCAACCTAAACCTAGTTCCCGGTGCCAGACTCTACCACCTGGGAAAATCCAGTAATGGTTCAACCAGAATCAAATCACGCCTTCCCAAAGATCAATTCAGATCTCCATAACCACCATTAACACGCAATCCTCAGCTCACTCCCTTCCCCTTTCCCACTCCCTTCACACCACTGCCCTGTGCATAAAATCCTAATAAAAGAGGTTCGCAGAGGGGATTCCCTCTCACAGATAAAATTGGGTTAAGTTAGTTTAATTTGCAAGTATCTCGGTGCTTTTCAGTTAATATTGTATTTTTTGTTTAGAGTTTGAATCCAATTTCAGACGTGTAAAGTGGTTTATCCACTGCTCGGGTGCAATAAATTAAAAAAAAGATAAAGCCATAACTTCGGTCTTGCCAATTCTTAACTTCTGCTCTCCAATCATTTCGAAAGCACTTTCATTAAGATGGTGAGTGTCCATACGGAATATAATACAACATTACAACCAATCCATGCTTCTTCGGTCCGTATCAATGAATACACTACTCATTTAGCACTGAAACACCGAAAACCATCAAGAATATACTCCATGAAAAATTCACAAGCCACA
The DNA here is from genome assembly GCA_964035755.1 of Teleogryllus oceanicus. Taxonomy (NCBI): domain Eukaryota; kingdom Metazoa; phylum Arthropoda; class Insecta; order Orthoptera; family Gryllidae; genus Teleogryllus; species Teleogryllus oceanicus. The sequence continues at coordinate 49,738,401 of CAXIVR010000008.1, forward strand.
TAAACAACACAGCATTAAAAACTAGATGTCCTACATCAGCACATCCGTACATATCACATTATTGGTAACGGCACAGAACATTAAAACATTGCAATTTCTGCCGTACTAACACTTGAGGCATCACTTGAAAAAGTGCAAACAAATTCCAATGACGCGCCTAGGCCCCTGCAGAGGCCCTGGAGAGGTCTCTGTTAGATCACACACCCAGATCTATTTTAAGTACCACATATTCTGTTCTGCAAGAAAAAAATAGACCCGTTTTTATCTTCATACGGAGACAATGAGGCAATCAGCTTTGACAAGTAAAATATGACGTTAATTGTAACTGTATACTTAAAATCAGTTCATGCTAATGCACTTTCTGTACACTTTGAAATTAACAAAAAATTGCTGTTTCAAATTAAAAATTAGTAAGACATGTAAATGTATAAATTTTAATGTATATAGAAATTTAAAAAATATAATTAATTGTGAAAACTGACCCACCAGCGTCAGCTTTGGACGAGTTGGTTTAAAAATAGTTACAAAATTGGACTTTTCTCATCCGTTCAGGATGTAAATTAATTAATGCATTTTATGTATTTAACTTTAGCGGTTGTGACGATCATGATGGAAAAAATTAAAAACATTTCTCCCAAAACGTGAATGTAACAATTCCAGGGAATCAAAGCCTCCTTCAACCATTTCTATATTATTGATGTCTTCTTTAGATTCCAGAATTCTGATGTTGCTTACGTTTCTGTGCATCGATAACAATCACGTGTTATTCTGAACGTCTGAAAAACACGCCATTGCAAATATTACACGCGTTTGGAATTAGGTACAGAAGAGATGTGAATGCCGAAGACAGATCCAGAAAAATGGCTGACAACCTACCATATAAAGTAGCTGATATAAATCTGGCAGAATGGGGTCGAAAAGAGATAACTTTGGCCGAAAACGAAATGCCAGGGTTAACTTACATTCGCGAAAAGTATGGACCTCAACAACCTTTGAGGAACGCGCGTATTGCCGTTTGCTTCCAGGTGACTGTGCAGACAGCAGTAATGATAGAAACACTCTTAGAACTAGGAGCTTCTGTGCAATGGTCCAGCAGTAGTCTATTCAATACTCAGGATCACGCTGCAGCTGCAATGGCAAAACGTGGCATTGCTGTGTTTGCTTGGAAAGGAGAAACCGACGAAGAGTACGTGTGGTGTATTGAACAAACTCTTACATTCCCTAACGATAAACCTTTTAACTTAATTTTGGATGAGAGCGGTGATTTAACCAACTTGGTTCATATTAAATATCCCCAGTATTTATGTAGCCTCATGGGAGTGACTGAGGGAACAAGTATAGGTGTTCACAGTTTACACAAGTTGTTGGACGAACATAAATTGAAAGTTCCAGCAATTAACTTAGCTGATTCAGTAGCAAATGCAAAATTTTGTCTCTTTTATGGAGTCTCAGAAATACTATATCAGGGTATTAAATGCGCAGCCGGTGTTATTATGTTGGCTGGGAAATCATGCGTCTTAGCGGGTTATGGTAATGTTGGTAAAGGTTGTGCAAAACTACTACGTTCATTCGGTGTTAGAGTAATCATAACGGAGATAGATCCCATTAATGCACTGCAAGCAGCTATGGAAGGATACCAGGTAACCACGATGGAGGAAGCCTCCAAAATAGGAAATATTTTTGTTACAGCGACCGGATGTCCAGATGTCATTCTGGGAGAGCACTTCTTGAATATGCACAATGATGTCATTGTATGCAATATGGGTTTATTAGAAAGTGAAATAGATGTTGAATGGTTGAAGAAAAATGCTGTGGAAACCGTGAGGGTAAACCCACGTGTTGAGAAGTTCAAGTTGTCGAATGGACGACATATCCTGCTTCTCGCTGAAGGGCGAATTGCTAACGTGACTTGGGCAATGGGTTACCCTGCCTTCGTGATCAGTTACTTACACAGCCTTCAAGTATTAGCACACATAGAACTTTGGACAAGCCCGGATAAGTACGAAGTGGTGTTAATGTTTTGAGGAAAAAGTTGGATGAAGAGGTTGCTGCCTTTCACCTGCGTTACTTGGATTCCAAACTGGTGAAGTTAACACCAGAACAAGCGAAGTATTTAGCACTACCTATTGAAGGACCTTATAAATCAGAACATTATCGCTATTAATTAATCCCTTTTAATTATAATTGAGATTGTTGCATTTTTGTTAAATGCTTTAAATTTCACTCGAATATCACATATCGAATCTTACTGTCATCATATTTATGAGTTTAGTCATACAATACATACATGTTTAGTCATTTACTTTGTTTCCAATGTGTACAATTATAGGGTATATTTAAATGTCACAATGCATTTATACTGAATAAAACTTCGTAAAGGAATTACCTAAATCTTTGTGGATGACAAATTTGTTGTTTTATTTGAATACATTTTACCAGTGTACCTCTGCTTCCCAGAACATATTCATCGGAGAGTCAGCCACAGTAGTGGCAGGGGTCACCCTCCGGTCAATTTTGGCCTTTCAAAACATCTACATAATCGTCATCGATGACGGACAGTCTCCTATTTGACGGAATTGGCGATTTTTAAATTTTTGTTTCAACGATTCAGAATTTGTCTGTTCTTTACTTTGATAAGAAAATTTTCAAAAAACAACTAGAAATTTTGGTCGTAAAATAAATAATTAACAAAGGTCTCCCACATTTATTGATGATATAATATCTCGCATGTGATAGTGCTACATGCGATATTTTCGAAAGCCATGATTTCAACCGGAAATGTTGATCACACGATATTGAAGTGTTCGGTGAAACAGGGATAATACACATTTCACTCATCCAAAATGAAGATCTTAAAATTCCCTCCTACATTACAACACAAGTGCTGTATAAATCGGTTCATAGAAATACAAATCGGAGTAGAAAGATATCAGAAGTGTACACACAAATGGAGCAATGTACACAAACTTTGATTTTTCATTGACTTTCAAAAATTACCTAACTGAGAGTTATCATTATGTAGCCCTCGTTGTTCTTTCTGACTGTTAATTTTCCTTTCCATTAAATTAATCAATACAAAGTAAATTATACTTTTTTAACTTGGCCGATGACACTTTATCAGCTGTTACGGTATCATCCAATCGAGAGTTAAAACATCACGGTGACATCACTGTAGTGACGTTAACCTCCGGATTGGACGAAACCGTAACAGCTGATCAGCTGTCATCAGACAGTTGACAGAAACCTAAGTATACTGTGATAAAATTGCTGAAAATATAAACACATCTTTTTGACAAAATGCGCCAGAAAAAAATCTTCGAAAATTTTCTGTCTTTTCTTCACGCTTAAAATATTTTTTTGCCATGGTTACCTTCCGACTTTGTTTATTAATTAACGTAAATTGAGGAGATAAAAAGTAGACTAATGAAGTGATTAAATACACTGTCAGAAACTCCACCAGTAGCTCAGTTGAAGAGGAAGTCGTAATGGTCAGAGGTAGATCCCTGTACTTCATGCACTAAAAAAGTTTTTAGAAATGCATGCAACCATGCACTTAAAAATTGGAAATATATCCACTTAAAATAGCTAATACAGGCGCTTAAAACTAAGTAAAGCCGCCCAAAATACTAACATTGTAGTCTCGACTCTGCCCTTCTGGTACAACAGACCAACACTATGCAGCGAGATTAAGCACGCAAACCAACAATTGAAACTGCAACTGAGAGTAACAAATGTCTCACTTTTTGAAATTAATTTTCTCTCAGCAAAACACTTCACCCGGCATGGTCTTCACATGAACCTTGCTGGAAAACATGCAGTCGGTAACAAGCTTGCACAATACCTCATCAACTCCAGTCCTACGCAGTCTCCTGCCAAAAATCTATCCCTCTCACCTCCCTTACGTTGTCCAGCTCCCACCCTTATTTCGAACCCTGTTGCCTCTTCCTCTGAACCTTCTCTCGATTCTCCCATTCCCACTACCAATTCATCTACACCCGATGCCCCATTTTCCTCACCTGTCACTGCCGGGACACACTACAACCTTTGACTACGCACTCGAGGTAAAAATGGAGTAAATATATAGCAACTACAGTCAGATGCAGCAGAAAATCATTCGTGTAGGTACTTGCAAAAAATAAACATTCTTCACCATAATGTTCAATCCCTTTCAAATAAAACTGAGTTTATCGAGGAAGCTCGACAGAGCGATTTAAATCAAATGGATGTTCTTTGCTTTACAGAACATTGGTTATCTGCTAATGAACTTAACATTTTTCAAATTCCAAACTTTTACCTCGCAGGCTTTTATTGCAGAGAGAGAGAATCGCATAAGGTCCTACATATGGGGGTTCTTGTATTTACGTTAGAAATAATACTGATTCTATCTCCTTGGCGGAATTAAATGTGTATTCCGTTGAAAATGTTTTCGAAATTTCTGTTTTGTAAATTTCTGTATCTCACTTCGCTAAAAGTGATATTACTTTGCATCTACAGACCTCCAACAAAGAGAGCTGCAGATTATATTTTGTTCTTGGAAAAACTGGAGATAACACTTAACAAAGTCAGCAATCCCTCTTTTGAATCCATTGTTGTATGCGGAGATTTAACATTGATTTTCTGGTCGAATCTTGCGAGAAAGAAAAGTTTCTCAATTTAATTAATTCCTTCAATTTAGACATTACAATTAATGTACCTACACGGATCACACAAAATTCGATGAAGACAATTTATAAAATTGTAATTAACAAAACTACTACTCGATATGAAGTTGAAACAAAAGATATAGGATACAGTGACCACGATGCACAAATTCTTACCATTATAAGAAATGCGATCACTGACACAATACATAATACACGTATTACTAGATTGTTTCCTAAAAGTAAAATTAAATTATTCATTGATTACTTGATGCATGAGTCATGGGAAGCGGTTTATAATACTGTTGACACAAACGACAAATATAATTCCTTTTTCAACCTTTCATTTCATTTTAACACTTGCTTTCCTCTTCAAAAAAGAAAATTAAATACTTCACGGAAAAGCAATTCTTGGATAACACAAGGGATTAGGACATCTTTAAAAAACATATACTCTTTGGTAAAAACAAGGGAATTCTTTCTTCATTTCTAAACGTCATGACGTATCTCAAGATTTCCTCATCTACTTTAAAATACACAAATCATTGTTAAGAAAAGTCATAAGGAGGGCTAAAATCATGACAAACGATCAGGATATTTTGAACTCAAATATCAAAACGAAAGCAATGTGGAATATAATAAAAAATACGACCAAATCAACTAGAAACCTTGTAGAGAATGTTGTTTTAAAATATACGTGAACGATCCGGCAATAGTGTCTAGTCTCTTAAACTAATACTTTTCGAGAATTGCTGCCGATCTCACTAAGGGTCTTCAGCCACAAAATTCATTAATAGACAGTTCACCCAAAATTTTAGACACGATGTTCGTTTCCGAAACTTCTTCCTATGAAATTCTCAAAATAATCGGTAAACTAAAAAAAAATATTCGTCCGGTTTAGATGAATTCCCGGATTCTTTGTTAAAGACCTGTGCGTATGCCATTATACACCCGTTAACTCACATATTTAATCATCCTTATGCACTGGAACGTTTCCAGATATTTTCAAAGCAGATAAAATTAAGGCGCTCTTCAAAAACGGCAACAAAAATGATATTCAAAATTATCGGCCCATTTCCCTTCTATCAGTTTTTTCAAAAATATTAGAGAGACTTTTTTACGTACGAATGGACACCTTTCTCAGTGAACACGACGCGCTTTCAGATTGCCAACATGGATTTAGAAAATCAAAATCAACGGAAACAGCCATATTTTCTTTTCTTAAAGATGTCGCGTCATCATTGGATCAAAACGAGGCACCTATTGGATTATTTTTAGATCTCTCAAAAGCTTTTGACGTCATTGATCATGATATTTTACTTTCAAAATTACCTTCGTATGGAATCCGTGGTATTGCTCTAGATTGGTTATGTTTGTACCTTAATCAACGATCTCAGAGAGTGGAAATACCTTACTGGATTGATTAGGTACGCACCTTTCCGACTCTTTGCCAATTGCACGTGGAGTTCCTCAAGGATCGATTTAGGCTCTATTCTGTTCCTACTTTACGTAAACGATATGCCCTCGATGATTCGAAACGGAAGAACGGTTCTCTTTGTGGATGATACGAACATCCTTTGCAATGAAGGAACCGTAAATAGTACAATATCTGATGTTTCAAATTGGTTCCGAAATAACAAACTAATAGTAAACGAAAAGAAAACGGTTTTAATGCAGTTTTCCATTTCAAATAAAAAATTCTGTGATCCATTGAAAACGAACGGTGTACCATTGACTGGTGTTATAAGGCAACAAAATTTGTAGGTCTCTCAATTCAGCCAAACCTTAAATTGAACGTCCATTTAAATGAATTGAACACAAAATTAAGTTTATTATGCTACGCGTTCAGACTTCTTGCAAATTCAGTCAGCCTTCATACTGCTCGTTGTGTATATTTCGCAAATATTCATTCCAGCCTGAGATATGGCATAATATTCTGGGGAAATACATCTTATAGCTCCCAGACTTTTAGATGTGTTTAGACATTTTGCAGTGCGATTCCAAACAGTATGTAATATTATATTATATGTTCTGCATGATTATCTTAAGATTGGTTTCATATTGTTATGATAATGTTTTCCTTTTTTTTGGAACAACATTAAATTGAATATTTATTTTGTGTATTAATGTACCCTCGCTTGCACAAAAATGGGCGATGTCCTGAGCCGAACTTTACCAGAGTTTTCCGACCCTGCCCGCCCTGCGGGATCGAGCTGACCAATCCGCTTTAGCTTCATTTCAGGGAGGCGGGACTATTCATCTTGAACATTACAAAATGGCGGTGATGGCGAGTTATATTATAGTAAATATTTGAATATAAATATTAAATCAACCAACAGTTTTACATAAATTTTTGTATATACATTTAATTACATAAATAAAGGCATGCAATTTCCCAGTAAAACATATTTTAAAACTGTTATAAAACGGGTTTTGCAAAACATAACACTGGACAACGACTATTAAGCTCCATGTCTATATTTCGTCGTTTATTATTGTAATATTTAATATAAAATGCAAATAATTTGCATTGTATGCATTGTCTAACCTAGTTATTTTATTAGAAAAATTAATAACTTAAAGAAATACGTTTAAGAGTCAGTTTCACAAACACGTCTCCGAAATAGAAGCTTTCAGTTGTGAAATACTTCATCATCAATTTCTCAGATGACCCAATTAAAATATACTATATGGTCGCGAACATTAATATTGTAATAAAATAGTTTTGATATGTAAAATACTAAATAAACTTAAAGTATTTAAAGTTCATTTAGTCACAATGAAAGTTTTCTTCTGCAGACATTATGATTGGTAAGTGCAGCTGTAAGCAAATGAATGATTATTGATCTTTTGTTTTGGGGATCACAATTAATTACCTCTTCAATCTAACGTTAGGGTGATTGCATTTTACATGGAGTTCTTTACCGCAAATATTAAAAATCATATGTGATACCTAGTCTTTGAGGATTTTTGCGTGAGAATCAAAAACGACATATGACTCTTATATAACATTTTAATATCTTAATGTTTGCAAAGGTAGAAACACCAGCTTTTGTCTATTGCGTGAACATTGGAGGAAACACACACACACACACACACACACACACACACACACACACACACATACACACATACACACACACACTCATATCAATATATTACTTACATCTTACATGTAATTTATGTATGATTTCCAATCCAACGCAATGAAATTAATATATTTATATTATTATAGCAAGTATATTTTTACATTACGATATTTTTATTTTCGAGAGACGAGCAATGCACACAAAGTTTTTTACACGTCATCGGAATGTTACACCCACTTCTTCTAGATAAGCAGACCTATGCAAACACTATTTTTGCTAATCCATTAAGAATCACTAGAGATTCTCCTGTCATAAATTATTTCAAAATTGTAATTGTTAATAATGTTTCAAAATTTTGTCAAACTTCGAAATTATTGTCAAAATAAAATTTTCTCTATTTTCATACATTTTTTACATTTCACACAAATTTGCCAATTTATTGGATATGTGTTCACTAACGTATCTTCAGTAATATTGCACTGCATATTTATAATTTTTAATGAATTGTTAATAAATATTGTAAACAAAATTTTAAAATTATGTATTATTATATTGAAACAAATAAGTTATAAATATTTATAAAATAATTTAATTAAAAAGTACTATAATATGAATTAAGGTTGAATTTTAAAACTATAACTACAATATTTTATTATTGTTGAAACACATTGCTACTATATTACAATGTAACGTTTTAAAATGTACTTGATGATTGATAGTTTGTGTTCGTATATAGTATATCTCACGCAGAACTTGATTTTACAAAGAAAATCTAAGTAATAACGAAATAACCTCAGTTGTATTCATTGGCATTTGGTCGCACTTCGTCGACCACTTTAATCTGGTCAGAAGAAGGAGAAATGTGCGCTGCTGTTGGGTTCGTAACCAAATCTTGAGGTCCGCCATTTGCGTTCCTTTTACTTAAGTCTTAGGATTCCAGAAAGTGATACTAGATATTTCAACATTAACTTGAGGGTACATGGTACATACCATGAGAGAGAAATGATAGACAAATGTCTGGAGTTTAAAAAATCTGCCTTTGGAATGCATCAGAACTCTACCGGCTATTGTAATTACATTTTCTGTCATTCGTCGATAAACTGCCGAACACTTTCAGTGAATTATGTTATCGCCGCTAAAGCGAAAGATTTCCAAGGTTAAAGACCACATATGTTATTGATGGATAAAAATAGATTTTAATTGTGGAATTGACATTATTCATTGGTGCAACATACAAGAAATGTGAATTTACTATTTGTGCTAGTTTTTCTCTTTTCACTTCAGTCCCGTCAATTTTTTCGAAAACATAATTCCAATCATCTTTTTTTACCTAAAATACAATATTTACTTTTCGACCTGCCAATTCGGAAGAATAGTTGTTCCATGAAAAAGCGATCTATGCTGATAAATGGACCAAAGTTTACAAATATCATAAATACCAAATGAGAGTAATATCTGATATTTTGTTTATCTAAAGGACTCCTCTAGAAAGCAAGTAAAATTTTCTTTGTTTTCATTAATCTTTTCAAATAAGAACGTAACTTTGGTTTTGGTTTGGTACTCCGGCAAGATCTTAACAGATCTTGCCCCGCTTACTTGTGCCAGCACATAATAACAAGGCTTCTTTATCCGGTATCTTCCACTTCGGGTTTAACGTAATTATTATTCATTCTTAAGCGGTATTTTACAGTTCTATGACCGTTTTCGCAATCCTACACACCAATGTTTTTATTTCATCAGACATCTTCCTCTATTCTTGTACCCTTCATTGTCAAATCGATAACGTACTTTAAGATTTCCTTGGCCTTCCTCGTTTTCTTCTTTCGAAAGGATTCACTTAAAGATAATTTTTTGATATTCTGTCAGCATGCATTCTGCAGCATACCATTGGAGTTATTTGGATTCACATTTTCGATCACTTGTCTCTCAATCATTATTATCTGTCAATCTCTTCGTTTAGTATTCTATCAAACAGTATACTATGTATCGTCTCCAAAATTCATTTTCATAGCATTTAACCGAGAGTTTATTGCATCATTTTTTAATTCCTAATTTCCGATTCATACGTAACACGGCTGCTCTCCACCATTTATCTTGTGTATTGTCTCTTAGTTTTCTTTCGAGAATTTTTGTTTTATAAAATATTATGAAGTCTACTAATAATTGGCCTTCCTAAACATTTTTAATAAAGTCAATGTTAGATCCTCCTGCTCTAATAATCCTCCGATATATTTGATTCTTTCCCTGGAAATATACCTGTTCTGTTCTAGATCATATCAGATTTCCTACAACCATGTCTTGACTTTACATTATTTATTTTGGTCTCCATTTTTATGTTTTATTAATTTCTGGATTAAATGTATTGCAGGTACAAAAAAAGTATTTCTCTACCTATTTTCAAGTGATACGCTGACTCCAAAGCGAAATCCTTATGTATGATTCAAAAGGTTTGCAGCCGTTCTCGAAGTCTTAAACGATATCCGCAACATTTTGTAGTTATTTGGATTATGCACTAATTAAACCTTACAACATTTTGTTTTACCAGTCTTATATCTTATTGGAGTGTCTCTAAAATAATGTAACAAGTATTTCAACGTCAAGTTAAGGGGTAAGAGCTGTTTCTGATGAAATAATATTATATAAATAAAAGATCTTCATCTTCATCTTCACTAGTTTTACCACTAGTTCATTATGAGAGGAGAAATGAATATTTTCTAGGATGAAGAGAGGGCACGTGACCCTGAGTCTTTTATTTTGGATCCGCGATTGGGATGGTTTAGTAAAATAATTGTAGCATACTCTTGAATGAATGATTGAGAAGAATATTTAATAATGGACATTATTAATCCGTATCATTCATAATGTAGCCTTTCAGAATGTTAGCAAATGAGCATGATAAACATATTTGCTTCAACTAATAATCAGATATTTATTGTATAAATACATAGTTTTAAGAAACCAAGAAATTATTTTTTCAACTTCATCGCAGCATTCCTTAAAATTATCTGCGTGACGCATGTTAACAAACACTTCACATATTACATTTCTCGTATGCCCGTATAACTAGAGTATACGTAGTATAGAATGTTATATAATGCTGCGCAGAAAAAACTGCGCATTTTCTGCGAAAATCATTTGCAGCGCTCTGAGTGACGAAAAACCGAATAAAAATTACTAAATTAAGAAAAGACCTCTAACACGCGGTGTAGCCATAATTCCAGTTTGTTGATCCGTGATGCCAAAAAGCCAATTGAAGCCAAACGTCAAATCTGTCCGTCTGATACAACTCTAGCGCCTAAACCATGCATGATTTTTCCAAATTGAAAGAAACCCTGTCGTTTTCGCTGAGCTGAAGCTATGCGATTTTGAAAAACATTCATTAATTTTTGAGGACTATTTGTAGCCTTCCGGACATTTTAAATTTTTTCAAAAACGGCTCAATTTTCTGTAAATTTCTTTTAAGGACTATTTACTCTATAATAAAATACAGCTAAGGTAGAATATGTCAATTTCACAGTTAACTCGAATTTTGAAAATCGCTAAAATTTGAATATTTTACGCGTCTTACTCTAACTACAAAATTAAAGATGAAATTTTTGCTTCAAATGGGGAAATGTGTTGCTTATAATTAGATCTTAATAGGTCATGCAATTTTTAAAAAGTTTTAGTTGATTTCACTTTTATTATGGCGTGCAATATTTGCAATTTTAAAAATTTACATAAGTAAGATTTTTCTCAAAAACAGCTCCAAATTTTTCTTTAAATTTTGGTTGAAATTTATTAGCAAATGCAGCATATCCATTGGCATAAGCAGAGATATTGCTCTATTCTATTGTTTTTAAAATTACACAAATGTAATTTTTGAAATACCCCTCTCAGATGATAATATGAGCATTTAGATAGATTGTATAGATTATTTAACTTGTGAGTAAGTGCTTCAAATGACTTTAGAGGAAGTTTTAAAACTCAATAGATTCCTGTGAAAAGAGCTATTTTGAACCGAAAAGTTGAGAAAATTGTAAAAATGTATTTGTGCGGCGATAGATGTCAGCTGGCAAGAACAGCCAAGAACCTTATGTAGACTGGCAAGAACCTTAAAACCAATCCACTAAAAGTATAAATATCTACTACGAGAAAGTCTATGTCCCATTCTGTAGCACCTCTAGTTCTTCATATTTTAGTATTAGCGAAGTGTAGCATTTCTTAATTTTTAAAAACAAAGAAAAATTTCAGCTAGAAAACTTGACAAAAGAACAGTGAGACACAAATAAATAAAGTTAGTACAAGGACATGTACCGTGACCAAAGGGATTGGGAAGAAACGAACATTACCGATATAAAACCAAGCAGCCTATAGACAGGAAAATGTATGGAGTAGTGAATGATCTGGTAAGAAGCGACCAGTAATCGAAAGTACATCAAATTCTTTCCGCAGTTTTGTAACGGTATCTTCTTGCAAAGAAAAGGAATGTTTAGAACATTCTCGACATCGTTATTAGGAATTTATTTTCATTGCTCGTCAAGTAAAAAACCGCTGATATCGTACGGGATTTGAACACGCCTTCCTCTATTGTGAAGCCACGCACCTAAGCGGTGCACTTCTTTCATACAGACGTACGTAAGCATTTCCGTTAACTTACTCAATTAGAATCTTACGAATTTTGTCTTCAAACTCTCATTGCTTTCCACTTCTGCGTTTTAAAATATTAAATAAATTATCTAAGAGACAATAAGAAAACCGAAATCTACGCGGCACTCTAAATAGTTAATTCTACTTAAGAATGTTTCCAGTTCCAGTACTATGTAATTTTGCTAGCAGGCGCTTCGGCCCTAGCCTGACGCTCAACCCTTATCGCCTCTGCCCAGGTGAGATTATTAGACGTGATAACGTTGGGCTGGACAAGTTTCGACACGGCCCGACATTCAAGAATCCATTTGCTGCAAGTAATTACTAGAATCTGAAACATTTATTGACTTAAGAAAAATCACTATCATTCCGCAGTTATTATCTTTGTTCATCTACTCACATTTTATATAAAAATAAACTCTTATTTTCTCGTATTTATTAGTAATGTTTTCTTAATATATAACAAATGTTACACTATTACCACTTCATTCGTTTTAGAAAACTCTCAAACGACAACCAATAAATGCATACCTTAAGTGTGAAAAGAAAAAGTATTAATTAAAATCACACATAATTAAAAATAAAAGTTGCATGAACAGGCCAGGACATGAACTCGAAGTCTTCCAGTTCTTCAAACAAGCACCTGAACTACATGACGTCCTCCCCACTGATCCCACTTATATACAATGTTTTACATATTAAGATGTGTTGACGAGTGATGCTTGTTGAGTTTTGCTAGCTGAAGACAGGAATGTTGCTTACAACGAAAGAAACAAATAAAAGTACGATTTCACATAAAATTGGTTTTGAAACGTTTTAATAGTAAGAAAAGAAAAAACGGTTTCATTGCAGTTTTGCATTTCAAACTCATTCTTTAAAATTGTAAATGTGCTTGCACTTTTGCGAAAAATGCACCATCATTTCAAAGTCACCATGATTGTTATGCAAGAACGAATTATGGACAGCAAACCTACATTTGAAAGACAAATCTATTTTCAATTTTGTAGTTGTGGGATGACGCCGCAAAAAATTCAAACTTTCGCAGTTTTCAGAAATCCAGCATTATCAGTAGAAATTGAAGCTATGTCACTTTTATAAGTGTATTTTATCGATTCTTATAATAAATTTAAAAAAACATTTTTGAGCCATTTTTGAGAAAATTTTGATAATGTCCCGGGGGCTTCATGTAAAGTACCCCAAATTTCAAAGATTTTCAAAATTTCCAGCTTCAACTACAGCCAAAACAGGGTTTCTTCAATTTGAAAGGATCGTACGTGTGGTTTGGAGGCGCTAGTAGTGATCTGCAGACGGATGGACGGACGGTTTGGATAAAGCCACTTTCTCGACTCAAAACATGTATTACCGTTTAATCATGAAATCGATTTTCCGCTTTATATTACACATAACTTTCTGTATACTACGTATACGCACGAATATACTACGTATATACGTCACATACGAATATACTACTTATACTTCGTATATTCGTTGCGTATGCAGGAAAGCAAAACGAGAAGTACAAGTTTTGTTTTGTGCTGAGATAACGAATTATCATAGTTCAAAATCCATCTAAACGTATTACAGTTCAAAGGTGAGATACAAAAACAGTATGAATTTTCTGCATTACTGATTGTCATTTTCAAGGTGAGTTTATTTTTACGCTAAATGATTTTATATTGCAAAATATGAATATATTTATCTAATCAAGAAAAAAACGATAATTTGTCTGAAAATCTGGGCACGACGTTGTGTAAAAGTCACAACTTGGATATCAATTACTTAAGGATAATAAATGCTTAAATTTGATAAAAATTACTTACTCCAAACCTTCTCATATTGACACGTAATGATGTGTTGACAAATATCAAATGCGTGGGGAATACACGAGCCCAAGAACCCAACTGTAAAACGCATTTTTCGCAAGCTCAGTGGTCCAGAGCAACTGGTCGTAAAATCGAACGATGCCCAGGTTTGATTCCTGTCCGAGAATTGCGTCTTTTGGTACTCGAATTAATACGGTTATCAGGTCACAATATGGATATCACTAACGAACAGGATAAACATTTCCTCATATTTCATTTCCCGCAAAAGTGACAGAGTTGTGACAAACTTTTTGGGAAGTGAATGCAAAGATGTATGTCAAAACGTTCACTATCTTGAATTCCAAGCGAGGTTAAGTTAAATTCTTACTAACTAAATATAAATAAATACATATTTGTATAAATGTTGTAATAAAGCGGATCAAACTAATTACACATTATATAGTATAAAAGTTCAGCAAGATCTTATAAGCAATAAATAAATACGTATTTTCCGCTAAACATTCTTTTTAATTCTCAGACTTGTTAAAACAGAACGCGGAACAGAAGAAAAAAGGCATCGCGCAGACTCGATCCTCAATACCTCCGATTTAAACCCGGTGTCAAACGATTTCCTTTACAGAGAGTTGTTGGTCTTTCAGTAATCTGCAAGCCTTAATGTATCTACGAATACAAAATATTTGTTCTATAATTTCTCCATTTTCTCTGAGAAGTAACATTTAAGACGGCAATAGAAATCATATTCTCTAAACATATTCGTTCTCAAGCAGTACAATTTCTGCAAATGCAATATTAGGGCAGCTGATGTTTTTAACAATACATGATAATATATTTGTTATCTAGCTCCGTTATCATATTTATGAATTTTATAATAAATTTAATATTTAGATTTGAAACGACTTTGTCAGACGTTTTGAGATCCGAAATTGTTCCTCCTTGTTTTTCTATATTGAGACTAAATGACAGGTGGTTGTGCATTGGATCACACCTACAAGCATGCGAATAATCATTGGATATAACTAAATAATTAAAATTCCTTATTTTCTTTGTGAAAATTAGGACTGATTGAATGCTCGCCACTTAGTCTCAGTCTACCCCGCACTAAAGATAAGCCATATCAAAGCATTCTTTATTTAAAAATGGGAATGATAATAAAAAAAAATATTGATTTCTTTCACATGACCACGTCAAGTCGTACTTTATTATGTTTTAGGTTCATACATTTTGAAATGTATCCACCTACCAAGACTTACATTAAAATTTTAGAAGACCATAAAAGAAATAAAATTATCAATTATTACAAATAATTAAGGGATGCGTTCTGTTAGCATTTATCACAAAGGCACAAACACAAAATGGTAATTTAATGAGTTCATGATTTCTAAGGAACTTTGTTAAGCGTAAAAAAGACATATTTCTTTCTCCAATTAATAAAAGAACGAAGAAATTACCTTTATTGCAAGGTACATAATAAACCCACAGACTTGTCAAAGGGATTCTGATTATTATCTCTAGAACTGTTAAATATGTAAATTACTAGTGATTCATACAACTTGGTACAGACTTTTCATATTATTTCTAACGATTACATAAAAATATGATAATGATATGTACAATTAGACTTGCTATTAATATTTAGCTATCTCTTGAAATTTCGTTTCATCCCACATTGCTTGGAATACAAGATGCAGCACACAATCTTAATATAATCACATTATCGCTTACAAAAAACAAGTTTGTTCCTCCTTTTAGAATTTTGGAATGTCTCTCTTGTGGTGATAGTGATTAATGTGTTCTAGGCATCAGAGTAAAAAAATACATATTCGGCAGGATTTGATCTGGCGTCCATTCCTCCTATCTACTACTGCGTTTAATCCACAGAGGCTATCACAGAAAGTACCTTACAGCACCGATGAGGGTGTTGTAGAATGAATTCTATCTTGAAATTTTATTGTTCTTACTGATGTACCAACATTTGCCAGGTTACATAAACTCACATTCTTGATAAGAATGTGGAATCATCAGCGCGATGCTATTCTATAGTTGATTCTGGTTAGAAATATTTCGATTCGAATGTCTTTTGTGTAGGGCTCATGAGTAGCTACTATCCTGCGAACTGCTATCTTGCCCCCTCCATATCTTCAAGGTGATCTCTTTTTTATTACATGATAAGACTGAACTGTAACTCGTCGTGAAACACCAGTCTGAAATACAGAACCGCGTAGTATTAAGGAAATAACTGTAGCGATTTTAAAAACCAATTAACACAATAAGAGAATTCCGGACAAATTTGCATTCGTTATTCATGAAACTTGTAACCCTAAACTTGAATGATATAATGCTAACAATATTTTAATTATCTGCAAATAGTTTATTGATTGCTTCTTAAAGAAATTATAATGCTTATAATGTAAACAACGAAGTAGTTGTACTACAACAGCACATACTTTCTTCTCTAATGTCACTGCTCCGCAATATTATACTATTACATGAATTGGGAAAAGAGTTTTCAACCAGTAAGATTTCTATTTTCAATTTGTAGGTTTGAAAAAGTTAACTTTCCATTTTCAAAAATATAGAGTTCCTCAATAGGACGACCAGCGCCTCGGTCAGATAGTACAGAACAGGCTTCTGGTCGTCATGCTGATGGACGACAAAACTGGCCCTTTTACGGCCCTAAGTCTTTTCAAAAATTAATATTAATTACAAAATATTGGACATATTACTACTGAAATCACCATAACGAAGAAAAAAAATCACCTTCTGGATTCAGACTCACAACGTTAGCGAAATGACAATGCCTGTGACGTTAACCATTCGGCTAAAGCGGTTTCTGTTTCAGCAATTGCCATAGAAAAGTAGTTAAATATATTAAAACCTATGCTAAATAGAACATAATCGTTTAATATATTTTTTCGTTTTTCAGAGGTCAATCCTTTTTAAGTTTTAAATATACTGTGATATATAATATAATATAAAAATGCTTCTTATAATATAGGAATAATAAATATATTAATATAATATAATTATATTTTAATAGAATGCGAACACTATACAGAGAAAGAAAGTACAATATTTTTACTTTTCCTCATGCGTACTTCAGTACCACATTGTCATAATAAAACTGGAAAGGGACTTGCAATTTATTCGAGGAAAAGAGCCTAATGTCTAGAAGTAGGACAGTTTTAAAGAATACTAGTGATGCTAAAACAGCGCGTACTTTCTCACTGCCCGTATTTTCACAGAGCTTATGCTGAAAATACTAAAAGTTTCGAAAAATTACACATGATCCTTTTAAAAATCTTATCTTTAAGGAAAAGTTTCATCAGGAAAAATCTCAAATTTCTAATGTTTTACTTGTAGAATACTTACGAAAATCAGTTTTCAACGAACATAGGACCTGCAATATTCTCTTAAATGCACTTCCCACTATCAACCATAAAATGTAATAAAAATTATGGAATACATTTGTTTGAACACTTGGAAATATGTCCCAGGAGGCTTCATGTAAGTACCCTCCCCTAATTGGATATCGGTTTCAAATTCAAGGTGCTACGACATCAGCCAGATCGATTAGGAATTATCGAATTTTGGTGAGAATCATTGAACTTGGTTTGGCCGCTGGCGTTGTTCACGGACGGACGTACAGACATTTTACCGTCAGTCGATTTTCGCTATCAACCACCCACAAAACATGGATTCTATTTACGATTTGGGAGAATTTTTCTAAATTTAGCAAGTGGATTTATCATTTTTTCGTCACAAGGGCCGTGTAATATGCGTTTTTCTGCAGACAATTCGCCGTTTTTTCGCGTAGCATTACGTAACTTTCTCTACTCCTTAAGAAGAAAGTGCAATTGATCAATATATGAGAAAATTTAGATTATTCGTTCACGGAAAATTTGTATGCTTTCACTGCAAAGCAGTTTTCTAAATTTGGAAAACATTTATACAATTTTTTATAACTTCATTTGTAGAATTAGTTATACCGAGAAGAAGAGTAAAGTTCATGAGAAATTGAAAGAAGATTAATGTTAGTAACGTTGAAAAATCCCAGAGATATTAATCAAGGTGACATTTTACTGCAGTATTTACTGTAATAACGGTATAGTGTATTCGAATGAAGATTGTAAAGTAAAAAGAAAGAGTTCGTTTTCAGAAAGTTTCAATAATGCAATATGAGCATAATGTAACATACCCTCCAGAAATATTGGATTCTCATTGGATTCAGAATCCCAATGAACTTGCTAGTATAATATCAATTTTGAAAAAGAATACATTGATTTAGAAGTCAGTAATGTTTTAATTTTTTGCGGTACCATGCATGCGGTCAACCTTTTCCTACAACGAGTCTAAAAATAAATACATGTTCGCAGAGTCTTTTGGAAATATTTTTTGGAATTCGTGATTTCAAAGCCGAATTTTTCCTTCAAAACCTAAATACCATTTTACTTGATATCATTGTTTCTGTAATTATGCTGCGCATTCCGAGAATACTAAAATAAAGTAAAATATTTAATGAAGTCTTAACTCAATATTAGGCCAATTATTTTCCGTCACTGTTCCTCAGCAAAAACTATGGAAATATTGTAATGAAAGAACATTATTAAATTCAGTGGTACTCAGTTTATAAATATATTTATTTTACCAACGAAATAGAAAGTGTGAATAAAATATGTATTAGCTACAATGAATATCATTGCAATATTGTAGAAATCTCTGAGAGAGATGAATATTAAGTTATAAATAATAATCCAATTAGCTGACCATATACAAAGAAATTTCATTTTTGATTAAATAAATTTCCGTTTTATAATACTATTTTGCCCAGGAAATAAAGTCCTTAGGTTTTATTGACAACGATTATTGAAAGTCGAATTGAAATATATGAAATTTACTATTTTGACAATTGGAAGTTGTTGTTTTTGTATATATTTTAATGTCTCTTTTTGCTACTAGGTCATATAACGACCACTGTGATTTTTATGTTTGGGGTTTTCTGTAGGAGAATACGTAAGGACATCACGAACACACATCTATGTCGGGCAGACCATGGCCCTTCAGAAGCCAAGGAAGCTACGGCCCCTGGTCGTCCATTTCCTCTTCTCTCTAGTAAACCTCTGACATCATATATCAACATCAAATGCATCAGAGATGTCGGCAATTCTCCATCATTTGACTTACGTTTTTCCTGTGTCCCTGGCCACGTGGGGATAAGTGAAATGAAACCTCTGACTAGGTAGTAAGTTAGCCTCGAGGAGCCAGAAAGACATCTTAATGGTAATATCTACTCTTACTGCAAGATTTCCAGCCAACGTTGCATTTTGAGTGCAAACAGAGTGGCAGAACTCTTTTCAAACTCACAAGGATCATAAGACCCTTGTCGTGGTCATCCCGTGGCTCTAAGCCCGAGGCAGAATTATTATTCACCTTCGGATCGGGCACTGCCACTTCTCACTGGACATCTCATTGCAGTTACCCACCTATCCCCCAAGTGAAGAACAGACCTTACTGTAAAGCATGCTCCTGTGCACTGCGATAATGAAAGAAACCGAAAGAGGCATAGCTTGTTGACTATAGAGGAGATGCTGGCTACTGTCCTCCGCAAACTCTTTAAACTTTCTTAGCTATGGTTATAAATCTAATATTCTGTGAAGGATGATTTTTAACATGCCTTTTATAACTAATTTTGCGTTTTTGATACAACACTGTCTTTGTCATTTATTTCATTTTAAAATTAGTCTTTTTTACTGTTTTACTCTTTTAATCTTGTAATTAATAAAAATATTTTAACTGACTTTTATACAAATTTTCAGAAAAATTTTGCGAATAATATTGCACTATGTAGTTGAAAGATGTTTGAGCACAATACACAGTTCTTTATATTATTAAGAAGGTATGAAGTTTCTATTCGTGAAATAATAAAGACTGTAGTTTAGTTTTCAGATTTGAGAACTTGTAGTCTCATTGAATCTCTTGTGTTTTCCGTGTTGATCTAAAACCAAATGTATTTTCAGGTTCGATGTACATTCAAGTATTGGGATCCTTATGAGCACAAATTATTTATCATGCGTATATCTTACAATGGCTAAAATTATTTCACAATTAATCATTAGAAAACAAGGACGGTGTATGTTTCCATAATGAACCAAAACAGTTTCTTACTTCAATATCGATAACCGTGTCAAGGTTTCGGATGTTTGAATTGCAGGAGAGCTTGAATCGAACTAAACACTCCAGAAACTGTTTCTGGGGTCATACAAAACCTAACATAAATTGGAAATATAATACGATTCGGAAACACTGTGTTCCGCTTAAATATTTTAATTGGAAAATTGTCCCGGAATTGAAATTTTTTAACTAAATACTCAATCTCTTGAAAGTTTATTCAAACAAGTTTTTGTTTCTTTCTTAACAGCTCGTTTTAAGAAAATTACATTGATTCGTAACATTTTAAAGGTTTTCAAAATTATTCTTTTTTTACTACGTGGTTATTAAAAAATATTTAAGAAAATATTTAACTTCAGTGTAGATTTCCACAAATTAAAAGAATTAAAAATTTGCTGTTTATATTATTAGCTATTTATTAAATATATCAATTATTACATTTTTGCTATTAATATATGCAATGTGATATGTTGAAAATAATTAATTATGTTAGCGCCTATTCAGGCCATATCAGATTTGTACTGTTGCCTGTGTATTACCTTAAATAAATAAATAAATAAATAAATAAAAATATCACTGGAAGGGATAGATATAATCTTCTCAGCAGTGTAACAGAAAATAGTAACTTTTGAAAAATATATGAAGAATAAGACAATTTTATTTTCGAAATATTTCTAATGAGAGTTTCCTTAGTTCCTTTTCACCGATTATCACTATAAAATTGCATCAATTTTACAAATAGTCTAAACAATATTAACAATAGCAATTTTGCAATGATAATCTATTTGGGACACACGGCAGTGATTTTAATTGATTAACGAAATCACTGTTTGCATGCACCTGCTCATATAGAAAAATGGGCGATTACATTTTCATAATGCGTAATAAAATGTGTGTTGCTTGCATTTCCTTAATAAAGGCGTAATAATGTCAAAATACAAGTTTTTAAATACGTGAACATGAATTTCAATTTGCTTGATAGGAAATGTGTATATTATGTAAATGTATTATATTGTGTGTTTCCCGAAAATGATTATGTAATAATTAGTGTTCCTTGCTTTAGAACCATTAGCATTTTAAAATAGTTTGTAAGAAACAAAACTTTCAATACTATTAATTTAATCTGCCACAAATTTCTCACAATATTAGATACCATAAATTAGAGTTAATTTTCATGGTAAAGAACTCGATAAAAAATGTCACAGCCCCATCCCGTGACCCGCTGCCCTTGGTTCGTCAGCGTCCACGGGGTTCAGGGCCCAAATTTCTCACAATATTAGATACCGTTTCGTTTCTGTGCCCTCTCCTGTTACCTCCTCTTACTTCCTCTCACCCTCCCTCTCCTGTTACCCCTGCTCACGTTAGCGAGGCAGCGTCACTGACCTCAGAAATTGCTCCGCCCTTTGAGATAACTAGGAGGAAAATCTTCGAGGGGAGGAAGGGGACGTGTCTGAAACTTGGAGCAAAAGCCAATGATAAGAGCGGATACGCCTCGACGCCAGGATTGGTCAAGTGTCCAGCGATGGTTGTCCAAGCTGTGGAAAAGCCAGATTTGGCCGCACAGGGCATCGCCCATATTCTGTGAGAGTGGGTATACATGATACAAATTTTATTGTAGGTGCAGGAAATATCTGCTGTCTGTTAGGATCTGCCTTGTCGGTGGAGGACATTATTAAGGAGGAATGTGTGAGTTGAGCACTTCATGCTAGGTTGACAGCAGGAAATAGGAGCGTGGAATGCGGTCTCATGTGAATTCATTTTATGTACCATTCATTTTGGCTTCCTCGCATGACCTGGTGAGTTTAGAAATCTTATTTTATGAAGATGAGACAGAGCACTACACATCTTGAAATTCTATAACATCATTTTTTTTTTTGTATTTCAGGCACCTCTCATTTGCTGAAAAAGTCTAGAAAACAAGTTTAAAGTGCCATTTGTTCCAGATGATATGCAATATATATTTGTCAATTTTGGTAGTTTTTTAATATTTCTGTGTAGTAGTTTTGGATTTTAAGTGATATGTCTTTGTACAGTGTGTTGATCATAGTTCAGATCATTTATGGTCCGTTCAGGACAAGGAGTGATTTTTTTGCTAGTGGTTAAAACTAGTTTAGTATCACTCTGTGAAATGTATTTTTTTACCAGCCATTTGAAGGAGAATGCCCGTTGTTAATGACTCTTCAGTGTGAGTTCAGTGTGTGTAGTTGGGGGTTAGGGATAGTTTTCAGGTGTGATTTACATTGTTCCAATACCATCACTATAAAGAATATTATAAGAATATATACAATTCTTGGTAAAAAGAAAGTGGAAATGTGTATGCATGTAAATTAACTTATAGATGTAAAGGGGCAGGCCATAAATTTTGTATTTCAAAGAGCCCCTATTGTTGACGTTCATCATGTTTAATAAGCTTCGTATAGACTAAATTTGCATCACAAAATTATGTGTATAAATAATACTCTTGAAAATGATGTTTTAAAAGAGAACTTTCCTTACATTTTAGCTATATGCAACATTCTTGAGTTGGTGGAATTAAAAGAACAATAGGAATTAAAATGGCTCAAGCATAAGTTAGCCAATATTTGTGAAGTTAATGAAAATATTTGTCGTTTTGAAAATCACTGATAATGACCCTTAAATTAGTTTGGCATGATTGAGTCAAAAAATCATTCAAAAATCTGAACGAAAATATTTTCTTAGTAATTGGAAAACTGTTCAATACCTATATCAAATGTTGAGTAATTCTGGATTTATGATCTACCTTTGGATTTTCATCCACCATCCTTTCAGCATCTAGCTATGCTTTTGTAGAAATTCGTAGTCTGAAATATTGGAATATAAGTGAAACCTAGGAAGTCCAAATCTCTACTTTGAGATAAATAAAGTTGAAGTGGAATCAGGTAATTTTTTTACTTAGTTCATTTCTTTTACTAGATAGGAGGTATAACCGGTTTCTTTTAACGTAGTTTAATACGTATGTAATATGTTCCTTCTTTTGAGGAAAGCAAGCAAAAAATATAGCTTTTGTGGACTATTTGTGCAGATGAAAGTTTCTTGTTTATTTATAAAACTTATCAATAATATTCATTTATATTATACATTAATTTCAATTTTAATAATAGACGGAAATTTTACATGTGCTAATAGCTGGCATGCCATTTTGATAATGATACAATATTAAAGGAGTAATGGTCATAGTTATATTTAGACAATTTCCTAAATTCATGGTTTTAATATTTTGTCAAAGGCAAGTAAAACAATCTGCATGTATTATTTGCTTACATTTATTTTTTTAAAAAATTATTAAGCTGTTTATATTGTGTATGACTATATTTGCATAATTTAGAAGTAAATATTGTATTTATGAAATAACATTTTATTTTGCACTCCTGGACTACAATTCCATTAACTGACATAGAATTCCTAATTCTATAATTGTTATCTTAAATTGCCTAGCGTATTTATTTTACATAAAATTAAATTTGACGCCATTGTGAAAGTAGCAACGTAAGTAATTTTAAATGACCCGGTCATTACGCGCCACCTCCATTGGCAGATCGCCCTTCAACGCTATTGGCTCAAAATTGGGCGCAATATGGCTGCTTCCCTTCTCCAAGAAAAATTAGAGATTTGAATAAGAGCGTTGGGATTAACATTGAGTGCTGTCTCTAATAGTATACTCTCTGCACCAATTAAGTTACAAGAAGTAAATCGTTTCTTATCAGACGACTATCGGAAATATTTTTGGCACTATAGGATTGGCATGGCTTAATGTACAATGGCCAAACACGAATAGAAATGTTTAACTGCGGGTAGTTCACACGCGGAAGTAACAAGTAATAGTTTTGGGGAAACTGTTTCCACAATATGTTTTGTAGTGGTAACAGAAACTCATTCACTGGTGCGTAAGAAAGTGTGAAGAATGCGAGTCCTGAACGTCATGTATTTGTTCTGTCGTTTTGCCAATTCTACTTCGAGTAGTTTACAAACGCGCGGTAGGTGTCGATAATTTAGGAAGGGTGTAAATATGCAGATGCCATGATGGAAAGCCATGGGTGAGCTACTGCGCATCGCATCTCGCTTCAGCCAATGTGCGTCAGGCACTAGTTTGCGCCACAATATTAATGGCGGTAATTTTAAATGCAGTCAGATTCCAAAATCATCACCTTTTTACAAGTCATTGAAACATGAAACATATGAACAATTTCAACAAAACAAGTCATTGAAACATATGAACAATTTCTTTTAAATATTGCCTTTGGTACACCTTCATCGTGTTACTTTTGGATGGTCACAGTTGAAAATTCTCACTTTATGCCACTTTCGAAAGGTTTCTCAGCACTTCTCGCTCTCCATGCCACATGGGTGCCAGCGTCTGGTCTGGCTTTTCAAACTACCCGTGCTGTGGCCAGGTGGTTCATGACGCAAATTGATGCTGCGCAGAACGAGCAAAAATTGGTGCGTCGGACATATATTTCTCTCGACCACTAATCTTTGTTATTGTTGCCGTTGGTACTTGGATTTATTTTCCAGCTATAATTTCTGTAACTATAAGCAATAACCTTAATTAAATATTGTGCTGACGAGTAATTAGTTTTTTTTACCATGAGACACCTTCAACATCCTATCGACAGGTATCGCACCTTCATTGAGTATTCGTGAGGATCATTTTTCTGGGTCCCTAACTTCGGGGACCCCAATGCGTTGCACAGATTGCTCTAGCCTAGCTACGCGTCTGCAATTCATCCAATTCTATGGTAATAATTTTTTTCACCTCGACAAGTAACCAGTTCATTTCATTTCTTTTCTTTCAATAAAAAAGTATTAAAAGACTGCTGTATTGTGTATGTCATTTTATTGTAGTTATTTATTTAAACTGTATGACGTACTATCGGAAGAAGCTCTGGGATGTCAGTTCAGACTCAACTACTCGTACACAATAAGTTGAATTATGTATGAGTTTGTAGTGATGAACATGTACAAGCAACAAGAGCGTTTTTAGCATGAATTGATATGAAATTTTTCGCTCCCGTATAATAAAAAGTATTTGGAAAGGCAAATCAGCTACAGATTTTGGCTATTATCCCTAGTACTACATGTGAAAGAATCGTTTTACTGCCGCGATAAAATGGAAAACGATTATTCGAATACCTACCTTAGAAAAACTTACAATCATGGAAAGAGTTCAAGAAAACGTACATCAATAGTGACGCTACATTTCCTTATCAACATTTAATTATAAAAATATATTATGATATCAACATTTGTTCAAAAATATTAATATTTTGCCATAAAACTAGAATTTCCATCTTCACCAATTGAGCACTATATATTACACCTGGAAGACTTAATGTTGGTAGCATTGTCAGAAAATTAAGATAATGCACAACTTTGTATTTTTTGTAACCTTATTAAATATTAAATCAAGTTTATTACACTTAATAAAGCAACTGATTCAGTTAGAATTATCTTTTAAATTTGCTAGAAATTAAAAACATTACGGTTATAACCGTGGTATTATACCATTCTTTGAATAGCTGTCATCAGCTTTCACAATGTTGTAAGTTTTCCAAGAAAGTTAGTTTATTATAGATTAATTTTCAGTAGTTGCTGGGTGTCGTTATTTCTTTATACAATTTTCCCTTTATTTTAACAGAAGGAAGACTTTTGATACATAAACATCAAGTCAATGATGTAACTAAGATAAAAATATCAAGATATTTCTTTAGTACATGTTATTATGTAATTAGTATATTTATATTTTCTTGTTTATTAAATTTCATGTCGATTACAACATTCTCACCTCTTAATTCATTAAGTGAAAAATCCAGTAGAAGCCGTTAACTGAATATGTTATTAATTTATTTTCAAACCCCCGTTTGAACACAACTTTCGTCAAGTTTTCAAAGTTACTGCTCAATCTTGAATTCAGCAAAATTTTCAGTAGATTAATTTTAATTAAGCGAAATGCATATTCCGAAGCATTATTATGGAAAAGTTTCATCAAAAACAAAATTGGCTACACTTATAAAGGTAACTAGACTATTATACTTCTGTAGCAATATTTGGCATCGTCGAGATACTTTAACCCAAGCACAGACACTGTTAGTCTGATAAGGCGACGCGGCGGTGAAAACTCATTCGTTTCGGGTGCTTGGTGTTGGAGATTGAGAAGTTAAAAAGGAAACGGCATTTGTGACAGGCAGTTTTCTGTGTTCGCTGAGACATTTTTGACGTGCAAAACAGGTATTTCAACAATATATGGGTAAGTATTAAAACCTCCAGTAATATTATTACCGAGAAGTACGTTGTTTTCATGTGCAAATGTATTTCGACCTCTTTGCATTTACAATAGCAATTGTAATTTTAGATGTTGTGAATATTTAAAATCTGAGGTTGATTATTTGTTATGCACAATGCTTTAGTGCATTACACAGACTTTTTGACGATGTTTAATCACTTAATTATTCGCACGGAAAAGGTGGGCATCTTACACGGTTAGACGCCATTTTTAAGAACCGTTGTAATAAGATCATTTCAAGTATTCGAGTATATATTGGTACATGCATTTTGGGCTAAATCAAGATTATAGGTTTCTAACAAAGAGAAAATTGATCTCTATTTCAAGTCAAGACAAATGATATTATGTTCTGGCATGTTCATGTAATTACTGAATCAGTGGTATCTGCGCATGTTTCTTTGAGCTCTCGTTTTGCTAGAAGTGAGAGGAGTGGGGTTTTGTTATTTTGATGGTAGTATGTTTATGGCAAGTATTATATGGGAGCGTCTAGTTATTAGATGTATACCACATTCGTTGCTATCTTTTATTCATAATTCAACTTACGTTACAAGAGGGAGAAAGTTACCAAGCATGAGAAACAACATTGTTCATCGTCTGCGGCCAAGGCAATGACAACAGTTCATGTAATTGAATGTATTTCGATTATGTATGTTTTTTTCAATTGACAAAAATTATAAATGGAATTTCACTGTCTGAAACATACACATATACGTAATTACAATGAAGTAATTAGAATATATTTCATATAATTAATTTATTAACGATGAAATGCAATCATTTAGTTACTTATCTTATTTCAAGTATCGGCGATGTTTTTCGGGCATTTTTTTCTGCAAAGACGTAAATGAGGTTGCATTTATCAAGTAGTTTATATACTGCGTTTTCAATAGACATTAAAGCCAATACATTTAATCGGTGTTGACTCATCGTGGATCTTAAGTAGGTTTTTATCAACTTTAATTTAGAAAAACATGAGCCACAGTTACCAGCAATGTTAAAAATTCCTTAATGCTATCACCAAATTGAGATAAATTTCCTAAAGTTCTTTTTCTAATACATACAGTAAAACCCTCATGAATACATTCTAAGGGACAAAAATAATTGGATTTCGCGTTATAAAAATTCGGTTATGCGAGTATTATAAATGTTCGTATTACGATACTCCCTTGCCGGGACATAAGTTTGTTCATGTTACGGCGAAATTCGTACTAACGAGGGTTCACTAATTTAAAAGCTCTTCAGTTTTATAAATTTTCTTATTGGTAGATGCAAAACCCATTTATTGTTTGTAATTCTTCAGCTAATTCTGTACTATCTATGTCACTTTTTCCTGTCCTCAAATACACCAGCGTCCGTTGAACTTTTCAAGATTTCTGATAATTTTAAAATATCCAAATCATTTAAATTTTAAACTAGAGGTCTAAAACAGCATGTACTTTTCGCGATATTGTTAATGGCTAGTAATATTAAAATATTACAATTTCTGTCTTACACTTCAACTACCATTTGAAAAATTCTTATACGAAGCGCGAAAAATACATATATATTTTAAATTCAAATGCTGAAATGAAAACAGCTTTCTGCCTCTGAATTCAGTGTATTCACGTTCTACATAAACGTACCATGTACGTGCAAGATGCGTGTTTTAGCCGTAAATAAAATTATTAGTTTGTATTAAGGTGAACGAAAGGCAGCCCTTATTATCTCCTGTTATCAGTGCGACGTTACAACACGCAAATGATCGCCAATTCGTATGGGATATACTTCTGCTAGTTAGCGTTGTTGATAACGTTACGAGAAAATGAAAATGGATAGGAAAATATAATATTTAATATTTTTATGTTCATCAAAATTACTATGGTTACAAAGACCTCGTGTACTACAACAGGGTTAGCTCTTGACACACCAGATGAGTTACTTCTGATGATTGTTGACTGCTATTTTCCTGCTTCAAGGTAGAACACTTGACATAATTTAGGATACAAACTTACCCATTCTCACCAAGTTCTCACTTTTCTTCTGTTTGTCATCACATTTACACTTATACACTAGTCAGTACTTAGAATACAAACTTACGTAACTTACTATTTTGCTTCTATTGAGTTCTCACTTATCATCTATTAGCCCTCACACTCACATTTCATTTTTATAAGTCCACTTTCACAGCTGCCTTGTAGCCCTGATTATTCGATTTCACTTTCTACTTTATATTCTTCTTTTCCACCATTACTTATCCTGCGCCGCTCGGGTCCACTGTTTTCCTGATACTCTCTGCAGTTCGCTGCACCATCTCTTCTTCTGTTTTCCTGTTTCTTTTTCCAACTCCAGGGTCCCACATTGTTGCTGCATACTGTGACATACCAATATGTGGGTCATTTTTATTAAATGTTATTTTTTGTTAATGGGTGCAAATTCTAGGGTAATTAAATAGGAATATGGCGCCTTAGCAACGGCGCCCAAGTTGTTGTCAAGAGAAAGAAATATTCATCTGGCATTGAAAGTGACGGCGTGGCTAGTCAGATTTGAAAACGATTTGGGGATTGGTCGGAGAGAGCAACGATAGTCTACTACTGCGGGAGTATGTCTGATTTTTTTGAAATAAAACAGCAGAAAGGGGAAGCCGAGGTCTGGAGGGCTGAGCAGTAATAAAAAAAAACACATTCTGACATATGTCGTGACGCTGTGCGGGTCGCTCGCGGATAGATAATTTGTATAATGGGAACTTGTAATTTTTCATGAGATTGAGGAACGTTGGACTCCGAATAATTTACAGTGTGTTAGAATATAACTTGTTATTTTTCGCGAGGGAGTTCTACTAATTATTGAACTGAGAGAATTTGAACGTTTACGAACAGTTTGGACTTTAATTATTTTTACAACACGCGGAAATTAGAACTTGTGAGAAGTCGATATGATAGGACTCGGAAATATTCTGAACAAGTCATTAATTTGTGGAACTTTAAAACATTTCCGCTGTGTAATCGTAAAGAACTGGATATTATTTTTGCAAGTCAATCGAACTAGAACTACGAATATTTGAAGCAGTGCTGATCAGTGACTCGGCAAAGTTTGCGTGGAAGAACAGGAGAGAAGAACTCGGTACTTCGACTCTGGAA
Organism: Teleogryllus oceanicus; assembly: GCA_964035755.1. Classification (NCBI taxonomy): domain Eukaryota; kingdom Metazoa; phylum Arthropoda; class Insecta; order Orthoptera; family Gryllidae; genus Teleogryllus; species Teleogryllus oceanicus. The sequence goes on from CAXIVR010000008.1 coordinate 49,768,161, forward strand.
TTCGCATCACCGGGGAGAAGAGATGGTCCTTCGTGGCGACGTCGATCAAGAGCGCGCTAAGTATAGTGCAGTATAAAGTTCGAACAAGGTCATGACCAAGGTCTTTCTGTTGTAATAAGCAATAAATCCTAAGTTTCTTTTTGAAAGAAAAAAAAATTTCATTGGCCAATTCGAGCTAATAAGTAGCTATATAAAATATTTGTTTTCAGATTCCTCGCCACTCTGTATGGATTGCAGATCGGGTAATCGGTTATCAATAGGTAATAGCGATTATTTCAGACGCAACCCATCGACCCAGCTAGTGGGACAATATTTAGTTTTCGTTGAAGCAATAATAGCTAAAAATATTATCGTAACCTTTTTCCTAGCGGCCATGTTAACATAAATTCGGAAACGGAACGCTGAAAACGAAAGTTTTTCTAATATCATCATTCCTTATTTTGTCTAGAATAGAGACGTGAAGTGTTTTCCTCTCCATTCTCCTTTGAGTCACCGCTAGTTTTTCCATACGTTGCTCTGTAGCGGTCCGTTTGTGCCGCATACAGCATTACTGGCAGCACACAGCTGTCCATTATTTCTTTCTTCGTCTCCGTTTTTTGTCTTTTGTCGAAAAGTAAGAACGATAGGAGCCAGAATTTCCTCCACATTAGCGTTGTTCTTCTGTTAATTTCCTCGTGTGCTCTGTTAAAAGAAACCGTCTGTCCCAAGTAGATATATTCTGAGAAATACGCTCTTCTGTATTTTAACTCCAATTTCCGTATGGTTTGTCATTAGTTTTGTTTTTGCCGTATTCCGAGTTAGTGTTGTCTCGGCACATTGGTTACACAACTGGGTCATTATATTTGTAGTTCTCTCGCCGATTTCGCAAATAATACAATATCATCTGCAATCCTCAGGTGCGACAGCTTCCTTCCATTTACGTTGATGCCAAATTTTCCTTCCCAGTTTTAATTCCTAAAAATGTCATCTAAAACTGCTGAAAACAATTTTGGTGAGATGCGATCTCCCTGTTTTACTTCCGTAGTAAGTCTAAGTTTCTGTCATGTTGTTTCAGTCCTGACTTTGCCCCAACTGTTTGTGCACTGTTTTGTCAGCACCCATAGGTACTCGCTCTGAATCCTTGGTGCTGTAGTACTTCATTTACATATTGTTGTTCGACGGAATCCAAAGCCTTATTATAGTCTATAAATACTATGTACAGTTTAAGGTTGAATTCCTCACATTTCTCTATTATTTTTTTCACTGTCTGTAAGTGATCTATTGCTGAGTATCCCGATCTGAATCCAGCTTGTTCTGTTGGCTGGTTTTCATCTAGTCTTCTCTTAATCCGTTGTGTTAAAATTTTGGAAAACAACTTCTACATGTTAGATATTAAACTAATGGGTCTGTAGTTATTCAAATCGTTTCTGCAACTTTTCTTGTGTATAAGTGTAATTAAACTTATACACTGCGTGGGTATTTCTTCCTCTTTTAAAATATAATTCAATATTTCTCTAAGTGATTTTGTTAGCTCTCTTTCTCCTAGTTTTAACATTTTGTTACAAACTCCGTCATCCCCTGGGGTTTTCCCGTTCTTCAAGTCTCCAATAGTTGTTCGCACCTCGCCTATAAGGATTCTTCCCTTTTGGTTTTCAGCAATATTTCTTGTATCGTTTCCTCTCTGTGTATTTCTTTACAAGAGTATAGCCCTGGTAAAAATAGTTGCTGCTTTGAGTATTTCACTCCTGGTTCTCTCTTGTTTTTGTTTTTTTACTCCTAATATCCACTTCTTTCCTTCTCCTAGCTCTTTTCGTGGATTCTTTTTTATGGATTTAGTCGCTTTTTTATGGATTTAGATGCTTCTATAATTTCTTTGATTGTTTTACTGTTGTGGTTTCTAAAATCTTTTCTGAAGGCACGTTTGGTTTCTTGTTCAATTCAGCAAATTCTTACTTTCCTCCTTCTCAGCGGTTTTTAGTAGCTGTGCTTTTCTCTCTTGTCCAGGAGCTTCTGAGTATCTTCACTGAGTTTACTCATCTTCCTACTTTTCCTGGCCTTGGGTATAGTTTTCCAGGGTGGCCAGCATACCTGGAATTCTTAAAAGCGGGGGAAAAACGGTAATTGTTTTGAAAATCGGGATTTTTCATTGTTTTCAGATTTCCCCCCAACATTTAGCACAAATTCACATTCGGCTTCGTATTTGGCAAAGTGAAGAATGCAACTCAATTCATGATATTGGCGAGTGTTAATATCGAAGAATGAATGAGAAGTGTCACATGTTTGCTTGATTATTGCGAAGTTCTTGACTCACGCATAACACATTTCAAACATTGCCGCTTGAGTAGGTATACCACGGGTAGAGTAACAAGCGCTCCCGAGCACCTATATGGTTGCCTGTGGGTTACACGTGCATGGACGATATATTTGCGGAACATCACCGGGAACTCAATCGCTAAATTTGGATTTGTGTCGCACCTCTTCTTTGATGACATCAGCAGTATCACTTCACTATTTTTCCGATCGAAACATGTTATCACGCCCATGATATTCAAAGGGAATTTTAACTTATTTCGTAGGAGGGCGCAGTCAAAGCTACATTTGCTTATAGCGACACAGAGATTAAGAGTGACAGTGACCGAATTGACACGAAGTGTCAATGACACACACATTACATAACTTTCTGTCTACTGCGAAAGCGGTAGATGATAGGAATGTGTTGAAATGTGCGAAAAAGAACCTGGGAAAATTTATGTTCTCAGACCTAGAAAACGAAAAAAAAAACTTGAATTCAAAGAAGCCAGATCGCTGGCCACCCTGAAATTTTCCTTCCTGCTTTTATAACGCATTTCTCTAATGGCGAATACTCTTCTTGAAGGTTTTTTGTCCCTTATGTCAATTTAGGTGTTAGCGGTTGATTTGGTTCCGCTTGGAATGTGTAAATCTGTATATTTTCCATTTTTATGTGAAGCGTTTTGTAAATCTTTTATTCGTGTCTTATTTTTGTTGTCACCATTCTGTGGTTTGAATCAAAATCTTGTTCATTACTTATAGGTTCCTACGGGAAGAACAAATTTCGACCAAACCAATTTAAAAGATACTCCCCAAGTCCCAGCGAGGAAAAAAGAATTCACAGTAGCCACTTACAACGTTAGGACGTTAAGAACTGAAGAGAGGTAGAATTGAGCAGAGCATGTGATATATTAGGAGTTAGCGAAGTTAGAATATTTGGAGAAGCACTCATTGAAAAGAAGAACGGATACATTCTCAGCTCTATAGGTCAAACAAAAGGACAGAGAGGAATAAGATTTCCAATAAAAAAACATTTGACAAACAGTATCGCAGAAATCCTAGGAGTATCGGAAAGGATAACAGTTTTAAAATTATTGGTAAGAGAGAAGCAGATCACGATAATTTAGGTGTTCGCGCCAACAGAATGTAGTTCCAAAGGGGAAATAGAAGACCTACCGAGATATAGATGATACTGTGAATAGACACCGATCTAAGATCACATTTGTCATGGCGATTTTTAATAGTAAAGTAGGCATAAGGGAATGAATACATGTATTCATCTATATTTTATCATTTGTATTTTTCAAGATATTGAGGCAACTTTGTTTTCTAAAGTGGAACAATACTTATTTCTTTATCGAATACATACGTATATACGGAGTAATATACGAAGTTCAGAGAAAGTTTTGTGGTCCGCCGAAAATCGATTTAGAGATTTCAACAAAAATACACGTTTTGAGGTCCCCTGATACCGAAAACGTGTTTGTTTTCAAAACGTCCGTCCGTCTGTCTGTCCGTCCATCCGTCCGTCTGCCCGTCCATCTGTGAACACTGCTAGTGCCTAAACCGCACGTACGATCTTTTCCAAATTGAAGAAACCCCTGTCCATCTGGCTCTAGTTGATTTCAAATTTAGAAAAACATTCTTCAAAATTTGGGGGTACTTTACATGAAGCCCCTCAGACATTTTCAAACTTTTCTCAAAAATGTTCTTTAAATTTCTTGCAATAATAAAGTGCACTTATAAAGGTGGCATACGTTCAATGTTAATGGTTAACTCTGAATTTTCGAAAATTTTAAAAGATTGAATTTTTTCGGCTACAAAATTGAATTTTCTTTCAAATGAAATTTGTCGCACGTAAGTAGTTCTTTTTTTTAAAATTTTAGTAGTTTTCGTGCAATAGCGCGTGTAATATTTGCATTTTTAAAAAATAGCAAAAAACACGATTTTCTCAAAAACGGCTCCATATTTTTTCTTTAAATGTTTGGTAGAAGTAGTACCAAATGCACTGTATAAGATGACGTAAACGCCGTATTGCTCTATTCTTTTGTTTTTTCAAAAATTATAAGGGTAATTTTTTTAACTTGTGTCTCACGTCGATAATATTTAAATTAGAGGCGATTTCTTCACATTATTATATTTATGTGCTTTAAATAATATAAAATAAAGTTTCTCCAAAACTCAACAGTTTTCTATTAAATTAGCTCAATATTCCGTATTTCCAGAAACGCTCTAACGCCATTTTCTCAAAAACGGCACCAAATTTTTTCTTCAAATTTTTCCAATTGATAGTGCTAATTGCAGTCTTTAATATGACATAAGTTCATTTTTTTATTTTCAAAACTTACACAAATGTTATTTTCAAATATCTCTCACGCCGTTAATATGTACATTTCCTTCAATTTGTATACATTATTACATTTGTGAGTGGAAGTGCTTCAAATGACTTCAAATTAAGTTTTTCGAAAACTCAATAGACATTTTTTTATGCTTAACGGCCATTTTCTTAAAAATAGCTCCAAAATTTTCAATGAAAATCTCCATTGTGGTCGAGGTTGTACTCTTCATTGTCAATCTTCGTCAAAACGTATATCTGACGGCCCATCACACCATATCCATATTCATATATCACCAAAACATATATCTTACGGCCCATCACACCATATCCATGTTTTACTTTTATTACGCTCTCCTGACACGTCACCTGACACGTCGTCTGTCCAAGATTTTCCTTTGCGTTTCAGTTTGTCTGTTGTTGAGAACAGAAATGAAAAATTTATTTTGATTTCCCCAAGGTCTCATTTCAAAATCGGACTTTTTCCGAGTTACTTTACACACAAGACACGCCGTACTCCCCAGTTGGAAGGCCTTTCACCTTAACCGCAATATTATCTCAGAATTCTACATAATATAGAGCTCCGTCAGTCCAGGTTCCCCAGCAGGACAGAATAAGTTGAGGAGGAAGAGGGCTGCCTGGAAGTTTTTCCTTGAAGTATGCAAAGCGCGATGAAGATTTGCGGAATTTTTTTTATTTTTTTTTATTTTTTTGTTTTTCTTACCTTTTGGAGATCACAGTATTTTGTAAGCTTCATCTTTGAGCCATTCCACGTCAAATTGCACAAGAGTTGACCCGACGTTTTTAAAATGTACGAAGTTTGTTTCTAAAATCTGGATATAAAAAATGAGAGAAGTGCTTTTTTTATTTGCCTGAAAATTGATTATTTGTCTAGTTATGCCAATATTAACTTTTGGAATTAACGCGAACTTCACAAAATATGATTGTTTCTCCTAATGTACTTAACGTAATAATTACTTATTTGCTTTATTTAATACTTAGAAATATATATTTTATTTATCTGTAAATCAATTTTTCAAAAAATAAATATTCATTTAGAAAAATGTAATTGAAAAATAATAAAAATTTCTGTATAAACTCGATGAGATCAAAACTTAAAAAAATATGGCGAATTTCTTGTTCAATTTTGTATAAAATACAAGAAAAAAGTGGGCACTTCACAAATACCTTTCAAAAAAAAAAAATTGTAAGTATGAGGGCGCCCTCTTTCGACGCATGCACTAGCGAATTGTCTTCAGTCAGTCTTTGATGTAAATGCTGAAGAAATGTAAAAAGAATGACGGTCTGGCTGATTAGGATTTCCAGAGTTATTAGTATTTCAGATGTTCACTCTGCCCCCAGAATGGATGGATGGCTGCGAAACGAATTTTACTACTGCTTTTCCTCGCGTCAACGAAACGAATCTTACTACTTAGTCCCTTTGCGTACTAGGGAGGGGATTTCCTTCTGACCTTGCTCGTGAAATTCAACAGACAACCTGTCAAGGGTCATGAGTAAATTTTTCTGAACATCAGTGTCAATACGGATCTTATAAAGAGAAGAGTGCTAGAGTTCTGTGAATCGATTTTACAGCAAATATAAAAACACGTGTCTCTTTTTTTGGCTAAAATGTTGGCTGAAGAAAATTGAATTTTGTCCGGACTTGAAAGTAAATTCGGTAAGACATTAGAACTGTGGATTGTGACGAAAGTTCAGGAACTCTAAGCTAAGAGAGTACAAATATTTGAAATGAGTTGTGAGGGACCAGAAAATTTCAAAATGTCAATCAAAATGTGAGTCAAAAATCCGTCATTAAATAACCAAATACAATAAGTGAAGTTGCACCACCTCAAGAAATTTCTAAATTACTGCCTCATCCAAAGGAACACGACAGCCAGTAACGCAAGAAACACGTCTGTTGCAGCAATCTACTACACACGGGTGCCTAAAAAATTGATATTTTTTTAAGTTATTGAGATCCTACTTTGATTTTTTCTGGAGAGATGTAAACAACACTAGTGCGTTTATTAATATTTTGAAAAAAATTAGTCATCGAGTTTACAAAAATATTTTATTTTCAAAATTTTAATTTAAAAAAAATAAAAATTCCAAAAATTAAATATTTTGCAAAAACCCAAAAATTAAACATGTTTTTAATTTTTGAATGGAATTTGAACGGGGTTTCTATAATTAGTATATTCAAATACGTGATGTTTTTAAGTTGGTGATGCGTGTCATTTTTAGTAAATTTCATTATGCAATATTTCCAAAATAATAAAGTAGAAAAAATAAAATTACACGTGTTAACTTATTTGTTCCATATAATAAATAGAAATAACTAAAAATATGAAGGTAAATTTTGGTGTTCTTGTGCTATTTGACGTGGAATGACTCCTTTCCGATAGTAGGCTTTTGCCTAACCTGAATTACGTAGACGACACGCGGTGGCTGTAAGCCTCAACCGGCCAACAACGCAGCTGCACCGGAATTGGGTGCGATTGCCTGAGACGTGCTTGCTGATCGGAGACGAGCGTGAAACATCGTCTTAATATTGATTTCCAGATCTCCTTACGTATGATGTATTGGGGAAGAGCTTTCGATGCGTAGTCGATTACGTGTTAGATCAGGGAATATTCGCGTTTCGTGGCAATCTCGTGGCTCAAGAGCAACGTCACTCGCCTTCCATCAAGGTGGTCCGGGTTCCATTCCCGGACAATCTCATGTGCAATTTGTTTCAACGAGTGTAGCTGCTTCACAAGGGCTAGTCCAACCCCTGTGAAGTGTCCTAAATACTACCCCTATCTTATTTTCCAGGTGGAGTAATGTAATTGACAGAAGCTATTTGCTGGTTGCAATGTTTCCAGCATAATTTTATATCATGTTATGTATTGATTTAGATGCAGATTATTGTGTAAAGAACATACCAAACTAATATTGATAAAATGAAATTGCAATCTCATATAATTCTGAGGGCTGCATGATGTAGATCCTCAATAATAAAATTATAACATTGTTGTAGATAAAATCTTCAAAAGAGATTTCCAAGTGGCAAGTCGTTTGTAATCGTTTGCCTTGATGTTGCACTCAAAATGAAAGAATGTTTTGGAAATAAGACATGAGACCCATTCAAAATGCATTACTACTGTTCAGGGAATGCAAACAATTAAACAAAATATAGTGCTGCAGAGAAAATAGGTTTCTATTAAAATAGTAATGCTGCCAAAGGCTGAATTCCTCATTCCTCTCACAATTTCAATTTCATTTGCCCACGGCTGAATGTAGATACTGTGGGCTTACAAAAACAAAATTGTATTAGGCATGCTATCAAAAAAAAATCTTTAAGTAACTAAAAAATACTCATTTCACTAACCTGCGAATTTAAACTTTCCGATCATTGCAAACTTTTTCAGTAGTGATCCTTTATATTTTTGACATGCTGATTCCGGAACTGACGTCAAGATTTTCTCTATCACATCAGGTTTTTTTTTCTTTTGCAAAATCAAAATGAAAATACGAAAAATTTGAGACACGCGCACATGCAAGATTACAATTAATTTATTATCATATGTAAGGAATGCTTTATTCATTTTCTCATCTAAACGCTACTATATTACATATTTATGAATATAACCTAGAAATATGTAAAGCATTTTGCATAATCAAATGGACCAAATGCCTTTTATGTATTAGAAATGTAAGACCACGGCAACTCGCATAATAAAGAGAATATGAATCATTTTCGAATATTTAATCATTCGAGTAATCAAATAAATAGGTAATCATTGTTCAGGAGCAAAAGTCAAAAAACTTACATACGACACAATATGAAATAATAATGCTGCACTAAAGATATAAAAAAAATATAAATTCTCAAGATCACCCATTTGTTCATAGAGATTGGTATCAAAGTGATTCTTTTGGAATATTAATTGAATTCAAAGACTGTTTTCCAGGAGTGAGGGTCTTTTAATTGCGCCCAGATAACCCAGAGGGATGCAGGATCTCTTGCCAGAGACTTGTCACTCCATTTAAATAAAGCGCGCTACGCGCGCGGTGTTGCTGAGCTGCGCGTTACCGTCCCGACTCTCCAGGAAGCGCGCGAACGTCTCCCTTTGGACTTATTTAGGTTTATAATTTTGCAAAATTGTCCCATTTGAAACGGTAGATGTCCTTCAAACTGCGTATATTGATTCTTCGAGACCCTAGCTATCTAAGGAGCAGTTTTTAAAAACATTTTTAACAGTTGGTTTTCTCACAATTTTAAAATTTCAGGTCAGATGTCACGTTGACATAAGAGCCCATGTTAAAACGACAAATTTACAGTCTCATTACGCGAAAACGGTGAAATCCATTCAAGCTCTACCACAACATAGAACCACTTCTCGTCTTTTGATTAATACAATAAGAAAGGCATGTTGAACATAACACGTATCTCGCTCTAACCACATTAAGGACATTTTAGGCACTATTAGATGCCGTCAGTAGATCTAATTTTTCATGATACATAAACATCTGCAATTATTTTCCACAACCTCCTAAAGGAACTAAATAAGCATTTGTCCTAAACTCCGAGGTCAAGTTATAATATAGGTTGAAGTCGTATCTGTTTAAAATATGCTGTTGTTATATTCTACCAAGTTAATATAGAGAACAACAGAACATAAGTTCCAGAAAAAGTTTGTGTTGTATAATTAAGAACAGCAAAAATTCATTTTTATTACATAAATTATTAGAAAGAAGAGAAGAAACAAAATAAAAGAAAAAATTAAAACATGAAAAGAGTTCCTAGGTACGACCGTTTCCCTTATTTACAACTGCCGAATTAACAGCAAGAGAACAAAAATCTACCGACGAATTATTTGTTTGGGAACTACCAGAAGGCATTGGATAAAGTTTAAAGGTCACTTCTACGGAAAAAAGTTAAATATAAAAGGAGTATCAAAACATTTAAAAAGAGCTATGAGAGTCTGTGAGAGGAAACGTAAAATAAGAACTACAATAAATGGAAAATAAGTTACAAGTATCAATCAAGATATAAGACAAGGGTGCCCATTGTCACTATTTTATTTAATACATAAACTGACGAAGTCATAAATAATGGTTAAAATTTAGGCAATTCATTATAAGTAACAAAAATTGTTTACAACTCTTAATGTGAGCAGATAACCAGGTAATAATAGACTCTACGGGAAGAGAGTATCCAAGCAGCAAATATACGAGGTTGAATTATGTATCTTAGCAGTACAATATATAATATCTCCAGAGAAAACAATAATAATATTAAAGGATACAAGAAGTGGAATAAAAAATAAAAAATTTTGTGGTACTGAGGTACCGTGGTCCGTGGTAAAAATGAAGTTAAAAAATAAAGTTAGAAAAATACAATAATTAACCTACAAAAGATTGATCTTACTCACCTTGCTATAAGGAAGATATGCTCGACCCTAAAGATCGAATGAGAATGGATGAACAGAAATGAAATTTCTCAGAAATATAGCTGGATACACACTTTTGGATCACATTAAAAATGAAATAGAAAAGAATTAAACATTATAAATGTAACTGAAATCATTAAACAGTAGGATACAGAGTAAAATGAAAAAAAAAAAAATTTAAAAACAACATATAATACTAAGAATGTATGAAGAGAAAATAACTAGAATGGCTTTGAAATGTACGTCAAGAGGGAGAAGAGAGGTGGGAAGACCTCTAAGAAGATGGAGTGAGCAATGCAGATGAAAATGGAGAAGGATGGACTCAGAAGATGTGATCTGGAACAGACTGAAAAGTCTAATCCTTCCAGATGGTGATGATGAATATGAAATTTGGTAAATGGATTTAGGGCTTCTTATTGAAAAATTATGGCATTGTGTACTAATCTGTCTTCATAATTCTTTCAATATTGCTCCATGAGCAAGTGTATCAGATCATGAATATAAACTTTGTTGATTGGTATAAATTATCGATCACTACCACAATAACGAAGGCTAAAATGATTTGGTATGAAGGTGAATAGCGATAATTGATACAGAGAATTGGAAGTTAAATATAATAGAGTGCATACAAAACATATGACCCTCGATGACCCTTTCTGCTCAGTCGAAGTACATAACGATAAATGACAACGAAATATATTTAGAGTAATTGATACCATGACAAAATACGTTAAAGAAAAATGGTTTGTTGTCTTCCTTTTTCTAATTGACTCTGGTGAGTATTTATAAAACGCATTTACGTGTATTGATCGCTATTGACAGTATTACATAACATATGTGACTCAGATTAAGTGTTACAAACGTCTACAGATTAGAAAAACGAAGTTACACATGTGACAATTGCCCCAGATTAGACAACTCATGAGTTGTGACAGATTAGACAACTCTTTTTCTGATGTTTGGCAGATACCCGATATCTTATGTTACATGATAACATTTACTTCCAAACACATGTGTATGACAAGTTGCCCACCAATAACGGAACATTACCAACAAGTATATTACTCGTTCATTATATTTGCAGACGGAAGAGTTAGGAATTACTTTGTTTTGAAAGTAACGCCCAAACACAACCGAAAATGCACGAATAGTGCAATGTTTAAAAGCATGTGTCCAATGCTGACGCCAACGAAGACAGTCCGGGAAAAGTACTTGTTTTGTTTTAACTTGTGATATCTGTGGAAAAATTAAATTCATTTTGGTATGCGAGAGTGTGACGCATAAATTATAAATAATGCAGTGAGCTATTATTGCGAAGGAAAGAAAAAGGGATTATTAATACCATTAGAAAAACGCATGGACAGTGCTGCAGGACAATATACCAAATATTACGCGTTGGTGGAGTTAATCTTCCCCCGCATTGGAGGTGGCAATAATCCTCCGCGTTATCTGGCGATAGCTGGCGCCGACCTACGTCTTCTGTGGATTTTCCCAACCAGGTATCTCCCACCAGCGTGGCACCGCCCAAGTTACGACAAGCTCTAATCTCCCGACAAGTGCGGTAGTGTAGTGCATACCTGTGCATGTATGTGTGTGTGTATGTGTATTTCGGTGAAGGGGTGAGGATAGGAGAAGGAAGAGGAAGGAAAGATCGCGCGCGGTCCGTGGCCCGTTCGTCAGTGTACTGCTCCGGCAATTACCTGGTACTGATGGAAGCAAGCACGGAAAACTACCGATCAGAGCAGCCGACCGCTAGAATTCACCAGGCAGCTGTTGAACACCACCTATCTACTTTAAAGTTTACAGCCACCGTTGGAACTCGAACTGATCCTCTGGTAGAGGCCCTGCAGTGTCATCAGTTGATGTCCTGAACCACCTCTCCCTTTGGGGTTCAGACCTTCCAGGGATGAGGTGCTCTCGAAAGCTCAGTAAGGTTGCGTTGATGGGACTGAGGTGCGACTCGCATGCTGGCGAATACAGCTTCGATCAGTCTATGAAGATGATATTCAATTACAGACAGTTGAAAGTCTGTCACGCACAGACGTCAACGCACTGTAATGTAAACCGACCAATCAACTAATATTTTGATGCAGAAATGATGCAGTTATTGACAGAATTCCTGAGTCATTCGGACGCCCAAAACTTGTAACAATTAGTGTGCGAAGAAAGCACGACAGTCTGTCGCGTACGTTCGTTGTCGCCTTTTCTAGACCACAATTTGAAATTGCGCTCCCCGCGCGGTTGTAATGTCGAGACACTGAACACGGAAATTTGGAATGGAATGGAAATTTTTATTGGTATCACGAAGTGACATGGGGTTGATCAGGGCCAAGCAAATAGTTTCATCTGATGTCACTACAGTGCCTCTGACCGGGAGGTCCTAGGTTCGAGTGGCAGTGGCAAGATTTTCGACATTTCCTTGTCAGCTAGTTGTCCTCAGTCGCTGTCTGGAGAATTCTAGAGGCCGGCTGCGCTGATTGGTGGTTTTCCATGGTTTCTTTGATCAACAGGCGAATGCCGGAGCACTACCCTAACAAACAGGCCACGAACCGCGCGCCATCTTTCCGTCCTCTTTGTCCTATCCTCACCCCTTACACACACACACACACACTAACGTGTCCTACACTACCACACATGACGGGAGACCGATTGGGAACTTAGAGCTTGTCCCGGCTGGGGCGGTGCTTTGCTAGTGGGATATACCAGGTTAGGGAACGCCCGCTAGCCGACGGTAGGTCGGTGACATATCGCCATCCTGCGGGGGAATATAACTGCCATCTCCAGAAGGGAAACATGCACTACACGCACGGGACTAATGACCTTATAGTTGATGCGCCTGGAGTCACTAACAACCAACCAATCAACTAATATTTTGATGCAGAAATGATGCAGTTATTGACATAATTCCCGAGCCGTTGGGACGCACGAAACTTAAAACAATTAGTGTGCGAAGAAAGCATGCTGTTTAATGAAGTACGTCAATTTCGTTAAAAAATACTAATGTGTGAGTTAATTCAGATGTGCTATTTATCTCGTTGATGGTACGCGATTTACACACGCTGCACTGTGGTGAAACAAGTGTCCGAAGATATTGTCCGACTGATGTACTCAAACTGGTTGTCGAGGATACAAAGGTACGGAATGTGTTCTGCATTGCACGAGATATTTTCTCAGACTGATTTGCGCGTCTGAGGTCTACATTCGAACAGACAGATTTGGTTTTGCGCTTATGCGCAACGTTAAGGTTGGAACACGGTCTTGATATCTAAAATACTTTTGGAAATTTCATGAAGAGCATTTACGGTTAAGTAATGAAAAGAGCGACCTTTGTACTCAGCAACTGGCGAGAGCAGCTTTGGAAGCGGCGAGAATGATTTCTACAATACATGTGGGGCATTTTCGGAGGTCTGAAGAGAAACAGTTGGATAAATGATTATATATTATTATTATTATTATTATTATTATTATTATTATTATTATTATTATTATTATTAAAGAAGAAAGATTCATCCCTGAGAGAATTCACATTAGATATAACGAAACGATGAAACGAACGTGATTTGAAAAATATATTGCTATCAGAAGTGGTTCGTGTTATTGTGTTATGGTAGTAGTGCAGCGTAGATCTTGCATTCCACTTTAAAGTATTTTATTGTAATCGAATTTTCGCTGATATCCTTTGACAGCCTACTTATGGCCATCGGGGATCGTTGAAGCTGACGTCTATTACATGAATAACTTCCTTACAGGCACAGTGAACCGCGTCGATCTAATGAATACAAAAGCGCAAGAACTGAATATTCTGAAAGTTCTGTATCAATTGCCATTAGTGCTGCAGAAATTGAAACCCCGGACTCTGGCAAAGTTTAAAATATCCGACATCAGAGTATGAGAGATCCAAGCTGCTATATTCAAACATGGCGTAAAGTGATTGCTCGTTATCGAATACACCGATTTTCGTACTCAGTAAATTATTTGGAAATAACATGTGAATCAAAATAAAACGATACAACTAAAATATGTAAATGAATTTGAGGCGTTGTTTCGTCCTATGTATTTATTTTAGCATAAAGTTTTTTTCGGCTGCATTGCGGCCATCTTCAGTGCTATTCTGAAGCGGCTGGGGGCCTCGGTCAAAAACGACAGCTTTACGTAAAATACATACGACGAAACAACGCCTCAAATTCATTTACATGATGCAAATGTCGTTAACGCCGCACCATTTCGTACCACTAAAATATGATTGATTCGTGTTTCTCGGCACGTCCACTGCTGTGGTCATTAGTCCCTTACGTATTGTATTACAGAGAAACGACAAAAAAATTAAACTCATAATGTTTTTTTGAAAATTCCGTCGTAATTTGATACCCGCCCCTAACCGCACATGTTTTAGTTTAGTTAATGTCTTATTTTACGTGGAGATACTCGGGCCTTCAGACCGGGAGCGGTAGATCAGTGCATCAACTGATGTCACTGCAGCGCCTCTGACCCGTGGCCCGTTTGTTAGGGTACTGCTCCGGCATTCGCCTGATGTTGATCGGAGAAACCACGGGAAACTACCGATCGGAGCAGCCGGCCGCTAGAATTCTCCTCCAGACAGCGACTGAATTCGACCTAGCTGGAAAGCAGTAGTAGTGTAGTGCATGATTTTTCTCGGGAGATGGCGGTGACTTCCCCCGCTGGATGGCGACAAGATTTCCTGCATCTACCAAAAATCTGTTGATATGGCATTGTCTAGTAGTAAGGGGCAAATGTTATCTACATTTTAGGGAAATGTTAACTCTGTTATGTGCAATTTCCCACTATATCTTCATTGCAAGATGTCATTTTCACCTTTACAAACTTTAGAAGTTTGAAACATATATTCTGAGACATTCCGTGTATTGTGATCAGATTCTCGAGAACTTTCTCTTATTCGTTTTCACAGAAACAGATTCAAGAGAAGAAAGTTCAGCATTAGTTCCATTTTGCAAATGTAAGTGGGATTTTCAATTCTGTTTCAATTATTGCCCATAGGTAGTATAAAATTTAACGTCACGCGATGGAAATTTAAAATATTGAACGGGTTGAAGTTACACGGGAAGTCTTCACGGGATGAAGTTACAAATCCTTGAGTAATTCTATAATTAAACTTCGTGTTCTGTGCATATGCATTTCAGATCCCAATGTTAGGAGAAGCGTAGTAAAGATATCGACGTAATAGAAATATTGACATTTTCTCTCAATATATGATAATTGGTAAAACAATTCATATATTTTAAAAATTCTTGTTTAAAAATATAATTTAATTAGGACAAATTCAGAAAAAGTACCGGCTACTATGAAACTAATGACAGTTTTAAAGACTATCTTTGGTGGTTTTCTTCGTTTTAGTTAAATTATTGCAAGTTAATCATTACATGAATCAGTTCACATCCACTTGAGGATCAGGGTACCTATCTATTTCTTTCAACAAAATAAAATGGTTATTATTGCCATTTTTAAAGTATTATTTATTACTACTGATCAAAATAGTTCAGTGATTTTTTTGTTTTTTTATTACACAATTTTCTTACGAAGCGGATTAGCGCTTTGCAAAAGCGTTTTGACATTAATTATATGTAGGTAACTTGGCGTTAACTTTAATGAGAGGCTCTGGAGTCCTCAATTTCAATTTTCGGATTATGTGGTTGGGGAGATTTGCAGGAGTGGTAGAGGGTTGGGAACGCATTGTTTTAAATAATGAGAAATGAATTAAGCTATTGAAATTGTCTTATGACTGACCATATAATGTACGGTTGTCTGGAAAAGATAAGAGCTATTGAAAGACAAATCGATATTTTTACGCCGGAAATTTTGTACATTATCATAATTGGGTTTCTGTTTCTAAATCTGAATGTTTACTGTGAGTCTGATTTTTATTATGTGCGCCCATTACCACTAGCATTTTGAAAATTTCCCATTTAGATATATTCTCTTGAAAATTTTCCTTTTCAGCACCAAAAACAAAAAAATAAACAGTATTGCGGGGATCATTGGTTCCTAGTCAAATATACGCGTATGTATCCATGACAATACATGCAAATGTAAATTTATTATTGAGCACGTTTACGATACACAAGTATACAAGAATTTTCGTGTATACGATAGAACTAAACCTTTTAAATAATTGATTTACAACAATTTTCTATTTCCAAAATATTTTTAAATTTAATTATTTTAATTATATTTTTCTCCACATTTCTTTAGTATTTCATTCTCTTTTCCTTTAAATTTCTTTCTTACTCGACGTTTATTTCTTGGACCAGGCTGTAAATACAATAACAAAGGCAATAACAAATACTTAAGAGAAACAAAACTCAACATGAGAGTATTGATTAATTCAATTTTTTAAATTCTTAGTATATGCTGTTGCTGGCGTCACTGCTTGCATAAATATCTTAGTCTCTTTTTAATATCAAGGAACAGCCTGGCGCGGAACCTGTATTGGAATATTAACCACCTCAATTTGGACGGCCTTTCGGAATCATCCAGCAAATGCCTACTTACTGCAACGGCTATAATATATTTGTACCCTTCATTGAGCTTCGTTTTACTTCTGCTATTCAAAAAGTTAATAACAGACAATAGACTTTATATATATAGTGTTATTCTGAGCAAGTTCCGGCCATAGTCTTGAAGTCTACTCCATTGCCATCTCTTTTTTACTCCATTTACCGCATGTCTTGACAGCTATCTTTTTTAGACTTTTTAGTCATATATCTTTAGCAATAGTGCAAATAAAAGATTTTCGAAAAATATTTCTTCACTTAACTCAGAAAGGACAATTTTAAGAACAGTTTTTCTTGTACACCGCTGATGCGTCGTATGTGTCATAAATTATAATATACGAAGAAGCAATCGGTAAATGCCCTCCATGCGTCCTTCAGCCACCCAAATAAGAGGGCTTCCGGTCCACCATTTGGGGTGAACAAGGTGGCATTCGATGCGCCTCAGTTTGCTGGTATGAAATAGGACATTTTGTCGTATCCGTCTGATCTAATTAAAAAACAACAACAAAAAATATGAAAATCTTTTCAATATGTGTAATGCGGAGACGATTACCAGGACTGGTAATAATCATGATTTATTAAAAATCTGATTATTTTGTCAAAAATCCCACTGAATGGCAAAATCCGTTGCCGATCTACCGTTGGCTAGCGGGTTTCCCCCAACCAGGCATATCTCACCAGCGGGGTACAGCCCCAGCCTGAAGAAGCTCTAAACTTCATTATGCTACGCGTTCAGAATTCTTGCAAATTCAGTCAGCCTTCATACTGCTCGTTGTGTATACTTCGCGAATGTTCATTCCCGCCTGAGATATGGCATAATATTCTGGGAAATACATCTTATAGCTCCCAGACTTTTAGATTACAAAAACGAATTGTACGAATAATAACCAAATCCCACCCACGTAATTCATGTAAGCCTCTCTTCATTGATCTAGGAATTTTACCATTAACGTGTCTTTTTATTTACGAATCAGTGGTTTTTGTCAAAAATGACTTGCTCAAGGGCGGGAATATATTTTCAGAAAATGCTGAAGTCTATTACTATAACACTCGACGTAAAAATCATATTCATCAGGTGAAGGTATCAACAGCTCATTACAAAAAAATCACATACAATACATGCACATTATTTTACAACACTTTGCCAGATGACATTAAACGATTAAATTCAATAGAAAAGTTTA
The DNA here is from genome assembly GCA_964035755.1 of Teleogryllus oceanicus. Classification (NCBI taxonomy): domain Eukaryota; kingdom Metazoa; phylum Arthropoda; class Insecta; order Orthoptera; family Gryllidae; genus Teleogryllus; species Teleogryllus oceanicus. The sequence goes on from CAXIVR010000008.1 coordinate 49,785,913, forward strand.
AATCCCAAGTGAAATCGTTTCTGCTGCATAACTGTTTCTATACAATTAGAGACTATACTGAGCATCACAAGAAAAGTAACATTAATTTTAACAATGATACATAATGCATTATTTACCATTTGGACTGTATAAATGAGTATAAATAACCTGTAACAACTATTGTACTACAGCTTCCGGGTCAATGCCCCCATCTCGATCAGGTTTTTCGTCCAGTTTCCCTGATCCATTGAGCAAATGCTGAGATGGCTCCTTGTTTTGCTTCTGGATACAAATGTAACTTCATTTTCTGTGCACGTCTTCTAGAATTCAGTGGGAAATACAATTATTCAAATTATCGTTTCCATGTTGTCGCGGCAGGAAGTAATAAGAGCCAAAATTTATTGCTTATTTATCCTTGAAAATATATTTTATTACATGGGAGTTTTTTTTATAAATCACTTTTCCCCATAGCACGTCATACGCAGTTTTTAAGTGTTTTTTTGACGTAAAATAAATAAATAAATAATAAATTAATAAATAAATAAATAAATAATAAATGAATAAATAATCTTCCGACTGGTCTCCTGGCATATGTGGCAGTATAGTGCGTATAAGCGTAAGGGGTGAGGATATGACGAGGATGGGGAAGGAAAGATTGCGCGCGGTTCGTGGCCCGTTGTTTGGGTACTACTGCGGCATTTGTTTGCTGTGGATCGGAGAAATCACAGCAAGCTATCGTTCAGAGCAGCCGGCCTCATGAATTCTTCTTCAGACAACGACTGATTTCGATCTAGCTGACAAGCTAGTGTCGAAAATCTTGCCACTGTCGGGACTCGAACCTAGGACCTCTCAGTGAGAGGCACTGGAGTGACATCAGTGCACTGAGCCACCTCTCCCGGTTGGAGAGAAAGTATTGCAATGCAGCGGGGGAAAACGCATATTTTCGACATAGAAATTCTTACCGCAGGGCCCCTGGTAACGGAGAAAAAAGGATAAATCTTGTATTTGTATGTAGTAAATTTCTTCCTCTAATACGTAATGTCAGAATCCAGACAGGTCTTTGATATCGAAATATCGATTGTTGGCAAAACGTCTCCCAGTCTGTGAACTCTAGCGACTAAAGCGTAAAAGTAAAATTTTCACCAAAATTGACATATTTTGATCGATCGGCTCTGACCCGACCCTTTGAAATGGACAGGGATATTCCGTTATTGGGGGAGACCGTTAAATAATGCGAGAAATTATGTGCTATTGTAACGCAGCTACTAACCATGCTACTTTTGCTTGAAACTGATTATTTTGTTGTTAATCTATTTCAATAATCCAAAAATAAAACATTAGTTTAAATAAAATATATTGGAAATGATTCATTATACTTTGAATATAGAAAATAATATAATTAAAAATAATTAACATTCAATATTTGTGCCACGTTTAAATCAGCATACATTTGGTACACGTACCCTGTATGGATGTCAACATAGGGTACGTTTCAAATAATTTGGAGAGCCTGATTATCACGTTTATAATGTTATCGATAACCATGCAGTATAATATCTTAATAAATTGTAATAAAACAAGAAGATACTTTCTATCTCCATATGACATAATGAACGCAACCTTCCAAAAAATGTGTTTATTTTATTATTTATTCAAAATTAAACAATTATATTAAGTAACAAATTTTCAATGCGAATTCAAGTTTCAATTAAGTAATTATAATTTAATACCAATGATTTCAATTGTATCAGCCCTGCGTCACACTAAACTTGTGAATGAACATTCTACACATTAAATTTACGGATTTTATCATTTATTTTATTATTTATCATTAGAGCTCGGAAGTTCAGACACTTTACAGTCAAACATACATTTATTTTTACTAAAATATGTATGCAAAAAGGCATTTAGTCTTTAATAAAATGGACATGCGAAATGGCATTTATTTTTACTAAAATAGGCACGCATAAGGCATTTATTCTGGTTAAAGTAGAGGTGTTACAAGGCATTTAAAGAATAAAAATATTTAATCTGATTTAAAGTATTTGTAAAATATTAAAAATTCAAATGATTCACATTTTATTTAAACTCTAAAATTTACATTAGCATTACGTGGAAGGAAACAACAATTTCTTTGTAATTTGATTACATATAACCATCCGGAATGATGACTACGAAATTGTTTTACTCAAGATGCTGTGTCTTCAAAATGTTATTGTGCACTCTCGTTTGAATTTTGAAATGGCATCAGTGAGAACGGAATTGTAGTTTTCGTTCTTCATACTTGTGTAACCTCCAGCAGCGATAAGAGTACATAAAAATCAATTACATAAAAGTACATACAAATCAAAAATATTGATTGTCCTCATCTTCCTTTCTCATTTAAAATTTTTAACACTGATCCTGGAGCCTCCGCTTCCACAGAAACTAAACATCCGTGCCTTACTATTGTCGAGACTTGCATGTATTTTTCCAGCTTGACCGAGATCAGTGCCATGTGAAAAGAAGGAAAATGACGAAAAAGGAAAAAAGGGCAAAAATAAAACAAAATACCGAAAATAGGCCAAAAAGAAGAGAGAGAACAATTAGCAAATTCACAATATATTAAAACAACTCCAGAAACTCAATCAAGTGATTCCTAGTGTCAAAAGTCATCAAATCATGAGAATAAAAAAAAGCCATTTTGAAAACTTGCGGAGTCTATTTATCATTTCCGAATGGAGTACCTGATGAGGCAGTCGGAAGTCTCCCATACGTGTTGATCTAAACGACAGTCGCAAAATAATGATCTTAGTGCATCTACCAATGTATTTAAATGATTTTCTTCTTTTGTATTACATTAATCTTTACCAAAGTTTGAAATAACACTGCGACAATCCTGAAGAAAAGCCTGTGAAATTCGTAAATATTCACATACTATTTCATAATTATTCACATCCGTGGTATCGAGGTCGGTTACATGTTGAATTCACGTTATCAGTAAGGTTGCCAAGCGTCCTGCTTTGAGATGACAATCCTCCCTTTGTCGTTAATTGTCCTATCGCCCTTCTTTGTGTTTTAAATGTCTTCCTTTTAGTAAATATTTAACAGAAAATAATTCAGAATTTTAGAAAACATAAATATCCTTTTTCTGAACGCTGACAGACGCATGCTGATAGCGTCTCTGTTAAACAACTAAAATAAATACACGCTCAGACCATCTTCATCTATATTTTGTGAACGAATCTTTTCACTTCAATCGCAAAAGGAGAGAAGGAAGAAATAGAGCTGATGTTAGTTTATTTATTTATTTTACGTCAAAAAACAGTTAAAAACTGCGTATGACGTGCTATGGGGAAAAGTGAATTGTGTGCACATTTTCAAAATTCTGTGATCCCTACATTAAGTCATATACTATTTAAATTTTGAATTTTTGAATTAAATTAAATCTTTATAAAAAGAAATGCGTTGGTGCGTTGTTTTTATCAATTTTGCTTATCGAGAGCCCTCCATTTAGCATGAGCCCTGTTGGCAACCCTATTTACTAGTGCAGATTTGCTGCAGCTGTGGACTCGGCGCGAGCCGGGCGTGAGGCAGTGGCGCGCGCCGCGGCGGCTGGGGGCCCGGGCGACGAGGCCGCGCCGCCCGCCACGGCAACGCGCCCGGCGCCCGCGGGCGGCCAGCGGCTTACTTTTACTTTCTCGCCCTCACGATGGTACTGCGTAAGAAGAGAAAGTTATGTAATCGTATGCCGGAAAACCGCCGAGTTATCGCCCTGACAACTCCTACTGCCGGGCCCTGTTAACGAAAAAGTGGGTAAATAAGTGAATCTGTGGTCAACGCTAGCCCCTAAACCATTCAAGCGATTTTCGACAAAATTGAAATTTCATAATCGATCTGAATGAACTCGAGACTTTGGGGTTTCAAACGGATATTTTGATTTTTGAGGGAACTTTACATGAAACCTCAAAACACATTCAAAATTTTCTAAAAACATGACACCGAATGTTTTGATAAAACTTTGTCTTCTGAAAGCGCAAATGACGCTTAAAAGAATAGTGCAAGTCTCATTCGTTAAAAGACGTTCCCAGACTTTTTGAAAATTGCAAAAGTGAAATTTTTTTAGAGTATCTTTCTAAAACTATAATATTGAAGATAAAAATTTTTTCCTTAATGAAATATTTTCCTTAATAACGGGTCTTTAAAAAGAGTTCATGTTCAATTGTTCGAAAATATGAGTTTTTTTTGTAATTTGGCGAGTAAAATGTCAACTTAAGAGTAACTCTTGAAGAAGAAACAAAGTCTTTTAAAAATGGAGATGAAAACCTTAAAAAAATTAGTAGAATATTTTAATAAAATTGTTTAATATAAATGTTGTGTTCTAGTTATTGTATCTCTGGTTTCGATGATCATTTAAAATGACTGTCTAAAACATTCTGGACAAAGAACTTATAAAATTGTTCTCTTCATTCAGTCTACATTAACCGCTTATTTAAACTAAGAAAAACTCTTGCTTGCTGAAATAGGAAGTTGCTGTGGGCAGGCTACATTAACATTTCTTATGCTGTAGAAAACAAGTTTTGTCGCTAGAAAAATTGATACGTGCAGACTATTTTAACGGTTTTACTTACGACATAGTTATTTTCCTGCTCAAATTTTAAAAAAATAATTGGTTTTCCAGAAGTAACGGTTTTACTTACGCTGGAATAGCTTTGCTTACAATAATAATTGCTCAACTTAAACGACATTAACTCACGCCATAATAACCATACATTAACTCAGGCTGTAATTATCAAGGATTACATTAGGATTTTACTTTCGCCAACAGTATTGTTCACTATAATAATTGCACTGTACGGCTGGAGTAGCTGTTTTATTAACGCTATATTAAGTGTTTGCAAATATCATAAAAACATACACCAACTCAAACTATAATAATCAGTTATAATACATTAAGCGTTTTACTTTCGTCTACAGTATTGTTCACTATAATAATAGAATTACGCAGCTGAGTAGCTGTTTTATTAACGCTATAGTAAGTGTTTTTAATATCCTTGCAATTGCACGCAATCAGGTCAAAAGCGTTATGTCTAAAGCGTTATTACATTTAAAGCAAAAACGCCTTTAAGGTGTTAAAAGTGTTATTGCATAAGGTGTAATAATCGCTTTGCTCACATTTCATTACCGCCCATTGCTCATTCTCGGAACTGTGAGTTTAGTATTGCTAATAGAAACATTTTCGCTCACACTAATCATTTTCCTCACACTTTTAATTGTTGTATGTAAGTTGTAGAAATATATTAGCATATACTATAATATTTGTCTTCACAATTCGGTAAAAGTTTTATTTGCGTTGTAAAAACAGACTGCTCACAGTGTAGTAACCGTTTTCATTATGCGATAAAAGCAGTATTGTTCACGTTGTAATCATTGTTTCACTAGTACAGAAATAGCTTTATAGCAGATAGCATTTTATCAACACCGCAATAATTACTTTGCTTCACACTGCATTAACATTTTTTTACGAGACACTCCATTGAGGTCACACATTTGAAGGTATCTCAATTTTTGTTACTTTCCCATTCATCCCCCTTATTCACGTGGTGTTCCGCAACTTCCAAATGGCAAACTATTCCGAAATCCTTTCTTTTATCTCCTTTAGATTCGATATACAAGATTACGGAAGTGTCGTGTTTTAGAAATCGTTTTTACTTATCCACCTCGCAATAAAATAACAGCTTCGGCCTACCGATAGTACTTTTTCAACGTTATAGTACGTGTTTTGCTCCCTGCTACCTACTATTAAGCTGATTTCACTGTTACTGCTTTAGCATACACCGAAGATAACTACCCCAGGGTAGTTTAAAATTTTAAATGGATAAGAAACCATACAGTGTTTTACTCATATCGTATTTTAAACTCAGGTGAGCATGGATTTAGAATTTTATTTTGACAAATAACGCACTTGCGTTACAATAGTAAATACATTTGCGTTACGATTTTGGAGAGATAGATTTGCCGAGCTCAAAAAAATTGAATAGAAAGATTAGTAAATTTGCTAATCGTTCTATTTAGTATTATATTTTATCAAGCATTAATAGAATGAGAAAAAATCGCAAAAGTTAGTCAGTTTACACAAAAAGTAATTCAAATTCGATAAATTCGTGAAAATAGTACTATCTAGATACTGAAAAATTTCTTTTTATTTAATCAATTATTTTAAAACATTGAAAGTAATTTTAAGAATATGACAGGATAACCTTTTTCTGGTAAATACTTGAATAATTGAAATATGAAATGTAAAAAAGTGAGATAAATTGTTTGTTTTTTTAATTGATGCCGTAAACAACTTTCACGCATGTTCATAAACGTCACGGAAATATTTTTAAAAAAATCTCAAAATCAAAATGTTTTATGTTCAAACGCCATTTTTTGCCAGACGTTTCTTGTAAATACTATCTCCGCGTCATACGTACAGTGTTTCTTTTTAGTACAAGCATTTTCTTAGCACAAGGGAAATAACCAGTGTGAACCAGGTGAACGTTTTTTATCAAGTGGGTCGTAAATGTTAGAAAGTCATCATACATTCCGCTATGTAATAAGTTTGGTGAAGAGAGCTTTGCAACAATTGGTTTAATTATTCATGGAATGTAGTAAGAGTATAGTATGTACACGTTTTGCAACAGTTGACTGAAATATTCAACATAGTAAGTGATAGTATGTGCCATGTTGTCTTACAAGTTGTAATTAGTTTCCCGCAATTTACATTGGGTGAATTTGATTTCATTTGATTTATTTACTCTAGAGCATTTATGTTCAGAAGCATTTAAGTCAAGGAACATTTGCTCAATGAATCTGAGAAACTGGACAAAAACCTAATGGAGATGATGGTCATTGACCCGGAAGCTGAAGCACATTACTTGTTACAGACATGTCTTTGGAAAAAATTATACAATACAAATGTAAACTAATGCATTATATATCTCATTGTTTTGATAAAATACAATTTTTTCTTTTTGATGATCAGTATAGTCTCTAAATGTATAAAAACTGTTATGCAGCAGAAAAGAGTTTACTTTAAATTTAAATTTGTGTACATTTATGACCGATTTTAATTGTTAAATGTCATCTGGCAATGCGTTGAAAAATAACGAACTTGTAGGAGGATTTCTTGTAGCGATGTGTTGATACTGGCACTAATATTAGTGGTTCCTACGACATATGATGTAATTATACATATTGGTATTGCATGAAAATATGTTCCCACTGTTAAGTAGTTTTGACAAAGCGCAATGAAAAATGTTGACTTTTTAAACGATATTACAAGTCAGTTTTTGTCAGTAGGTGTACTTTGGTATAGTATGCTCAATGATTTTTCACTTCAAAGAAATTGATGTGCAGTGTTTAAGGTTTTAAAAAAAACTGTTTTCCAAGATAATGGGGGATAATATACTGATATCTCACTCGTAGAAACTGCTATAAGCTCACAAATGCACTTTTTAATTGCTTGCAGAACTTAAGGCCAAAAAGATTAAAACACATTTGACTATTGACTGAGCTAGAGATCAGGGTTTGATTAACTTGTTCTGTTATATAAAAGTGAATATAATATAAGCGTATAATATATCAAATATACATTATATAATTTTATGTAATATATAATATACATTATATAATACATTTAAACACAAAAACGTTTCAACCACTGGAAGATAGCTGCTGAATTTCCCAGGATATCTCCTCACGTTGTTGAGCGGCCAAAAAAACCCATCGAAAATGCGTGCTCCAAACGTGAGTGTTTACAAAATTTAACTTTGCTGCAATTCGCATTGCATCTATGTATATGCTTTGTTGGGAGGCGAAACGATAAAGGAGTGGGTGAAGTGTGCGGGTAGGCGATGGGCTGAGCAGAGCGGTAAATAAATAACTTGGCAATGGCAGGTAATCAGCAATAGTTGAGAAGGGGAACACTTTTTATTTGCTTTCTGAAAGAATAGAATGTGTTTGAGTATTGAATGTTGGCTGGTAAAGCACTGTAAAGTCGTATACTTGTGTACTTATGTTTATATGGAATGCTGTTTATTCTGACACTTATTAACAGGGTGGCAGTTATCTGAACTGGAGATGCGAACGTGAAATTACTTGTCCTTCATTCAGTAAATAGGATTATACAAAATGTAATTATTCATGAATGAAATGTAAGGTAGCATAGCTGACACGACAAACTATACGATCCTCGTACAAAATCATATATTCCATTACCCAACAACAATATAATAATCTTTTGGTGTGATAGTGACAGAAACTAGTGATTGTAAATGTACGGTGTAAACCAAGGTCATTTCAATGGCCTCTGGCTCAAGATTTATCATTGTAATTTAGTGTTTTGGGGATGTGCTAAATCCAGTTTCTTGAAATGTGACTTTGACGTTTAAAAAAATAGATGTTGAGAACATTCAATAGTCATTCGAACCCTACTATATTTTCTTTCAGTAGGAATTGTTTTGACAAATTAACGTGTTATACGCACAAATGAAGTATAACACAAGTAGTACATTATCAGCAATAAATATTAAAAAACGTTAGTGTTTGGAAATTTGGGAGATATCTTTGATAAAGTTCGTTCATTTCATTAACGACATCATGGCAATGTCCTGCAACAGCAATGGCTTGCTTATTTTTATCTCAATCGGAAAACGACTTCAACTCTGGACATTACGCGGGAACGCCACTAGCCGAGTCGTGTTTGAAGCGGTCGGCAAGCGGAGAGAACGCTGCCTCGCAGCAACTCAGGTTGAAAACTCCCCACGATGGGTTTCCCGGCGGCGGGAGGGACGGAGCGTTCGTGCGTCGCGGTTGTCATCGCGTCGCAATTAAACAGTTGCGCGGCAGCCCTCCCTCCCCTCACCAGCCGTCCGTAGTCTTCCCTGTCTCCGCACACTGGTCTGAACCGAACCAACACTCGCGCAAAAATTTTTTTTGCGAAACAATTGAAGGTTAGGAAAAATAAAGGTCTATTTTTCGTAATATTCCAGTAGAGCATATTAAATATTTTCTTCGATTAATTCCGGGCGCGTCATCTGCTACGGCTATCAGTCCCGTAAGTGTAGTGCGGGTTTTCCCCTGGAAGGTGGCGGTAATCATCCCCCACTGGATGGTGAGATCCGGCGCCGACCTACTTGCCGACTAACGGGATTTCTCCAACTAGGTGTCTCCCATCAGCGGGGCACGGTTCTAGCCGGGCAAGCTCGTAAGCTCCGACAGGTCTCCCGGCGTGTGTGGTAGTGAAGTGTATGTTAGTGTGTGTGTAAGGAGAGAGAATGGAACAAGGAAAGGGGAGGAAAGATCGGCCGCGGTCCATGGTCCGTTTGTTAGAGTACTGCTCCGGCACTCGCCTCGTATTGATCCGAGAAACCACTCGCTGAAACTAGCTATCGGAGCAGCCGGTCGCTAGAATTCTCCAGGCAGAGGCTGAATATGACCTAGTTGACAAACTAGTGGCGAAAATCTTACCACCATTGGGACTCGCACCAAGTATCTTCCGGTCAGAGGCACGGCAGTGACCTGACGCCCAGAGCCACATCTCCCGGTTTAAATTTATGTTGACTTTTTGATTTCTATGTAATTTATTTTCATATTATTCAATTTATTTGTTTTATAATGCAGATTACTTTATTTTCAATTTGACAAGTGATTTCAACGGTTATTATCTTAAAGCATAAACAACCTTTTTTATGAAAATTGACTTAACCCTTTTATTTCTCTTACAACTCCAATGTTATTAAAAACTTAACTTTATTAAAAATATAAATTTTAAAAGCTTAATAAATCTGTAAACTAAAAAATAAATATATTTTTATAAATGTATAGGCCCTACATTTAAAAGAAATGAAAGGGAAACATTTCTGGCTAATAAATCATGTTACCAATGAAAATTACAAGTTTGGTTGATTTCAACGTTTTGATCCCAAGATTTTTTCTCTTTATTAATTTTTTGTAATATTGTATAACTTTCAGGAGATTTCAACATCGTAAAGATTTTTTATTGTCATCAATTAAGCCGGTTGAATCCAGTATACTGTATTTTGTTTTCACTTAATAAACATTCGTGGTCGATTTAGAAAGCACACCGATAGCATCTTCCGGATATTACTATACGGTAAAAATGAATAGCAATAAAATATTTTCGTAAAAACTAACTCCTTCGATCTGCTCTTTGAAAATGTCATCGTTTGAAGTTTGTATTAGTTAAAAAGCGTCAATACATTTACAACTGTTTATTATTTATTTCCCAAGAATTAATAATTAATTTTGTCGGAAGGAACATGCGGTTGTTGGAACAGCCACAAACGTGTTGCTTCGTGTAACGTGTACTTCTCTTAAGCATCCCACTATAACTTGTGAGTTCGGAAGTTACCGGTCTGATTTTCTGTAAGAAAGCTCGTTCATCTAAATTGGTTGTTTTTTCTGTTTGTTTTTTTCGTGGGTTATGTTTTCCGTAATGGCATTCTCGTTATGAATAATTTATTATGAGAATGTTGTTTTACACTGGTTTTAAACTCGTACATTTTTATTTAAAAAATTCGAAATGCGATTCCCCCCTCTCCGAAATACACTTTGTATTGCCCTTGGGTTGCATGGGACCTCAGGCGCTTTGGACCAACGAGCTTACACGATACTACATAGAGTGGCTGGAGTGCCTCCATCTTTGCAGCAAATTGAAGCCGTGTTTATGCAAAGTATCGCCATCTGGAGAAACAGAGCATTCTTGTATTCCGTTTGATTCTGATTCAGGCCGGATGGACGCGGGTCGCCCGTAATATAAATCCTCTTACTGTAATTTCACGACCAAAAACCAATAATTTAAAAACGAAATCACATTATGTAAGGCGAACGAATTGAGAATCTTTAAAAACACGTCGCTTCCTGCATCGGTTGCTGTCATAAGAATGGAAGCTGTTGAAATATTATTGCAATAATAAGTAAACAAACATGTCATCAATACAGGGGCAAAACTGAAAAATAACATATTTGTGGTATGATGATATCTATTTGTAAGTTATAAGCCGAACATACTTTAGGCATGGTGAATATTATTATTCTAACCCTATTATTATTGAAATATAGATGAATGAAAAGACAACAATATAGAAATAAGATCTGATACAAACAACACGTCGATTCAGCACAACAGTTCTACACGCCACCATCAGTCACCTGTCTTGTTTTGACTGCCAACATCATGGCGGCGTCTAGTTCGTCGAGCGTCCACCAAGAACGCTGCAGCCATAGGGTCAGCCACTCTATGTGGTAGTATATTGTAGCTCGTTGGTTTGGACGCTTTTCAGACCACTGTGCGCCATGTCACCCTCTCCCCCGCCGTCGCGCAGGGGTCGCGCGCGCTCCGGGAGGGGAGGAGGGGAGGCCGTGCAACGAGTAGGGAGACGCAACTCGACGCCGCCGCTTCCGCTGACGCCAACACCGACGCCGTCGTTAGTTCTGTCCTCCCCTCTCGCGTCCGCTTTTCCCCCTCCTCGCCCCCTCCCCTGCGTCGTCTCGTCCGCCATCGCAATTGTTATCGCCACCGTTGCCATTGTTTCGTTACACCGCCGCGCCGCGCCGTGGCGCTGGCCTCGTTTTCGCAAACGCTCTGCCTCGGATCGTCGTCTCTTCCATCTGTTCGTCCCACCTCCCAACCCTCCGACGCTCTTGTTCTGTTTCGCTACCCATGGATCGCAGTGTACACGTCACCACCATTCTCGGTGACTCAGGCTATTTCCGCGACCCACCTTTTTTTTACCAACACTCTCCTCCTGCCCTTGCCGCAGTATCGTGATCTGTATCTCCACCACGCTTCCTTCTCTCTCTCAGAGCCCCTACCGTCTTTTCCACCACCACTCCTGCCTCCGCCTGCGCACACCGCCACCGTCTCCCGCGCAGCCTCCGTACCACTTTCACAGCGTCGTCGCCTGAAAGTTGCTCCTCATTAGGGTTCACCGCCTAACGAGGTGGCACCGCTGTAAGCACGTAGTAGGGGTCGCGTTGCGCGCCAAACCTTGGCAAGGCCGACTCCCGGCGTCGCTACGAGCTGCAGGCCTTCATTAGTGCTGCACACGCAGGGCCCCCCCAGAAAGTTTCCCCGATGCTTTCGGGCCCCCAACCCTGTTCCCTCGTCCCCCTCCTCTGCCGGCCGCATCGCATCGCGTCCCCCTGTACGTCGCGCGGTTAAAATTGACGTGACGTCAACGGAATCTTATTCACGTTCCGGTGACGTTATTATACAAATTACGCGCCGAGGGCAAATGTGTATATTTCTCTACGAAATGGTATACCTCCTGCTGGAAGCTCTTCAACCGGCGACCTGGAAGGGAGCAAGTCACCTTAACAAATGTCTCCGATGGCATCAAAATAATATTTACCTCTCGCGATGACTAAGCTCCTTGACGATCTTTTGAGAAACTTTTTTTTTGTACCAGACTCGGAAATTAATAATATCACGGTCATTTTTCACTTGTGACACCCACTCTGATGTGACAGGCTATAAAGGCGTGTGCGTGACTTGTATACTCCTCTTTTATGCTACTTTCGAATCCGACTCTTACAAATCAATTGGAGAGCGGAAATCGTTAGAATGTATGTGTAAGATAGAGCGTGTATTATTTGATGCAATGTATCGCTAAACGGATGTGATTTGTTTTTAGTGAGAAATATTTATTTATCTTGCAGAATAAAATCTTTCGCACTACCATAAGACAGCCGTGGTACGTTCCCAACAAAATGTGGAGTTTGATCTTCTGAAAATTGAACAATGTATTAAACATTTGTCAAACAAAATCTTTTAATACCTATCATCCTCTCCAGAAACTAGTCGTTTCAGGTTAGGAATGTCATAAGCATCACGGAAGAATCCAATCTATACTTGCCAAGATAAGTTTTAACCTCCATAAAGATACGCCCACGGTTTTCCTATACCTCATTTATATAATATTTCTTACCCGAAAAAGAATTATTCACCCATTCTCAATTCTTGGAAAGTATTATTTATCACTTGAGGCCTCTAGTGAAAGTGTACTCGCAATTTTGAAACCGCTAGTGCTAAACTTGCTAGGTTACAATCTCAAGCCACTTGTAAAGCGTTACCTCGCTGTATAAGACAATGTTAAATAGAAAAATTAAAAAGAAAAATTCTGATAATATTGTGTGTGCATGAGAGTCTGCAGCTAGTAGACGAATGTTGATCTAGACTCCAGCTGGGCTGAGGCGCAACGAACAAGGAGTTACCTTTTATTATTTTGAATGCTTCACTCACAGTAGATGAAAAGCTTTTCAGATTCTTATGCGACAGGATTCCACTGATATTGACTACCATTGATGTTAAGAATGTAACGCAATAACGTAACACATTGATTTTCTTATACTTAAATAAGACTGATAATAAGTTTAGGAATATATTGTTTCATGCAAGGACAAACAGCAATGCAGGTCGAAAGCATTTACATATACAGCCAATCTAACTCTGATGTCTCTGAACTAACACTACGCCTGATCCACGTTAAATAGCATAAACAAGTTTTCAATGCTCATTAATTTAGGTAGTTTATGTGTGTATTTAATGTAAAACCTTGCCTCGTCAGTATTATTTGATACAGTTCTTTAGTAAATTAGCAGTATATTTTATATTTTGTCTATTCATATTCTCTTAAAGTATGCCCTCACAAGCCTTTCCATGACTGACGCAAGAGATATAATTAAGAACCGCGGACATACCTGTAAATAAATCGGTACGCCTAGCAAACTATTACTTCAACTTTATAGAACAGTAATTCCTAAAATACCTTCACTGTCACGAAATTTTTACGCTAATTAGGATCAGTTAATTTTTAAGATTTTATGGGAGGGGAGGTGTCAGGAGTCATAATTTTAAAGAACTTGTTTTTATCCCCAGTCATTCGTAGAATGTTTTTCTTTCCTGGGAACCTGAATTGTCGATCTCTCTCAGCCGTCACAAACAAGGAGCACAATGACACGCTCAAGGTAAAATTGAGGTGTGGTCCTCAGTAAAGTACTCTCACCCGACCATAATAATGCTTTTAGCGGTGTGGACCCCGTGATTTTCACCCACCTCAGGTTTCTTGCGAGTGCACTGCCTATCAGACAGTCGCAAGGGAGATGCAGGTATAAAAGACGTTCCTGAAAAACCTGGAAGCTCCATGAGGCACGATACCACCAAAAAGCACAGAGGAGGAGGTTGGTGAATGATGAAGCAGCAGGATTGTTTTGTACAAATACGTGTTTCTTTCAACATAAGACAGTGTGAAAACTGATATATGGTGTGTAGTACTTGTTAGAGAAATGATGGAATGGATACACGATAGTACGGCATACACGTGTATACAGTGATACATGATTGTGGTATAAAGTGGTAACAGTGGTATATAGTGATACTCGATTATGATGGTATTTAATCTGTGAGTTAGGGTCAGAACCCCTAGTCTTTCCGATACATTTCAGAATTTTGTCATGGGATCTATGGGATAAACTCGAAATAATGCCCGGAATAATTAGTCTGTCGGTCTGGCAATGACACATTCGTGCAATAGAGGCTCTCGCCCTTGTTAAATGAAAGAAAGTGAAGAAAACAAATCGCGCCATCTTTAGAAAATTTCGAAACTATTTACGTTTTATAAAGTGTCCCCCCAAAATCAAATTCATTTCACGTCAAGTAATCCAGAGCATCCGTGCTACCATCTCGGGCTCTGATGAAAATGTAAATGATATCTTTCACCTGAATCAAAGGAACTGTTATGAAGTTATAGCTTCGTTGGTGTAATAGGTTTTTTTAATATAGCGGTATTTTGCTCCAATGCAACGACGATCAACAGTATAACTAAGAATTTCGCAACTTTGGGGTACAATGTTTCCTTGTGTTTTTTGCTAAACAAATGAAACTTAGTTTTTTAAGAGAGAAAATATTTTAACATAACATGCGTCACCTGGACAGCTAAGATCATTTACATAACATGCTTTTGATTGCGAAGTTTCAAATTCCTGTGGACAGCGCTTCCCACCACTGAAATATTTAAGTGTAAATTTTACGATTTTCCCAGAAAGCGCCAAAATAGTATATTTCAACCAAGTTTTACAGCAAAGTATATACAAAAAAATTATTTAAAACATATCTCATTAGAAAGGGCGCATTTTGAAGTCTCTAGAAATAAACCTCTCGATATATTCATCGCCAAGGATAGATCAAGTTTATTTTTATAATTTATCAGAATAAAATCCTGGAAGTACGCTACAGCAGTAGTATACTGCCTGATTAGGAATTGCTCCCCAGATCAGCATTAAACAGATTTTAAATGAAAAAAAGTTTGCAGATTATGACTT
The DNA here is from genome assembly GCA_964035755.1 of Teleogryllus oceanicus. Taxonomy (NCBI): domain Eukaryota; kingdom Metazoa; phylum Arthropoda; class Insecta; order Orthoptera; family Gryllidae; genus Teleogryllus; species Teleogryllus oceanicus. Next base: position 49,801,258 of record CAXIVR010000008.1, read on the forward strand.
ACGGGATAAATTACTATAACACAGTACAATCACGCATAACTCGGAAATATGCGAGATTTGTGGAGATGGGTGCGTTTTGTGGGAATACGAGTTTGGGCGTAAATGTTGAGGATAGGCTGGACTCGTGGGAGAAGCAAGAATGATTGTAATAAGATAATTCTTAAGGCATCGAAATAGTCGTTCGGTATTCTGTGGAAGAGCCAGGGTTGGGCGATATTTTTAGTACTGGTATTTGGAATAGTTTTTTAAATACATTTTGTATTTGAATAATTGTATTTTTGAGTTTTTTTAAATTTATTTCTACCTGTTCGACTACAAGGAAGTTTAAAATAACAACATAGTAACGGCTGCTTTGATCACTGACAGTAACCTTATAAAAATAAGGAATTATTTAATAATATTTTTAAAATATGTAGAATTTTTAATGTAAAGTTAGAAGGAATGTAAATAAAGGATGAAAATAACTGCAATGAAGATTTATGGAGGACGAAATTTATCTTTTGGGAATTTCGATTGGATACGTCGAGGAAGTGCGACCGAAATTAAAAAGTTGGGCATGGTGTAAGAAGGTAAATTTTCAAAGAATAGCTGACTATGATGTTTAATATATTCATGAATTGTAATGATTTGTAATTCTTTATGAATTTGCGAATTAGGGATAAACCAGGGGGCATGAACAATTCTACGTAAAAATTTGTTTTGAATAATTTGTATTTTTTGAATATTTGTTTTAGCTGCATTAGACCATATTGGACAAGCGTAAGTTAGAGAAGGACGAATAATGGATGTGTAAATTAATTTGGCAGTTTTAATACGAAGGGAAGAATTATTGTTAATAAGGGCATTGAGTTTATGAATTTTTATATTTGTTTTTTGAAGAATGTTTTTATGTGTGTTTTCCAATTAAGTTTTGTATCTAAGTAAAGTCCTAAATATTTTATGGAAGAAGTAGACGGGAGCCAAGGAATATGAGTGTTATTAATTGTAAGTGGAGGGGGAAAAATCGGTTTACATAAAGTGAATATTTTTGCTTGACATTACGTCATGTTAATTTTGATTCTCCAATTGTTAGCCCAGTTAGAATATTGATTAAGATCTGTTTGTAGTTTGTTTTTTGCAGTTAGAATGTGAGGATGTGAAGTAATAAGGGCAGTGTCATCAGCAAAAAGAGCTAAATCAGAATAAATGAATTTTGGTATATCATATAGAAAAATATTGAAAAGAAGAGGAGAGAGACAGGAACCTTGAGGTACCCCAGCAGAAATATTAAATTTTTGTGAAAAGAGTTGTATTTAACTATAATTGATCGATTAGTTAAGAAATTTCTAATAATATTTACAAGATAGATAGGAGTACCAATGATATTTAGTTTATATATGAGACCTTCATGCCAAACTTTGTCAAAAGCTTTTTCAATATCTAGAAATATAGCTAAAGAATGATGTGTTAAATGAAAAGAGTTTTCTATTTTTTCGGTGATGCGTAATAACTGGTGAAGAGTAGAGTGTTGGTGAGTAAATCCAAATTAGTTGGTTGAATAATATTATTTTGTATAGTAAATTGAATAGAGAGTTTCAAAGATTTTCGAAAGGGAAGAAAGTAAACTAATAGGGTGATAATTTGAAGGATGGCTAGGATCTTTCTTAGGTTTACATAGAGGAGTTATTACAGCTAATTTCCAATTATTAGGAAAATAGTGAAGACGAAGAGAGGAATTTAAAATATTAGTAAAGGCTGCTATGGATTTATTGCCTAGATGTTTTAAAGATTTATTAGTAATTAAGTCATAACCAGCTGATTTACGTATTTTTAATTTTTTGATAATGAGGTCAATTTCTGATGGCGATATGAAGTTAATAATTTGTGGAACATTATAATTCGGAAGAGAGAGATAATGTATCACATGATTATGTAGTTGTGTATTAATTATAGGATTAGGAAGAAAGGAAGTTTGAAAGTTGGTACCAAGTAAATGAATTTTTTCAAGGTCTGTTTGAGCAGTAGTAGAAGAATCTGTGAGAATTGGAATAGTTACCTTTTCTTTGTAGAGACGTTTAATTGTCGACCATAATTGTTTAGATTGAGAATGTAGTTGTTGCAGAAAATTTTGATATTGAGATAACTTAAACATACGAGTATGTATTTTTGAACGAATAATACGTGAAATTTTATTAAGTTTTGATTTGATGTCAGAACGGCGAGTTAACTGCCAATAACGACGAAGAGAGTGTTTGGTTTTAATTAGATTAATGTTTTTTAAAGGTAATGGATTGTAAATAGTAGGTAATTGTGGAATGTAATGTGAAGTGTATTGTGTATTGTAGAAGTGAAGTGTGTTTAGTAATTGTCAATATCTTGCGTTCTTTTGATATTATGAGGAAATTGAATATTATTTTCAATGTCATACTTAAATTGATTCCAATTATTTTTTTGAAAAAGAGGATTGAAAGTAGATGGAGTTATATTAAAGGAAATAGATATGTTAATAATAATCGGTAGATGGTCAGATTCTAATTCTGAAAGTACAAATTGTGTAATAGGAAAGGGACTTTTTGTAGGAAAATTGTCATTATAAGAAATATGTAGGCTCAGAAGGAGAAGTTTGAATATTATAAGAGTAAAAATTTGAGTAATTTAATGCCGTTTGGGATGGTAGTATTGCATCCCCAGACTTGATGTTTGCAGTTGAGATCGCCTAGTAGAATGTTTTTATTTGTATTGTTGAAAATGTGTTTAAATATTGTTAAAGGAAAAGTAAATTTCGGTGGTTTGAAGGCAACTGAAAAATGGTAATTTGATTAATATTAATGATTATTGTAAGTATTTCAAGAGAAGGACAGATATTATGCTGAACTAAATAGGGTTTTATGAAAGGTTTAATAAGAATTGCAACACCTCCTGAGGCTATGGAATTGATTCTGTCAAATCGATAAATTTTATAGTTAGTAATAAAGAACTTTTCATTTGGAAGAAGATGTGTTTCAGTGATGAAAGCAATATGTACGTTATGTGTGTATAAAAAATGTTCAAATGTGTGTTGTTGACGTTTCAGACCATTAGCGTTCCAATTTAGAAGTGTTAATTGATTAGTAATATTGTTATTCATTTATGTTGTAAAAGTGATTCGATCAAATTTTGCATTTGAGGAATGAGTGTTGATAATATTTGTGTTACTATAGGACTTACAATTTGCTGAATATTAGAAGGAGAGGAGGAAAGTGAGGTATTTTGTGGTGAAAGAGGAGGATTTTGATTTTTTGTCCAAGGGTTTTGAAAAGATTTTCGTGGAATTGGAAGAGGGGTAAAATTATTAGAATTTAAAGAGAAAGAGGGATTTGGAGAATGAGATGTATTAGAAGAGTGAGGTATATTAGTAGCAGGGGAAGTGTTAGCTATAGATGGATTGTTATTAGTTTTGTTGATTTTGTTATTCAAAACAAGTTTATAATAGGAACAACGTCGGTAGTTTGCTGAATGGTTTTGACCACAGTTAACACATGTGGGGGGAGTCTCGTTTAATTTTGGACAATCTGAATAATGGTGGAGTTGTGAGGATTTATTAACACAACGTGAAGTTAACTTACAGTTTGCCTGTGAGTGACCATACCGTTGGCAGTTTTTACACTGTACAGGGATAAATCTGTTTGTTTTTGGTTGAACTTTTATAACGCAATGAAAAAGTTTATCAAGATTTAAAATGTTTTTGGCTTGAGGTGAGTTATTTAGGTCGACTGCACAAGTATGTAGAGGTTGTCTTCATCTATCGTAGAGGCGACGCACTTGGTGAACAGCATAACCAAGACGATATAGTTCATTATAAATGTCAAGTTCACTTAAGGAAACAGGAATATCTTTAAACATTACTTGAAATTTTGATTTTCCAGGATCTTGATAAGTATAGAACTGTATATTAGAATTTTCACGAAATTGTCTAAAATTTCTATGATCAATGTTAGTGAAGTTAATTTGGATTTCATTGTATCTAGATTTTGTTGAATAACCACCTTTGCAATGTCTTGTATTACCATCTTGTTGCACCATTTTTAACCACCTTTGCAATGTCTTGTATTAATAATTGATAGTTCTTACCAATCACTGTGATGGGAGGAATTTTAATTGAAGCAGTAGAAGATGGAGTACTTGTTTCTGGTATTGTTGATAGACCTTCATATCTTGAGTAAGTTGGAATATTATATATGGTAGAAGTAGGTCTGGAACGTTTGGTAAGGGGTTGGTTGTTAGTGTTTGATTTTGGTTAGACTGTTGTTGTTGATGATCGATAGATTGAAGAGGTTGAAGATGTTGAAAGTCCATACTTTGTGCTGGTTGAGACTGATTTGCACTATTTGTTGTTTGAAGTTGAATTTCATTTAGAAACATAGCAATTTTAGTCTTTCACTCGACTCCCCTAAGGGAAAAGAGTAAATATTAATATTAATTACGCCTCCTTTGGTAAGTTTTACCTGAGTCTTCTGAAATGAAGTTGTAGATAGCTTTTGTATATAAATTTGGGGTAAATCCCGAGTTTAGGGTGGCACGGTTCCTTTGATTCACTGATTCGGTTCATTAGAAGAGAATCGACTCCATGAACTGAATCCTTGTTTATACGTAGTAGTCGCATGTAGTTAAGTTCACAATTCTTTAACCAACGCATTTTTTTCACCAAGTGGTCCGCGACGTGCTACCGCACGTCGCTACCCGACGGATCCAACGTGCTACGTTCGCGAGGGCCTTCCGGCCCTCGCTCTCGAGACCTGGTTCGCGCCTCCGCTGTCGCTCCGGCGCTCACGTTGTCTTATATACTCCCTCACTTTTAAGATAATTTATTTTAAAGGGAACACTCACTTTTAAGAAAATGCATACCTTCCATCTGAGTAGACACACAAACCTATTTGAAGAAAACTTGAAATGCAAAAATACACACAATTCCACGCCAACAAATTATCAGGTGACTTGTTCTCATTTAACATTGAACATAAATAATTCAGTTGTTATAGTGAACCGCGCAACTATAAACATAGAGATCGCGAGAAATAATGAATCATAAAAGGAACCAAAGGAACCGTGCCACCCTAAACCCGGGATCAACCAAATTTGGCGATATTAGAATACTTTTAGCTCAAATTTATGACTTAAAATGCAGGAATATATTCCGTACGCACCATTATCTGAGCACGGCCACCTCGATCTTTTGAGTTTTTTGAACTATATTTTGGAGATGTATTTAAATACATAAAAAGGTGTATTTAAAAAAAGGAAATGCTAAAATTACTTTAAATGCATATATACAATGTATGTAAACACATACTACATACAATGTATGAAGAAGATAACGAGGTAGTTTTTTTTGTTCTATTTCGCTAGTGAATGCACCTCATTGAAAGAAAAATAAAAGCTCCTTTCAGCTGTTGAATTTGAATTATCTTAATTTTCAAATGATAAATCTAAATCATTAAAAAACGCTAGACAGTTACCGACAATAAAAAATGGTTTATTCGTTATATCACTACAGTAACGGCAGCATGACAATAAAAAATGGTTTATTCGTTATATCACTACAGTAACGGCAGCGTATAAGCGACTCTTGACTGTTCGATGCGCTGTCGCCACACATTACTACCTACATAATGAAGCTACATAAATGAAAACAAAACATCACTTAACGTCATGAGATGACAGGTGTTGATATCATGTTCATAACTTTACCACAGTCTAACTTTATCGCCTCTGCAACTTTGTGTGTCATACGAGCGGCAACGCTGAACACTGGTTTTGAAAAAGTAAACAAATCCTCGCAAGCCGATTGCTTCAGAGCAGGTCACATGACGCTCCACAGCATGTGGCGAGAGAGAGTCGGTTATAGGTTGCCGGTTATATAGAATGTGTTCATCCACCTTAATCGACTGTTTACCTTTACGAGTTTTATACATGCCAATTAGGGGTTTAACGCCTGATGATTTGTTTGAAAAATTAGTCGTTTTATAAAGAAATTCCGTTTGTTTGTGTAGGACATATTTTGTTATATCATTTTATTTATTTATTTATTTATTTTTTATTTATTTATTTATTATTTATTATTATTTATTTATTTATTTATATATCATTTTATATTTGAATGTGTTTATACATTTATTACAGTTATTGTAGACGAACTTGTATGACTGTCAATTACTGATTTCTTGTAATTGACAGTTACATATATTGTTGCAATAACAATATATAAAAAAAAATTTGACGTATTTTAAGTAGTATATACTTAGCAAATTAAACGTAATGTAAGTTGAGTTTGCATTTAAATACTTATTTACAATGTGGTTTGGAAGTATTTAAATACTAAATTTAAGTACTTTGCACAACCCTGAGACGAGTAAATTAATGAAAAACTTGTGATGTACACCTGGTATTCTAAACAGCATCCAATGATTCTGGCTCCTGAAAATTGAACAATTGGGTTGTCAACACATTCCGGCGTTAAACTCTGTTTGCCAACACATATTTCAAAAACGATATTGCGTGTCACTTGTCTTAAGTTTATTTCCTCATTTTCTCCAAGTTCGGCGTGGCTACATCTGCAGCCTCATCCCGCGAGAAGCGCGTATTAACGGGAGTAGAGTTTTCACGTCGCCGCGAAAGATTTTCGATAATACACTAAGAGTAAAATAATAACAAAAAGTTCTGAACTGTGCTTAAAATGTCTTCTACTCCGTATGCTACGCGATCGGCAATCATTGAGGTTCTGCTAGCGTGCATAGCTAATGCCTGCGAACGCGACTTAATAGGATTTTTATATTTTCCTGCGAATTATTTATTGCGTTTGCCAGGACAGTGCAACGCCTTGTTAACGACCCTGGGAAGTAGTTTTACATGTCATATTCCTTTGTTAAATTGTTTTCTCTCTGCAATGAGATTCGTGAGTTTTTAGAGAAAAACTCCACGCGCAATACTTAAAATAGCAGGAGCGTAGCCCGAATTGTGAGCGGGGGGAGCGGTAGCTCAGTGCATCGACTGATGTCACAGCCTCTGACCGGGAGGTCCTAGGTTCGACTCCTGACAGCGGCAGGATTTTCGACACTGGCTTTTCAGCTAGGTCGAATTCAGCCGCTGTCTGGAGGAGAATTCTAGCGGCCGGCTGCTCTGATCGGTAGTTTTCCGTGGTTTCTCCAATCAATACCTGGGGAATGCCGGAGCAGTGCCCTACCAAACGGGCCACAGACCGCGCGCGATCTGTCCTTCCTCTTCCTTGTCCTATCCTCTCCTCTTACACACACACACACACACACACGTACACTAACATGCCTTACACTACCACATATTCCGGGAGACCGGTCGGGAGCTTAGAGTTTGTCCCGGCTGTGGCGGTGCCCCGCTGGTGGGAGAGTTCTGGTTAAGGGAAAACCCCCAGTAGCCGACGGTAGGTCGGCGCCGGATCTCGCCATCCAACGGGGAAAGATCGCCGCCATCTACCGAGAAAAAAACATGCACTACACTAACAGGACTAGTGACCAAAGCAGTTGACGCGCCCTGAAACACGAAAAATGCAATCAATCAATGCGAATTGTGCCAAGGAGCGCTTCTTTATTGGTGGTTAGGCGCCAAATTTAAATAAAATACGAATCAATGTAACAATAGTATTTTGTGATCCCGATCGCCACAGCAAATCAAACGAAATCAATTTAGGGAAGCCCACTCCATGTTGGTAAATTTTTCAAATTCAATTTCTATGACTAACTCAAAACTCAGTGAAACTGCGCAACCGAATTGTGTATCAGTAGATTCTTCTAATTATACTACAATATTACCGTAAACATTTGAATGATACACAGTTGTTCAGTTCAAATCAAAGAACTAGCATCACCGTGTGTGCTGTGAAGAGTCAATTTAATATATTAACCATCTCGTTAGATTTTTACTTTCTCGCAACGGAGTAGAGAGAAACCGTTCAGCTGATTTTCTCCAAAATTGATATATCTCAATGTATCTGACATGTCCCGGCACCTTGAATTTGAAATTGATATTTTAATTGGGGGGAGGGGGTACTTTTCATGAAGCTCCTGGGATCTTTTCAAAGTAAAAAAAAAAAAAGGCTCCATCGTTTTTTATTAAATTTCGTTGTTGGATAGTGTAAAGGAAGTTTAAGAGAATGGTACAGGTCTCATTTTCGTTGAAACCTGATTTTTCGAAAATTGCAAAAGGTCAAACTATTTTTGGCGTTATCCTACATCTACAATTATGAAGATAGATTATTTCCCTTAGGGCCGGTTTCAGGAACAGCCGAGTAAAGTTAAAGAGTAGTTACTCGAGAGTAAGCATTACTCCACGATAGTTACTTTCCAGTAAAATATAAGCGTTTCACCAAGCTTCTGGAGGTTATGTTACTCTAGAGTACATATTCCCCAATTTACTCCACGTACCCGCCGAACACGCAATTTTTCATGCACAGTAGAGAGCGATTCAAGAGCCCGTGAACGAGAGGAACGCTGTGAACCATTGCGGACCAACGGGAACCTCTGGTTATTTCCTTTCATTTCAGATTTGGAGTTCTTTTTGTCGTCTTGGTCTTAGTTTTGTGTGGTGATTTGAGATAGTGTAGCTTATTTCTTAGTTTTTGTATCTTATTTCTTAATATTTCTTAGTCTAGGTTTTCGAATGTATATTATTAAGAACTAGTACGAAAATGTCTAGTTTTTCAAATGTTGTTAACCTTGCGCTTTTAAAAGAAATATTTGTGTTTTATTTTTTTAACTTTTATTCACTTTCAATATTAGTTGTAGTTCAAACGTTGGGAAGGGATTCTGGAACTCAAGAAAACGTACGCAGATGATCTTCTCCCATACGTCATATACAGTTTATTACTGTTTTTTACTAAATAAACAAATAAGTATTTTTAGTTACAGTTCATATTTTTCCTTTTCTTGTCATATATTTACTATCTTTATTTCGTATCCACATGGATGAAAAAAAAATTTACAAAGTCCTCCACAGTTCATAATGTACCCGATGAGTTGACAATTTACTACACAAATAAAATACGTACTTGCACAACTTAAATGATATTTAATAGACATATCCCATTTTGGTTTATTCTACTGTAAATGTTCCAATATAACTGAATATATTTTTATATTTATTTTTTAGTATGCAAATTATTCGTTTCTGAATCAGCTTCAATTCTTCAAAATAGAGCTGATAATTGGTCAAATATAACCTCGTGACAAAATCTTGATCGTCATAATCGTCATAAGTGGGAAACCAATCCATTCTCTCCTACACCTATCTTTGTCTTCGCATTACAGGATAATATTCCGAATCATCGCCGGAATCATCTTCAAATACCATCATTCGCAATCGTCGAGCCATATCACGTCGAAGGTACACGCACGTTGAAAACTACGCTTACTCCGTATTTTACTCGACGGATCTTCGCCGTGTAAAGTTACTCTCCAACTTACTCTCGTGTATGCGATTTACACTCGAGTAAAGTGTTGGTGAAACGCTCCAAGAAGATCACTCCTGTAAACATGATTTACTCCAGAGTAAACTCTTACTCTTCGTTTGAAACCGGCCCTTAGTAAACTTTGTTCCTTTAGATCTTAAAGAGAGATTTTGAAATAAGGTCATGTACAATTTTTCGAAAATTTGAATGCTTTTCGCGTATTGTTTAATTTTAAAATTTCATCCACTCAAATTGAAGTCTAAAGCTCAAAGTGTTTTTAAAGAGGGAGGGAATTAATGCAATTATTTTGGAGAATTAATAACGGTGTTGATCTGCAACTTCTATGAAAAAGATACTGGAGAACGTGCTGGATATCTCATTCAGTTACTCATCCAGTAATGGAAACAAACCTGGATGACACTGCCACCACGGCGATTTAACGTACACAATTTCATCTAACCCATTATTACAGATTTCTTACGTCGGTCATTTAGTAATAGTAATTTCCTTTATCATTCCCATTTTAAATCTTGAAACTAGCAACCCCAACGCTGCAGGATCACGTTCCTGTGGATCAACAGTCACGGTGGGTTCAACCACGATGCCAAGTGCGTGATTTTGGTTTCTTCTTCTGGGTTCATTCAATCCAATGAGATGTTGCTCAAGACCCCAACAAACATTTTGCCATTTTGGCCAAAAAGTAGGGTGGACGAATTACATTAAACTATGTTCAACGGTTACTTCAATAATATTGACATTCCTCCACTGGTTCTCTTAAACATAGGAAATATAACAAACTTGAACATCTTAGAAGCTTCAAATGTAGAAAAGTTATTTCTGTACATTTTGTTTCCTAATCTTGATTCATCTAAAACTTCCTAAGCCAATTAAATTTAAGTCAATTAGTCCAAACAATTGATTTCTTATGATACTGTTGGCTATTGTGCTGCTTTCTTACCATGATATTTCTTGAAGGTTTTGCGTTCTATGCCATTTTCTTTTGGAACCTATTGACAACAGTAGAACTTGGCAGAGCTCATTTTTTTCAATATGAGAATATCGGTTAGTTAATGGCTCTGAAGGGTTGCGGGTGCGGCAGGTTTGTAGTTGTGTCGCCAACTCAATCTCATGGTGAATTTCCAGGGTTTGTTCCGAAGAAAAGAAATTCATTTCAGCCTAAATGTTGAACTTCTTTAGATGGTTTCTCATATTTTGGGAATGTTATTGTTGCTTTGTATTGCAAAGCTGAAACACCCATAAAAGAGGGTAACTTTTTATTCAATTATAAAAACAAACTTTTGAATATACTGTAACAAATTCGTCTCCTTCGCCTCTCAAATACGTTAATAGCCCGTTTGCTAGCGAACTTTTCGTAATTCTGAAGATTTATGGGGTCGTGGATTTGTGATGGGCCCTGTACAGGGTTCGAAACGTAATACTCGTGCAACGCGCGCGGGGTCAGCGTCTAACTACCATAAATCACAACACGTCATTTAAAGGGTTTTATCGATAAACACGATTGTGTTCATCTTGATTTATTCTATCTTGACTAACTGATTCTCTCGTTCTTAAAACACCAACAATGAACACATAACAAAAAAAATCCTTTAATGGCGTACATAAAAGAATCACTTGACATAAAAACAAAGAAAAACATTCACTTTGCAACTTTACAAAAACAATCTCATTGACACCGAATGCACATTCTGCAATATCAACTTATTGACTTTTAATTTGTACCAATTTAACATGACTTAATCTTGGACAGTATGCGTTTTTGCAGCAACAAAAATAAATCAATCGTGTCACTTCCCTGTCTGCTGGTCGGCGTCGCGGCACGCGGTCACGTTCGTCGCCAGCCACCAATTTGCACACTCTCAGTGTGCAATTACCGCAAAGCTCCAGCCACCACATCAGGGATCATTTCACAGCGCGAAGCTTACACAATTCGGGAAAAGTGCGAAATATTCGCGTAAACGCAATACAAAGTTCCCGCTGAATGTCTAAAATCACGACGCATAGATGCACCATGTCCTTTTACAAAACAAAACTTTGCTTGCACTTTTCTTCAATATTCAGGCGAGATCGCGTAAAATTCGTGTTATTAAAGACGATACAAAATGTCCGGCTACTCCTGCTTCAGGGCGCGATCACCAAAAAAAAAAAAAAAAAAAAACCCGCATTGCCACTATTTATTAATTATGCGCCACTATTTGCTAATACATGTGCACGTTTTTTATAAAGTTGGTGCGCCGTTAAGATAAAAATAAACTGTTTTCTAAACTATAATTCCGAACAATCATAAAAATGCAGCGTCTAACACGGACCTCCCGTTCACACACTGCTCGAAACTCTCTCTTCCGGGGCATTGTTGTCCTCAGCTTATGTAGTTGTGTAAGTAGTAGTAACCGTACACATGTACGGTTGTACATTACAGTAGTTAATTTGATGTGTATACTGTAACGGTTGTATAGTTCTCAAGTAATTAATTTAATAATATAAATATTTTGCCCCACGCCGGGAATGACAGTCGAGATAGTTCTATTTTTTTTCATACATTAATTAAAAAGTAAATATTTACTGCCAACTATATTGTTTTTCTGGATTTTAAGCAATAATGTTATCCTTCACTAAAGTGATTCTTAATATTAATACCTGAAAAAAGATAATACTTAGTACGCCTTCGAACTATCCAACCGTTTTCAGTAATATTTATTTTTAGATGTGACTGTGCAAAGCCGCCTCATACGGGATACGAGATGCTTATCATCCGTCAGGGAATTGGATACGTAGTTATTCTTTTCTCTTGGTCGGATCTGAAATAAAAAAAACAAACAAGATTTTCAAAATTTAACATTACCTCCCCAGTCATCGGTGTAATTCCGTTTTATTCCTGCATAAAAATGATTGCCTTGAATCACAGCCGCCTCCAATTGCTAGCACATGACACATTAAAAGAAAATAACAACACTACTAATATGTATACACTTTCTTTTTAAAACGCCATACTTCAACACATTCCTACATAAAATACGAAAAATTGAAAATCATTCATCCATACGCGCATTCTTTTCTTTATGAACATCAGCTTTTTAACCCAATATTATACAGGATGGCCAGGGAAGAAATCTGAAGTTGAGACCGCAAAATAGCTTGAGTTTTCTGGAAGAGCATCTGAAGATGCTTTGTGTTGAAAATAAGACTCCTGCTGCCTTTTTACTCCCGTGACACAAGGGAAAATTCTTAAATCAAATTATTTAAGAACTATTAGTTTACCTCAGCGTAAGAATGATTGAGTATTGATGTTGTCAGTATTCCCCTAGTACCTTAAGAACCTATAACCTAAAGAAAATCGTTTTCTGTCGTAATTCGTGCGTGACAAATGTTATGCAGAGGTTGGGCGCCAAAACGGATCCTGCAATGATGTGAAACTAGAGCACTACCAACTTAAAACTCCTTTCAATTCCTTCGCTCTTTACACGAGCGCGGCGCGTTGACGCCTTCTCGATCTTCAAATAATGCGATCGCGTCGCGTCTCAAGTAGGAGGCAAGGATTCCGAGAAATTGCGGCAATATCTCTCTGCTCGTTTCTTGGCGCGCTCTGACGCCATTCTTAGAAAGCAGTTCAAAATTACAAAGCAGTTCAGCCGTTCCAAACAGAAATACGAAAAGTGTATTGCCTATCTCTCTGGAAGCCTGTCCGCGGTTTTTACAGAAAAAAATATAAGACTAACGCGGGACGTTTGAAATGTATATCCTTTGCTGTTAATTACCGCCAAGGAATTGCTATAAATGAATTCCATGTACGGCGCCAAATTTGACCTTATTTTGGCCGCCTATGTACCAACAGCTCTTATGACAATTTTAAGCATATTCTGTTTAATAAACTACTTGGATATTCTGAATGGCTTAGCTCCAATAAGTACTCAAAAGGTGGTTTGAAAAAATGCTTTCTAGACAAAAATTTCTATTGCAGAAGCATAGAAGCACTCTAGAATCATGTAAATTGATTATTATTTACAAAAGAAATGAAAATATTGATTCAGAAAGAATAATTAACCGAGAAATAAAAAGTATTCGAACTGTATAAATTTCTTTCTTAACAATTATGTACATTTCTTGTGTAATAAAAAACTTACATGTTTCTGGAGTGTTTCTATGCTTCTGCAATGCAAACGGTTGCTTAGAAATCATTTTTTCAAACCAACCTTTAATTGGTTATTGCAGCTCAGCCATTCAGGGTATCTAAGAAGTTTATTTGACAAAATGTGCTTACAATTGTCTTAGGAGCTTATTTTCGACGTTTCTTGGCATTGTTTCCTCCTTGGAAACCTCTATTTACTGCTATAAAACATTCTTGGCCTTGTTATATTGCTACGTCGAATTCATTCAGATGTTCACTTCCCTTTATGTCGGGCGCCGACAGCTTCACCAGAAAAAGCCGCACGTGCTCCGCTGACCTTCAGAATTACCATCTTTTCATTACAAATTGGTTTTCAATGTCCATTTCCTTGTATCCACATATCAAAACAAACATTGTCCTTACACGTAACACAAGAAAATAAAACACTACGTTTAGAACTGCAAATTAAATATCGCTTGCATCAACGACGCGGCCCACACCAAGTCTAACGTTAACGTCATTCTGCCATCTTGTTGCTGTTTCTTCCCATCAACTTCAAAACAATTGCGATCTGCCTCATTCGTCACTTTAGAATGTAACTGCGTTTTTTCTTTAAATTTCGCTAATACGCCATTCCTAAATTCATTTAAATATTCTTTTAGTTATTTCTCCTGCATTTTATTATTTTCTAGTCCCGTTCAGCGTATTTTAGCACTGTTACTTACATCAGTATTTTCGCCTTGGGTTAGATTGTTTTTCGAAAAATGTTGTTCCTTTTAATTTTCTTCTAAAAACTGTGTATGAATGTTCATAACCCTAAAATCCTTTAGTATTTATCTATCCCGATCAGTCTGATTTACAACACAGTTTCTCAGCTCCGGCAAAATAAATAAATACTGTTTTCGAATTCCTTCATTTGTTTATTCAAAGATATCGCTTCAAAATCTCTTAAAACAAATTAAATTAATTTTTTGACGATTCGTATATCGTCACAATATTGAAACGGTTTCCCGCCTATCCGTAATTCATATTTATTCTTAACCATACAAACATTACTCTTTTACTCCCTCTGGGTTATCAACTGATCGGAAACAACGGTTTTCATTCCCAATTCATAGGGAATTTTATTTACAATCACATACAACTACGCCCATGCTGGTTCGTAGCTGAAACGGGATGGGCATTTCCTAATATCATTTATACTAACAATACCAAATTTTACCTGCATGTGGTTACGTTAACATAAGTAAACAATTTCCTCATGTTTTTGGAACGAAACTACAGTTCAATAAATTTATTTTAGGTCTGTGAAATTCCTAATATTTATTTACATAGGTTTTCAGTTGGGTGCATTTTTTTTGCGGCAAAACGGTATGTTTTCTTTTGAATTTCTTCGAAAATCTAACGTCTATTTACTTATTGTCAGCCGAAAACCTATCTTTCTCATTTATTTACTCCGGTCTAATTGTATTTTAACAGTACGTTAGCTCCAGCGTAATAAATAAATAAATAAATAAATACCACTACGCTCCCGAATCCGTCACTTGTTTTTGCAAATATGTCGCATTTCGTTCCTATTAACACATATTGAAATATTTTTGACAAGTCCGTCTGGGACGTCACAATACTTCGATTAAAACTTTGTCTGCTGACACTTCGTCAGCTGCGACGATATCATGATTGATTGTTAGTGAATCCGGGGGCGTCAACTACTAAGGACATTAGTCCCGTAAGTGTAGTGCATGGTTTTCATCGGGAGGTGGCGCTGATCTTCCCCAACTGGATGGCGAGATCCGGTGCCGTCGACTCGCTTTTCCCCAACGAGGTATCTCCCTCCAGCGGGGCACCGCTCCAGCCTGGACAAGTTCTAAGTCCTCGACCGGTCTCCCGGCATGTGCGGTAGTATAGTGCATGTTAGACCTAGGACCTCCCAGTCAGAGGCATTGCAGTGATCGGTGTCATCTAGCACTACTTCTTGCACATCAAACACATCTTGCATACATGGAAAATATCAATTTATTTTCTTTGGAGCAATCCTGCAGTCACCTCAAATATCTAAAGAATAGTCAGAGGTAAGGAAAATTATTAATTAAAAAGCGTTAAATTTAAACGAGTTATTCTGCATCAAAAATAATTTAAGATAGTATGCAATATCAGTCAATTCTAAAATGTTATTGACGTAAACGAGACAGTTTTTTTCCCACACTCCCATTGCACTGAATGATGCCTGGGAATGTTAAAGAAATGATCCGTTTTTATTTTAATGCGGTTCAACTTTTAAGGCTGGTGTCATCGAACTTGTCTTTCGTCTTGAATAGTTTTACTTGAAATTATAAACAAGGTAACAGGCAACGTATCGTTTCCACTTGAGATGTATCGTTTCCCATTGAGACTTTTTGAAAATGTGGGATTAGTTTGTGAAAGAACGGGTTTGTTTCAGTGCCATTGTTAGCCAAGTTTTGTAAATTACGGATTACACATTTTGCCACTTCTCCCTCAAAACAATTCCAAAGAAACTTTGAGAAAAATATATTTTGTAGACCAACCAGTATCATCGCAATTACTGATTATGAAGTTACATTTATTTTCAGGGTGCCAATCCTTTCTTTCCTTATTTCCAAAATTTGCAGCAATTGTATTTTTTCCTCTTTTACTACAAGAAAAATAAAAAGACGGCTATGTAAAGTACTTTGCGCACAAGGAATTCATGGTATTTTATTAATCCTCCCTCTAAATCTTTTAAAACTCCAGCAATTTGCTGAAAGGACATGCCCTTTAAAAATAGGTTTTCTTTTAATATGTTCCCACACTATTTTAATTGTAGTATTTATATGTTGATTTTAAATAATAATTTTATCAATTCTTTCTTTGATATTTTACCACAGCTTTTCTCATTAGCCTCATATTGTCATCTACATTGTGATCGGTATTTAAGTTAACCAGGAAAGGACCAGTCTGTAAAATTAAAACGAAAAACTTCAGAGATTAACCTGTATGTATAATTGTCTCTCGTTGACGGAAATAACGTTCCTAAAACTCTTGCTATTATTTAACAAATGCAATAATTTTAAATCCACCTCAGAAATTATTTACGTTCCTTTATTTCACTTTTCCACTTAAACTCAAACTTTCCAGTCGTTGCAATTTTCCTCATTAAAACATCCAAAATTTTACGCATCCTTGTAATCACTTATTTTAACATCATTAATGTAATTTCTCTTCATACATTTCGGCCCATCAATTAGCTGTCTTAGGGGAACAAAATAGAAAGCCAAAAATAAATTTTGAGTCACAGGAGAAAACGGGTACCTGCTCGCACAGCCCTAGCGTTTGTCAAGAAAACTCAATTCTACATCAACCCTAAGTGGAGACTTGTTAAAAATGCAGGCCAATTGTAGTACGTTTGTAATTTCCTCCAAATTTAAATTATTTTTTAAAACAAAAGCAGTAAACCCCATCATGGGATAGGCCCGGGCAAATAAAGTAGTCTAAACTTACGCAATCATAAATGGTCAAAGCGACTGAGGTATTCAGGACATTATGTATTATCACTGTTGTGCCTCTGATCTGGAGGTCCTAAGGTTCCAGCCCTGAAGGTGATGAATTTTTGACAGTAGCTAGAAAGCTAGGTCGAATTCAGACGCTACCTTCAGAAGAATTCTAACGGTCGGTTGCTGTAATCGACAGTTTTACGTGGTTTCTCCGATGAATAAACCAATCAAAACGAATGACGGAGGAGTACCTTAAGCGGGCCAAGGACCGCGTGCGATCTTTCCTTCCTCATCTTTTCCCCTTACTCACCTCTTACACACGCATACCCTAACATGCACCTTACTACTACCTATGTCGGAAGATCAGTCGTGAGTTTGTCCCGGCTGGGGTGATGTCCCGCTGGCGGAGGTACCTGAGGGAATCCCAGCAACCCGACGTGTAAGTCGGCACCTGATCTCAACATCTCAGCATTCAGAGGAACACCACCACTTCTCGAGATATAAAATGCACTACATACGATATTAATAACTTTAGTAGTTGATGCACAGGGAATCACAAATCAGTCAATAAATTGCGAAGTATTTTTAGCGCTAGGTGAGAGGTAACACTTGGGACTGTGGAGTTGGCGTTCCCAAGTTCGTTCGTTTATAAACCATTCCTGAACAAGCGTTTTCAAATCGCTTTGAAAGGTGCAATACACGCTGTCATTAATATAATGTCATTTACCTTTTGTGTACAGTTTTGTGGGTGGGTAGGTGGGTGGGGGCGCTAACCTAGATATTAAACCTCATCATGTACTAACATTACAAACAACTATTTACATTTTACGCTACTCGTTTACATTATTTACACACCATTGTACTTATAATCTAAATTTACCAACTTATACATACTTACAAACTAAACTTAGCTTCCAATAAGAATTACTTTGAAAACGCTCAAAGCAGTGTTTTGCAAGACACAATGTAGCAGATTTCATAGGCAAAGTTGGCAAAGTTACACGTCACACCCTATCCTTCTTCGCATCATCAATTTGCTTCACGTGGACCACTCTTGCTGGCAACGGTTGCTTTCTTCTGCCGGACACCCACTTCCATTCGAGCGAACAGGGCTCTGCGGAGGCGGTCAGCAGCCCGCTATCGATTCCCCCGGCGTTGGAGCTTCTCGTTCTCTCCTCGCGCGCTCCAAGAGACCGCAACGACGAAACCTCGGCGTCCGGCGGGCCGAGGGAGCCTGCCGTCCATTTCCAGGAACGGCACACGGGCACCTCGACGGGAGGGGCGAGGGGAAGCAAAGCGAGGCGGGGCGAGGCGAGTGGCGCCACCCGAGAGAGCAGGTCAGAAGATCCTGGGCCCCGGCGCCGCCTGCCTCTCAGGCTCCGGACCGCTGCGCCCCATCCCGTTGCGCCGCCGGCAATCTCGCCGGACGCGCCCGTGCAGTGGGCAGGTGCACGTTTCTGCGAGGTCAAAAGAACTCATGGGAGCAATGGGCAATGATTCCAGTCGCGTCAGTTGATAAGGTCATTATGCTCGTAAGTGTCGTGCATGGTTTTTTATCGTGGAGGTGGCGGTGATCTTTCCTTCCTGGGTGGCGAGAACCGGCGCCGATCTACGTCCGTTTGCGATGACACCACCCCAGTTGGGACGAGCCCTAAGCTACCGACTCCACGCGGGGAAAGGGGAATCACGATGCGTAGGTTGTCGTGGTCTCTGGTGGAGTGCCGTAGACGACCACCCGGACCCTGAGTCTCGCGGCACCGCTCACGTCGTTAGCTTGAAGGTGCAGGCAGTGAGAAGGCGATGCTAAGCTCCTGGTAGTCGGGTGTGCCCGGTTCCTGATGGCATCCCAGGTGGCTCCCAGTTGGGCACTCGGATTCGTGTGACAGTGGCCCGATACTCTGGGCAAAGAGGAGGGAACTTGTTCCTGGCGCAGTGAGTGACGCATTGTTTTACTCCGGTAATAGCCTGGAAAGCTAGGAGCTCTGAGCTAGCAGGGCGGCCTCTTCCTGGGTTCCGGCTGGATTCGGACATCAGCCCGCCGCGGCGCGCCGGCGGTTTCCGCGTCAGTGTGTGTGTGTGTGTGTGTGTGTGTGTGTTTGTGTGTGTCTGTGTGTGAGGGGTGAGGATAGAAGCCGAAAAGGCATAGGTGCCCACCCCGTGGACTTGTCCCACTGATGAAGAAAAAACAATGTGTTGTAGACCACATGGGATTTCATACATACATAAGCCTCCGACTGGTCTCGCGACAAGTGTAGTAATGTAGTTCATGTGAGTGTATGGGGTGGTAATAGGGCAAGGAAGAGGAAAGACACATCGCGCGCGATCCGTTGCTCGTTTGTTAGGGTACTACTCGGACATTCGCCTGGTTTGATCGGAGAAATGCGGAAAACATACCGATCAGAGCAGCCGGCTGCTAGTATTCTCCTCCAGAAAGCGACTGATCTCTACTCAGCTGAACTCCACCTCTTGTTTAGTGTCGAAACCCTGCCACAATCGCGACTCGGACCAATAGGATCTCTCGGGTCAGAGGCACTGCAGTGACATCAATTGATGCCTTGAGCCAGCAAAGAAAGGGGGTTTCAGGGCAATGCAGCTGGACGGATTTTTCTGCTGAAGGCCTTGTAGATTACGATATTCATGTTACATTTGGTCTTCGAGAATTTCGTAAAAAATATGGGTTTTAACAGAAATTTTGTATTTATGTTCAGTAGTAATTTTATTCAAATATTTTACCGCACTGGAATGTTTCGACAAAGGAACTTCGTGACGGAATATTAATTCAAATACAGTTTGATAATGATGTTGATAATGATAATAATAATAATAATAATAATAATAATAATAATAATAATAATAATAATAATAATCCTTAAATTCAAGACTAAAGATATGAATAATTAAATATACTATTTACTCCGGGTTGCAACCAGCTTCCTAAGAAGCCGATCTAGTTACTTGGTCGTTTCGTAGGCTTCCGCGACCGGAGTCATTTGATACTTGGCAGTCGGCGTCTCGGCGGCGATACTTGGCATTAGTCCCGTTAGTGAAATGCATGTTTTCTTCTCGGGAGATGGCGATGATCTACCCCCGCCGGATGGCGTGATCCGGCGCCGACCTACCGTCGGCTACTGGGGTTTCCCCCTAACCAGGACTCTCCCACCAGCGGGGCACCGCCCCAGCCGGAACAACCCCCAAGCTCCCGACCGGTCTCCCGGAATATGTGGTAGTGTAGTGCATGTTAGTGTAAGTGTGTGTGTGTGTAAGGGGAGAGAATCGGACAAGGAAGAGGAAGGGCAGATCGCGCGCGGTCCGTTTGTTAAGGTACTGCTCCGACATTCGCCTGGCCCACTAGAATTCTCTTCCAAACAGCGACTGAATTCGACCTAGCTGAAAAGCTAGTGTCGAAAATCCTGCCGCCGTCAGGACTCGAACCTAGGACCTCCCGGTCAAAGGCGCTGCAGTGACATCAGTTGATGCACTGAGCTACCGTCACCGGTCATTCACAAGTAGATTATTATTTCACGATTATTTCCACAAATCCAGGATAACAATATTCGGTTTGACTGCTGGTATCGTACGTTCAGTATATATTTGTTGGTACATTACTGTAGTCCAATACGTCATAGTGTTTGGTGCGAGTTCCTTGGCGCATATGTTTGAAACTGAAGAGTGTTTCTGGTTTGCTAGTGGAGGTAATTACATATCCTAACGTACCTTTTGGGTATTCCGAATTTGCAACAATTGGACAAGCAGGAATATGATAAATTTTATACCCGATCGAGACAAATACGCCTTTTATCATTCTGTGATTTTTTGAGAACATAATTATCATAACGTCGAGTTCTCAGTGCGAAATCTTGGACAATGGTAATAGCAGTTGGAGTAATTCGGCTCTCTGCGATTTATTTAGTATGTTGTGTCTCATATTTCACGGCAAGCAGCATCAACAATTCATTGTGATATTCTGCCTATACCCAATCATTGTGTTCTCTACAATGCTTCGTGCTACACTTGCCATGTCTCAATCTCATTCCTTTCGTTAGATTTCATGGCCAGCCTCGAAAGTAAGTATTCTTGATGGTTGACCACATTTCTTTTTTCATTCCGACTACTGTAATGGGCAAAGAGTCTTCAATTTGTCTGAGACCTCTCGACTTTACGTAATACGTCTATGAATATCAACGCGAGGGTATGCAACATGAACTGTTAGCAGTTTTCTGTTTTTCGGGTCCATGGTTAAAATTTCTTGCTCAGTCCAGCCCATTAGTCGGAGTTGTAATCGGTTACAGAGCCAAACACAACCAAACTACGTATTGTGGAAATTCTCCCCCGCCCCGAAGAGTTCGACTTAACACCGTAATGCTTCTAGGGAATCCTATTTATTATTATTATTATTATTATTATTATTATTATTATATTATTCCTACGATAAGGTAACTAGACATTGTGGCAAATTTACCAGTCATAAGTGAACGATCTATTACCTAACTTGCCGCAGGCGTGTGACATATGGAATTTATTCTGGTAGTAAAATAACATGTTTGCCAGTTGACAAATAAATCAGTAGCAATAAATAATAACTGAATTTATTAGCAATCAAATTTGCCGAATGAATTTACTTTAAGAACGTTGTTTTGTCTATGAAAGAAGTTTTTATAAATAAAGAAATCTCATATTTTACAAATTCATACTTTCAATTAATTGATCCATTCGTAAAAATTTGAATTTCAAAAAAGAAAGTTAATGAATGAAAATTCAGCATATACAATCGTTTATACATTTCCTTATATAACTTATACAACACATACATTTAGTGAAGATAGTTTTGCCAGCTTGCAGTCACGTCAAGTCCCTTTAAGTATTTCCTTCGAAACAGACCTTAAATATTATATTAAACATTGTATTTGATCTTAGAACATAAAATAATGCACTTGGTTCGATTCATGGTGGAAATACATGGGTGGGTTCCTCCGGTGCACTGATTTTAGCTGATTCTGCGCATCACCAGTTTGCATCTCAAATCACGTGACCACAGCACGGGCACTTCGTTTGAAAAGCCAGAGCAGACGCTGGTCGCCAT
This sequence comes from Teleogryllus oceanicus, assembly GCA_964035755.1. NCBI lineage: Eukaryota > Metazoa > Arthropoda > Insecta > Orthoptera > Gryllidae > Teleogryllus > Teleogryllus oceanicus. Next base: position 49,823,385 of record CAXIVR010000008.1, read on the forward strand.
ATTGCATGAAGAGCGAGAAGTGTTGAGAAAAACATTTTGAAAGTGGTACCAAGTAACAGTTTTCAACAGTAACCTACCAAAACTAACATGAAGGTGTAAAAAAGGAATATTTAAAAGAAATGCTTCATAAATCTGTTTCAATGTCTTATAATGAGGTGATAATTTTACCTTCTGGCTGCATTTAAAATTCCCGCTAGTATTGTGACGCAAACTGGTGTCTGAAGCTCATTGGCTGAAGTCGGATTCGACGCGCAAGAGCCCCCGCCGCCCTGGTTCGATTAGAATATCACATTATTACGACATTCAGAAACACGAAAAATTTGAAAACAGTTGAACTCATTTGAAGGTAAAATGTTGATGCGCCACTTTGAAAGATTGTAACCATGTAAGAAAGAACTGACAATCACTGAATATTATTGAAAGCAATATAAAGAGAAGTTACAATTGCTATTACGATGTCGTAGACCACGTAATATAAGAGAGATGTGAAATTCCCCGAGCGAATTATAAATAACTAGTCTACAATAGCTAATACGGTTCACAATCGTGAACGAGATAATTGACAATCATATCATTCAAAACCAATATAAGTTACTACAAGTATTACGACATCGACCACGTGGAATAAGATAGTTATGAATTCCGAGAGTGAATTAAATATAATTAAAAATTGCTAAATCTAGTTCAATCATTTCATGAAGGATATTGGATCAGGCACAATACATGAAGTACGGCTTCAATGTAAGTGCAAATTAGAATCAAGTTATACAAAATAAATGATATCAAAATACATCTCCTAGGTTAACGGTACAATAAAAAATAAGTAAAAAATATTAAATCATATTTATATTTATAAATTCACAGGCCAATGTGCCATTAAAAATGAAGCAATCTTCGTGAAATACATTAAAAACATGACCTTTAACATCTCAACAAGCTCACACAACTGCCTCAGGTACTCCGTGATAACAGACACGTCCCAAAGCGCAACAGACGCTACCCACGCCCATTCGCCCTTGAACTCAAACTCTTCCTCTGCTTTTTCAACGGTCAGTCGCCCAGAGCCATCACGTGACTTCCTTCTCTCTTCGAGAGTGTGAGCCATTCACTGGAAATATTTCTACAATTACTCAGTAGTGCAGACGCTTTAAGAAAAAAAAACCCTACTTGAATGGAAGGCAAAGACTCTCTACCCCAGGAAACCTGCTATGAGTTCAAAGAACATAGAAAGCAATGCCTCTCTGCCGTAGAAGACAAAGAGTTACAGTGCGATTTTCATATAGCTGCCTCTCAAGGCCTGTCTTCACAGAGACATTATGTCACTGAATTTCATGTCTTTCTCGGTCGTGCCATTAGATGTCACATGATCGCGACCATAAGAAGAACTGCTTGTTCATGTGATATCTAGTGGAACAATAAAAAATGACGCGAATTCCAGTGATATAATGCCACTGTCATGACGGACCTTGAGAAGAAGCTCAGGGTGAAGCGATCAGGCGTCTTGAAACTCAAGGCTTTTCCCGGTTTTCCAGATCTCAGAATATACATTTTCCAGGTTCTGTTTCGAACGTTACAACACATTATTTCTGTTTATTACTTGACTATACTATGTTACTCACGCACTTTTCTTTCGCAACCAAGTACTAGAGTGTAGAATTTCGTACAAAAATGAGCTTTAAAGAAAACTAGGTTTTTTTTTCTAGGAAGTATGTTATTAATTAATATTCAGAGTTCTGAAACGATTATAGCTATTAATATACCTAGTAATGTTATGAGTTTTATTACTGCTGAGGCTAAAAGTTAAAAATCGAGGCGGAGTGTAGTTTTATCGGTCACCATAATCTCACGAATTATGCAAAAAATTACATTACTGCGATAGTAAACCCATGAATTCTGTTGCTGAGCCACTTTAGTACGATATTGTGGAGTGTTGCTTGCGAAATATCGATAGAAACAATATTCGTATACCATGTTTCGAGAAAGACGGATGGAAATAATTTTACAGAATCTAAATATTACCTAAAGAAACGACGTTCGGCTAGGAAATTGGCGCGTTGACTTCCATAGGCAACACCTTCACATTGTCAGTAAATATGATTGTCGCAGGAAACCTTCGAACGTCAAATCCATACAAGACTAATAAAATTTATCAACAATATAAAAGTAATCCCATCGGAACAATTCGCATTCAAACCAAATTATTCCACCACCCATTAACTATTGCGAATCACTGAAGCCATAGCTAACGGTTTTCATCAAAAGAAACACTGTGACAGTTTTCCTTGACGTAAGTCAGTTTGGCATCAAGGCCTCCTATACAAAATACTGACTTTAGGTGTACCCGAATACCTACTAAAGATCACGGAAAGTTTTCTCACGAACAGATCGTTTGTAGTTAAAGTCAACAGACGTACTCCTCACATTATTGCTGCAGGAGTACCACAGGGTTCAGCTCTATCTCCCTTACTATTTAACATTTTCAGTCATGATATTCCAATCCACGGCGACTCCAACTTTGCTTTATGCGCTGATGACAATATATTTATACGCCATCCACAATATTTAATCTGGGCCGTCGTTCTTCATGGTCCCGTATCAAATCAAGGTTCTCTAAGGATAGACTGAGACCACTGTAGCCTTTTTTACACTCTTCCTAGCGCTACCTTAACTTTCAACGTTACACCTCAGGCCAAACCTTGAAGCTTGAACAAACCTTTGGAACTTAGACCATGTTCACGAATAGGACTGAATGCTCCTTGCTGTGGATGATCATATCCAAAATGTTATAATATAATAATATAATGTTATAATATGTACAATTTTCAAACTCCTCGAGAGATAGAGAGAGAGAGAGAGAGAGTGAGAGAGAGAGAGAGAGAGAGAGAGAGAGAGAGAGAGAGAGAGAGAGAGAGAGAGAGAGAAATATGTCGAACGAGAAGAAATAAACTCTAAAAAATGATTACTGGAGTAGTTTCATTTAGTGGAATGTGAGGAAAATTAGGTTAATTTACCTAATAACAATTTTTGAATTGTACTAGTGTCGAAAATCCTGCCGACGTCAGGACTCGAACCGAGGACCTCCCGGCCAGAGGCGCTGCAGTGGCATCAGTTGATGCACTGAGCTACCGCTCCCGGTGAGAGATTGTTATGTAATGCTGCAGGAAAAAAAACAACGAATTTTCACCAGAAAAACTCTTATTGCCGGGTCATGTTAAAGAAGAAGTGGAGAAATCCAGTAGCTAAATTTTGAAAAGAATTCCTCTAACACATGATGTATGTGCCCATGTCCATGTATGCATGTTTTGTGGGCCATTGATTCCGAAAACTCGGTTGACGGCACAACGTCCGTTCATCTGACAATAAACAACCCTAGCGGCTAAACCGTTCAGCCAATTTTCTTGAAAACTGATATTCCTTAATCGATCTGGCGATGTCACGACCTCTTAAATTTGAAACTAATATTTTAATTTTGGGGGGTACTTTTCATGAAGCGCCTGGGATATTTTCAAATTTTTCAAAGAAATGGCTCCATCGTTTTTTATTAAAGTTCGTTGTTGGATAGTGGCCGTTTAAGAGAATAGTGCAAGCCTCATGTTCGTTGAAAACCCGTTGAGTTTTCGAAAATTGCAAAAGTTCAACTTTTTCCGGTGCCTGCAACTGCAATTATAATGATAAAGATTTTTTTCCTTCATGGAATCTCTCTTCCTTAAAGATAAAAGAGTTTGAAATACGGTCATCGCGTAATACGGTTTTCGCGTAATTTTGCGAAATATAGGCCATTTTAATTTTGTTTAAACAAATTTTTCTCAAAAAGGCATCAACAATTTTTATTCAATTTTCAGCTTGAATAGTTGATAGGTAGGTCTCATGTTGGCTGATATGGTCCATTTTTCGAAAACTGAAAAACTTCTGCATTTCGAAACGTAAATTTTGTTTAAACAATTTTTTCGAAAACGGCATCAACAATTGAATTTTTCTGCGTATCTAAAAACTTATTTAAATTTTAATTTTTCGAAAATATTAGTGTTTTTTGTGTAATTTTGCATCATAGTCACGTTTTCGAATTCCATGCGCTTCGTGAATACAATTTGGGAGGTTTTTGGAAGTTATTTCTATTCTTATGAAAGAAAGTACTATGAAGGTAGATTGATGGAACATTAACTTCGAACTAACAAATTTCTTCTTTAGGGAACGGAACGCCCTATGCTGCCAATGTAAAATTATGTTTTATTTAAGGAACATTTTTTAAAAAAAGTTTTCCACCTACAATTATGAAATTTTTAGAGGTTATAAATTTTTAACCAACAGCATCAGCTGTGAAATATACTTGTATCAACTCCTGAAAGTTTTATTAAATAGCATTACTCAAACCTGAGAAAATGTTCCTTATGTACTGAAAAAGTAAACTTACGGGAATTCAGCTTTAAAGTTGAGACATCAAAACAAGCCAGCACCATAGCTAGGTTCATTGGCATCAACTTCACTTTCTATAAGCAATTTCCTCGTGATGCCCCTTTTATATTCTTTGGCTTGTTTAGTGAGTCTTAATAGTTTGTTTTCAACATTCCTTAATCTAGAGGTGTGAATTCTTCTCATTGCTTCTATAGTGTTGCAACAGCATCAATTCCTAAAGATTGTAACACTTGACACTTGATAATGTTACCTTTATTGAATGTTGCTATGGCATCATATACTCCAAAATGAAGTGTTCCTATTCCAATGAAAGTGGTTTTGGGGAGACGGGTCCAAATCACATTATGCACACTCTCATTTGGATTTTGTGTCCGGCCGTGCAAACATAACAGCAGACTCAATCACTTTCCCGGTGTCAATACTGGTCACAACACCATTTTTTGACATATGACCTCGCTTTTGCCAAGTACCGTCAAAAGCTGCACTTATATCACGATCATTATTATTTAAAAGAACAGCTTCTTCTTGTGCTTCTTTCATACTAACCATAGCAATGTCTTCAGCAGCAGAACCCAGTATGCTGTTGTATTTGTCAAATTTTGATGGAGGTGCAGGCAAATTCATTAGACCACACAACATATCACCCCCAGCTTTCCCTTTTCCAATGGACCTGAGGCCATAAACCAGTCTCACATTTATATTAAAAATGTCATTACTTTCAATTTTTACACTATTTGAAGTACTAAAATTTACCGTATGTTTACAATCTTTACAAAGTAATTCCATATCCGCAGCAAGTCCCACATGCCTATGTACATTTAAATCCAACCCACTTGACGCACACTGTTTACACAATACATGTTCTTTCAAAATTGTTGCAAGTATTGAAATATCCATGATTTCATACAGTTCACTGCCCTTCACTACTTTGTCGTAATTGCTGTTGACATTCAGTAATTTTCTTTGAGAAGAATTTGGCGTTCCAGCACTGTTGAGGTTAGAGGGAGGCGGCGTTGAAACACATTCTTCCACAAACACTTTTCACAACACCCTTCCTCTTTTGCCAAGGCACACGTTTTTTAAACACTTTATGGCTAAATCGAGGCATTGTCAAAGCCGATTACCGCCAAAACAAACACGCAAAAACCTCACAACAAACGTACGTGTACACTCACATGTACTTCGCACTTCAAACAAAACAAAGAAATGAATATCGTAGAACGTTCTCAAGACGCCTAGCTAGTGCAGGTTCGCCAACTAATGAACACACAAGTGTCACTGGCGGCAAATTTAAAAATAATATTGTTCGAAAAATAATCTAATTGAATGTCAAACTTTGACAGCTAACCCAGACGCCATATTGATTTAAGACAAGGAATCTCGCCGTCGGAACTCGAAAAAATTAATAAAATACTTCTAGACAAGTATTGAAATAAATAAAAAAAATTAAAATAAATAAAAACAAAAAAATTTTTTTCCCCCCCAATTGGAAAATTTAAATTCCGGCTATCGAAAAAAAGCTGGTATGCACAACTGGCACTTCTTTTGAATTGATTGGGTATGGATTATATTAGCATTATTTCTAATACTTTACATGAAAGAAAAAATGAAAAAATTGAGAACCATAAATTTGCACCAACATTTTAACTTTGCGCTGCTTTGGGGAACAAGGCGGCAACGGAAGTAGGGCTCACTCGTATTTCCCGGCGCGCAATCCCGTGAAGATCCCAGCATGTTCATTTTCTTTGTGCTCCATGACGATTCGGACACTGTCACTCTTAACATCTGTATAGACTAACCAAAGATAGCGTAAATGTATGTATTGTAGTAAAAAACTAGAATTGCACAAACTTTCTGGAAGAAAATTTCTCGAATCTCTTCAGTGTAAACTAGCTTCAAGGTCTTGCTCCATTCTTGGACCAACTGCCGTCTATCGTCACCGAAAGTACATTTTCTTGATATTTTCTCAACTTTTCGGTTTCTTAATAGTAGAAGCGATGTATTACTTCGAGAATATTAAAGAAAAGCATAAACTCGTCCAAAATAGAAATTTTCATTCAAAAATTTGAAGCCATTTTTAAGAAAAGAGCGATTAAGCATTACTATAAATGCGAAAGTTGAAGCTCTTTTTCATAGGAATCTATCAAGCTTTCGAAAAACTTCATTTGAAGTTGTTTGAAGCTCTTCCACTCACAAATGCAATAATGTGTTCAAATAGATGGAAATGTGCATATTAAAAGGAAAAAATGAAGAAAAATTTGGAGCCGATTTTGAGGAAATGGCGTTTGAGCGTTTCTCAAAATGCGGAATTTAGAGCTCATTTTCACAGAAACTGTTATGCTTATGAAACTGCAGAAAATATTATTTAAAGCACATGTACTAATAAATATAATACTTGAAGAAACCGCCTCTGAAGTTAGTATTACCGACGTGAGAGAAGTAAAAAAAGTAAAAAAAAAAAAAGAATAGATGGCGTTTATGTCATCGTATAGGGTTCGTTTGACACTAACAGTACCAAAAATTTGAAGAAAAATTGGAGCCGTTTACGAGAATTTTTTTGTTTGTAATTTTTTAAAATTACAAATATTGCACGCACTCTTGCACGAAAACGACTAAAATGTACAAAAAAAATTTACATGACCTTAATGAAAGTATTATTTATGGACAACAGTTTTAATTTAAAGGAAAAAGTCTCTATCTTCAATATTGTAGTCGTAAGAAGTTGCCGAAAAAATTCATACTTATACAATTTCCGAAAATTCAGAGTTAATCCTGAAAATCGGACCTATGCCACCTTAGAAGTGTATATAACTATTTTACAAGACATTTAAAGAAAAAAATGGTGCCATTTTTTAGAAAATTTTGAAAATGACCCTAGGGCTTCATAAAAGTCCCCTCAAAAAAAAATTAGTAAATGTTTTTCTCTCTCGCAAAACGACTGGGGTTTCTTCAATTTGGAAAAAGTCCTATGCATCTTTAGGCGCTAGGTTTGTTCACATACACCAGACCATGAACGGACGGACGAACTTTTTTTTTTTTTCATCAAAGACCCACAAATCATGGATTCTGCTAATCTACGGTTAGAGGATGTTTTTCTCTTAATTTAGCAACTTGTTCATTGCACTTTTTCGTTACCAGAGCCCAGCATGAATTTTTTCAGCAACAAATCCGCCGATTACTTAATTTTCGTGCATCATTACTTAATTTTCACTATACTACGTATATTATTACTCCGTACGTATACAAGAAAGTAAAAACTAATCGAAACACCGCTATTGAGTTCCCGGTCAGACGTTTGTTACAGCAAATATATCGCTCTGGGACATGCAACCCACAGGCAACACGACACGAAACCACGACAGTTATTCGCAAACAATTCTGACGCACTTAACTGTCAGAAACAATCAAGTAAAAGTTCTGTCCAACCCACTAGACGCCGGGCCTGAAAGGGTTAAAATAAGACTATCCAATGATTTAATGGATCCACGCATATAGGCACTAGCTGTGATTTCTATTGAATACAATAAATATGGAGACAATGGCCATATAAGCAGTTTTTCCGCTTGTTAATTACTAAGCATTAACTTAGTAACATGTGACAACAATGAACGAGAAAAAATCACGTATACAAGAAAGTAAAAACTAATCGAAACACCGCTATTGAGTTCCCGGTCAGACGTTTGTTACAGCAAATATATCGCTCTGGGACATGCAACCCACAGGCAACACGACACGAAACCACGACAGTTATTCGCAAACAATTCTGACGCACTAAACTGTCAGAAACAATCAAGTAAAAGTTCTGTCCAACCCACTAGACGCCGGGCCTGAAAGGGTTAAAATAGGACTATCCAACGATTTAATGGATCCACGCATATAGGCACTAGCTGTGATTTCTATTGAATACAATAAATATGGAGACAATGGCCATATAAGCAGTTTCTCCGCTTGTTAATTACTAAGCATTAACTTAGTAACATGTGACAACAATGAACGAGAAAAAATCTTAATTGATATTTCATATTCTCACAAAACGCACTTTTAACGTTATGTTTACGTTTCACCAAGGCCGTTTTGCTTATTTGCTTGTTAAAATATTCCTTAAATTTGAACCGAGCGGTACACCTTGACATTGACGACTTGGACGACTCGTTAAACTCTTGTTGTGAGGTTAGAGTGCATCAAACGTGTACACTATTACGTAGGCTTCCTTAGTTGATACTCGTGCTGTTAAAGTAGCGCATGTGTGATATACACGCAGGTTTCCTCGAGCCCTGGAATACCCTCACTTCTTTACTAACATTAGTTGAATTATAACAACGAGCATTGTTAACAAAATTTGATAACCAAAAATATTCAACATATCGTGTACAACAGAAACTACAGTAAACCCTCATTAACAAGAATTTCAAGGGAGGGAAATAATCGGAGTCTGTGTTATAAACATTCCTGTTATCTGAGTATTCTATGTGTCCGCATTACCGTAATCCCTTGCCGGGACCGACGTTTGTTCGTATTACGCCGAAATCCGTGTTAAGCGAGTTTGTGCTGTGACATACCAATATGTCACTGAATATTGTACAATATTTATTATAAATGGCGTCAATTAAAGGGGATAAATTATGTGAATATGCTAGCATAGCAACGGTAAGCGAGCCGTCGTCAAGGTCAACGTCTTCATGCAGTGACAATCGCGAGACGGCTAGTTAATTTTGTATAGAATTCAGGGATTGGCCGAAAAAGCAGTGACAGTCGTGAAGACGGCTAGTTCGTTTTGCAAGAAATTTAGGGATTGGCTAGGTACGAAAGTACATCAAATGTTATCTGCAAATAAACAATCGAAAAATGGACCGAGCTTTGCAGGGCTGAAAGAATACGAGAGACAGTCATTCTGACTGATGCCGTGGGCTTGAACGGATCGTGCTCCAATTAATGTTAGGAGTTTTTTTGGGGGGGACTTGTAAGCATCTACTAGGGAATGGATATTGAGAGAACGTCAAAATTTGAATACTAAGTGTGACAGTGGAGCTTATAATATTTCAAGTGAACGAGTTGGAGGGACATTGAGGGCTTGGGCGAAGTTGTCAGTGATTGGACTGGAATGCTAGCAGCAAATAGTTTATTGATCTGATGAACGGTGATTGAAGTGTGCTTCCGAGAAAAGAAGAGAGAAGATGGTGTCTGGACCTGAGGACGGCGGCGTCGGAGATGTATAAAGATGGTCCAAAAGTGCCGAAGACATTATAAGGTTGGAACCGTCATGTCAAAGATTTAATTTTATATTGGGTAAAGTTATACAATACTAAAATATTTTTAAATTGTTTAATAAATTTCCATGTTTTTGTGAAATGAATACATGATTTTCATTGAACCAATTCTAGCAATGAAGTAGCAAGATAGAAATATATTTGCTTTTCAGCTTCCTCGACCACTCTGTATAGATGGCAGGTCGGATAATCATCTATTAGCATACAATAGTGATTATTTCTATAAACCCCATCGACCTAGGTAGCCGGAAACTAATTGATTACAGAGTTGAAGGTTGACGTGTATAATAGTCTCAGCGTAATCTTTTCCTGGCGCCCATTTATACAAATTCGGAACTGATTACGTTGGTATAGATGGTCATGAACTATTTCAGTGCTAACGAGAGTTTACTGTATTTTGCGTCGAAAAACGAGTTTCAGATCTGATATTTGAATCTTGTCAAAAATTACGAACACCTACTACTCTCGCATTTAACAAAACGAGGACATAAGAAAACGCGCTCGGATATTATTACTAAAGGCTTCAAATACTGTTTACAATAGTTTCTTTTCATACTTTATTAAATTAAAATTCATCTTTAGATAAATAAAAAAAGTACATTAAACATGTTAATAAAGAAAGAAAACCACATAATGGGCACGCTGCACGGAGTCCAGAGCCTACTCGTGCTACGAATGGCTGCGCGAGTGACGAAATGTTGACAAGGGAGATCATTTTGATGCTTAACTTTTGAGTACTGGTTTAAAAAAATAGAACAAACAATTTCTCCCCCCCCCAAAAAAAAATTCATGACTTCTGAACGAAGCTCAGTTCGTAACCAGATGCAGAATGTCGAGGGCGGTGTCTCTGAAGATTTTAGATGAAATAAAACCGCGTCTGGAATACCCTTCTTATGACAATAAGCCTCTAAGGCCCACGCAGTAATACTTGATAGCTTTAAGCTTTTGTACTACAGGACATTTTCATCTTGTGGTCGGCGATTCCAATGAAATTTTGACACCTGCAGGAATCTCCACCTATGCTGCACATACACAAGCGGCAGTGTTTGAAGTTGTGTGATGTGCTAGTCAAGGACTGCGCAATCATCAAGCACACATGTGGCACTTCTCATACATATTTCGATTTTCATTCGTCTTTATTATGTACCGAGTTGAATCAAACACTTTACTGAATACGACGCCGTATGTAAATTTGTGCTAAATGTTGGGGATAAATATGAAAATAACGAAAAATGCCGGTTTTCGATTCAAATTTTTGTTTTTTACCCGGTTCTTCCAGGCTTTTTCAAATTCCTGGTTTTCAAGGATTCCAGGTTCGCTGGCCACCTTGAAGAATAATAAAAATCGCACTATATAAAATAAAATTGTTTTCCCTCAGAGGAAAGTTCAGAAGAAAATAGTTGTTGGGTCGACACTATTCTCAAATCTCAAAGTAATAATACACTATGAATTACCAACAGTTTTCAATGTACGCCAACAGAAATTTAACACTGCGGGTACGAGAATAATTTAATCAATGATTTGGAAAGGGTGGGGCGGGGTATTGTCGGGCGGGTGGGGGCGGAGCTGGACGCGCTGCGGGTTGGATGGCTGGGGGAGTGCAGGATGAACAAGGCGTGTGGAGTAGGCGAGGCTACTTAATAAGTGATTGTGTTCAATAAATATCCGGGTCACGTCGGGGAATTACCTAAATATGTTCAAATTTATTTTGCGAAGGGTGTCAGAGGCCGAACATTATTCTGCCATTGAAGAATTCAGCGAGAAATGAGTGAGTGAGAATATCGATTCTGGGTGCTTCAACCACTATGGTCATTAATCCTACAATTGAAGGGTGTCTCGGAAAAACAGTATTAGCCCAAAAACCAAATTTGTCGGAAATGAGAAAGAACCGTCCACTTTCCTAACTCAACAAAATAGTATATAGAATTTTATGTTGTTCAGGAGTACTTTTGCACAGCATAAAACATAAAATGCAGTTGTGAGTAAATAAAACAATATAGGTTTTTCACAAGTTACAAGAAAGACAAAAATGGACATATGCTATTTTTTAATAAAAATTGCAGATATAAAAATATAACATTTGCTATTATGCACATATCAAAACAACAAAGTACCAGAAAATTTCAAAAATAAAAATACATTTTTTTACAAAAACCATTGTTATTTTTGGATACAATGAAAACAACTCAATCTCCAACAATCACTTTTATCAACGCATTTTTCATGTATTTCGCATTTTCATACCCTGCAATAAACGCAGTTAAAATACTGAAAAGAATTGCTGGAAGCTTTCCTTCATCACACCCACTGCTGCCATCTTCATTGGTTAATAATTAATTTCGTTTTTACCGGAAACTCTTTGGACATATGATGTTCTTCCAGAATCATCAATTTCTCTTCGTTTTCTTTGCAACCAATGTACTTTAGGTCGTGTCGATATTATCCTCTTACGCATAAAAGTTCACACTACAAGATGGCAGTAGTAACTCAATTTTCTCAATTTTGAACTAATGCAGTTTTTTCCAGAAACCCTCTGTCAACGCTGCAAGATAGCTTCAGTAGAACTGATTGGGAGAGCAATAGAATGATGAATGAGTTGCTCGCAAAGCGTGGCTACCCGCTTCCTAGTGTAACGTATTGTACGCTCCACTCAAAATGGCGGCGCCAAAGGGATTAGACGCAAGGGCCAGGCAGGATGTAAGAACAATGCGGTATTGGGAGAATTCGAGAGCTAGGAAAGGGATGCCCAAAATACGGACAGCGCATTTTTGCGCGTGCCGCGTGCAAAATTCTTAGAATCCAGGAAAGGGATGCCCAAAATGCCTGGCAACGCGACTAGCGCGGGCCGTGTGAAAAACCCAGTGACGTTTCAGGTCACGTGGGAGGGGGCTATATAAGAGCGAACGGAGAGCGCGGGGGTGGGGTTTGTCGCGCTGAGTGGAACCCTCGTGCGAATGCACAAACTTGCGCCCAGGGCGGTGCGGAGCCGAACGAGGCTCGTACGGCAACCCATGTGTTGGGACGCCGGGGTGGAGATTTTCCACGAGTGACATACGTCACGGAGCCACGTGCTGTGTGCATAAGGTTCGCTGAGGAGTGGCGCGGGCCACGAGTCAGATTACATTTTTAAGGATCGCTCCTGCGATCAGGGAAGTAAACGTTTTCCAAGAGCTAAAAGTAACTTAAATGTTTATTGTACATATTGTGAATAAACCTGTACATATTTATCATTGAAGCTCGTGTCTGTGTTATTGTGTATTCCCACGACGTCACACTAGCTTGCCACTAGGGAAAATGCTGAGAAACAATTATTCGAGAACTATTAGTTTATCTCAGCGTAATAAATATTAATGATGGAAGGAACTTGTCAATTTTACCTTGTTCTCAATGTTTCCTTAGACGAACAGATTGTTTTCTATTATAATTCATGCTACATACCATTTCAGCTTAATATTGCCGCTTACGCGCACTAGACACCCACTGCTACCACTAGTCAAAAATAATTTCTTCCATGCCACCGAGATGTTAATTACCACGCCTTTTTACTGACGAGGTGATATTTTGTGTACACACACGGCTGCAAGATTCTTCAACAATAACCTCCAACAATACGATCATAAAGCCGTTGTATTTCTTCGAAACCTTGATAATGAGAATGCTGTTGCGCGCCAAACCTCTCAGTTGATGTCGCAATACCAACCCTACATAATTACATTAATAGTCGGTAGCATATTGTGACATACCGATATGTCACGTTAAAATAAACTAACATTTATTTGTAGACAATATGGTGGAACATGCATTACGAAATATCACGAGAGCTAGAGCTTAGCAACACCGTGAATAAACAATGTAGTTTTGTTTTTCTAAATGCATTAAGAGTTTTCTGGATGCCGAAAGTAGAAAATTTGGGATTGGGCGAAGAAGTTCAAAAGACGATCAAAAGGTCAGCTACACCAAAATATAACGAACGTATGGATTGGCTGGGTGAGAGAAGGACGGTCAAATGTTATGAAAAAATGAAGGTAGTTTTAATACGAAGTCTTCGAGGGATGAATCATGCAGAAAGATTTCATTCTGCTCGGAAACGCGCTTCTGAACTGATCGTAGATATTTTCATGTGGAAGCAATATTGAAGTATAAATTGGAACTTTGTCGGGAGTGGTAATCGAGTTCGGGACTATGTCATAGGACGTAATCGGGACTGATAATTTTGATAGTTTGAGACCAGCTTGGATAGGGCAGAAGAGGATTTCGTGGAACTTTGGACTACGGCAAGCTCGCAAGATATTTCGACTGAGAAGTCTACGAGGGACATCAACGAAGAAAAGATAAGTTAACCGCGGTATAAATTGTAAATTGAAAGAGATCTTGATCAAAGGCCTAAAATTGTAAATTCACTCAATTGTTTGCTAAAAGCGTAGAAATAAACTTTGTTGAATTTTGTTCTTTAGAAAAGAAAGTGATTTTTCATTTAGTCAATCCAAACAGAAATGAACTAGGAATAGAATCATTCTATTTCAGATTCCCAGCTGCGCTGTATAGTCGGCGGATCCTATAATCCATTATAGAGGTAATAAGGATTATAATATATCGTGACCCATTGACCCAGCAAGCCGGACGCTAAGATCTTTAGCAGATATAAATGTAGAGAGAGGAAAATTTTGGTATATCTCAATATATACGTGCATCTTAACAGTGTTTTACTTGCGCGAGTCGAGTCGAGTAACCACGAAGCTGTCTTCGGCCACTACCCTTTTAAGTAACGCTATTCCATAGCGCTTTCATTTGGAGGATTTTTAACTTTAAAATGTTGATACTTCACGGTGTCTCTAGTTCCTGGCGCTGCCTACCGGGCTTCTGCGAAAACAGTTCAACTCTTCGACTGTTTTTGTTCTTCCAAAAAGTTTCCCGTGAAATATGTTTTTGTCTTTCCCTCTGGAAGCAAGCGCGCCGTTTTTGGAGAAAAAATATTAAAAGTACAACGCGGGACGTTTAAAAATGCATGCTCTTTGCTGTTAAATAGCGGCAAGACGCGCTCGTGGCACATAGCGAAGTCGCTGGCCTTTCACCACTGAGGTCCGGGTTCGATTCCCGTCGAATCTCATGTGAAATTTGTTCCAACAAAACGTGTTTGGTTGTAAGACGCAACAAATTTAAAAAAAAGTTATTTTGATAGGTTTCAAAGTACGGCGCCAAATTTGAATCAATTTTGGCCACCGATGTGCTAACACCCTCGATTGTAGAGCATAGATCCCAGGATGAAACGGTGTTCGTTCTGCTCTGGATCATTACAACCGACATCCACGTTGACTTACGGGTGCAACTGTGTATGAGGGAAGAGGAGGGGACAAGGATGAAGGGAAGATTGCGCGCGGTCCGTGCTCTGGTTGTTAGGGTGCAGCTCCGGTCAGTGCCGAGCATGACTTTTGGGCCCTAGACAATGCTGAATTGTAGTCCCCCCCCCCCGAAAAAATTTAAAAGGTGAATGCTGTATCAAGAAACTAGTTTTTTATTTCAACAAATAACAAAAATTACTATGTTTGAACTAAAAAAGTTTTTGCAAAAAATATTTTAAATAGTTTTAAGTAAAGGTTTTTTTATTGCAAAATTTTTAGAATTGTCTGACATTTTTCATTTCATGGAGTTCTACCTTATATATAATTACTATAATTCACTATTTAAGGTAAAAAATTCCAAAAATATTTGTAGTTTTTGTGTAATTTTGCATGAATTATAGGCAGTTAAAAAACTCAAACGGTTCCAATTTTTTATCTTTATATTTTTTCATCGGATAGAGGAGAGGGCGCTTAAAAGAAGGGCGCAGGTCTTATTTTCGTTGAACTCTCTGCTTCTTTAAAATTGCAAATGTTAATAATAATGCGAGAAAGATGCTATTATAGCATCGCTATTGGTCTGTTTCTAACAATTAACATATCTACTGTCCCTTTCTCTCATTTGATAGTCTAATGCTAAACAAAATGGAACTTAACGGACATGCATATCTTAATAACTTGTGTAGAATTTTCCCGTTACTTTCCCATTTATCTTTCCCTTGTTTCATCGTATATTCTTTATAATATATATTATCTTTTCCTTTACTAACTTCTGCATAAATTTCCATAACTTTCGACAAAATCACTTACAATTTTCCTCTGTTTACATCAAAGATAACATTCATATCAATAAAAGAAGCAATCAACTTCGCATTTTTAGTTATTTATCTCCCATGAATCACTATCACCCAAGAAAGGAACCCGGGGCCAAGTGAGAAGGAATGTTGACAATTTTGTAAGTACCTTAGTGGCCGCACCTGGAGGTCGAACTGATTTCTGTCAGTGTGGGGGAATCGAGAGATCCGAGAGATTGAAAGACGCCACACAAAGGTCACTACTTAAGAATGAAAAACATTTTTTTGTGACGGCAATTAACGACTTTGATTTAAACGGACACAATTAAATTAATAATAACCTTTATTTAAAAGTATTATTGTAAAGGTTTGACATTTCTACCATGATCTTTGGCCTTCATCAGGACAAGCCGTGAAGTATATTTACATTTCTCTGGCAAGATTCACTCCCCGCCATACCTGAAAAGTGTAAATGCACTCCATACTTTAGGATTAAACTGATGAAGACACAAACCGTGGTGGAAACGTCAGACATGAACATGAATTATTATTAACTAAACTGTCACTTATTGCAACAAACACGTGCAAAAATATAATATTAACATCTCTTTTGTCCGCGAATCCGAAGAGCTGCGCCCACTGTGCGTCGTGGCGTGCAGGTCGGCGGGCGTCGCCGTGACAGACGGACAGACAGGCGATGCGGGGGAGGCAGCGCTGCTCATCCCTCCGCCACTCGAGGCGGCGCCCGCCGCACTCCAGTCACGCGCCGCCTCTCGCCGCCTCCGGGCCCTCCACGCGCTGATTGATGGGCGCTTCCCCCCTCCCCGCCTGCCCTCGCCCCGCTGCCCCGCCCCCTCCCGTGCCACGCCGGTGCCGTCAGCCCGACGCTTGTCAGGGGGGCGCCGACCCGACGCCGACGCCGACGCCCCGCGGCGCAGCGCCCAGACGTCGACCCCGCCGCCGTCCCCTCCATGGCGTCGACAGCCCCGCTCAAGTGGCAGGATACGTCTGTTGCGTAGTGCACGCAGTCTACTAACTGGACGGGAGACCTTGATTGTTCCACCTCCGGAGATGCGTTACCGCTTAGGTTCTTGGACTTGCCAGTTTTCTTACTGCTTAACTGGCGAGACATTTGTGGTGCTTACTTGCTACAACATAGTCATTTACCTACTGAATGAGAGGCTGCAATGTGTAGGTTTCGTTGACGGCAATCTGTCTGCAGTCTGCATCTCTTCAGTTGGTCATCGCTACAAATTTCGTTCTGTATGGAGTAGAAGGATGTGAAAGGTTAGCGAAAATAGCGACACTGACTCCCCGCGGCGACCAGACGACGAAATTTGGATTGCGAGACACATTTTAGAGATCTATTTTACACCCATGATAGGTTCCGCTGTACCTCCATGAACAATTCTCAAGAAGTAATTCTGGCAACAGAAGTTAATCTTTTCATTTAATTATCCGATCCTTATCGTCGAAAAATCACGTTTTATCATCACTCTCCTCTTCCTAATCAGAAATACTGAATATTCGATGGAGGAATACTGTTCATTTAATTAAGACAGGTTTGGGTTATTACGTTCACCAAATTTGAGACAAGTTTCCATATACAAGCATTGTTCACTCTAGCTCACTTAAATTAACAAACAGCAATGAAAATTGTATTTATTGTACGGGGTAACAATCTTTCTTAGTAAGAAACTATTTCCGCCTATTTTCATTAATTAAGTTCGAACTTTGCATTTTTATTCACATGTCTGGGTATCTATTTGCTACCAAAAAATTTCTGACCGCATACAAACAATTTTGCGGTGACCAGCAGTCAGTAACAGAAAACAGCATTCTGCTGAATATGTTGAGTTCTAAAAGTGAAGAAAGTATTTTAAGATCATAAAGAATCAATTAACCCTTTAAAGCCGGAATTATTATTTTTGTTTGTTTTGTTTTGCGTTTAATCATCTTATACAAGTCCGCTGGTAGCGTAAATACGATTATTTTTTCATACGCTCCCTTTAGTAATTAATTATAGGTACATACATGTATTGCTAGGCTCTTACATTTCTATGAGATGAAAAATTTTAAATTGAGTTTAATTTTACAGGAAACGCTCAATAACAATAATGTTGGTGTTTTTATGTTTAAAAGTTGATAAATAATTCATTTTTATCATTATACATAATATTATATTCATGATTGAATAGAATAACATAAATATAACCATGCTCAGTGAGAAATAGCTTTATTGTTCATTTTCAGATCACATAAACAAAGTTACCGAGTGTGGAATTCTTTGAAACAATACACAGTCCTATGTCATACTTTGAACATTGTGTTTGAACTCTTTTTGAGCAATAATTCCCGTGACAACGTCGCCTGACTCCGTTTTCAGTTTGCTCAATTAGATGGTCAACGCGCTCATATCGAACGTCATCAGAAATATTTTTATCCGTAGTACACTGATTGGTCGTTCTGAACCTTAGGGAACTTTTCCATATCTTTCTTATGAGATATGGTTTTACAATTTCTCTTTTGAACCGGCGTTGTGATATGTTTGATCCAGATGATCTAGCTAATACCCAAACATTATAAAGACAAACATCTAGAAGCCATGTAGAAATGCTCCGCCACCCCATTTCTTTGAAGATTCATGAAGATTGGGCTGAGGTACGTTGATTCTCGCTTTCTCTGCCTGCGAATATCTTTCCGCTCGTACTTTGGGTATGACCCTCGAACAAGTGGATGCAACAGTGATAGCGATGTTGTCATTCCATCGCACTAAAATGATGTTCTTCTCTTTGCAGTCTGGTAATCATAAAAACCGTCTTTGTTGTCTTCACAGCAGCTATGCTCATCGACTTACACCTTTTGGGGACTCGATTTTCCCGTATTCTTCTAGGTGCCGTATAACCGATTAGGTTCAAACAGGACAAGAAATTTAGATTTGTGAAAAGATTGTTAAAATATAGATTTAAAAAGATTTTAAAGATGGTTTTGAAATTCATCTTACAGTTTTAGCAATGGAGCACATGCTTTACGAAGATGCTTCTCATCAGAAGGTAATACGTGTCTGATAAAATTCAAAATTAATAAGATAACCTCTGGTATTACAGACTTGGTGACCCAACTTTGTACCTGAAACGTATGGGTTTTCCGCGCAGAAACTGTTTTAGCCGTGTCTCCCGTAATATTCAATTATACTTTCATCATAGCTCAGTTCTAAATCTAATTGAAAGTTTTTCAGAAAATTTTCTCGCAACATTCAAGAAGATGCCTAAGTTTTGTCATTTTATCATTTGTATCAATATCTGTATTGTCTGCACAATGTAATGTAACACATCGCGTAATGTTCATAAAGTCATCTCTTCTCATTGAATTTTTTACCATATCATTGCTCACATCTTGGGCACTTTCCCAATAATTTCTCTTGCTTGGAAGGCAGTTGTATCCACTTAGAAATAATATCTCAATGAAGCATCAAAGCTGTTCCTTTGTCACAAAAAAAAACGGATTGTTATTTTGTCTACTGTACAGATTCTGTGTCAAGATGTTCTAAAGTTTTGTCGTCTAGGAATAATTCAAAAAGTTCAATAGGAGTCTTGTCTGCATATTCTGAATAATTTGGTTTTGGTTTTATGGACTTTGAGATCTCCTTTTTGGCATTTCATACCGTGAACAGAAAATTGTTTCATGACGCGTGTTACATTTTGAAAACATCCAATCTTTTTCTGCATGTCCAGATCTGCGAGACTTTTTGGAAGGTTGGCCACATTCAGGTGAACAGGTAAGGTTTGTATTATTTTCAGTTGAATCTACCGAACAAGCACCTTCGAAATGTCCAGCACTAGTTTTTGAAGCACTGCCATCTAAAAATAATTTTGATGTATTACCAAGTCCGCCTATGGGAGTCTTATTAGACAAGACAGCTTCATCGTAACCTCCAAGCTGAGATTTGGGAGTATTATCTAAGGTTCCCCCGTTGTCTTCTTCAGCCGATTCTTCGGCAGAAAGCAAGTGAACGTCAGGGGGTTTTATGTGAAGTTTGTATACAGCATGATTATTATTGTCATCATTTAAAAGTGTTACTAATTCAGCTACAGTCAACCTTCAATCTAAAGAACCTATTTTATAGTCTTGTAGTAACCATTAAACAACAAGAGAATAAACGCAAACTATATCAACTATTTTGAAAACTTTCATGAATTTGTTTATTTATTTAAATGTATTTGTTACTATTTTAATACTCAAGTACAAAAAACTTCTTTGAAAGTGTGTAAATGTATTAAATGTTGCACTAGCTCGAGTTATTAGTTAGCGCTGATTATTCGGTGACATTGAGCTAAATGAGCTAAAATACAAAGTGCTAACAAAATAACTTAGAGTTATTGTGAAGTCAAGAAAGAAATTTGTCAGAAATTCAACAAAAAGAGATAGAACAAAAAAAGTGATGAAATATTTTAAAGTAATTAAAATTAACCAAACGATTTAACCCATTTATCGTCTCTACTATTTCCTTTTCCGTTAATGTGATAAAACGGGTGATAACATCCATACTATTTAAAGTGAAATGTGAAAAAGAAAACAATATCAGTTAAATAGATAATTTTATATCATTTATAATTTCATTTTACAGGGAATATTCGAATAATATTTTCGACACGTAAAAACATCCTAACAAATTTCTTAAAATAAATATGCTCTACATTTCTTATATAGAGTAATATTGCTACGTATCTAATTTTTCGACCATATTTTAAAAAAATGAAGATGGCTTTGGTTGACTGGGACCACATATTCAAAAATATAATTTTTGAAACAGGCGCATTTGTCATTATTCAATATTTTAATTATTCTTTGTAAGCAGTTGAATTTTGGGCGGCAAAACTCGATTTTTCGCCAATTCGTCCGGCAAAATTAGTTTCTTTCCATTTGTCAAGGAATCAGCTCTAAGGTCAGTAGTGCCATCTTTCAGTCTCTCTCTCTCTCTCTCTCTCTCTCTCTCTCTCTCTCTCTCTCTCTCTGCCTAACACGCTGCTGAGCACCTAGATTCTTTCCTTAGCAGAAAACAAAACTTTTTTGACCTTCCCTTTGACACAGACATTTATTCCCAACGAGTCTGGTGGTAATGAGTGCATTTCGTCTACTGAACGATAAATTGGAAACAGACCAATATACCGCGATTGACACCGTTTGACCGATCTCCATGTTCGTAAATTGGCGCATCTACATCTTTTTTCATAGAGAAGGTTTTTATGTTGTCCATTTTGTTGTAACTCCATTAGATGGCGCTTCAGGTAAATGCAATTCCCTCTCTATCTGAGCTTCATTGTTGCTGGGCGTTGCCGTGTGGCGCGAGGCGAGGCCGAGGAGGACAGGAGGAGAGGGCGGCGCGAGATGGAGAGACGAAACAGGGAAAAAGAGTGAGAAAAAAGGGTGACGGAAAAGAGAGGGAGAAAAGTGAGAAGAAAAAGAGAAAAGAAAGAGAGGGAAGAGAGACAGGGAAACGGACAGAGAGATACGAGTAGTAAAAAGAGAAGGGGACGAGAGAGAGAAGGACGTCTGCCGGGTTCCGCTAGGACTTTAAATCTATTTGGAGCAACCTGCAGTATTGGTGCATTACAGAGCTCTATATCAGCGTATATATTCATGCCTTGGGCTTAAAATTTTCATCTTTCAACATCTTCAAAAATGTGTCTCTACATTTCACATCGTATATTTGCTCTCCTATAATTATGCTATTTCCAAACGAGAAGCAACTCTTGTGATCACATCGACTTTGGCCAACCCTGCGATTATAATGAAGGCTTTTCTCCATCTAACCAAGCCGATTGTTTTCCAGGCGACTGTCACTTCAAATTCTCAATGATTGTTCCAAATCCTTGACAACAACGTTAAGAGTCAATCATTTCTTTCTGGCCTTTTTATGAGAGATGCGCTAACGAAATCATTACTTTGTGTTTAAAATTTAGAGTACTCAAAGTGCTACGGTTCTCTTCCGCCAGGTTTTGTTCTGAAGGGTAATTTCAGCATCGGTGAAATTACTTTTCAAGGCAATCACTTGCGAAGTTACAGTAGGCCTACCCAACAAAGCGTTTTTCATCCGTACTTTTACACTTCACAGAAGAGACAAATTTCACCTGGATTCCTGTTCAAAATTTGAGCATCAGTTTGATTCACAGATTTAGATTCACAATAATTATTTGCGACTTGTTAAGTGAATTTGTCTTTGCAAATCAGGTTGTTTATTCTGGTGTCTCATTAGTGGAACGTAGTAAACAGAAAACGTTTCAAAGGCCTATAATATGCGGAAGGTCAAAATTTACCGTGTTTATACATCGCGATTTATCACATAATCCATTCTTTTTGTGCAGAGTGGTATCATCATCATCCAGTAAGGACACGCCAATTCCCTATCAATCAGAATCTCCAAATTAAATCGCACCTGCCACGTAACAGGATGTTCTGCTACGAGAGCAATTCTCTCGACCGAGAGCGCCATTATCGATAGCTCGCCCTAAGAGCGCTTTTCTTCCTGGGCGGACGAGCCGGGGCGTCAGGTAGCGGCTCCTAATTGACGTCGGGGGTGAGGGGAACAGCGGAGGTGAAGAGGCGGTCGGTTGGGGGAGGGCCCATGCAGACCTGTCGTCATGGCGGATAATAGCCTTCGTGCTAGTCACTGTTGTTAGAATCCTCTTATACACATAGAGAAGTGTAAACCAAGCGACCACCACCATTTCGTACTCACGAACTCGAAGGGCAGAATTCAGAAGAGAAACAGGCAGGATAATTTTAAGAGAGTTTATGACTATTGTAGCTAATATTGCAGAATGACTATTGTAGCTAATATTGCAGAGGCTTTAGAAAGATTTACCCTAACTTTTTTCATTAATTGTCGAAAATACTTGTGTTTTTACGATATTTATTCCACGAACACAACTTGTTCCCAAAATCAGATAACAGCGTTAATGGGTGATAAATCTAATTAAAATGGATTTGGCGTAATAAGCTAAAATCCTGCGAAAAATAAGCGATTTTAGAAGCTATTATATTTACGAGAACCTGACTCTCCTCTCGTCTCTCGTGCACTTCGCACATTTGGTGTTCCTCGCAAATTCTATTACTCCAAATTTTTGTTTAAGAGAGGAGCGGGAAGGCCCTTGAAAAGTTCCACAGTTGTTTTTATCATAGGCTGCTCATTGTTATTAACAATTTTTAAGAGCGTTTGAAACTCCAGATAATTGGAACTATCCTTCTTTTGAAGAATGGAAATTGACTAATAAAATATTCATTCTTGTTTGGCCTTTCAAAATCTGCTGTTGTAATGAAAATTGAAGTATCAGAAATAAATAAAATCTTAACCAATAAAGTACTGTGTCATGCTTAAGCCGCACAACCGTGGACATCTTTAACTCGTTCACTATTTTCTTACATTTTTTCATCAGAGCATCTATGAATGAATGAATGCCTTATTTTACGTGGCGACACTGAGGCCTGCTCTTCCGTCTGGTCACCAAATTTCGTTACGCTTTCACCTACTAGGGGAGAAAGAAAGGTATTACTTGGGCGACGAAACAGGCATGTGAATTAGCGGCTTCATTTAGGCTTGAGATTTTTTCATGCAGGAAATCTACTAACATTGGATAGCCGGCTTTACATCCGAAGGAAGGCGTACGAAGGATTTCTTCGCCCTTAAACACCCAGGGCTTCGATCAGGTTTGAACTTGCAAACTTGGGTATGACAGCCTGATACGCTGACCGTTACACCATCGCCGCCGCGGTGTAATCGCGGTTTGTAATCAATTTTTTCATATAAACTTTAAAATAACTGTAGTTTCCACGTTTTCCACCACTCTCCCTATTACAGTGTAAATAAACACGTTTAAAAAAATGTAAACATCCCTTTCCAACGTCCAAACGACGTCTAAGAACTTGAATCCCACATCTGTAGAATTCTAACATATGTATAATTACTTTGTGACAGGAGTCTGAAGAATCTTGAGGTTCCTTATTTTCTCTGTTTTTATTCCCTTAAAAGTGAATCTACTTGCTCCCGTAAATGTAGAGGTCCATTTAAAGATTGAGTAATGTCGTGCAATAATGTATTTATCTCCTTTTCGAATTCACAAACTCCTACATTTTTGCTATTATTTTCCCTATATTTGGAAGACTCCTGTGAGCAAACCGGTCATACCTCTGCCCCTTACATCACTTATCTACAATTATTTAAGTGATTTAATAATTCAAGTAACTTCAGAAACTCACTCTATTCACTACCTGATGTGACCAGAAGCACAAGGCAAACTTTTAAAATTTATCCGCGCATTGTTTTTTTGAAAAGTTGACCACAGTGATACTCTTATTCTACTTGTAAAGTTCTCAACTACGATTCCCGGTATTCTACCGTTTCAAATTGGACAGTTGGAAGTGGCCCTAGACTTGCCTTCAACTTTCCTCCATAAAAAGTCGTATCAGGCTCCTGTCTGAAAAGCGATCATGCGAAATGCTGCTTGATTATCTATTTATTTCTACTCCAAGAAACAGTTAAAACTGCGTATGACGTGCCACGGGGAAAAGTGAATTGTGTGCACATTTTCAAAATTCTGTGATTCCTACACTAAGTCATATACTACTTGAATACTACTTGAACGTGCGTTCAGGGTTGCCAGTTGCTTCATAAGAATATCCGCCTTTAGATGTCTGTTAATCCGCCGAATAAGAAAACCTGACAACTTCCACAAGATTTTCGTCGTTAGCCTCATCCAAGTCCTATGTTTCTGGTTTCGGTTCTGGGGGTTCACAAGTACATCTGCTTGGTAAAACGCTCAAACGTGCGTCTTGTTGGTTTGAAATCAGTGCAACAATATGCTGGCAGTGACACTGTACATCTAAAACAACGAGCTTGAATTACTATCTCGTTAGATTTCTATCTCGTTGATCTAAAAGATGGCTAATTTTAAATGGCGTGTTCTAAAATTAATTGCAAGTACTGCCAGTGTGATATACTCACGTTGGGCACGACAAAGATCCTATGACTTTTAGAAAACATTCAATACTAGAGGTCTAAAAACTAACATTACTCCCTTTTCAAAGAAAATTTGAACGAATTAACGATTAATGAAAAACTATGTATAAAGAATAAAAAAAAGTCAAATCACTGTTAACGTCGCTGTTATTGTTTTTTGAAAATTCGAAATCTCGCTCAAATTCGCACGATCTGATGCTCATTGGGCGGTATTCCGCGAAGTCAATTTTTGGCCCCTCGAGAGACAGACGTTTTCCAGCCGAAAAAGCGGAATTCCGCCCAATTTGGCAACCCTGCCTGCGTGGTCCGGCATCTGCTGCTTGGGCTGCATTATTTGTAGTTAGATTTTGACGAAAAACCAAACTTGTAACATTTAGAGATCGCTGTTTCTGGATTGATGGTGTTAGTCACATTTCTGAAAAGCGATCGTTCAAAATGCTTCTGAGGATCGATAATAATTATAATTATTGTGAAACTAATACCCATATAGTCCATCTTTATATGTAGTATTATCGGTATAATGCACCACAGCTTCAATGTATATCGTAAGAGCCTATTCAATTTAATTTTTTTACGACAAAAGTCGCGTTTTTTCCTTTTCCTATGTGTATTTCTTGTACCATATTTATCCTTCTTTGAATAAGCACAATTTGAACAGATTTTACGGCAGAAAATTCTAGACTGGATTGTTGAGGTTTTTCAAATACTTTTCTACAGTACTGGCAGCATATAAACGACTCTGACAGTTCAATGCGCTGTTGCTATACATTACTACGCACATTGTACCATCTATATCACAGATACATTAAATCTCAAAACATTAATACTTTCTGACAGGCTATGACACGTCATGACATCAGGTTCATAACTTTTGCCACAACCGAACCGTACCGCCTCCGCGACATCGTATGAGTCGATAAAGCAACGCTGCGCTGGCGTATGAAAGTAAACAAATACTCGCAAGGTGATTGCTTCAGACTATCACATGACGCACCACCACGTGTCGGGAGATTTGTCAGAGTCGCTTATACGCTGCGGTAGTGTAGTTTAAACTATACTTCTTCCCTATACTCTAGTAGAGGGAACTCATTATTACTTCATTCCAAAACTATACTTCTTTCCCTATACTCTAGTGGAGGGAAGTCATTATTACTTCATTCCAAAACTTTTCTTGAATTGGAATTACCTCAACAATTCGTTATCGAACTTTCGGTTGTAAAATTCGTGTTTCAAGTTCTTTTGATTTCTAACCGGGGGCGCCCTTGGCGCTACGCATCTGACTTCAGTCAAAGAGCTTCAGACACCCGTTTGCGTGACAATATTGGCGGCCAGATAGCAAAATAATCATCTCTTTACAATAAAGCAGGGACAATGAAAGAGATTTATGAAGCATTTAATTTAAATATTGCATCTTGTACACCTTCATCGTGTTATTTATGGTTGGTTACCATTGAAAATTGTCACTTTATACCACTTTCATAATGTTTCTCAACACTTTTCAAAGCCTTAGCTAAATAGCAAATTAAATTGTAGGTGGCCTCGTTTCGAAATAATTTTTTTGCGTACGAAACATGCCTTTAGCAGATGAACTCAATTTCAGAGCAATTTAGGGCAATCTGCCCTGAATACAAAATATGTATTTCATCAAATGTTGTAATGTCTTTTGAATAACATAACGAGAACTGGTATTATCGGCAAGAGTTCATTTAGTTCGACTAATGCTTGCCTTTTTTATGGTAGGTACCTATACATATGACGTATACATATACTATGACGCTTTATTCAAAATGTTTTTAAAATCCATTCCATCCCACCATTGTATTAAAAATGTATTTAAATTTATTTGAAATCAAAACTTCTTTGTTTAGAGTGCATTATGGTCCATTCCAGTGGCGTGAAAAATTTAACAAATAACATTTCACATTTCACAAAAAAGAATACTTCTCGAATTTGAAAACATTAACGGCTTTTATCGAATGTATTTATCAGCACACTCTCATTCTAAACTGCGCAGTCTGTTGTCGTAGACGAGGTGAAGAACGCAGCTTTGCACCGGAGTCTCAGGTGCCTGTCCGAACTCGGTTTTCCTTCGGCACTGTTCTGTGGCGTGACGCCCCCAAACGTCTGCAGTGTCGAATTCAAAGGGCAAGACGTTCTCGCAAACATCTGACGGACGCGGGCGATACGCATCTGTCCATTGTCGCAGGGAGACCCGGCGCATCAATGTGAATTTGAACCAATTACACAGGACCGCGTGAATAGGGACGAGCGCGGCGGGAGGGAGGGAGGCGGTTGGCAGTTGTGTGTGTTCCCGGGAGGCAGAGTACAGGAAACGCGCTTATTGTGCTGGCGAGCCAGCTGACAGTTCCACTCGACACTGCTCGCACCTTCGCGATAAGACACGCCGCCGTATTACCCGAGTCGAGGCGGCTTAGGGCGACGCGGGGTATTGTTGACGAGGTGCGGTCTGATAACGCGCATTCAGACGTCCGTGGGCGTCATTTGTAAGAGCTGGTATGAGAGACGACGTCACCGATGGGTGATAACAGTTACTGCGCATTAGACGCGTGTTCTGATGTCTCGTTCAATTAGAATCAATACGTAGGTGTATTCTCCTCATGCTTAATTTGTTTCACGAATTTGGAATTTTCAATGAAACGTTTTTAACACTATCTTTAAAATAAAACTAGCAGATAAACTTATAAAATCGACTTAGTGCGTAATGCGCAGTCTCATTTTAAATTATATTTTGATTTAAAATATCAAAATTATTTGGAAATTTGTTTCGTTTCCATTACGGATGTATTTAAGCCAAGGCTACTCGTAACTTGTTTCAAGATGAATATTGTGATAATTCATCACAATGTAACTGAAAATAAGCGAATTACGTATAAATTACAAAGAAAACCTCATCAATAACGGGGAATGTAAAGCAACTATATGGCGATTTTTAAATAATGAGAATGTAAGGAAGGCCAGTGTGACAAATAGATGAGAAAATAGTGGATTTGTGGCGATTATAACATCAAATGGACACGTGAGAAATTTCCGTGGATTAAATTTCGTAAAAGAACGTAAGAATCGATAGTTCGTGGAATAACTAGACAAGATGATAAGACGAAATTAGCAAATCAGAAATGGGAAGGCGTGTGAGGAAGGTGAGAATCAGCGCAGAAAAAAGAACTAGACACGAAAATGTGTACAGTACTGCGCATCTTAGGAGGCAGAATAGCGCATGTTAAGAGCAAGGCAGAAGGGAATTCTGGCGCGGTATCGATCGGATGGAAGTAGAAGGTTCTCTGAGGTAGTGATAATCAGATTATAAATTATTTGGATTATTGACAGTACAAATGTCGTAAGTTGGAAAAAGTATAAATTTGAGAGGAAAGAAGAAAATATCATGACTAATTCGTCTACGCAGAAATGAAAGTTCGAAATGTACGTGAAAGTCAACGATCAAAAGATAGTGAACTCAAAACAGGAAAGTGCTAAAAAGGGGGCATATTAACACGAGTATTGTAAGAAGACTATCTTGTTGTAGGTTTTAATAATTTTTCAATTAGGATTGTAAAAGGATAATGCCTATGCCTGCAAGGGAGGAGTAAAGGGGAATAATTTAATGTTTTAACAGGGTTATTATTGTTATTGTTTTGCTGTGATTGTTATGAAAAGGGCTATGCATGTTTTTGTCAGGAGCAGAAGAGTAATAGATTATAATGTTTAGTTGATTTTGAAAAGCATGTATTATTATTTATGCAAATTGTAAGGAAAATTCCCGAACCCAAAATAAATAAATACTTCTTACATACATTTTCGTAACCGCGAGTCCGTATGGGCAGTCATGTCAACCCGCGGAAACATATTTATCAATACTGATAGACCTCGGCATATAGACTCTGTAATGGTTAAAGTAAATAAATAGATAAAATTTCGAAGGATAA
Organism: Teleogryllus oceanicus; assembly: GCA_964035755.1. Lineage (NCBI taxonomy): Eukaryota > Metazoa > Arthropoda > Insecta > Orthoptera > Gryllidae > Teleogryllus > Teleogryllus oceanicus. Next base: position 49,852,152 of record CAXIVR010000008.1, read on the forward strand.
GAATTAGGTTTGATGGTAAATAATTGCCCGAGTAATAAGAGGAAAATCCGCCAGAATATTTATAGTATTGATGAGGGCGCAGAAAACCAATTAACATTTTGCCTTGTCGGGGCCCATGGAGAATGGCAATATTCAAATTTAAAATTTTAAAAAATGTTGTGGCGGAAAATTTATAATAACCCATAGCCTTACGCTCAGCAGCAAATTTTGTAAATAACCCCTGTGATACTCTGCGCGTTGTGTTTTTTCAAAACGCGCAGATTGACTTACAAGTTGCATGAAAATTGCGAAATGCCAAGAAAAAGGAAAGTAGAAAGTAAAGAAAACACTGCACGCTTTGGTAGAACCTGAACAAGAACCTTCTAGTGCGGAAGAACTTGTAAGAGTATCATCAGTCAATTACCAACAGAAATTCTTATAAAAGTTAAATTGTCCCGATATGTCACAAGCCGCACTACGTCAAAAGGCAGTTCAATACAGATCAATTGCATAAAGAGCGTGTGCAATGGAATCGGGAAAGCAATGAGTGAAAGTTTGAGGTAGTGTTCCGGAATTTATAGAAATATTTACAGTGATGCTACAAAATACTACATCACCAGTCAAAAACTACTATTACTTGTGATGCCAATGGTCTGTGCAATCTATACTTGCAAATGACATTAGAACGTTTAGTGATGTGTTAGAGAAAAACTGAGCTGTTTTATTTAAATTTATCTTTATTTTGATTCAAAAATGAACAAATTGATGTTACACAAAAAGTTTGAGAACAACACTTAAGAACTGTGTATTAATTTTAATATATTCTATTATTTTGGTTATAATTTTATATATTTAACTGAAACAAGTAACAAATACTCAAAAATATTATTATTTTGTAGTCTTGTCATCAAGCCTCCCTACCCTTGATGACTGCACGGGTCGTCGAGGCATTGACAAAAATCAGACCCTTTGTGTAATCAGGAGATATTGCATGGTTACAGACATCGCTAAGTGATTTCTAAAGCTGAGCTAGTGATTTTGCTTTTATTCTGATTTTGTCCGTTCTATTAAAGCAATTTTCGATGGGGTTCAGGTGTGGACGGTTTCCTGGCCATGTAAGTGTTGTAATTGATTTATGACAAAGGCAATTTGGAACCTAGACAAGTAATTACATTATAAAAAGAACGATGAACGAAAGGCATATCAATGCCTTATCATGCAGTTTTCGTGCATTAATAGCTTTTACTATATCGTATTTTTTCTCTATGGCATGAATTGAATCATCTTGAAATATATACTGTACAGTCCATTGAAGTGTTCGACAGTTGCGGACAACAGTTGTAAATTTGAAATGTACTAAAGTTAAGAGTTCCCAGTATCATTCACAAAAAAAAAAAAAAAAAAAAAAAAAAAAAAACCCTCCGTCGAATACAGTTTTTACCGTTTTTGGACTGAATAAACTATATAAAGAATAAAAACTAACCCCATGATCGGAAATGCACTCCCTTACTGTAATGAGTCGAAATTGGATGTATTTTGAGCATGCTAACGCCAGGAAGACGACCTACTTGGGAAGAGAGCACAGGTTGGTAATGGTTTGGATGCTATGAGACGGTAAAGGTGTTAAAAAGAACGAAATCAACCACCAGATGAAAAAGTTGCACGTCTCGAAGAACAGACGAGAAGTAGACGTATCGAAGTACAGACGGAATGAACATGTATTGAGACAGACGAAGGTGGATGTGTCGAAGTTCAGACGAGAGTTGGATATATCGAAGTACAGACAATGTGGACGTATTGATAAACAGACGTAAGGGCGTGAGAATCGTTCAGCAGACAATGCGACAGCTACAGTATACTAGGGTTTTTCTAACGATACATCTGAGGGTAGTGTCTCCAAGATAAAAGATGGCACGGCTTTTCGCGTCTTTCTCGGTCGTGCCGCTAGAGTCGCTCGATCTGCAGCACTGCTTGAAACGGTCGCGATCATGTGACATCTGACGGCATGACCGAGAAAGATGCAAAACGTCATGCCATATTCCATTTTGGAGATACTATCCCCAGATGCCACGTTAGAAAAACCCAAGTATATAGGCTTTTCTTCACGTATTTCTCATCGTGTTTACGCCGCTGTACGGTCATGACAAATGGAATTCGTAAGAGGGCAAATACGATTATTAATTACCCTTCGAAGGTGATGACACAATCGCCATTGTGTATAATGCAATCTGCATTTATTTAGGAAGGTTTCCTCGAGCGGTAAATGCAAGTTTTATATTCCGTTAAATGTGATACTGTGAGTCACCGAAGGGTGATGTAGTTTTTTGAACACTATATTTGTATTATGTTGCCTATAATTTTGTTCTGATTTGCTCATTGTGATCGCTAATAAATTTCATTGCATTCTTTTCTGCCAAGATTTGTTTTTTCATTAGATATAATGAAGGTACCAAAGAGGTCCATGAGAAAATATAGGGCTCTGAGAAAGCCCTAGAAAGAATATAGGGCTATGAAAAATCGAGATAAATATTGAAGTTCTAAATCAACTCTTCAGTAAATTTCGATGGAAAGTTATACAAAACAACCATCATATACTTGTGAATTCCATCTGAGTATTTAAACATTTGATTGTTTTAATATGCAATGTTTCTGCAACTAATCTTGGATAAGACCTTATTTTCCTTTCTAAATTTTGAACATTATCAACATCTATCTTCTTATAGTAAATTATAGTATTTTTCTAGTCTAATCGTATCTAATGTTCATTTGTTACAAATTAAAAGGATTAAATGTTACTACTACATCTTATTAGTTCTGGTTCCTTATTAATTGATAATCAATTCGACTGAGAAATGCAAAAGCAGAATTACCAAAAATTGACAGGAGTGACTTGTGAGTATATTATTTGATTTAATAAGATTCCTATCTGAATTGAGTTTATCACACAATACTCCTGCTATATGACAAACACACAAACGACCATTAATTTTTTATTGCTTGCCCCTCGCGAACTTGACTCCCCTTCGAAGCTTCTTAACCGCGGCGCTCAAACGTGTTAACCAAAGCCGCAGAATGAATGCTTCCTGAACACAGCCCTCACATCATCTTCCAAGCCCCTCCCCTCCCAAGAAGATTCTTGAATCATCTTCCTTGAGCGCGCGACACGTGAGCAATTTCGAGAGAAGGCTAATCCCATTGCCTGCACAGTAAGCGGGCGGGCGGGCGCGCTGCTGCCTTGCACGCCAGTTGCTGGGGGCCATTCAAGCCGGGCTGAATAGGAGGCAACCAGATGTGGACGTGAGGATAAAGATGATGAAGCGCGTATTACCATAGCTTGCGCCCGCAGGCGCGAGGACGGCACACAGGAGCCGAGGAATTTCACTCTCCCCCCACCCCCCACCCGCCTCGCGCAGCCCTCTCCGCGCCCCCGCCTTCCGCGCAGTCCAACTTCCCCACAATGCAACGCGCCGGAACATGTCCCGCAACTTCGGCTGCCGGGACGGCGGCGGGGGCGGTGGACGTGGGCGCGCAGAACACGAAACCGCCTCGAAACCGCGGGCAACCGCAGCCGCTAAAATTCATACAAAACAACCACGTCTCTCCTTCCCACAGTGCGAGGCCCGACGCGCCGTCGTCGGCCGCTTTCCGGAGAGCGGGGGGGAGCGACACAGGAGGGTGTGGAGAGGGGGGGGGTGAAGCAAGAAAAGTAGTTTTCCGCGTCAAATGAATTTATTTCAAACTATCGCCCTCGCCGAGTGCCGTTTCGAATTCTACACTCGTGGGCGCGAAGCCATTCTTCGACTTGCCACGTTCGCACCCGAGAAAGAAATCCTTTTTTCAGAAGGCGAGCGACCGCGATGGAGGGGAGCTTTTGTGCCCCAATCTGCGGCGGGGGCGGGGGCGGCGCCTCGTCAATGCGCCCCCGCGGTGCCCTCCAGGCGCCTCGTCGCCGCCTGCTTCCCCCCACCCTCCGCCCGCCCCGCTGCCCTTTGTCCGGTCTTTGTAACCCGAGCGAGGCTGCAGGCGCCTGCTCTCTTCCGCTCCACCTTCCTGCGTTCTGGCACGCCCGCCTCCCGGAGGCTAACGTGTGTTAATGTGACGATGTAAATCAATGCTAGGCAAGTTTATTTCGAATACAATCTTCTGCTAAACGAACAGAGCAGACATATACTCTCGCATTTCTCTTCTTCTTTATACTCACAAAATAAAACATGGAAATATCTAAAGAAAAAAAATGGTGGCATTCAAAGAAGAAATTGTTATCTTAAAAATAATCGTTGAAAACTGCACTATAGAAAAAAGTAACAAACTTTAAATATTTGGATGTAATGACACCGGCATTCAACAGAATGATGGAAAAAATGATTTGATTATTGATATTAATGGTCTTTAACATAATTATATAATGGTCTTTAATATAATAAGGAAATCCCTTAATTTTCTCATTTCTAATTTTATCCATTTTTTAAAATTCTTGCCGAACGTCTCCAAAAGTCCATTGTAAAAGTGTAAAAGATGAACTTAGTATGTCATCAATGAAAAGATAACAACAAATAGAAAAATGGGTGATGCATGTAAACAGAATAAAAGCCTCAAGAGTTCCACGAGAAATGTGTAATTACTTATATCCCACAAGGAAGAAGAGAAGTTCGTTGATCACCAAATAAATGGAAAGATCAGCAGGAGCGACAGTCAATAGATTAATCAATTTCCTAAGCATGAAGAAGATTATAAATTTTTAAAAATATAAATAGAAACAGTATAATTTAACGAACACAATAACATGAAACACTATATTTAGCCTAGATTTAAATTTGGAATTTTTTAATTTTTCTGCGTAAATTCATTATTTCAGTTAAAACCCAATCGATTTAATTATTTTTTTGGGGTGCAGAACTAGTAGGCGAAGAGCTTCAAACCTCAGATATTGTTAATGATTGATTTTCGAATTTATTTCAATTAAGACAAAATGTATGTCGCAGAGAAAAGCTACGTCTCTGAACTCAGACGAAATTAAATTTTACTTAATTATCAGTTGAGTAGGAATAATGGCTCGAATAGCTGCGAGTGGACAGAATGCGACATTTTCAAACTTGGAATGGTGGTTTCGTCGAAAATAAATAAAAATAGAGATTTAGTTTTATTGGAATGTTTAAGTACAAATTTTCAGAATTTATAATTAGATGTATATATTGCGAGGAATATCGTATTGCATTTGTTTCAGAAAACATATACTCTCTCACAGGTTAACTCTAGCATCGTTGCCATTCGAATTGCCACGTTTCAAAGGTGGCGATGTAGAGATTTTCAAAGAAAAAGGAGAGAGCATGAGAAAAAAAGTAAAAATCAAATTTCAAATAAAAATACTTCAATTAAGAAGACAAATTAATTTATTCAAACTGCATTCCTTTCGAGGCGCGGAATAGATCAGATCAGTAATCATAACACGCCAAATTAATCTTTGTCCGTGGCGTTTTCTTTAGGTGTGCAAGTTGTGTGTCAACATCAAAAGAAATTTAAAAACAACATTTTTTTCTCTTTAAATTTATTTAGATTTTTTCATTTATTCGGTCTTTCGTGCGTTTGACATCCTAGATTCGCATCAGCGGGCATCAGAGCGTCCATGGTGGAAATAATTTAATAATTATTTCCACCATGAGAGCGTCCATGCAACGCAGGTAGTGTGCAAGCGCAGCTCAGACGGTTGGCGAAACTCTCCAACGTCTTCAGAACGCCTAGGTTGGTGACAGCGCATGCGCGCGGCGTCGCGTCGTCCCCCACTCAACGACGAAGCGTGCAAGGGCTTTGGATCTCGATGCAACGCCCTGCTGTTAATGAGCGAGCGAGCGTCCGTGATTGAGATCTTCTCCGTCGCGTGTTGTAGCCTTTAGTGAGTGTTATACTTGTAAAAAGAGTGTTATTCGGATATGAATAGTGAACAAGTTTTTTAAATAATTGCTTCGTCACTTTCATATGATAAAAAACAAACGAATAATTGATATTGGGTAACCATGTCCTAACCTAAAAAATATGTTATATTTCAACAAATTTGATACCACTAAATGTTTGTTGAGGTGCTGACCTATGCTAAATGTTGCTGCTTTAAATCCTGTGTAAGGTATCTTAACTGTGGTGTAGAAGGCAATGGCATCTACTGTGTATCTCGCATCATAAAAGAGAATATGAATCATTTTCGAGTAATTAATCATTCGAATAATGAAATAAATAGGTAATCATGGTTCATGAACAATAGTCAAAAAGCTTAACGGCACAATGCGAAATAATAATGCTGCACCGAAGTTATAAAAAAATCTACAAACTCTCAACATCGCCCATTTTCTCATAGAGAGCGGTATCACAGTTATTCATTTGAAATATTTTTTGAACTGAGTTTTTCATTCAGATTGCACAAATCATTGTATAATCTCATTTCAGCTTTGTTAATATCTGGTTAATATCAAAGGTAATATTATGCAGGAGTGAGGATCTTTTAATTGTGTCCAGAAGACCCAGTGCCCAAGACTTGTCACTTAATTTGAATGAAGCGACCCGCGGTGTTGCCGAGCTGCGCGTTACCGTCCCAACCCTCTTTAGGAAGCGCGCGAACATTTCCCTTTGAACTGATTTAGATTTATAATTTTGCAAAATTCTGCCATTTGAAACGGTAGATGTCCAGCAAACTGCGCATATTGATTCTTCGAGATTCTACCTAAGGAACAGTTTTCAAAAACATTTTCAACAGTTAGTTTTCTTACAAATTTAAAATTTCAGGACAGATCTGTCTCGCCATAAAAACCCGTATAAAAACGACAAACTTTACGGTCTTATTACGCGAAAACTAGAAGGTAAAGTCCATTCAATCTTTACCAGAACTAGTACAAACTCTCATCCTTTGATAAATACTATAAAAAATGCATGTTAAACATAACACATATCCTTGCTCTATCCACCTTGCTCTAGCCACGCTGACAACCAACCGATAGTTGGCAGTTAGTAGAACCTCGAAGAACGGAACTCGAAAAGAATTCAAATTACGGAATACCATTTCTGTCGAGAGATTGCCTATTTTTGCCGCAGCGTTACGATACTTTCTCTTTACTGCGTAAGTACGAGTTTCGTCGAGAAGGAAAAAATAATTTGTAAATATTATGTATAAGACTGAAAAAGATGAATTATTCAGGAAATGTTTAAAAATTTTAATAAATCAGCGTTACAATACACTAAACTATGAGTAACACTCCCCAGTGCCCGTATGTAACGCACGGTAACGCTGCCTGCCCCTCCCCTTTGGCGTTATAGTACATTAAGAAACAATGATGTAATGATATGTGTTAATTAATAGAAGAGTGTGATATTACGATTCGAGCGAATATTGTAAACTTCACACGAGTGTATCCCATTACATAGAGTTTCAAATGGTACGTTTATACGATTTACGGTCACTTTTGTAAGTTAAACGATTAAATGGAATCGTTTCGTGGCAGTTGACATGCAAGATTCAGCCATGGCTATCTAGTGGACAGCTGCTCTATCTGCTGCAAGTGGTTTTGAGTCCAGTCCGCCTGCCGAGAGTACAAAAGTTGCAATAATTCCCAGGTCACCACTTTCGCTTTTTCTCTTATTTCTGGAGGTGCCAACTCATCCTCTAAATTACAAGACATTTCAAACTAAAGAATTGGTCGGTTTTTAAGGACAAACACACGGCAGAAACATTAAACATAAAATAACTTGCGTTCTGATCTTAATATCAGTCAAATGTTCCCTCTACTATTACCAGTGCGCTAGTCAAATAGGATCAAAGTGAAATTACGATCCAATTTATTTTAAGTAATATTACATGTAAAAATTACTGATAACAAACGAAATTAAAACTGGCAAACATAATATAATGTAGCGTCGCGTGGTTCGGCGCCGCGGCGTCGGGCCGCGCCGGACCGCTTCGGGAAAAGGGGGTGTAAAGCGGCGGCGCCTCGCCGCGCCGGGTGGAAAACCCGTAGGAATCCCGGCTGGAAATTCCCAAAGGGACAGGGAAACCAGCTCTAAGCTGGAAGGAGGGGGTCGAAGATATTTAAGGCCGCGCCGACAGGCGCCTCGCGGGATACGCTGGGTGTCGAAAGACGAGAGGTATCTCCAGTGCTATCATTGCACGTGATCTTCGGGTCGAAGATCGGTTTGGCGACAGGCCATGTAACTGGTATAGTTACGGGACTCTATGTCCGACAGCTTCGCACCTCGCGTTGCTTTTTGCTGCTTTCGAAGCAGTGGTTCTGGGCGAGGCCTAGGGACGGTCGCGGGGTTTCGCGGCTAAGAGAACTGAAAGGTTGCCAAGGGGTTAGATTTTTGTATTGTAATCTTTGTACATTAATTGTAAATATATTGTAATATCAATCAGAACAGTCGTCTGTGTTTTTCATCCTAGTACGTCACAATAATATTAAATGCAATTTAAATGTACACATTCGAACAAAACATTTACTAGAACGATTCTCAATGATTAATGAAGTGATTGTAACTATGATTAATCAAGTGATTAATGACTTGATTTGTAAGCTTCTCTGTGATGGGTCAAGAACCTGTATCATAATGCAATTTGTATCGTAATAAATATCATTATGCAACGGTTTGGAGTCACCAAATGACAGCATTATACAATGGGAGTAGAAAAAGTAATTTATGGACGATTCCCCAACATCGGGCGAACCGACTGAGTCTTCCCTCAACGAGTTTGCGGGTACGTTGACTACTAGGGTCATTGATCTCGTTAGTGTAGTGAATATTTTATTCCAGGAGATTGCGGTGTTCCCCTCTTCTGGATGGTGAGATCCTCTACCGACCTATTTTTCGGTTTGCAGGGGGATTCCTCCATATATCTCTCCCAATATGGACCTGTCCCAGCCGGGCCCAACTCTAAACTTTCGACATGTGTGGTAGAGCAGTGCATGAAAGTGTGTAACCGGCAGGAAACATCGCGCGCGGTCCGTGGCCCGTTTGCTAGTGTACTACTGCTCCAGCAGTTGCCTGGTATTGAATGGAGAAATGTCGGAAACTGAAAGAATAGGCTTCTGTGGCCGGAGCCATTCTCTATTTTTGGGTATTTGACCATGAGGAACATCGCAGTATGATGGCCGCAAAGAGCATCTGTGCATAGCACGCGGATATTCCGGACAGCTAAGTACATACGCGGAAAACTACGATCAGAGCAGCCAGCGATTAGAAGTTTCCTCTTGACTGCGGTTGAATTCGACCTGCTATATAGCTAGTATCGAAAATCCGCCACCCTCGACTCTCGAACCCTAGGACCTCCCGGTCAGAGTCGTTGTGGTGAACAACGGCATTAGTGATTCTGAGTTGAACCACTAATTGGTATGCAATCTTATGTTTTTTTTCTCAAATATCTACATAAATGAGTAATTCCTCAGCATTACTAACTGTAAAAAGCAAACAATGAACTGAACAGATGAAAGCGGCTTGCTTTGTCGAAATTTTTACTTTCTCGTATACATACGTATGTACGGACTACAGAGAAATGCTGCGCGAAATAACGGCGGATTTTCGGCGGAAAAAAATTCATTGCCGGGCGCTGGTGGCGAAACAGTGCATAAAACCAGTGGCGAAATTAAGAGAACAAAAATTCTTTAACAGACGGTGTTGCCAGAATCCCTGTTTTGTGAGTCCTTGATGCCGAAAAACCAATTGGAAACAAAACGTCCGTCCGTCCGTCCGTCTGTGAACACTACAAGCGCCTAAAGCCCACGTACGATCTTTTCCAAATTGAAGAATCCCCAGTCGATCTGGCTCGAGTTGAAGCTTTGAAATTTTGAGAAACATTCTTTAAAATTCGGTGGTACTTTACATGAAGCCCCCCAGACATTTCCAAAATTTTCTCAAAAACGGCTCCAAATTCGTTTTTAAATTTATTTTTCACCGATTATCTCTGTTCAATTATTCTCCAAGATTTTCACCCTATCTCTGAATTTTCGAAAATTGCAAACGTTTGAATATTTTTCGGCGCCTTCCTACAACTACAAATTGAAGACAGAGATTTTTTCTTCAAATGAAATTTATTGTGCATAAATAGTTCTTGCAATTACATTCTTGCATTGCATTGTTTCGGAAATTTCAGTAGTTTTCGTGCAATAGTGTATGTAATATTTGCAATTAAAAAAAAAAAATAAAAAACAATTTTCTCAAAAACAACACCAAATTTTTTCTTTAAAGGTTTTGTATTGTTAGTACCATACAAACCCTATACCATGACATAAACGCGATATAGTTCTATTCTTTTGTTTTTTTCCAAAATTTTAAATATGTAATTTGTTTTGACGTGTCTCTCACGTCGGTAATGTTTACATTAAAGGTAATTTCTTTACATTATTATATTTATGAGTACCTGTGATTTAATTAGTGTCAAAGAAAGTTTCTTGAAAACTCCACCGTTTTCCGTAGAAATGAGCTCAAAATTCCACATTTTCAGAAACGTTCAAACGCCATTTTATCCAAAATGGCTCCACATTTTTTCTTCAAATTTTTCTAATATATAGTGCTATGTGCGCGTTTAATATGACGTAAAATTTATTTTGGTGTATTCGTTGGTTTTTTTCAAAAAATACTCAAATGTAATTTTAATTTAATGTAATGTATTAAACCTCTCACTCCGTTATTATGGACATTTTTATCAATTTGATGATTATTACAATTGTGAGTGGAAATGCTTTAAATGACTTCAAATGACTTTTCAAAAACTCAATAGATTTCTTTGAAAAAGAGCTTCAAATTTCGCATTTACATAATTTATAATCGTCATTTTCTTAAAAACGCTTCAAATGTTTCAATGAAAATTTCAATTTAGGACGAGTTTTTACTCTTATTTAATATTCTTGATGTAATATTTCGGTTGTACAAGTAGGAAAGCAAAAAGTTGAGAATATGTTAAAAAAAAGTACCAAGGAAATTAGAAAACTATACTACAAGAAAGACTGTTCATTCTGTAGCACCTCTAGTTTTACAACGAATCCGGTTTGTCATCGAGGGAACGCGGGGCAATACATTACATTAATATTAGAAAAGAAGAAATATAGTATAAACCTAAAATGGTGGATAGTTATTTATAATACTATGAATGATTTTATTTTGATATCAAAAGAAAAATTTAGCGAAACGTCTCTCAAAATCATAGGACTGGGAATTTGAAAACTCGATTTTTATTAAGATCTTATCGTCAACTCGTTTGTGAATTTTTGAAAGTGTACACGAGTTCATCTCTATTTAACTAAAACAGACAAACATTTTATTTGCTTTTATCCAAAGAACGATTTTACCACAAAACTTTTCAACTTCCCTCAAAACTATTCAACTCATCATTTGGAAAAGAGCTCTATTTTATTAAGATTTTTCCGTCAACTCACATTCAGTCTTATAAGTGGCCCACGACTAAATTTTGTGCTTTCAGAATATGCAACGTTTCATCCGATTAAACCAATTATCAAATGACGATCGCCACACTTCTTTAGAGATACTGCGAATCTGATCTTCATATGCAGTCACTGCAGCCTGAGCTGACTCGAAACGATGGCCTTGAATTTTTTCTTTCACATAAGGGAAAAGAAAAAAGTCACACGGGGCCAGGTCTGGACTGTAGGGTGGATGAGACAGTGTTTTAACCCTTGATTCTGTCAGAAATTCAGTTGTTGCTCTGGCTGTGTGGGATGAGGCGTTGTCATGGTGGAGCAGGATTCCACGTAAATCTGATTTTGGACGGTTCTTTCTCAGCTCTTCAAACAATCTGGGCAAGCAAATTGTAGTGTACCATCTTGCAGTGACTGTCTTTTGTTTCTCGAGTGGCACTGTCACAATATGGCCACTGGCAGAGAAGAAAGAACAAATCATCATTTTGCCAACGCGTCTGGGTTTTCTCACTTTCGTTGGAGAAGACCCACACTGATGACTGACGTTTCATTTCTAAATCAAATTGATAAATCCAGCTTTCATCACCCGTCACGATGTTAAAAATGTTTTTTGATCTTCCTCCATTGAACTTATCCAGGGTCTCACGACACCAATCCACTCGCGCCCTTTTTTATTCATTTGACAAACTGTGAGGGATCCAGCGACAGCACAGCTTTCTAACATGAAGCTTTTCTTTCAAGATGTCTCACTGTTGCTGATTCAATATTTAAAGCTTCCTGAATCCGTGCATATGTACAGCGAGGGTCTTCCCTTAGCAAATGTACCACTTTCAGCACATTTTCATCCGTTGTTGCTGCGTTGCGCCTGCCAGAACGGTCTTCATCTTCCAGAGAGTCCCTTCCCCTCGTGAATTCGGCAAACCATCGATAGACAGTGGCTTATGAAGGGCAACCATTGCCAAACGCACGCTGTAATCTCTCGAGGCATGATATCTTATCTAACCCAACCTTAAAGTCATACAAAATAATAGCTCTGAAATGCTCTCTCTTTAGGTCCATCGTTACTGGCAGAGGAACAACTAATAGAACACAAATAGCCCTAGCTAAGTTAATAAATTACCCGAGCGTGTTCAAACTTGCGCGAGATTCTTACTAAAAGTTCCACCTAACAATGGAAATAGTTTCATTGTTGCTCATTCTCGAAACTTTTGGAGTGACCTATGTGTGTGTGTGTCTCTCTCTCTCTCTCTCTCTCTCTCTCTCTCTCTCTCTCTCTATATATATATATATATATATATATATATATATATATATATATATAGTGACATACCAATATGTGGGACCTTTTATTGCGTCACATTTATTCAAAACAGGGTGAATTGTAAGGATAGACATTTGCAAATATGGCGGCATAGCAACGGTAGACGAGTTGTCGGTAAGGTCAACAAACTTCATTGCTTTGAACCACGAGGCGCGGCTAGTCGACAAAGTAAACTGTTTGGGGATTGGCCGAGAAAGCAATGACAGTCTGGAGAGCGGCTAGTTGAATTTGTAAGTAATTGAGAGATTGGCTAGGCATGGAATTTTTTCTGACAAGAAATAGTAGAAAGACGTACCGAGTTTTGCAGGGCTGAAAGAGGGGAATATGGATTCATTCCGACTTATGCCGTGGTGCTGTGCGGATCGTATGTAGACAATTGATGTTGGGAGTTTGGGAATTGTGAACATCTACTTTGGAGCGTATGATTGTCGGACTTAGAATATTGATGGAAGGTGCGGAAATTGGAACTTGGATTCTTGGAATTGGGGACTGGGATTTTTTAATTTTAAGTATACGCGTAGAACGAACTGTGCACTTTTAAAAGGAAAATTAAGTAATTCTTATCAACTTATGAGGCGGTGAGGATCAGTGACTTGAATACACTTGTGCCAGAACGGAAGAAAAGAAGATGGTATTTGGACCTGGAGCTATCGACACTGAGAAAGATTGAAAATGGTTCTAGGCGGCGACATCGGTCAATAGCATGCGAAGACGGGTACTGCAATATAAGGTTTGAGACTGGTCATGACCGAAAGTTTCGTATTATTACCAATGAACATTGAATAAACTTACAAGTTTTATTTTCATTTACCAATTCTAGCAAATGAGTAGCTAGAAATGTATATTTGCTTTTCAGATTCCTCGGCCACTCTATTTCTTATAAGACCCATCGATCCAGTTAGCCTGATATTAATTTAATGGAAATAGCAGTTGAAGAGTAATTTTAATAATTGAATTAATGTAATCTTTTCCTGGTGCCCATATTCTTTTATAAATTTGGAACGAGTTACGTTGAATTAATATTAGAAGGGCAGAGAAAAAATATTAATTTAATGGAAATAGCAGTTGAAGAGTAATTTTAATTATTTAAATATATATATATATATATATATATATATATATATATATATATATATATAATATTAGCATAAAATTGTAATTACTAAACTACGCTACATTCACAGTACTCTTTACCAACAAACAGCACCAAACATTGTTTTAACAAACTATTTAACAATGATTTTTATACACTACATAACGATAACATAATTTTGCGAGAAGTACGTGCTGTTTTAGCACCACTAGTTTAAAATTGTACTTTCCAACATTCAAGGGTATTTGTTCCTAGCATCTCAATTCGAGTTGATTATAGTCAGTTAGAAAATAATTAAACATTTGTAGTTACTCCACTTTATTTGAAATTGAGAGGGTTCAAAGGAATATCTTGCAACTCTAAATATTGTTAAAGTTACATCATTAGTCGTTCAATTGCTTTTTCTTCTTCGAACTAGTAATTGTTATGTTTATAATATTACGGCAAAGAGTTGCGTCCTTACTCTGGAAATATTTATTCATCAAGTTTCCGAAGAAAATATTTCGTATTGTTAGGCTCTACGAGCTATGGTTTTATCTGCAAGATACAGCATTCTCTTAAAAGGTGAGAAAATACGCTTTCTATTTTCTTTCACATGCATATAATTGATATGAAAATAACTTTTCAACATACCAACTATTAGTTTACTTGACGCTGTTTTGTGGACACTGATTTAAATGGCCCATTTTGTCAGAATTCTGTATCAATGCTCAAATTTATGTTTAAAATACGGAAGCAATAGGAGCGTCGTCATTCGTACCAGAGATGCAAAATACAGTGTTCTGAAAATAATACTACACACTGCTAACGACTAATGAAGTTATTGCTTTCTTGCCTGTGTGAAGCATAAATGGGTTGCATGTTCGAAGAAAATAATCAAATAAACTTAGCCAATGATTTGCAGCTTAATGATTTCATTAACAGTTAAGCAAATGTTACTTCATTCCTTCGGCAGATCTTCAACTTTAACACACAATTGTATGGGAACAAATTTGACATTTTTTCAAACTATTTTCCTTATACTCGTTTGCTAGTTGCGAGAAGAGTGAGGAATTTGGTAATTGTGACAAAAAGAATATTATATCAAATTTGTAATCCGTTTTTGGATACAAAGTTCTTTCCATTATACGGGAGCAAAAATTTCTGGTTATCAGATTTTGTCTACAACGCTCATTGTTATCATTTATTCTTAATGCAACTAATGATGGCAAAGGAGTGGGGGTAGGTATTCCCGGGCTCAAGAAAACGTGCACGTATAATAGCAAGGCTCAAAAACAATGAAAATGACAATGAAAATATGGATTTTTTTCAACTGCGGTGGAAACGTGTTATGCACTAATGGCTTCTTTCTAAATTATGTTTAGAAATAATAATTCATATTTGGGGAATGGTTAATGTTTATCTTATCTACCTGGCGCAGAAGATGTAGTGTAACTTCTCGTAGTACACGTACGAAACTTGTGGTACGAGCAAATACTGTAGAGCAGTGGCGGCTCGTGGTCATGCCATTAGGGTGTGCAACGTTTCTCTTCTTTCTCCCTCTCTCATCTCTCTCTATCTCTTCTCTCTCCCCCTTTCCTAGTCTCTCTCTTCTCTCTCACCCCTTCCCCTTTCTCTCTCTCTCTCTCTCTCTCTCTCTCTCTCTCAATCTCTCTCTCTCTCACACACACACACAGACATACTGTTTCTTTTCAGCAAATTTTTTTTCTGTGGCTTTTTTATTGAAATCATTCATTTCTTACGTTTCATATTTTCAACGCTATTCATTGTTAGTTGCACAAACACCCTTGACAGAAAAAGAACTATCTGATTTCGGTTTCTTAAAACACATTGAAACGTATCATAATACTTACGTTTACAAAATACACTTGGGGTTTGAATACTTCGGAATGGTTCTGTAATTGCAACTCACATGAAAACACAAGAGAATACACATATTATATACAATTAACATTTTTATGAATGCAACACTGCACAGCAATGCGTTCGCGTTTCGCGCGCTAGTGCGAAAACTCATTTAAGTGGAGATATATCTCACACTTTCTTCGTTCAGTGTCACACTGCTGTTAATAATTTGGGCTACTCGAGTTCAAGGCATTTCCCGAGATCGCCTCTGCGCCGGCGCCGTAGAAGGAGCACTGCGGGGGGATTGCTTCAGTCCTTCATAAGCTTCCCCTGTAGCCCCGCGGCAGTCTAGGACGCCGTTTCCTCGGTCGCATTCTCCCGAGTGTGCTCCCGCAGGCTTTCACGAAAGAAGGGCGGACGGACCGGCAATCGCAGCTTCCGAACGGCGCGTGTTTTGAAATACCATGTTTCGTAAACGCTCTGAAAGAACTTGTATTCCCCTCTTATTAAGAGATGTTTAAGAGAAATGGCACCGAATTAATTTGGGTGTGCACATGCGAACGTGCGAATACCCACGAGCCGCCACTGCTGTAGAGACAAAACATACCACTCTGCGTTAAAAAGAGAGATACTTGCAGCTAGTGTCCCGACCTGACGTGATTGTGGGATTGTTAGTGATTCCGGGCGCGTCAGCTACCAATTCCGTAAGAGTTGTGCAAGTTTTTCTCGGTAGGTGGCGCTGTTCTTTCCTCGCTGGCAAGATCCGGCGTCGACCTACCGTCGGCTATCGAGGTTTTCCCAACCAGATATATCCCACCACCGTGGGGACTAGCTCTAAGCTCCCGACCGGTCATCTTGCATGTATGGTAGTGTAGTGCACATTACTGTAAGGGAAGAGCATAGGGCTAGGAAGAGGTAGGAAAGATCGCGTGCAGTCCGTGTCCCGTGTGTTAGGGTACTGCTCCGGTATTCGTCTGGTATTGATCGGAGAAACCGCGGATCAGAGCAGCTGGCCGCTAGAATTCTCCTCCGACAGCGACTGAATTCGTTCTAGCTAACAAGCTCGTGTCGAAAATCCTGCCATCTCGGAACTCGAAGCTAGAACTTCCGGTCAGAAGGACTGCAATGACATTTCTCGCCTTTCAATGGCATTGGCAATGGCAATGGCATTTTCGCATTTCATGCTGAGCCATTTCTCGCGGTCTGACCTGTCGTAACCATTGTGACATCAAGTTCGAAGTGTATAAGTTTGAACGAGTTTTTAGTTTACTTACGATTACGTTTACTTACGTTTCTCAGAGCGATTAAAATATTTTCGTTTGGTCGTTAGTAACTTTTTTGTACGGCTGGAAAGGTGTCAGGTATGTCTGATTGCACAAACTTCGAGATTTAGAAGAATCGTTTTTTCGATTTCTTCGTGATCAGCTGCAAGACAGGAAGTCTGTAAGTTCTTACAGACTTCGTGTTGTAAGTACTTTATTATGCATATATTTATCATTTTCCAATTAAATGCAGATATTAAATTATTAAATCATTGTTCTGTATTGCTTGTGGTATTGTAGATTTACATTTATATTCCAAAAATATAAATTAATTTAATATATAAATATAAAAAGAATAACAAATAAAAATACTTATGTAAATATTTGAAACCATAGAACTCAATTTATTTTTTTTAATATTATAATTTGAATTGGTCACCGATTTTTCAGGTCACGTCTCCAGGTTAGCTAGTGAGGGTTGTCTCCCATTAGTAGTACGAGAAGGGTTCAAAGTGTCTTGTATTGTCCATATAGTATT
The DNA here is from genome assembly GCA_964035755.1 of Teleogryllus oceanicus. NCBI lineage: Eukaryota > Metazoa > Arthropoda > Insecta > Orthoptera > Gryllidae > Teleogryllus > Teleogryllus oceanicus. The sequence goes on from CAXIVR010000008.1 coordinate 49,869,595, forward strand.
TGATGCGGGCACGGAAAAACAATTGATGACATGACGTGCACGTTGTTAGGGAAAGAGAGAAGGTGAAGAACGATTGCTGATAACACTAACGGAACAGTAGATAAAACGGATATAAAGGGCGGTTCGAGATTGAAGAAGAAATTTCTGGATTCGGATTTTGATTCCGGTTTCTACGAAACTTACATATTCAAAAAAGGTCTTAGGGAAAGCTGATGGTGTACTGAAACTGGCGTTAGACCTGAAGACACAGAAACAAACAGATAAATGCTGATGCACACTTGTTTGGATTGTTTTTTTTATTTGTTAATTTTTGCCTGGCTTCAAGTCTTTCAGCAACCGTTTACTTCTAATCCAGAACTAATTGTAGAATAAGGATTTACTTGAGTATTGTATAGTTAATACATCATGTTTTAGGAAAATGGTAATCGAATCTAGTCAGTTCAAGGTGAGTCGAATAATTCTCAAGGTAATTTTTTTTATACGTTTCAGATGTGGATTTGTTTCTCAATGTTGATGTAAATAGCTGACGATATTCGAGAAATTGCGCGGTAGATTTTTAAGGAGGAAATAGAGAAATGTATCTACTATATTTGGGGTGATAGTATTTCTTGATGGAGTTGGGAGTTTGGGAAAATCCAAGTTGCTTTAGTTATTGTTCTTAGAAATTTAGTTTGCAAGGTGTGCATTTTGAGAATATTAGTTTGGGTTGCGGTGGGCGAGAGTGAGGATGCTTCGATTATTGTTGGAAGTATTGTGGATTGTTGTTGATGCTCTTAAGCGGGAGGCCCCCAACATCGCATCACTGATTTGTTTCTGTACACAGATCAATAACTCTTTAAAGCAAAATGAACTAAAATTCGCTTTCATCTTTCCCGCGCTTGTTTATTTATGCCCGCTGCCTTAACACTCTGTCTGCGCTATCTTCATTTCCTCTGTATGCATATATTTAAACATGCTAACATAACATTCAATAAATATACTATTTATATTAATATAATTGGGAGGGTCTCTTGGCTCGTCACTATTTTCCTTCCCCAGAACAATAATGTATGGAATTTTAATTTGTTTTTTCTTTGAAGAATTTTGGCTTAAGTTTTTCAAAACTTCCTGCCAGTAAAAATAGAGAAAGAAATATGCAAAACTATTCATTTGTATATGTCATTTAATATTAATAAAAAATTTTGAAGCGAGTAAAAATGACGAAATGGTGAAAGAACTTTCATCAATTTGGAAAAAAAGGTATAACAGAAACATTAAAAACAGTAGAATAATTAATACTTTTTTTTAAGTTGAACGCTTTCTCAAGTTGTTCTCGGCGTTCCTGGTTCGTGTTCCCGGTCAGTTTTTTTCAGTATTGTTGAGGCTCGTCTTAAACGGGAGACGCCAAACATCGCATCAACTGATATGTGTCTGTACAGAGGTTAGTGATTCGGATTTATTTATTTATCTAATGGAACTATTAGCGGGGAGACTGCTCTTTAGCTTTTCCCTCACCCAGGTTTCTTTGAAAGTCTACTCCCGACGCGGGTCTGGGAACATCGAGCAGGCGCACCTCGCGGGCTCCCTAATGCGCCTGGAATTTGACTCTCACTTCCTCCGCCAAATGTCGATTTCGGTTGACTATATCCGAACTGTCTGGTTTGGGAGAAAGTGAGATCTCGTTAGTGCGGGAAGTGACTCGGAGGAACTTCTTTAAAGCTATATTATAACCATAAATATCTTTACAAGTGTAAATAGCTTGTATTGCAATATTGCGCAGGAAGGAACTATTTACTTTTTGCGACAACATTTTCTTTTCCTAGATAGTTTCTTCCTCCTGGAATTCGCAACTACATGTTTTCACTGCCTATATTTGCAGTGAGTTAGCTTATGATTATCTCATGACATTTAGAACAGAATTGTTACTCATTATAGCCACAGATAGTAGAAGAAGTAGTAGAAGAAACAGATACTAGATATACGAAATTAGGAATAGATGTTAGAAATTGAAAAAAAATGCCAATATTTTTACACCAATTCTTGCCCAAAATGCTTCTTTCTACCGGTATTCAGAATTCAATTTTTATATGTACTATATGAGTTAGGACAGAGATCTCAGAGCTCAAGAATTCGTAGACAGATTGTACTTCTTCCCATGTCACACACTTCTAACAGAATTTTTGTCATTAAGTGAAATAAATTATATTACATTCGATAATGCGATACACACAAAAATGTTTTTGAATTCTTTATTTGTGAAAAATAAATTAAAAAAAAACTTGGGAAACAAATAGTTCCGAGATGCTCTAGCACTGACTAGTAGGCTGAAGATGCTTTCAAAACACCGGTAGATGTAGGCCCCCATTACCTGCATTTTCGGATTTAAAAAAGAACCAATAACCACATTGTTTCCATAGCTGTTCATCATTGTGGTGTCTACCGCCATCACTGATCAATGGTGGCCACCGCCATCATTGTGGTGTCCGTTGTCGTTTCCTTAGCTCATACAGTGTATGTTTTTGAACTCGTAAATAGCTGCGAAATTACTAGAACTTTATAAATTCATCGCGTGTACCTGCAATATATCACAAAAAATGTGGCCCTAACCGAAAATCACAAGAATACTTTGCCCATCAAAAGAATACTACTCCCCAACCAGATATCTCTCACCAGCGTGGCACCGCCCCAGCCGGGATAAGTTCTAAGTCTCTCGGTATGTGTGGTACATGAATACTGACACAATAAATAAAACACGCATGTGCCGAGCATTTACTACAGTTAACATAAAGTTATTTACGGACTACTTGCTGAAAGAATCATGGGAGGCAGTTTATAACGCTATTGACACAAATAAAAATATAATTTATTTTTCTCAAAGCTTTCATTTCTCTTTAACTCAAGATTTCCTTATCTACTTTAAAAATACAAAACATTGTTACGAAAAGTCATAAGGCAGGCTAAAATAATGAAAAACGATCAGGATATTTTGAACTCAAATAATAAAACAAAAGCAATGTGGAATATAATAAAAAATACTACCAAATCAACTAGAAAACCCGTAGAGAATGTTGTTTTAAAATATAACGATATAAATGTGAACGATCCGGCAACAGTGGCTAATCTCTTTAACCAATACTTTTCGAGAATTGCTGCCGATCTCACTAAGGGTCTTCAGGCACAAAACTCAAAAACTCAAAATGTAGTGCATGCTAATGTAAATGTGTGTAAGGGGTAAGGATAGGACAAGGAAGAGGAAGGAAAGATCGCACTCTCTCAGTGGTTGATTTGTAAACGTACTGCCCCGGCATTAAGCCTGGTATTAGAGAGTTTGTTCCCGTCTTAGCGGCCCGAATATTGATCTTCTGAGCATGCTCAGATGCTCAAAAGTGATGCGAAACTTAAACTGCGCAGAAGATTGATAGTGCTTTAACGTTCCAAGGCGCACAAACTCTCTATTGATCGGAGCAACCATGACAAACTACCGTTCAGAACAGCGGGCATCTAGATATCTCCTCCAGACAGTGACTGAATTCGATTTAGCTGACAAGCTAGTGTCGAATATCCTGCCGCCGTCGGGACTCGAACTTGGGACCTCTCGGTCAGAGGCACTGCAGTGACATCAGTCAATGCACGGAGCCACCTCTCCCGGTGCTCTGGCGTCGGGACGGGGGGTGGAAGCGACATTGGCGGCGATGGAGAGGATAGAGGCAACGGCGCCGGCGCCAACTTTCGGGGCTCATCCCAGCATCCATCTCGGGCGAGTTTCCGGGCCGGTCCCGCGGAAATATCGACATCGCGTCGGCAGGGCAGGGGCTGAGGCAGTGAGGGATGGAGGTGGGGTCACCCCAGACACGACACGGCAGGGAGGGAGCCCCACCGTACAGTCACCGAAATACTCTTTTTCTGTGGACAATACGTTCAAGAGAAAACGTTTTACTTATCTTACGTTGAAAACAATAAACTCTACTTCCAAGTCTAGTGTGAAGTCATAAAATAAAATATTAACTAATTCGCAAGTAGTTGTGTTGTCTTTAGAAATTTGAGAGGAAACTGTCTGAAAGAAACACATTTTAGAGCTTTACGTTATGGCAGTGCCCATGGTGTTATATGGATGAAATGGCCTATCGACAGAGCGAAACAAGAGAAATTAAGTTGGTGTAAGCAACTACCTGCTACAACATCTCCGATCAAAGAAAAGCACAGAAGTCAAGAAAGATGTTGGTATTTTTAATTTTATGGAAGCTAAAGAAAGAGTTAATATCTTCAACATAATAAGATTACGAATCTTACTTTTTTTTACATCCTACATATTTTCTTCTTCAACTTTGGAGTGATCATGGCCAAGATCACAAGCTGGAACGATAGCTTTTACATCAGAGCTTCGCTAAATTCTGCATAAATTCTTTTTCCAAGTTCCCGGGTTTTCCGCTACATCCTGCGCAGCATATATTCTCAAACTTTAGTGAGTGATCACAGCCAAAGGTCACGTAACTCTGACGATAACTTCCAGAAACCCTGCATAAAGTCATATTCCAGGTTTAACGAGTGATCCAGGGCAGTTGCACTATTTATTTTCCCTTTGGTCATAAATTGCATATTCATTAGACTGAGGAAATTTAATATCCACTTCATATTGCTCCATAATACGGCGATATTACGAGCATGAGAAGCAATCAATCGCAAATGTCTATTGTATTCAGTACTACTTGTACTGCAGTTCACTATTTTTTGAGGGTCAACATTGGAGTTTATAAGATGAACTTCTTGCATTCCGGTGTAGCCTTATTACTAATCTTTTAGTAGCATCTGCGCGACACTGCCTATATTGTTTCTTTTCTTGTCTACTTGGACTTGATTAAGTCTCCGTTTAGTTGAGTATTTCGCATATTTATTCAGTACATTTTAGCGATTTTTAAAAGTGAAGTACTTTAATATGTTACAAAAATTAAAAATGCATTTCACTGTTCAGAAAACAATCTACAGAAATCATATCATTTAATTTCAATGAACATGACATTCGAAAAATATGCTCCAAAATCCACTGTTCGAATTATCAAGAACCTAAAAAGTGTTTTGGAGTTCATATTCTCGGTTTGCTATGCTGCGATGGGGGTCGTAAATGGTCAGTTTTAATTTAACTCCATCGCGCCTCGTGCTTAAAGGAATAACTTCCACGCAGACAGTTTTAACAAAACCATCCATTTGAGATTTACGCGTGCAGACTTTTAGGCGCGGTCAATCACGAATCCTTTTGTGTGTGTGTGTGTGTGTTTTTCAGCCTGAATTACGAATTGTGGTGGTACAGATCAATTCACCCTTGATTTTCATGTGAATCAATTGTTATTGTATCACAGAGTTATTGTATCGTTAGTTGCAAGGTGTTTAGATTACACAATTGCACAACCACCAGAAAATCGAAAAAAATCTGGTTAGGAATGTACTCTCTTCATTTTATGATATTCAATATTCAAGGTATTGCAGAAATATGGATGTATATGAAGCAATTTTGAAGTCAAAGAGCGCCCGTCAGGCGCCCTCTATGGCGTCTCATGTGCTCCCAGACTGCGCACCAATGTCACGCTGCGTATGTGTGTGTTTGGTCGTGCTGCCTATACAGAGATTGTACTCATCAGCATGTGTGTGATATTAAACATGGTGCAAAAAACAATCTATCTTATCTCTCCATCCCCCAGATGAACTGGTGATAGGAGAGAATGGCGTATGGGAAGCGTGAATGGATGGGTGATGTTTTGGACATGAGAAGACGGGTTAATTTATTAGGTCTAGGATTTAGAGAGGTTATTTTGTTAAAGGGAGGGTATTGTGGGATGAGATAGGTATCTTAATTAAGATGTAGGAGGGGATCACAGGTTATTTTAATGCAGGTGAAGTTTTAGGGCTGGGAACATGTCCGACGGGTTATTTCTTTAAAGGAGTTTTTAGATGGGTTATTTTATTGAGGGTACTGCGTCGCGATTGCTATGTCGCGCTCGTAATCTCTTTTATTGCGTTTACTCTTTGACCGGTTATCCTTATGCCTCAGGTTTGGGCCCCGTTCTTTTCGCAAAGCATCGATGCAGATTGAGTCACCGCAGAGCGGGGAAGGGGATCTCGTCATAACGGGAAGTGGCCACGTGTTTAGATTACACGATTGCACAACCACCAGAAAATCGAGGGATCTTGAAAACTAGTTCTTTTTTGGGTATGCATGTTTTATGCATTCTGTTACCGGCAATTAACTCAATGCAGAGGTAATACGAAAGGCGAGTGCTCACTGGAAATCACAGCCATGTGCGCGTAAGGTGAACACTACGCATAAAATTATGTAAGTAATGTTTGAATCTAGGGTTTTATTAAACTTAAGTTTTAATTAATTTACATGAATTGCGTACTTTCCGTTATATTTTAGTGCTCTGAATTTTGAAAATTACAATTACGTCATTTTATGGTGCTGCAACCCCCAGATTATTATTGGGGTACTAGACGCCACTGCTACCAAGAAATGAAACTGAGTTCTGTTGGTTACGCTTGATTCCAAATTTGAATTCGTATTACTTTATTGCGCTAATAAATCCGATCCGGAAGAAATCAAAAGCTGAAAGATTTCGTTCCCGAAAGTGTTACACGCAGGTGTTTAGCAGGTGAGATGAAACGGTATGAATTAAACTGGCAGGGATACTAACAATGGAGTTTTATTACAAGGGCAACGCTTTTTTTAAAAATATTCCTTAATGTTACGAAAATAATACAACTCGTTTACATTTTAAATGTCAATGACCATCGTACTTGAACAATAAAGTATTCACAGTTGGTTATAAAAACATAGACACGAATAATTTTAGATAACTATAATAAATAGAATGATGCCTAATTCGTGAAATACCCCGGGCACAATGCCAAAGCGATAAAGCAGAGTGAATATCACCCGCTCAGAGTAACTCAACGATGCGTCCAGATCGTTTGTCCGCCAACCCGGCCTTTTGGGCCTACTACGGGACGAGAACCGTGGCGCCAGGAGGGCGAGAGGGGCGTGGCCGGGCGAAGCGAAGAGGGGCGGGGCGGGGCGGGGCGGGGGGGGGGGGCGGGGGGGCGGGGCGGGGTGAGGCCGCCTGAGAGACTCCACGCAGCCACTTGCCCGTCGTCAAGGACCCTCGAGGCGAGAGCGGGCGCGCGGCGGCGAGTCAAGGGGCATCTGCCGCCGCCGCCGCCGCCGCCGCCGCGGGCGATCGACAGGAGCCTCCGGAAAGCGCTGGCGGTGGGGTGCAATCCTCTCGCCACCGTCACCGGCCGAGATGGCTCAGAGTGACAGCTGTTGCCAATCAACCAAGCCGCAGCATCTATAACCGACTCAGACGTCAATTGATTTCACTGCGGCCCTCTGACCGGGAGGTCCTGAGATTCGAGTCCCGACAGTGGCGGCCGACGGTTTTTCACTGGCTAGATAGCTAGATCGAGTTCAGCTGCTGTATGAAGGCGAATTCTAGCAGCCCGCAGATCTGATTGATAGTTTACTGTGGTTTCTCCGATCAACATAAGGCGTAAACCGGAAATGTACCCCTAATAAACAGGCCAGGGAACGTGCGCGATCTTTTTTTTTCTCTTCCTTGTTCAATCCTCACCTGCTACACACACTACATCGCATGCCGGGAGATCAGTTGAGAGCTTAAGAGTTCGGCCCAGCTAGGGCGATGCCTCGCTGGAAGGAGATACCTGGTTAGGGAGAAAGCCCGCAAGCCGACAGGTAGGTCGACGCCAGATCTCACTACCTAGCGGGAGAATATTACCGCCACCTCCCGCGATGAAAACATGCACTAAACTTAGGGACTAATGACCTTCGCAGTTGATGCTCAGAATAACTAATAAATCAAGCATGACCGGCAGGTTCTAGGATGCCCGTCAGTGATGGTTACTAGAGTCCCGAAAGTGGCGGTTTTTCGTTGACTAGCAATAGGTTTAGGTGCTGTCTGGCGGAGAATTCTAATTGACGGTTGCCGTGATCGTTAGTTTTCCGTGAGTTCTCGGATAAATACCAGGCGAATGCCCGAGCAATACTTTAACAAACGGACCACGGACAGGGCGCGATCATTCCACACTACCACACATCGTTGCTTTTTCGAAACACAAAATCATGTTTTGTACAAGACAGGGAGATTTAATATCTTTGCAAGTTCATTTACTTCCCATTAAACAATGATATTTAGGTTGTATCATAAAACTGTAGGTCTCTTGGTTTTTTAATTTATGAAAATGGATTTTATAGAGCTGAATATTTGGATATTATTCCATAAAAATAAATCTTCGCAATCTCCGACCATGAAATATAGTAATGCATCTGCTTTCAAGCGGCACTTGGTATACTATCGGAAATCATTACTAATTTCTCGTTAAAATTTTTTACGTTTAATTTGTTGCGTCAGACTCAACGCGTCTCTTAAACCCCCTTGTCGGACGTTGATCGCTTGCGTGGAGTAATCCTCCTTTACTGTCTTCGTCAAGTCTCGTTACGTCGCTGTCAGTCAGTGTATTTTATCCCTTCGGCCAGGGGCTCGACGCCGTTAGATCCCGGGGTTCCTAGCCGGTCACCCAACTAGGAACCCGCGAGTCTCGAATGCGCTTAAACCTTCGTGACTTTACGGAGCGAATTCGGCTAACGGCGCCGGTGATTTTAAAATCTGATTTACCTTAATATCTCAATTTTCGAAGTTTTTTTCTTTTTTCTTTTTTTTCATTTCAAACAGTATTCCAGAAAAGGAACATAGTGCATGTTGGAAATTTAGAGATTGTCCCGGATGGGGTGGTGCCCCGCAGGTGGAGATACCTGGAAGTAAGAAACCTCTCAAGGCGACGAACAGGTCGACGCCAGATCTCACGGTCTAGCGGGAGAGGAATACCGTATTCTCTCGAAACGTAACCTGTACTACAATTATGGGACTAATGATCGTAGAGATTGACGTTCTCGGAAACAATATTATCAGTCGCCACAGCCCCTGTCCTCCCCGATGTCCTCGCCTTCCGTCATTGTGCACGAAACGGGGGCGAAACGCAGCGCAATTTGGCCAAGATGTTTTTATAGCCGTCGGTAACTTTTAACACAACGACACACACACCTGTCCTCCAAAGTATTTATCCCAGATATACCGAGGAACTTCATAAAGAGTAGCTGAAGCGCTGCGATTCATCGCACAATGAAAAGGTACAACCGGAATGAACTCCATACCGTAAATGGAAGGGGAAAAAGCTTCATGTCGTGCTTATTCTTCAAAATTGATGAAAGAAAAAGATTTACAAATTCCGAAACAATGCAATCACGATTCTTTGTAAATGTTATTTCTGAACATTTAATTGAAATGTATCTTTACCTACCTGTGCACATGTATTTTCGGCTATCCACCTTCACTTAAAAAGAAACGTATCACTTGCAATTTAATCTCTAAAAGGTTTTTTTGCATTGTTAAAGTTTTGTAAAAGTTTTTTACATTGACGATTGCTGACTATTTCATTTATTTACCTACTCTCACTAACCTTTGCATTTAAAAACACTGAATCTTCGAACTGAAAGCACTACCTTCGCCTTTTTTCTAACTTAAAAAAAATATATCAATAGACGCACTAGAGTATTGTTGAAAACTTCGGAATCAAAGTGAGATCTCAGCAACTTTAGGCAATGTCAGTTTTTTACGAGCCATAATTCAGTAGATTTGTGTAACAGACACATTTCTTGCGTTACTGCTGTCGGCTTCTTTGGATGAAGCAGTAATTTAATACTTTTTGAGGGGTACAACTTCAGATTGATTTGGTTATTAATTGACGGATTCTTGACTCACGTTTTGACTGATTTTTAAATTTTCTGGTCCCTCACAACTCTCTTCATATATTTGTGCTCGCTTACCTTAAAATTCCTGTGCTTTCGTCGCAATGCACAGTTCTGATGCCTAACTGAATTTTCAGGTCTGAACAAAATTCCATTTCCTTCATCCAACGTTTTACCAATATTATCATGTCTTCAATTGCTGCGAAGTGTCGTTTAATTTTATTGTATCTCCAATATAAAAAATTGTCAAAATTTGAATTTTCAACGTCTTGTGATCTGTTGAGGGAAGGAAATCGAACATTTCTTAATATAAATCTTTATTGTCTAATTTTTTTAATTGACGTCGGAGGATTTCGGTGTGAAAAAATCTGTGATAGACTTTGTACTGTCTGAAATTTCTCATGGGGATACCGTTTTTGTTGCAATTCTCATTTCTTGGCGGGGTTTCTCCTACTGCAATTAAACTCTTGTTTATCTTCTCTACATTCATTTTGCAGACACTTTACGAACTATCTGAGGAGCTTAATTGTCATTTCCTTGATTTTCACTTTTTTCACTACATTGTCTAGACTCTCCGCTATTTCGTTAATGCCACGGGAGCCACTGATCCCTTTATCCGACATGAATCACAACTTCGCCAATCTAATGACTCCTCTAAATCACATTTCATTAGTAAATCGTGGTTTACGCAACTTGGAGAATTTCTTTTCTTACAATCGTGATCAGAAAGATTAAATTGATTGAAACATCTGTCGAATCTCATACGGTGATCGCCACTCATATTGCACAGTGCACCCATGATTCACAGTACAACCTCCAGCATTCTTCTTTTTATTAGATGCATATGGCGACTGATGTTCAAAAATTTTACTCCAGTCCCTTGACAAGTGGTCTGTTGTATTTTACGAGCAAGGTCAGGAGAGCACCCCATCCCTACGACGCAAAGGGACTCAGCAGAAAAATTCATTTCGCTGTAACCTATCCCTTCTGGGGACTGTGTAAGCATATGAGTTTCTAATATTTCTTGAAACTCTAATCAGGCAGAGGTCTTTCTTTTTATTGTTCTTCACGTACCAAAGACTGATCGAACACAATTCGTTAGTGCAAGGACAAAAGCGCGCTCCCGCATACTTTTAATTGATTTTTTAGATCTGTATGTGTTCAGTGCACACTTTTCACTTTCTCGTATACATACGTAGTATAGAAAAAGTTACGTAATGCTGCGGAAAATATATTTCGAGATTTTAACGGAAATACACTTTTTGGGGTCCCCTGCTACCGAAAAAGGTGTTTTCTTTTTTTCAAAACGTCCGTCCGTCCATATTTCGGTTCTACTATTAAGAAACCGAGAAGTTGAAAAAATGTGGAAAAAATGTTCTTTCGATGTCGATAGATGGCAGCTGATCAGTGAATGGAGCAAAACCTTAATTCTAGTCCACACCAAGGAAATTTGAAAAATTTGCTACAAGAAAGTCTGTGCCCTTCTGTAGCACCTCTGATTACTTTCTCCTATACATACGTATATGTGGGAAGAAGAAGAAGTAGGTGAGGGTCTTCGATGTGCCTACTCCAGTTCAGAGCTCTTCACATCGTAGTCTTTGTGGGTGGTCTTGTTTCCATTTTTAATGCACCCCACACGAGGCGGGGATTGGGTAACAAATTTTGATCCGAAACTGTGTTTTTGAAAGATGAGGTAGAAATGAAAGCGAAATAAGACAAAAATAGAAAGATAAGTGAAAGATAACAGAAAAAGAAGAAAGAAGTGAAAATAAAATAAATTTTTTGTGTTAGGTTTCTGTTTAGTCAGTCAATAACTAGTTGACGGTTGTTTGTTGTTGTATTGTTTGGTTTTTGTCATGCCATTTTAGTCTTGTTTCTTTTAGAAGTTTGTCACGTGATTGTCAAAAGCAAAGTCAGTCCGTTCCTCTGTGTTAATTTGGGGGTGGGATATTGAGGATGTCAGAGGGGTGGTTTTTAGTCCGATGTCTTGTGCAGATTCGTATTTGTTTGTCGCTATATGGGGGATAGAGTGAAGTGAGCGTAAGTGATTAAAACGGGTGCAGGCTTGGTCTGAATATAAGTCGAAGTATTCTATGTTCTAGTCTAGTCAGTTCGAGGTAATTTTTATTTGAGGTACAGGACCATGTCTATTTTCTTATTCAACATTATTTTCTTAAAAACAGATTCAAATTTTTAATGAAACTTTCTTAGGACAAAGTTTTACTCTTCTTCAATATTCAGGAAGGATAATTTCGGTTGTACTATTAGGAAAGCAAAAAGTTGAGAAAATGTAAAAAAAAAAAACCCCAAGAACCCCAAGAAATTAGAATAATTTTCTACCAGAAAGTCTGTGCAAATCTGTAGCACTACTAGTTTATGTTTACGAAGGGTTCAGTCAGACTTAATATTGGATATAATTCCTGATGGAATGCGTGAGTGTTTCTCTCTTTCCATCTTTTGCATTATAAAACATAATTATTCCGTATATTGCTTCGCTTTTTTATAGAAAGATCAGTTCGTAGTTTATCATTGTTTGTGTCTGAAAATTTGCGAAAGATCTCGTTTCTTATTATTAGGTTTCTTGAAGTAGAGGCTTTGGTGGTATATTTTAAGAGAATAGATTTTCTTCGATGGGTGGGAGATTGTTTTTGAGCTTCATTTAAGATACTTGCTATAGGAGAAGTGCGAAAACACCCAGTAGCGATTTGCAATTAAATGATTATGAATTAAATCAATTTTACGAAGACTCTGGTTGATATATTTTGTAGCTTTCTGCATTAGACATTGTCCTTGGTCCTACTCCGTGTAGAGCGGGAAGCCGAATAAGCACGCAGCAGTCATTGGGTGAGTGAGTTGGAGGGCTGACGATCTAGTCGCACAGCTCTAACTCGGGTGTTGATCCTCGTCCGGGATCCACTTCCAGCGAGTGTGAAATTGGTGAAATTCACTATATCTTTTCTAAAAGTGTCAATGGTCCGACTGTATCTGACAGTAACTGAATATAACGTATATAGAAACACGTGTTTTCGCTGAATTCTGGAAACGCTTGGTCTATCACTCCGTATTTGCGTCTTTGTCGGATTTCCTAGCATCTCCGGCCAATATATTTCGTCTCGTCGTGGGTGACAATTGGCTGGCTTAAAATCTGGCGTGGGCTTGTCGACTGTTGACGCTACTGCACGGAGACGTCAGCAGCTATTCCCAGCGATGGTATTTCCTCGAACAGGTTATCGGAACGGACAAAGATTTTGGCGGCATGATATCCAGCGTGGTTTTGGGGCTCTATCGGTTGGCGGGTTGGGCAACTATTCTTTTTTTCTATTCTACCCCTGAGATTTCCGATGTGCGTGAGAAACCCATTGATCGGTTGCGGCTCATTGAATTGTAGATGCTGTGAATGAATTGTAGTCCGCTATAGCCGTGGAATGTCTTTTTCGTGAGACTTCCGTCGCTGGAGTTTTGCTGTAATAACAACCAATTATATTCAAAGTGAAGCATTGGCGTAGTGGAGGAATTCCTTTTTTGCAATGACCATGGCTGGTTGCTATTCTCGAAATATTTAGAGCGCTGTGCCACTGAACTTTGCATACGACGTCGCGAAATTTTGCCGTGGATTTCTGCGTTGTCATTTCCTCTTCCTCGATGTCGCATTGAAACTGATAATCGACAATAAAGAACTAGTTGAAATATGAATGAAACTATGAAATTATTCCGTAAATATATCGTTACTAGTCGGAATATGAAGAGTATATTTAGTTTAAAATGAATTACGGACTTAGTGATCTCTATAGCTCGAAATAGCTCTACGTTTTCTCGTGGCAGGCATTCACCATCTATGATCATTGTCATATAGTGACATCCGGAGCTAGATTTTTTTAAATATCCAAGCAGATTTCAGTTGGGAGCTCTTGATATTTTTAATCATAAAAATTCTTTTGCTGGATCTTGGAGCGCTTTTGTAGTCGGCGCAGGTGGCGACGATGTCCAATCCTTTTTGCCACTGTATTTGGTGTCAGCCTCTTCTGACCGACGCGGGCGGAATCAAAGTTTTCAGCCTTCCCGTGATAGTTCAGGGCTATCTTCCTAATTTCTTCAGCAGTATACAATTTTTTCCTGTTGCTTCTCCATTTTTAGGCGATCCGCGAAATGATTTGTCTTTGCTTTTTCCGAAGCCGCAAGACTTCGTCGAGTTTTTCAACCAGCATTGGTTCCAGTGCGCAGCAAACTTTTAATGTAATGTTCAGTTTTTCAAACGGAATTCGTTCGGTCGGTATGACATTTTTTTGACAGTAAATTTGTTTATCTTTCACGAAAACACTTTGTTCTATTTAATGGCTGAACCTGTAAAGGCGGAGATGAAGAGCAGATGATTGATTAGTTGTACACGTACTGTTCACGGACTAGTGTTGTCCTGTTAAAAAAAGGTTTTTCATTGCTCAAAAACTCAATTCCATTTTTTCATTTGTTTCTTTCATTCACTTACTGAACTTTCAAATGAAAATTTAAAAAAAAAGAAGCCTAGTAAATTATTAAAGAAACCATGGCAAAAATAAGAATAGACTTGACTGAATAGTAGTTTTGAACGGAATACAGTCATGCATTTTTATCTAAGGATACACATGACCCTTGTCGGAGTGCGCATAAATCGCGCAAATGCAACTTGTGTGTGCGCAATGTCACTTGGCCATTGTTAGAAGACTCAACCAACATTTCTAAGTTGATGGTACAAAAACATGTCCCTTCCCCATTGCTATCCAGCCCTTAAGTTCTCTATGTATTCAAAAAGCGCTTGAGAATTAAACAAAAATATACTTACACAAAATTGTTATCTGTTATTGGGTCTCGTAACGAAAACAATCTCTTTAATAACTCATTACTTCATATAAGATTTTAATAGAAGTAGTAGCGTACGCATATGATATTCACATATAATAGAAATAGTAACACACGCACATAATTTCATTTGTAAATCGTAAAAGCGAATGCCATGCACCAAAAATACATATTTTGTTCGCAGGATTTTCAGTAAGTTTCCTTTAGCTGGTTGAATGTCGCAGCTTACAGAAATCGTCGGCGCAGCAATATCTCGTCCCAGCGTTTCCGCAGAAAGGGAACCAATTTTTACGATACGTATTACGGTTACCAGGAGGCTTTCTCGTCGCCGCGACGGGAAGAAACCGTCACTAATGGCAGGCCGCGCGCGCGGGGAAATGGGAGGGGGCGATTAGGCGGCCGGTGGTGCAAGTCTCCGATGACGCGGAGGGAGGAGAGACAGAGAGAGGGAGAGACAGAGAGAGGGAGAAGAGAGGCAACGCGGCGGTGGCGGCAGGGGAGACGGATCCTCAGCACTGAAGTTCAACTTCTCTCTGCTTCCATGCGCTGATGTCGCTTCGGTGCTGTTCGCTCGCTGTCTACCGCCATCTTCTAGAGCGATAGCGACCCTTGCTGTAGTGGTCGGATTGCTTACTTTCCGCTTCTGGGTATCGTCGTTCGAATTCCGGCCGATCCGTGTGGAATTTGAATGGACTCTCGGGTTTGCTTGTTTCTTCTTTCTCACTCCACTATTGCTCCTTCATCATTCAATCATTTATAAGTCATACCATCACTCATTTCCTGTCCAATACAATCAACTAGAGAAGGCCGAAAAGGCTTGGAACCGATTGTTGTTGTATTGACTTTAATACATTTTAATTCGTTGGTACATGAAAAATTCAAAATCATCAAAAAAGTTATTTTATATTCTTTACCACATAGGAGATAAACATGCTAAGTTATTTTTAACAAACCGCCAAATGTAATCTTATTTTTTAAAGCTAGGTCTTTATATGGATTTTTCTCGTACATTTCTAGCGTTCTATTGCATGGTTACGGCAGAAAATAATCGATAATTTTAGTACCCCCGAACTCCTGGATATCAACGACTCCACTAAATAAAAGAATAAAAAAGATATGCATTGGTGAATCAAAACCATACAAAATGTCAAAAACATACAAAATGGACTTAGTGTGTACCGATGGTTTATCCTACTCTAAAGAGTAGAGATCTTTGCAAGATCTCAGCTACCACCACGCCATTCTTTGTTTTTCGTTTAGCAGCCTTCGTCCTCTCTCGCCGTCTCTTTCCTCCGTTATTCGCTCACTGCCCCAACTCGCCGTCCTCCATTCAGCCGACTTTGTCTGCTGTCCTCCTGCACTTATCCGCTGGGAACGAATTGACCACGGCGAGGTCGGGTATCGTTTTCACCCAGAGAGTCTTCGTGTCTAGAACTTTCTCTCAAAAAATTTACAGTCGTTGAACATGCATTAATTCTGCGTTAAGTTTGTCATCATCAGTCATTGGTTTTTATTCTTTCGGTCAGATGCTCGACGACATTAGATCTCGAGTTCCCAGAGTCACCGAACCAGGAGTCCATGATGTCTCTAATTACCTTAACGTAGGTAAGCAATTCGTCTACCGTTCCTGGCCGACGACGTCTGATGCCATTACTGGAAAAGTAAAAATGTCCGTAAAGGGCGCAATTCACATTTGGTCTTGATATACTGTTTCCACCTTTAGAAAGGTTCAAATCAAAAAAGTCAAAATTATGAAATTGGAAATGAAAACTTTGCAAAGAGCGTTATTAAAATATATTCAGATTGTGATGCGTAATCAAAGATGGTTTCGTTTCAATCAAGGTATCAATTCGTTCCCTCCTGGAGAAAACTGCCAATTCATACCTAAGCTTTCCGTGCACTCGACATATTTTCCCAGCCTCCTCGCTTGCCCTCCGACGCCATTTTGGTTGTGGTAATTTTACACTTTGTGAGCCTTTTCATACAAATTTAAATTAAACTTCGTTTTTCATCAGCTCAGCATATCAATTTCATCTTTATTACATTCTGTAATTCACTCACAAATATAGTTTGTAATAAATACTATTAAATAAGACTTCAAAATCTTTTAAAGATATCGTGTCTGAGTTGCCAGCAGAAATCATTGATAGACTTGGTTACCTGTGGCAGATTACCAATGAAATTAATGAAAATTACAAGCAACTGAAACAATTTCATAACCTCTTCAATTACAGTAATAAAGTATTAATCTTAATCACCGAAACATGTCGAACGACAAGAAAATAAATGACCAGAAAAAAGAAAAATACCCGCTAGCCCGGCCGACCTCACTTGCTCTCCGCCGTTTTGATTAGTTGTTGGCCCTGACCACCGCGTTCCATGGCCACGCCCACCATCAAATTTTCCTTTTGCCATCCCCACCGGCGTGCTTTCCCCGCTGTCCCCGTACGGCTCCCGTCCTCGCTATGGGTCATACCTCACGTGCGCGTCCCCCTCCAACAATTCCATGCATCTCCATCCGCTCCCATCCCACTCGCTGTCATCGCTTTCTACCACCGCCCTCTTTCTGTCAGCCAGGCTTATCAACCAGGTCTACTAAGGGATACGGCCAAGAGGCTGATTCCCATAATGACGCACGTTAATCACTTTCCGGGATAGAATATGATTGGGCTTGGGCCTCGAAAGAGAACATGTAGCATGGTCTGAAATGGCTGATACGCAAATAATAATAATAATAATAATAATAATAATAATAATAATAATAATAATAATAATAAATGACAGATTTTGTTGAAAATGAGAGGTCCCTTGTATTCTCTAGGCGCCCCTGGCCACCGTGCAACTCCCCGTCTCCCGATCAAGCCGGAACCGCTCGTCACTGCTACCGTCGACCCAACCCACTTCAGCTCGATTCCGTCCCCCCTCTCTTACGCCTTTGTCTGCGCTACGCACGCCCGCTTCTCCCATTTCCCGCCCCGCCCCGCCCCCCTCCCTCTCTCCAACGAACTACCTCTCGCCTCCACCACCTCGTTCTTCCAGCTCTCCCGGGCGTGTTGCCATGGCAACGGCAGCTTCCTGTATGCAGATAACAGCGGCAAGAACTCGGCGGGTGTCGTTGCCATTGTCTCCGCGGTGACAATGGCGACATGCAATCCACTTACGTGACGTCAGTGTGGCTGTGGGATCGGGGTGAGGGGTGGCGGGGACGTTGGCGGCCATGTTGGGTGAGAGTATCGAACTCACCGGAGGCTCCCCACGCCGGCAGGCCGAACCCTACTGCAGGGTTGTTTGCAAACGGAGCTGCGAGCCAACGCCACAAAGCTGTGTGGAGTAAACCTCGAAAATATTTGCGTATTGAATTTGAATTTCAAAACATAAATCGCAAACTGGGATGAAGAGAGTGATACCTTTCATTACATAAATGAGACATGTACTGATATTTATTTAGTATTTTTATATATTTTCCATCGCGTGGCAATCATCCAGTACAGGATTTGTTTGCAGACACCTCCGAGTGCAAACAATTTTTCGAAGTTCTTTTTGGTTAAAAGTGCCTTTAAATCAGTTCAACTACCAAGGCAAAAATAGACTTACTCTTTAATGTAATAGTTTACCTCTCAACATCAAAACTATTAGTATACTAGTTAGTTTAAATCATACTTACTCATTTGAAATTACACCATTGAAGAAAAATTAAGCAGTATAGGTTTCAAGAATCGACTTTCGAAATTTTATGTGGGAATCTCTAACAAGTTGCCAATTGGTGCCAAAAAAATTCCCAAGTTTCAGATCGAGCCGTTTATAAAGACCAGTCTCATCCCACTTTAGTTTGAAAAAATAGCAATTTTCTAAAAAAATATGAAGTGGCTTATGCAATACAGTGAAAACGGCATTTCTTAGGAACATGCTTTTAACACCCACCGAGATTTATCTTCCCTACGTAAAAATATTGATTCCTTTTTAGACACGTCACTACAAAACTGTGAAACCGGTAAGTATTGTACCGTCGTACATTTTGTGATAGGGTACCGAAAATAAATTGCTTGGAAACAAATCCGTTGATTGTAAAATTTATTGAATGACATGTATGAAACAGAAGTCGTCTCTCCCAAAACGTGTTATGAAAAGTTCATAACCAAATTAAATAATATTTTCCGAGAATTCCGAGTTATATGGATTGCCTCGATTTATACACGTTTTCTTTTCGAATAACAGAGTTTTATCCTTTGAAAATCAAGGAAAATGAAAACAAATGAATGTGATAGAGATTTTAGTTAGCTTCACAGAAATCCGAGTTATTGAAGGTCGACATTATTATATAGCTGGACCCTTATTAACACATACACTTCGTATATCATGGTTTTAAAAAGTAAAATTGATCCTCACTGGAAACGAGCACCGAATGGCCAATCCTTAAATTGTGAGTCAATTTATTTAACAAACAAACAAAAAGAAAGTAATATGCAAGTTCATTAACGATTCAAAAAAATAAATATGTACTCGGACCTTTTTTTTTTACCTTTAAGTGTTTTATAGGAGTAATTCAAACTTGGTTTTCTACTAACAAAATTCGAATTTATGTTTTGGAATGTACTGAACTACAAAGGAAAGTGCATTGCAAAAGTTTGAAATGAGCCAACCAGGTTCTCTCCACACTTACAGTAAATACACGGGAGGAGTTGATAAATATGTGTAGAAAAATAAGTTAAACAATTCGTCAAATGTGTCCCGATTATCAAAATAGAATTTTTACTCATAATTGTGATGCTTATGTTTACTTCATATGTTCAGGGTACAAGAACATTAAAGAGACTAGAAAACTTTGCTTCCGATGTTCTGGAAGAACAACTTCACTTCACCGGAGTCGCCAATGGTATGCACATTGTAAGGCTGATGTTTGCGGCATAGCTTAATTATTTTATCTATGGCCTGCGTTTGAGTGTTAACTGTTTACATTTATATAATATAATGTCTCATCAAGAATGAATTGAATTATGTTATAAATTATTGGTATTATTAATTATTGCGTATTAAAATATCGAAAACTAAAAGATTACCAATGAATTGTCTACACAAGAGAGAATCTTAAAGCGCAGTTCGCTGTCTTTATAGCAGTTGCGTGAATATAGTACTCAAAGGTTCGTGACATTTATTTGAGAGTTCAAAGGGCAGATAAAGAAATTAACAAAATAATCGAAATATACTATTCTCAACATGATCATCAGTTAATATGAAACAATTTTTTTAGACATTTAGTTTATTTCATTATTACCTTAGTAATAAGTGAACAAACTAAATGTAATATAAATGTTAGTGATAAGTAAACGAACTACACTAACAAAGGAAGAGGGAGACCTAGAACGTACAGTTTACAAGAACTCAAAACGAACTGCACTTCAGAAAATATATAGAGACGAGGATAGGGGATAATAGATTGTCAAGGCGGCAGCGACAAGGCAATTTTTGCCTCTAGAAGGAGGAGAAGGATGATGACATTACCTTGGTGGCACACAATTGGGTTACTTTGTGACACATGGTGAACTTTTATTACGTAGAATCTCTCGTCACATCCATAAGCTGGGAGAGCAAACTAAGAGCGATACAGCTTGCCTGAAATCCACACCAACATGGGTCTGTCAACAGAAAACTCTCCAGCCACTGTATATCTAAAGGAAATCTTCCTCTTAAGGTGTTCAGGTAAACTCCGACAACTTCGTTGTAGAGAAAAACTCGTACAACCAGCTATTACAGGTAATAGTTAATATGTTTGATGAAGAGAAGTTTGAGTTTTGTGTAACGTTACGTGGGGTATGGTGACATATAAAGAAGGCTCACGAACGGTTCAAGGGACATGATGAAACCTCATTGAGGTTCCCAGATACCAGTAACATCTCCCATTCCGGGCGCGTCAACTTCTAAGGTCATTAGTCATGCGGGAGGTAGCGGTGATCTTCCCCCGCTGACTGGCGAGATCAGCCGCCGACATTCGTCGACTTATGGAGAGTTTCCCCACCCAAGTATCTCCCACCAGCGTTTCACCGCCCCAGCCCGGATAAGCTCTGAGCTCCCAACTGGGCTCTCGACATGTGCGGTAGTGTAGTGCATGTGCGTGTGTATGGGGGAGGAAATAATCCAGGAAAGAAAGAAAAGATCGCGTGCTGTTCGTGGGCCGTTGTACTGCCCCGGCATGGGCCAGAGTACTATCCCGGCATTCGCCTGGTATTGATCGGAGAAACCACGGGAAACTACGGATCAGAGCTGCCGACCGCTAGAATTCTCCAGGCAGCAATTGAATCCGATTTAGCTGACAAACTAACGCTCTTTGTTAACTAAACATTTTGAAATAAAGTGTCTCAGGACATGAACTGTCATTGCAATTTCTCTGACTGTTAGGTCTTTGAGTTCGAGTTCCATTGGTGGCAGTTTTTTGGCAATATATAGCTAGGTTGAATTCATTCGCTGTTTGTGGGAGAACTCTGACGGTCGGCAGCTCTTATAGGTACTTTTCCGTGGTTTCTTCCATCAATACCAGGAGAATGCCGGACAAAGAGGTCACGCACCGTGCGCGATCGATCTTTCTCTTCATTGTGTTATCCTTACCTCTTACTTTTTACATGGACCACACTATCACACATGTGAGCTTAGAACTTGTCCCGGCTGAGGCGGTGCACCGCTAGTGCGAGATAGTGGACGAGGAAAACCTTGCAAGCCGACATGTAGGTCGCCGCCGGTCACCATCCAGCGGCGGAGAACCTCACCACTCCCTTGAAACAAAATAAAACTTGCAGGCTAATGAATAGTGCCAATTGTCACACCCGGAAACACGAAATGAACAATGAACACATATTCCACATGTAATTGACTGGGGATCGAATCACAGCGCCAGCGGTAGAATGCATTGCGTTGATCATGAGGCGACGATCCCCTTCTCGAAGTGACGCTCAAAATTACGCTGATTGAAAAATGGCGTTTCATTTGTTATTATCTATCTTCCCGTAGGATTTCTTCGTTCATACGGATATCCGAGTGAAGATGTTTTAGGTTTTATATTTACACGCCTCTTACAGTTTTCATTTTTCTCTTTGTTTGTTTCTTCCACAAACTGAAAATATGGACTATTCTTTTGACCTTTGTGGGAGAAACTACGAAAGAAGTCGAAAGGGTCTAGCGAGGGAGTGGGTTATCAAGAGGCCAGCGTCGGAATGTCAAAAGAGTGGAGCTTGGCAAAGAGCCCACGGTTGGGTTCTCACACCAATCAATCTGCTTGTTCTTTGACCTTTGTTGACCTTTGCGCTGCTAGCCAATTCTTGAGAATGAGCGTGTGATCGGAAATACTCAATTCTGGCGTCATGTGTGTTGTTGATTGAAACAGTTTATGTTGGGACCAATAGACGCAAGAGGAAGTGCCAACGGCAATGGATGCAACGAGTCCCTCACGAAAACGAGTTGTGTTACTTCATTACGTAACAATTTAATGATCTAAAGGGCATATATAATAAACATTTACTATTCGCAGTCAAAGACCAATTGACTTATTTAAGTAGTATGAAAATTAGGAAGACATTCAATTATAATTTTAAATATGTCATACGTAATTCATCTTTTGTACTTTCAAAACGAGCTATTGTAATATGAACTTAAGTGGCTACAGTACCTTTGAAAGGTTGTTGAGGATAATTTTAAAATCAGAAAAAACTCCACAAATAAGAACTGATATGTGAAAGTTCAGAGCCGATATTAAAGTGAACATCATTTATTGAACCTGTAAGAACAAATGTTCACATCATGTCAACAGTTTTTAAGAGAAAAACAAATAATTCCAGAATCACAATAAATTAGCATGAGGTAATTTTTTCGAGTTGATTTCTTAATTCAGTACATTTTTTAGAAAAATGTTTTTGATGTCGATAGGATATTCGGGGATCTGTGCTTTTTGAGATTTAGTTAGGAGGCGGCTTTGGTTCGAAAACAACGAAACTGGGTATGATAGCGGAGGTATCCGCGTTGGGTGTCAATAAATACTTAGCTGTCCGGGAGACGTGGCGTCCCAGGCACATTTGGGAACGACGGCAATTACTGTTCTTTTGTAAAAGAATGTAGAAGAACTTAAAAAAATGATTTACCGAGAAATAATGTTTTCATAATGCACGTACGTTAATTACCAATAGTCGAAGATAGTAAGTTGAATAGTTTTTAGCTGCTTATGCGCATCATTTTGTGTGCTTTATATACAACTAGTAGTGCTACAACAGTATGTACTTTCTCGCCTCTAACGGTTTCTTAAAATTATAAAACCGCACTTTCTGTTCATATTATCACATTTTAGCCATCATTAGTAAAACTCGTTACCAAGAATAGCGCACTGGGTGCGAAAAATTAAGCTAATACAGCAACAAATTCGACAATCCAAAACATCGCGCAACTCACCCAGGAATCCCCCAATAACGAGAAATTACTTTTTATTTTTTTTATATATTTGTTACTTCTTGTTCGACTGTATGTCTTTAATGGCATTGAAATTTACAACATAAGGATAGTCGTTATGGACACTAACAGCAATCTTTTTAAGAGCATTTTTGAAGACAAAATTTAAGAATTAGAAAAATGTTTTAAAGATAAGTAGATTGGAAAACAAGTAAGAGGAAATAAAATTACGGAGGATGAAATTTATCTTTTGGAAATTTGAAATTAATTCTACGGGGAAAGGGATAAGTTTTCCAATATAAGAAAAATGTGCTTGATGTAAGAGAGTTAAAAAATGTTTGACTAATTTTTAATCAAATTAAGGATTGTAGAGAGATTCAGTTCATTATAGATTTGCGTGTTGTGAATAATCCAGGGTAAATGTAGAATTTTTCTAAAGAATTTGTTTGAATCATTTGAAGTTTTTTGTATATTTGATTTAGCTGCTTGACCATATTGTACAAGCCTAGGTTGACGTAGATCTAATAATTGAAGTGTATATTAATGTAGCAGATTTAACACGAAGAGTTGAATTATTATTTATAAGAGAATAAGTTTATGTATTTTAAATAGTTTTTTGTAAAAATTTTTAATATGCATTTTCCAGTTCAGTTTTGCGCCTAAATGGAGAACTAAATATTTAATAGACGAGAGGAAGAAAGCCAATGAATAGGAGTATATAAAGAATGAGAAAGGGAAGAGCCTTACGTAACGTAAATATTTTGGCTTGGCATTTATCCATATTGATTTTGATTCTCCAATTGTTGGCAATCTGCATTACGATTAATATGAATTGGAAGTGTTTTCTAGCAAAAATAATATTATTGTGGAATTAATAAGTGCTGTATCATCTGCAAAAAGGGCTAATTTAGACGAAGCAAATTTTGGAATGTTGGATAGATAAAATATTGAGTAGCAGAGAAGAAAGACAGGTTCCTCGGAAATCCATGAATGTTCTGTTAGATACATTTTGAATAATAATTATAAGATAAATAGGAATACCTACAAGATGAAGTTTATAAATTAAACCATCATGCCAAACTTTGTCGAATGTCTTTTCTGTATGTAAATAGATTGCAAACGAGTGTTGTTTTTAAACGAAAAGAATTTTCTATTTGTTCAGTAATACGCAATAGTTGATGAAGAGTAGAATGTTTGTGCGTAAATTCAAATTGTGAGGATTGAATAGTTATTTTGAGAAATGAATGTATAAAGTCTGCGAAGTAATTATTATTCTGAGAATTTCAGAGTACCATGTCGCTACTTTCCCATTATTGCAATGTTCCTCGGTAACTCCTGAAAAATTCTAATAAATAAAGTGCAGGAAATTCTAATATGCAATTTCGAAAATTTGCAAAATTACGTTAAAATACTATCATTTTAAAATATTGTAAATGACCTTTTTGAAAGAACTGAATATTTCATTTAACAAAAAAATTATCAAAATTGTACTTTTGCTATGTTAATTTTCGCAATTTTGAAATTACAGAGAGCTCGCCAAATATGGGACCACCGCCATTTTCTTCGCTACATACCAAGAAAAAATTAAAGAAATATTTTGAAGCCTTTTTCAAGAAACTTAATTATTTAAATCCTACCTTTGATTCACGCAAAAACTACTCAGATTTTCAAATAATTGAAGTTGACTTTATTTAAAGATAATTTTTTGATAAACAGATTCATGAACGAAACAATTATATTTTCATTATTGTATATGTAAGTAGGTGCTAAGAATTTTTTTGAATTTTTCCCAATTTTCAAAAATGTGGAGAGTGCAACGAAAATGCAACCCTCGCCATTTCGTTACGTGTCTTTTGCTCTATCAGGAAAAAAGTAAAAAAAAAAAAAATTGAGCCTTTTTGAGATTATTTTTTAAATGTTAATGTTTCATGAAGTAATCTCCAAAATAAAAATATACGTTTCAAAATCAAAAGGACCGTCAAGGAAATTCCGAGACATAAGTCAGATCGATCCGGGAATATCAATTTTGGTGAAAATGCTGCTTATAGTTTAGCCACTAGCGTTGTTCACAGCTGGACGGACTGATGTTTTGCCGACAATCAATTTCCAGTTCGCGATTTCGTTGAACCCCATGAATTTTTGCCGTCTTTTCAATTTTTTCCGGCATTTTCCTACAACTACAATAATAAATGCCGAAGTCAATTGTTTTGAGTTCGGCATTTGCTCTACGGATCAAGAGAAACAGGAGGGAAAACCTGATCGAGATGGTTCGAGAGACGAAATATACACAACTACGAATTTGGTTGTAGT
Organism: Teleogryllus oceanicus; assembly: GCA_964035755.1. Lineage (NCBI taxonomy): Eukaryota > Metazoa > Arthropoda > Insecta > Orthoptera > Gryllidae > Teleogryllus > Teleogryllus oceanicus. Next base: position 49,894,952 of record CAXIVR010000008.1, read on the forward strand.
ATTAATTAAACAATGTATTTCTAAATTAAGATATAAAATGAAATTCGAACTTACTGGGCCAAGATTGAACACTTTTTTCCTAATCTGCTATTGACATGTTTTCCAAACCAATTTCTTCACCTCGCTCCGTTTCGTGCGCATTTGTGAATATTCGGGAAACCGCATCAACCCCAACAGTGTCCGCAAAGGAGAGACCGCAGTGAAAACACGGATGTTCACTTTTGAATAAGCGAATGGGTTACGAGTAAATATTCGAGTGAATTTTTGGGAAGGTAAAGCATAATTTTTCGTAGTCTTGTAATGCCAGACTCTTCTTGAAAACAGACGCGTTTCCCCGAACAATGATCATCGTTACAAGCACACCGACGCCCTGGGCCCCAACGGTGCTCTTCTGTTCAGGCCCCCCCTCCTCCCTCCTCCTCCTCCTCCGCCACCGCCACCACCACCGCCTCCGCCCACAAATTACGCGAGAATTACGCGGCGATTCGCAGGCGAGTATAACGGTGCCCGGGCTAATTTGAGCGGCACGTCGTTGTCCCGCACGCCGCCGCGAGCGCCACCGTCGCGTCGCTTGCCTCCGCAACGCGTGAGGGGCGGTCTCTCCACAATGGCCTATCGAGGATTTAGCACGCGCACTTGATTTTAATAAATGATAATCCAAATGCAATTGTTGTTGATTGTACAGCCGGGCAGCCCGGTCGGGAAATGAGAATCGGCCCGACTGCACACGCCATTATTTCCTCTTCGCGCGCTCCCTCACTCTTCGGTGGCGGCGGCTGGGTTCTCCTCGCCCGTAGGGGACGTGCCCGCCCGTCCCCACGACTCCCTCCGTCCCCTCATCCTCTCGCGAGCGCTCCCCCACTCTTACACAATGCCAGATTGTCATGCTAATGTTTTGTTAACGGGTTAACAAGCCCGTCATTGAAGATTCTCTCCACGCACTCACTCGCCAGGCACCGAGCTATTATGTCCCCCGGCGTGCGCTCCGAGCTGATTGGTTGGATTCACAGCTGCATAGCGCCCGCTCCCCCCCCTCCCTCCTCGCAGACCACACCCAGTCGGGCCGGCTTCACAAAAACATACGTGCAAGGAAAAAGTGCCGGCTGCCGCCGCTGGCAATATGGCCGCCGGCGGCGGTGCTGCGCGACACGTCCACGACGCTCGTTGACTTCGCGGTGACAGCTCGGAGCCCCATTGTGTGCGCTCGCCGTTGGCCGCCGCTGCCGCTGTCGCTGCTTCGGGCCGCATTCACGCTCCGCGCCTGCTATTTGCCAGTGCGTGCTGCTGAATGCTGCCGAGTATTTATATTGGAGAGCAATGAAAGCTGGGTTTCTCCGGGCTAATAATGATTGCTCATTCCAAAATGGTCGCTTCGAAAGTTTGAGCATGCATGTAATTTATTTGTGCGACATTGGCTGGCCGATACTGGTCTCTTGAGTTGTCTGTTGACAATACGTGCTGCTTTCTAGTGCCTTTTGATAGGATTTTAATGCAAGGACGTTTCATGTTTGGTCGCATTGTATCCCTGTGTGTATTAAAATAACGATAAAAATTATGATAAATGAGAGAGATGTAGCTTGGTTAATTCAAGAGATTAGTGCAAGAAGGTGTTAACTCAGAAAATGGCCAAAGGACATATTGGAGATTTAGTAAACATGCATTGAACTTTTTTGTATGTAACTGGAAATTATTTCCTTTTTATATGACATTATATTGTGATTTTTATCAAAAGTACCAAAGCAACTAATAGTAAACTCATAGAAAAGTCGTTTTGAAACATAAAACAAAAAAATTGAGTTAACACCTTCATGCACCAAGCCCTGCAAGCGCGCGGAGAAGTTGAAAGTCAACTATGCAAATTCCGGCTACGCGAAAGACGTCTGTGGTTTCGTTAGATACCCAAGAACTCGGGACAAAACCGAAAACAATGAAACTGCCGATTTTGATCAAAAAATTCAAATATTTGATTGTGATATTCCTCTATTCTCTTTCGCAGTGCGTCACGGCTTGTGACCCAGCTGACGTTATGGGATGCCAAGGAAGATGTCGCCCGCTATTACATATTTACTTTTCACGTGTTACGTTATGGATCATAATTTTTTTTTTAAATATGTTCTTGGAACGTGAACTGTTGTACTGTGTGTGTCGCTAATAATTTATCGTGTAGTTTCAGGGATTTTATTTACTACATATTATTACATACTTGAGAAGCTTTAACGTTTTCTTAATTAAATTTATTTCCGATGCACTCATTTTTTAATCTATCCACAATAATCTTTAAAGATTATCCACCCAACCACGAACCCGCGAGTCTCGAATTCGCTTAACCTTCGTGACTTCACGGATCGTAGTAAACGAATTCGGCTAGCGCCGCCCGCTGTTTAAAAACGTCTGCACGTAATCACATATGAGTTTTGAATAATTCAAAAAGAAAATTTAAAACACATATAACTTTCATCTTAGACCGTCTAATACGCACTATGTCGAATATACAGGATGAGTCACGTAACTTAAGCACCTCCTACAACTATTGAACGGTTGTAGTCATTGCAATGCAGTTTTCACGAAAGTGCATGAGGGAATGGGGATAAGTATTACGTATATTCATTTACATTTTATCACTTGTATTTTACGAGCTATTTAAGGTTACTTTGTTTTTCCAAATAGAACTATACATATTTGTTCAGTCTATCATGACAGCGTAAAAAGAAGAATTCAATGATATAATATTGTCATATGTTAGATAGGCATTGTTTTGAGTAATTTTGATTATTTTTTTTGCGACTCGTGTTTAACAGATGTTTTGAATGTAATAGCCAGCTAAACAAGATCACGCAGTACTCCACCATCAAACGCGTGCTCGAAGGGAAAGGATCTTAGTATTTGAAGATACGAAACGTATTCCAAATATTCACAAAACTGTTGCAGTTTTTTGCATGAACTCTGCTTTCCATCTTTCCGCATTTTCAGATTGTTTGTTTAAGGTTGAAAGATTGAAAATACGGATTTATCGTAAGTAGTATATATTGAAATAAGATTGCGTGTTATTTACACTTCATTTAAATGGATGTCTCACCCTAGGATATTAATGGAATCAGGGAACCTAAACACTCTAAGAATAAATTATTAAGATTAAAGAAAGAAAATTGTTTATTTACAGCAAATAGTTTTATTGTTAATGACAATGTAATAATACTTTATGAAAAGAAAAAAATGTATTCCTATGTTTTACCCTAAGTTTATTATATGCTAATTAACATTAAAATTGTTTGATCAAAATGTGCAATATTCGTTGAACAGTGTTAATTATTCATTCTTACTGTATTTTGTTTCAAGATCCTATTAATATCATCTGATATAAAACCCCATAAATGTGGTTGAAGCAATAAGCAATTTTGTTACAATACATACTTATGACATATCCTTATTTTCAATCCTTCAGTTTCTTCAATCAAAAAAGAGAGAACAAATCAGAAAATGTGAACGGATACAAAGCAGAGTTCAGGAAGAAATTGCAACAGTTTTGTGAATATTTGGAACATGTTTCGTATCATCAAATACTAAAATGAGCTTCCCTTCCGCAAGCGCGCGTTTGCTGGACGAACGCTGTGTGACCTTATGTAGCGAGCTGTTGCATTCAAAATATACGTTAAACACGAGTCGCAAAAAGTCAAAATTACTCAAAAAATGCTTATCTAACATACGACAATATGTATATCATTGAATTCGACTTTTTACGCTCGTCATATAACTGAACAATATGTATAGTTCTATTTGGAAAACAAAGTAACCTTAAATATCTCGTAAAATACAAGTGATAAAATATACATGAAACAGTATCAATTTTCCACATTCTCCCATGCACTTTCGTGAAAACTGCATTGCAATAACTTCAACTGTTCAAAAGTTACAGGAGATGATAAAGTTACGTGACTCACTCTGATGAAAAGTGATAAGTATTTAAATAAAAATAAAATAATGCAAGTTAAAAATTTGTAGAAAATCTAATAATCAGTCATTCGAAATATAATTAAAAACCTTGCACAGCGGACCCTAAGAATGGTTTGAATTTTCTTAGATAACATTACCTCAAATTTACAACCCTTATACATGCAAATATATTTTGTGGCCGACAAATATTGTGCCCATACTGCTAACAAAGCGACTTTCAGGTGCATTAATTAGGTAGCTACTTAACATTTATCATCCTGATATTAATTGCCAAAAACTTTTCACGACTGGTTTTTCACATGTCAACTTTTATATGTGACGTGCATAATATTTGTAAATTCATATATAATTTTTTTTTTTATGCAGACCAGTTTTTTTTCCCAATACCTAGGTAGTAGAAAGTTTTCCCCCCCTCGATACCCTAGTACCAGATACATGGAGGGTCCCACATCTTCTAGCATTCCGATATTTAAAGCTGTGTCAGAGATTTTCTGTTTTAATGAATATTTGTAATCAATAGTCAATTTGTTAAATTTGAAGAATTGCCTCCATATCTCTCTAGCCGGCGGGATATAACTCCGCCACCTCCTGTGATAAAAATTTCAATATAATGACGTTACTGATGACCCTGTCAGTTGGTGTCAACCGCGAACAATCAATTATTTGGCGAATCTTCGACACTCTAATCTAGGACCTCCCATAAAACCTATAAACCTATTAATACCTATAAAACTATAAAGCGGTTTTAAAAAGGTGTTATTTAAAAAGAATGTGAATGTTCACAGATGGATATCTTACATACGATTTGATTGGACAGCATTCTCCTGAATAACATCCCGAACTCCAGTTGTTCGTCACAACCGGTCGTAAATACCCAAGTTTCATATCTATCATCTCCAGCAATAGCAGCACTAGGCAACGCGCTGCTTTCTGTGAGTGCAATTGAACCAAAGCCATTTCGCAGCCTCACCGTCATCAACATGCAGAGCGCGCGTAGTTCCGACCCGAAGTTGGCAGCTCGCACAAAGGCGACCGATTACGCAAATTATCGACGAAAATCAGACCGGTGCACGCGCGCATTCGGGGCGTCGTATTTTTTTTATCTCCTCGCGCCAACCGAACTGGCGCGCACGAGCGTGGCGAGGGCGCGAAGGCGGCCGCGGTTGGCGCGCACGGTGGGACTACGCGATGAAAACGTGGGCAAAACGCAAATAACTTCGAATTCCTTCCTTCCCAATTTCCACATACGGGGCATTTGAAGTCGCCGATTACAAATCCTTGTATTAAAGGTACCGTTAATTTACATGTAGTACATATATTAAAGGTACAATAAAGATCCACATATCATGGCTAAATAAAATGGACAGCGTAATTAAGTGTTTATAACGGGATGAGGTATCCGCAGATTAACGTCGATGTACTTGAAAGATGATTAATGAAACTAAAGGGCCGATATTACCTTGCACGCATTGTAGAATCCCCCACATTTTAACCTTATTTCGCAAGGTTCCTTTTACTAATGTAGTGTGTTCTTCCCAGCAAAGCAGCTGAACTTTGTTGACAGATAATTATTTACGATATCTCGATATTGTCTTTAAGAGAGTTTGAGTTTTCATCGAAGCCGGCTTCTTTAGACGAATTACCTAATACCCTGCGTGAAGACTTGCGGATTTAAGGAATTTGTGACACCAGAGGTTCTGGAAACATCGGTTACTAACGGTACCGAGCCCCTGGTCGAAGGGATAAAAGGCACTGACTGCGACGTTACGAGACAAAATGTTAAGGGGGATTAATCCAAGTTACGCTCAATGTCCAAGAAGGGCTAAGAGTCGTGTTGGGAAGATTTGGTGTTGATAAGGTTATATATGGTGTTACATAAAACTTTTAAGCTAATTACGTTTACTACATTTAACGTGAAATTTCTAAATCAGTATCAGTTTTCGAAGGATTTTCGTCAGGGGGTTGGTGCACGTGGCATAATGGCTAGTGCAAACGCTATCGACCGCTAAGGGCCCTCGGTTCGTCCCCGCCCGATCCAGGTGAAATTTTATAGACAACCTAGTTGTCGGCAAGTTTTCTGTGTTTTCTTTTCCCCCATCCGTCCTTTCAGCATATCATCACTGTCGCTATCATCTATTCACGAGATCATTCATGGACCGGTTTAGGAAGCTCCGGGTTTCAACAGATGCTACTGCAGTCCTCTTGACCGGGAGGTCATAGAGTTCGATTCCCGACCCTGGCAGGATTTTCGCCACTAGCTACACAGCTAGGTGAAACAAATATCCTCGTCCTATCCTCGCCCCCTTTCTTACACACACTTACACTAACATACACAACCACACACGTCGGAAAACCAATTAGGAGTTGATCCCGGCTGGGGCGGTGCCCCTCTGGGGTAAATATCTGGTTGGGGAAACCCCCGCAAGCCGAAATGTAGGTTGATTCTGGATCTCGCCATCCAGCGGGGGAGAAACACAGCAATCTCTCGCAACAAAAACACTAAACTTACAGGACTAATGACTTTAGTTGCTGACGCGCCCGGAAACACTAATCTATCAATCTTTCATGGACCCTGTGACGTTAGTGGTCGAATGACCCCTAAATTCCAATGAATAAGAAAAAAAAATATCCTTCAAAATAGATTTTATTACATGGGAGTTTTTTTTGTTTTTTTTCTCCCTTTCAAAATTCAAAATTTTTTGCTTATTTATTTTTGAAAATAGATTTTATTACATGGGAGTTTTTTGTTTTTTTGTCTCCCTTTCAAAAATTCAAAATTTAAGTAGTATAAGAATTAGTGTAGGGATCACAGAATTTTGAAAATGTGCACACAATTCACTTTTCCCCATAGCACGTCATACGCAGTTTTTAACTGTTTTTTTGACGTAAAATAAATAAATAAATAAATAAATAAAAGTATATTGGGATTTTGACCGCGTTTTCGCCCAGTGGTCGCATTGTGCGTGGGCGGCGCAAAAGGTAGCGAGTGGCGTCGGAGAACGTCGGCTGCACAATGGCACCGGGCGGCGCATGCTTTCTTGTCACGTCTGCGTGGGCCGGAGGTGCCGCCGCTCCGCGCCGTGGCCTGGAGCTCACGGCAGACCGTCCGACCCACCGGGCGAGGCGACAAGCGGCCTCAGCCCCGAGGCTTGGCATTCACTCGCGACGACGCGCCGCATTGTAGGCGCTCCGGGGACATTCACGGCGATAATAACCGTTCATCGCAAGCTCCCGGGTGGGCGTAACCCGCCCCACCCCCTCCGCCGTGCTCTGCCGAATAAGGCACGGGCGGGTGGGGTGGTGCATCTACAGGCGGCGTCAGCCAAATACAAGCTCCCCCAGACGAGGTGCTGCGAAACTATATCGATGGTTCAATGATTTGGAGGGACAATTGCGGTACACGAACCCTCATATGTCGAAGTCTGCATATTAAAGAAACTATAAATGTAAAGATGAGGAAATACTGCAACACAAATGGTAACTACATACAAAAATTATGAAATACTTAGAAATTCTAGTACGTACGTATTTCATATATTCGTGTGTATTTTTGCTGCTAATTTTAAGTACTGATGAATATGTTATGTGGTAGTTGTTCCTCTCCTCCTTTTATTTTCTCTATCACCCTTGCGCATGTTTACACACACACACACACACACACAAAATTGCATGAACGTCAGTTTTGTACGACAGGTGAGCTAGCACTCTATTCCTGGACCAGCTATGCGACTAGGGAAAATTGGCCAGGAAAAATTGACGGCGGAAAATATATATATTTATATACTTATATTTACGCATGAGTTGCGAGAATCACGTAACGCATGGGAAGTTCTACTAACTGGGATGAGAAACACTCAGAATTGCCAAAAAAGGAGAGATTTATTTCTTTATTTTTTATTGAAAGGAATAGTAAATTTCATAAATAGAAATAATATATCATTGACAACAAATTTTGATGTGTCCATTAAACAACAAACGTCTTCATTTCTTCATACGACTCTACATGTCATCAAAAGATGTTAGCTCGTGGCCTTTATATATAATTAAGAATTAAGTACATTACTTGCATTTCATGGCTATCTTTCTGATGTTACATAAAAGCCTTCTTTACTAACCGAAAGGTCACATATTCCTCTAGGAATCTGCAAACACACAAACAAATTTTTCGTCGGATTATGTAAAGTCATTCTTCCTAGCGGACGCCACCCACCACACAGGCGAACGACCTTGGTTTTATCTCGCCTCTCAATCAAAATAACCGCACGAAGCGATTTTATCTGGTATAGCAGTTACAAGGAAACTCATTCCGCGCTCGACTGTCGAACCGAACGGATCGTTCTTGTCGGTGTGAACAGTGATAACCGTGCGACTTAGTAAAAATTGTGAACCAGCGCATATCTTGTGGTCTGTGGAAACAGTCCACTAGTGAGTGCTACGCATTATGTACAATGGATACTGCCCGACAACCGGGCTCATCAATAATGCGCTCATCAATAGTGCGCTAATAACTCTCAACAGTGTTTATTCCATCCCAAACCTAAACACATCGATGCTGTACGAACAAGCAACGGCAACCATCAGTGACGAAGTTACATCAATGGAATCTCAACCAAGTCAAACGACATTGGAACGTCAACCAAATCAACAGACTTCGATGGGACAGCAAAACCCGGATACTCTACAAGGTAACACTTCAGGTCAACATGCCGCAAGACAAAATTTAAAGCGTCCTTCAGATGATGATACCTCGTCTAACGACACCAAAAGGTCTAACCTGCATTCGAAACAAGACAACTAGACAGTTCAACCCAGTATATTATTCCTCCGAACTTACAATAGATTTGAAGAACTGAACAGAATACCAGATCCCAACAATCAAAATAGGTTTAGTTACGTTAATGAAACCTCGCCAAGTGTGTCAGAATCAGTTAAAATCCCGCCAATTTATGTAGCAAATATAATAACATCACGAATTTCAGCAAGGAAATCAATCAAAAGTAAAAATTTAATTAATTCATGAATAATAAAGTAAAAATACAACTGAAAAAATCAGTGATTTCAGAGACAATTAAAATTTCATACTACAAGACCCAAAAAAATTGTAATTAAAAACTACACACATCCATCACAGAAGAGGAAATCTACACACATCCATCACAGAAGAGGAAATCTACACTGAATTTAAAGAAAAACACCCATCACTCGTTAAAGTTACTAGACTCCGAAAATACAGTAATCCAATTCCAGTAATAGCAGCTGAATTCAACGGGGAAGAAAACATAGAAAATATTTTAGAAGTAAGACAAATTTGTAATCTCATTGTAAAAGCTGAAAGGAGAAGAAGACCTAAATGCCCCATTCAATGCATGGATGTCTAGATTTTGGTCATACAAAAAATAGCTGTAAACATAAAATATCATGCATTTATTGTTCCAAAAATCATTATTCTGCAAGTTGCCCCCATAAAAATTGAACCATTTAAATGTTATAACTGTCAAGGAAACCACAGAGCAGACCTCAGAACAGTAGAATGCCCCTATTTAAAAAATAAAAAGAGCCAAAAACCTAACCTCAAGATCCTCCAATTAGATCTAGAACCGATGGGTCGTCAACAGCACCACTCAAAATAACCAAACTAACTTCCCCAGACTGTCTACCACTCAAAATATCCCAAACTTTACACAGACTAACCACACAAACACAGAACAACATAATAATTTAACCCAACCAACCATAATAATAACATCCATTATAAGCATACATTAATAAAAATTTCAACAAACAAAGTTAATAAGATTACCATACTCAATTGGAATGCAAATGGTATAATCAACAAAGTTAACGAACTAAAATATTTAATGCAAGATAAGAAAATTGACTTTGCATGTATAACTGAAACACACTTAAACAATAAAAAATTCAGCATACCAGATTACAAAGTAATCAGAGTAGACCGACCAAACTCTAATGGAGGAGGAGTAATGATACTAATAAAGAGCACAATACCATTTTATGCAATAATACCACCACCAACCCCAGTATCGAATTAATTAAAAATAATAGTAGCATATAAGCCCCCAATGTGAAAATTCAGCATACCAATATCATTGGTATTATTGATCAACACACCCCAACAATAGTCCTAGGTGATCTTAATGCAAAACATACAGAGTGGGGATGTAAAAACCATAACTCAGCTGGGACACCACTACTGCGGTTAATAAACAACAACAAATTAAGATTCATAACCCCTAATGAGCCAACATACTACCCATTTGATCACTCTAGGAACCCTGACCTCTTAGACATAGGCATAACAAATATACAACAAAAGTTTTTCTCTACAATACACCATGAAATGGACTCAGACCATCTACCAGTAATAATCACTACACAACAGTCACTCCCACACACTCACACACTCCACAACTCAATACTCACAAAAATAATTGGCAAATATTTCAAAATAATGTTAAAACAAACATCCCAAAGTTCAAAATATTAAGTACCCCTCTAGAAATAGATCAAACAATCACAATACTCAATAACATAATATTAAGAGAACTAGAGAATAGTAAACCACTACTACACACGTCGATGAAAGAAATTCACTTCGTCGTACTTAGCACGTGCTATACACGCGGAGACCAGCTTTAAACTTGTTTACAGACATGTGACGTCACAGGAGATGTGGCCATTCAGAGAGCGTTTTCGATCACGTGACCGAACCCTCAAAACATTAAATTTAAATGGATAATTTATTGTATAAAATGTACACTTTTTGAGCAAATATATAAAAAAAGGTTTTAATGTGAAGAAAGCTTCTTGGATGGCAGCAAACCAATTTATATTTATAATATAGTCAAATTACCTATTGTGGAATAGAGAATGAATTGTTACGGTTATTGGTTCAGGAGGAAACGTGTCTTTTCACTGCACAGGGAGCTTCCAAGACCATTTGATGGCTGCAACCAGTTGCATAATGATACTGTTTACGATCAGATTTCATTATGATACAGGTTCTTGACTAATCATAGAGAAGTCTGCAAATCAACTATTGACAATTATTGAGAATCTTCTAGTAAATGTTTCGTTCGATTGTGTACATTAAATCTGCACTTGATACTATATTAGGCTTGTCAATTTTTTCCATTTATTATTGTTTTCGAGGAATAATATTTAAAATAAATTGGATCGTAATTTCTCTTTCATTCTATTTGACTAGCGCAGTACTCCCTCGCAGGCGGATTGGTAACTACAGCCACCTGCAGCAGCATGCGAGGATAGGGTTAGGGATCTGTCCGCTAGGTGGCCTTGGCTGAGTCCTACATATCAACTGCCACGAAACTATTCAGTGTAAACTTTCAACTTACAAAAGTCGTAGAAAAAGTACCGTATGAAACTCTATGTAAAGAGTATTAAGACAGTCGTGTTAAGTTTTTGATAGTCACTCGTTCCACGCTCGTATCGTAATATTACACTTGTGTATCAATACCATCATTACATCATCGTTTCATAATGTACTATTATTTGCCTCCCTCGGTTCGTGCTCTTTCCACGGCGCAACCCCGGGATCGATTTCCGATCGAGGCAAATTATACCTGTGCAATTTCCTTACAACTTTCCAGTATCTATTGCTGTGTGACGATAAGAAATCCCTCCTTAAGGATATTAAAACCAGTGAAGGTGAAGGGATGTTTTCGTGATAATCAGACGAACCCCTTATCCCATGGTTCGAGAGGCTGAGCCACCGCTGGTCGGCCATGGCCCGTAGCGGGATGTCGACCCAAAGAACAACAGAACACATTTTTATTTGCAATCTGTTACATTTAAATAAAAAATAAGTGGCATTTCCGCAAATTTGCTGACGCCCTCAGCCTGCGCGTTGTTGATACGCTGCGAAGTAGCTTGAAAATGTTATGCGTCTTAGACCCGATGTTTTGACTCTCTTCAATGAGGTCCACGGGATTTTCAAGGACGTGGAAACGCCATATTTGAAATGCATACTCTTAGCTCTTACTTTATGCCAAGGAGAGCTTATAAATGTTTAATTTGAGGTTAGGCGCCAAATTTAAGTGAGTTTCGGTGGATATGTGTTAACGTTATTGCCTGCCCCAGTTGAGTTCCGATCCGAGCCAGATTTGAAAGACCGGTGCGCTGCGGTCGATTTCGAGGCAGTGAGGAGCGCCGTCACCTCTGCTTCAGACTGGTCGAAATATAGTTCGAATACATTTGATAGCATTGTTCAACTGAATGATTGAGAGAGAACTCCGAAACTTTTAAAACGAGATGTCCAATAAAATGACACTGTCGTGGCGCACAAATTATGTTTACGTCGAGCCATTTGACACACGAAAAATTGAGAAGTAAGGATTAGGATGTCAAAAACGAGATGTAAAGTAAAATGACACACCCCGATTATATTTCCATTGACACGTTTGAAACAGAGAGAAGCAAAGAAAATAAAAATCAAATACTTAAAATATAATTACGGATAGGTAGTTTCTATCGATGCACATACGCAAGATTGTAAATTCAAATTCCGAGGCAAAGCATCTCACAATACGTTGTGCTCTGCATCACCAATTATATTTCCATTGACACGTTTGAAACGGAGAGAAGCAAAGAAAATAAAAGTCAAATACTTAAAATATAATTACGAATAGGTAGTTTCTATCGATGCACAAACGCAAGATTGTAAATTCAAATTCCGAGGCGATGCATATCGGAATACGTCCTACTCGGTATCACCCAATATTGTTTTTCAGCACTCGACATTTTCTGCCTTTATGTAGGAACACACGCACATAGACAATAACTGTTATGACATTGTATGTTTTGAAACGTCATGGGTTGGCGAGAGAGGGGAGAACTTTCATATACACTCTTTCTTCAACTGAAATCTACAACAGTTATGTACAAAATTTTCAAAGAACATTTATTTCGCCTTTTTGGAAAAGAAAACACTTTCTTAATGAGGTCGAGCGAGATATTGCAAAAAAACTTGAAGAAACAATTTTTCTTCCAATTTAGGTTTTTTAAAAATTGTTAATGAATGTCTAATGTTTCAAAAAATTTAAACCGAAATCTATGTAAATTTACTGTTTTCAATAACTGTATATGAATACAGTTATTGTAGTTTGAGTTTTGTATTAATTCTTTTTTAAATATTAGAATAATCATTACAAATTTTATCTTTCAATTCCCCTTTCCGTTCCCTTTGTTCGGAAATGTGCTAACTTTTTATTGAACATATTTTGAAACGAAAACACATTAATTTTCAGCATATCTCCTTCTAAGCCGATGAAGTTTTGGCATTTTTTGGGGTTTTAAATGTTTTCAGAATAAACAGCTTCGGTTGTGTGCGCAGCCAGTTTTGTTCAAAATTTTGAACTTCCGCGTCATCAAGTCTGATGCCGTCTAGAGCGTGTTTAACAGTTCAAAGAGATGAAAATCGTTGGTTGAAAGTCTGGACTATGTGGAGTGTGGGAGAGCATGTTCCACTGCATTTTTGTCAGTTTGTAGAATCAATTGAGGTGCATGTGGCCGGGAGTTGTTATGAAGTAGAATCAAATTTTTGACGGATTGATTTCGTCTTGATGGAAACGCGGAATTATCGTTCTCCGCGATCTGAGAGCAGTTCAGGGCACTGATTGAATGAGTTTTGTTAAGAAATCCCTTTAAATGACCTTTCATGTCCCAAAACACTAGCCGTAAGTGGTTTATTTATTTATTTATTTATTTTACGTCAAAAAACAGTTAAAAACTGCGTATGACGTGCTATGGGGAAAAGTGAATTGTGTGCACATTTTCAAAATTCTGTGATCCCTACTCTAAGTCATATACTACTTAAATTTTGAATTTTGAAAGGGAAAAAAAAACAAAACTCCCATGTAATAAAATCTATTTTCATGGATAAATAAGCAATAAATTTTGAATTTTGAAAGGAGAAAAAACTCCCATGTAATAAAATCTATTTTCAAAGATAAATAAGCAATAAATTTTGAATTTTGAAAGGGAGAAAAACAATCAAACAAACTCCCATGTAATAAAATCTATTTTCAAAGATAAATAAGCAATAAATTTTGGCTCTTATTACTTCCTGCCGCGACAACATGGAAACGATAATTTGAATAATTGTATTTCCCACTGAATTCTAGAAGACGTGCACAGGAAATGAAGTTACATTTATGTCCAGAAGCAAAACAAGGGGCCATCTCAGCATTTGCTCAATGGATCAGGGAAACTGGACGAAAAACCTGATCGAGATGGGGGTCATTGACCCGGAAGCTGTAGTACAATAGTTGTTACAGGTTGTTTATACTCATTTACACAGTTCAAATGGTAAATAAAGCATTATGTATCATTGTTAAAATTAATGTTACTTTTCTTGTGAAGCTCAGTATAGTCTCTAATTGTATAGAAACAGTTATGCAGCAGAAACGATTTCACTTGGGATTTAAACTTTTCTATTGAATTTAATCGTTTAATGTCATCTGGCAAAGTGTTGTAAAATAATGTGCATGTATTGTATGTGAATTTTTTGTAATGAGCTGTTGATACTGTCACCTGGTCCTGCTGAAGCAGCCATTTTCGCTTTGTGCAGCCTAGATGACTTGGGCGTCATTCCATGCCGGTCTTCTTAGACTCAGGGATGAAGTAATAAACGCATGTCCCATCACAAGTTACTTATTTTCGTAGAAGAGCATCGCCTCCTTGATTAAAGGGGCATAGCAAGGGTCTTCACATTTGAACACTGAACTCCTTCTGTTTAACATTAAGCAGTGTTGAGAATCACCTCGCACACATTTTCCTATATTTCGCGTTTCGTGGATAATGGTTCAACACTACCAATGCTTCTTTGTAATGTTTTTGACATATCACGTGCGGAAACTCACCCACCGTTGCGGGAAAGCTCTTCGATTTGAGATGTAGATTTTCATTTTTTCTTCAATTTTTGCCATTTTTGGTTTTTTTGCCTTTTACGTCATTTACACTTTGTTTTCCTTATGGAACCGATCTCGATCAAGCAGGATATATACTTGCAAACGTGGATTACACGAAGGCTTTGTCATATTTTGTCTTTCTGAGTAAGCAGAGGTTGTGTTAAAAATCTAAATGAAGTAGAAAGATGATATCAGTCAAGAATGCTGATTATTTTTTATTGATGCCGGCAGGCTTGTTCGCTCACGAGGAATCCCATCCTACTTTTGAAGACAGCTCTCTGTATCTGATACCCTTCTCAATGCTGGCAATTACATAATTGCGAAAAACTAATAATATAATTTCGTTTTCACTTATGCCATTTCAAGGATGAAAAAGTAAAAGGGAGTTCTCAATAGCAATCCGAGGAGACAGCTTTGCGTGAAAATCAAATTCCTAGCTACCATGCTGAATGGTCATGTGGAATCAAGATTACAAAGAAAAGAGAGTTTCCTTACAATTTAAGTGCTAATGTCAAGTTTAGAGGTAGATTGAAAATATGAATCATTTTAATTGTTTTTATAATAATTCATTTTAAAGGTGATTTGTCATTGTCTACATTCCTTCTTGAACCCCTAATTCAGCTTGAATAAGTGTCTGTTTTAGGTAGAATAAATTATTGATTTTCCTGGCTCTAGTGATTACATTGTAGCAAAGCAAATTACATTATCAGCCCTATAAGCAGTTATATTGATATCGTAGGCTTCCGCGGCCAGAGTCATGATGTACAGCTGAAGAGGACCGCGACATGTGCGTCAAAACGTCGGCACCTCAGCCTTCGACGCGGCGTCACTTGGACAGCTCAGATTAAGCAATTATATTATTTGGTACCCTACTAAATCAAATATCTAATTCGTTTTAGATCCAATTTCACATTGACGTATATCGACCATAAACATTTCCAATATAATACAAAAAAAAAGGCAATACTATCTGAACTGTATGTAACATCATCGATTCATCGATTGTTCTTTGAATTTGAGCTCTCTTATTGGTAGTTCCCCCTCCTAGAATGGGTATCATCTCCTCTCTTCGGAGCTTGCTGCAATTGCACTCGAGTGGCTCACGCGGGTAAGTTTGAAAACCTGTGTCATTCTGTCATGACATCCTTCTCATTTAATAATTCTAGCTAAATTGAATTAGAACGAAAAGAATAGTCCGAATACCACATGATGTTCTCCAAGATGAATGTAGAATACATTTTTTATTTTCGTTTTTGATAGATAATTGAAATTATTAAAGCCTGTGAAACTCACAGGCCTAGCCTTGGCATGGAGCAATTCGGAGTCATAAGAGAGAGTATTCAGATTCTCTAAAAGGGTGGAATCAGGACTGAGGTTTCATGACAGGTAGGGTAAACCCACCCATCTCCCAAGATTTCTTGTATGTATTTTCGATTCCACTGTCGCCTTTAACAGCCATGTAGAACTAGTACATTGGTAGTCATATAGTGTGTCATAGAAAAAAAATTAATGTCTATTTTCTAAAATATTTTGGGAGGTCACAATATCGGTCATTCTATTAAAAAAAGTTTATAAGAATGTGTCCTAATCCGAAGTGTTTGCGATGTAGTTTACTGTACAGTACACCGACTATACAGTACAGTTGGCTGTGCAAATAGTGATACCCAGTTCTTGGTGAAGTTTGATGTTAAGGATAATCCAGGGTGGTTTCCACTTATTTTGACAACGGCGATGAAACATTTATTTACATCCAATCAAAGTGAAGTTAAATTGGCTGTGACGTAAGAACAAATAGCTAAAATAGCAATGTATATTATCCAGACGTTAGAAACCTCGAGACATCGCTCTCAATACAGATCTTTTGTTGTAAATAATGGAAATTATTGACATTTATGAAATTTTTAAAATTAATTTTGGCATAAGACCGACAAAAAACCCTTAAGAAAGTGTATGTGGCGTAGGGAAGAAGTATAATCTGCATACTGTGACATACCAATATGTCACTGAATATTGTACAATATTTATTATAAATGGCGTCAATTAAAGGGGATAAATTATGTGAATATGCTAGCATAGCAACGGTAAACGAGCCGTCGTCAAGGTCAACATCTTCATGCAGTGCAATCGCGGAGACGGAATTTTGTATAGAATTCAGGGATTGGCCGAAAAAGCAGTGACAGTCGTGAAGATGGCTAGTTCGTGTTGCAAGAAATTTAGGGATTGGATAGGTACGAAGTGTTATCTGCAAATAAACAATCGAAAAATGGACCGAGCTTTGCAGGGCTGAAAGAATACGAGGGACATTCATTCTGACTGATGTCGTGCTCATGAACGGATCGTGCTCCAATTAATGTTAGGAGTTTTTTTCTTTGGGGACTTGTAAGCATCTACTAGGGAATGGATATTGAGAGAACATCAAAATTTGAACACTAAGTGTGACAGTGAAGCTTAAAATATTTCATGTGAACGAGTTGGAGGGACATTGAGGGCTTGGGCGAAGTTGTCAGTGATTGGACTGGAATGTTAGCAGCAAATAGTTTATTGATCTGATGAACGGTGATTGAAGTGTGCGTACGAGAAAAGAAGAGAGAATATGGTGTCTGGACCTGAGGACGGCGGCGTCGGAGATGGATAAAGATGGTCCAAAAGCGCGCGAAGACATAAGGTTGGAACGGTCATGACAAACGTTTAATTTTATATTAGATAAATTTATACAATACTAAAATTGTTTTAAATTGTTTAATAAATTTCCATGTTTTTGTGAAATGATTATATGATTTTTCATTGAGCCAATTCTAGAAATGAAGTAGCAAGATAGAAAGATATTTGCTTTTCAGGTTCCTCGACCCAGGTAGTTTGTTTTAAATATATTCAGTTTATTTCAAAATGACGGCCCAACGTGGGGTGAATTTCGTCACAATTTATGACATATTTGCGTAATTATTTCAATACGTTTTTTTTGAACTCTACAATCGCTACCACAGTGTTATACTATAAATAATTGAATGATGAACATTATTACTTATAAAGCGAAGTTTGCAGTATTTGGAAATTAGATACCTCCTCCCCGAGTGTTATAGTAGTAATTTACTTCATAAGGCAAGAAAGTCGATCTTTTCATCATGAGACTGAAGCATTCACCCGCCGAGGTCACACAGTGGGGTCAGAAAGGAAAAAAGTTGGCAAAAAAGTATTTTTAAGAGTTTTTCGGTGTTAAAGCGAATAAACTTTTCATAATTAAACCATGACTTATTAAATTGTTTAAATTCTAAATATTTAATTACATATCCTCGGAATCAGACCTTTCATGTTACCCTTCTCGAAGAAGTGAATTTGCACTTAGAGGCATTAACATTGCTACAAATTCTGGGTCAAATGCCTTTTGATTATTTCTCTATACCATTTCTGAAATTAGTGTGCCAGATACAATTAACAGCCTACGAAACATTTCTTTGTTAGTTTGCTCCAAGCACATTTTTCTAGTGAAAATTTTTCTTTATTTTTTAAAATATTTCGCCACTAACTTCTTGTGCTTTTTCATTTATTTGTCGTAAGGGAAGTAAAGCGTTCAAAAGGACAGCAAGACTGGGATCAAGCTCTCTCTCCAATCGCCGAGTGATGTGCAATATTTTATTCGCGATTCCTTTTCATACATGTTTTCCTGTAATATCAGTGACATGAAATGTAGTATGATTATCACTCCATCATTTGTACTGTTAGCAAGGCCACTTATTGACTTCCTTTTTCTTGTTGTTTTCTTTAATTGTAACGAAAATGTCAGGTTCTATCGGTGTAATGGATCTTGAGATGGAAGATAATTTGGAAATAATAGGAACTCAGCCACATTGGAGCAAGAGTGCAACTTTTGAGAAGCTTCATTGAAATAAAAAATAGTTTTGTGAAAGAATGTAGGGAATTTTGTAGTGTCTAGATGCAAGATGGGTAAGAAGTGTCTTAGAAAAGGTGCTTCTCCCATTTCCGAAACAAGTGGAAAGTAACGTCAATAAGCTCTTTAATATATTGTTCAATTACAATTAATGTAAGCAGTTCCAAATAAAATACCAATTGATATGTGCGTGTTTTGAATGTATTGAAAGCTAACTCAATATATTTTGACATGGAAACTTTGTTACGTGGCTTGCTGATTGTAGTTTGGTTCTTAAGCTAGATGAAGACGTGGCTTGTACTGCACGTAAAAGTTTTGTACGTTGACAAATGAGATCTATAACAGATTAACCAACATTAAGTTACGAAAATTCAATATAATGCCAGGTTCCTTGGTTCTTCTAGACCAGCAGTTACACGGGGAAAACATAGGCAGTGGAGTCAGTCATTTAATTGCAGGATGTTTTTATCAGAATCCTTCTGTAATGAACTATTGGCGTAAAATTGTCCAACAATGAGCTACTACAATGACAGTCTCGAATTGAGCTTATTTACACCAGTAAATGAAAACAGATTTCATATTGTAGAATTGAAGGGCTCAGTAGAACAAGAGGCTATCCCACATTTTTTGTAAAATTGAGTTATTCGCATTATACAAAACTTCAAATATTATTCTTGTAGAGTAATATGTTATTTAAATCCAGTTATGCAAGTGTACTATGTTTATAAGTTAAAAAATGTTTTGAGTTATATGAGGGAGTGCTCACAGTGAAGCTATTTTTATGTCATAGTGAAGCTGAACAAAGAGCCATCTCAGCAGTTGCACAATTAAGGTAAATTGTACGAAAAACTGGGTACCGGGGGGCATTGACCCAGAAGCTGAAGTTAAACACTTGTTACAGACACAACTATACTTTTAGTATTATACAATACAAATGTTAACTAAGATATCATGTATCATTGTCAAATTAGTTTTTAATTTCGTTTTTGACGCCCGGTGTACTCTCTAACTGTATAAAAACACTTATGCAGCAGATAATAAAAATATTACTTGGCATTCAAATTTGAGTTTAAAGCCATCTTGCAAAGAATTGTAAAGTAAGGTTCTATTATATGAGGATTTCTTGTATTTAGCTGTCGATACACCCAAAGAACATGAGTGTATTGTCTATATTTCAAGTGATTTCAAGAACGGGGTACATTTTGCAGCGTTAATTTGTTTGTACGTTACACTCATGTGCTTCAAATTTAGCGTAAAATCGGTTTAAATTGCATTTCTGCGCGGAGCGTGAAAAGTTAGGAATATTACACTTAATTACTGTACAACATTCATGAGTACAACTCGTGCATGTTGTCACTCAACTCAGTGGCTGTACTACAAACAAAATTTGAATGTGGTTGACAGTTTGTCGTCACGTGGTATCGCCAATGGCGTAAAATAAGCAACAACGAATCAGAAGATTCGGCACTTGCACAGTGTTGTTACTTCAAATTAATAATAATTGAATCACTGACTCGAATATCGGTATTAATCAGGTAGGATCATTACAACTGTTGTAAATGAGGTTAATAATTAACCTCTACCTCATTTAACTATTAGATTAATCAACATCATTTGATCATAATTATTATGATCAAATGTGTTTGGTGATTAGGAATTGTGAGTAGCGTGCTGTAAATTTTGTAAATCGTGACCTGAAGGTTATATTGTAACATAGAGACAGCGCTGGTAGCGGAACATCTT
Organism: Teleogryllus oceanicus; assembly: GCA_964035755.1. Lineage (NCBI taxonomy): Eukaryota > Metazoa > Arthropoda > Insecta > Orthoptera > Gryllidae > Teleogryllus > Teleogryllus oceanicus. Next base: position 49,915,478 of record CAXIVR010000008.1, read on the forward strand.
AACCGAGCTCCGTGAAGTCACGGTAGTTAAGCAGCTCGAGACACCGCGGTTCCCTGGATGGGTAACCGTCTAGGAACTTCATAACGGCGCTGAGCCCCAGGCCCATAGAGGAATAAAAAAAATACGGACGACTTGACGTATGATGAGGAATTCCTCGCGTTCAACGAATAACAAGCATGCATTGGAACATATACTTCAAAAACGTGGTGAAGACGGTACGACAATATTCATTCCCCTCCAAAACCATCTGCCAAAAAACTATTGTTTTCGGATCTTAATGAAACAACTGTAACCTTTTATGATTTTTCTGTTCTGTAATTCTTAACGATGTTCACTATAACACATTTTTATTAAAACAAAGATTATGTTTTTTGTGAACTACGTAAAGTTTAAGTGTTCTTTCGGTTAAAAAATCTCAACCAATTATTTCTTTAAGTGATATGTGATCGATAAATTTGAAATATACCACGCCTGGACAACTGTATTATTAATTATATTTACTACATATAAGAATATTAGGTTTTAAATAAATTTAAAAAGTTATCAACCTATTCATTTTTAAAAACTTGAACTGACGGGAGGGGAACATGTTCCAATAGAAATTAGTTAACTCTGATGCAACACTCATATTTGGCGAATTAAAATGTTCAGCATATCAGAATACCTTTATATCTTTTTCAGTTAATGCATTATTTGCATCAGCAATGTATTTACTATATTTCCCAGAAGCTTAAACTTGGGTAAATAATTTTTAAGAACAAGATTTAATTAATCTTTCGCCTATCCGAAGCCGAACGCCTATTTCCAATTCCGTTTTATCCAATATGGTTAGTGATTACGAGCACGTCTACAACTGAAGGCATTAGTCTCCAGTATGGCGAGAAGTTAGAAAAGCACTCTTCAGTTTTCAAAATCATATAAAATAATACATTTAATTATTGTCGTTAAGGAAATTTCAATTGGGAATAACGTTTTAATGACTAACAAAAATGTACCGCGTAATCTGACCAGTCGACCAATCAGCAAGTCGATTAGGTGCCAATATAATTACCACAATGACCTATAAGGGGCCCCTGCAGTCATTCTTACATGCAATTTAAATTTTACATTTTAGTAGCCTTCAACAATTATGAATGAAATTGAAACTGGTTACTGTGATCAACTGATAGAGAACGGAATGGAAGAAAACGTTACCAGGATTTTCGTCGGTCAAGAGTGCAGTAGGTAGCGCAAGGTAAGTTACAAACCTTTAAAGATTTTAGTAAATGTTTGAAGTCCGAGATTGTAGGAATTCACATAAAAAGTAACGTAAATAATAATGGTCATTTATTTCCCCGTAAAAATGTATAGATATCTGAGCCAGCAAAGTATGAATGAATATTATTATCATTAGTGTGGTATGCATTTCTGTATATTTTATTATAACAGGATTTAAATGGCTGTTCTTAACAGTTACGTGTTATGTTTAATGTGCGATTTTAACAGCATCAAAAGTAGGACTAATCAATGTTAAATCAATAGCTGTCACAGCATTGTTGTGCGACGTAAATAATAAATTATGTACAATTTACGAAATCATTTCCTAATACAATAAATTTATTAGCAAAATCTTGATTGAGAGGTATCTTTCTTGCCACATGAACGGAGAAGCCCTATGGTAGAATTTTGTAAGTGTAAATAGAGTTATTGACAGGACATATAATCGCGCATAAGTTTATAAAAAGAAGATAAGGTATGATGTTACTTTAAACATTTTTGACATTCTGAAGGAAAGTCTCCAGCACTACTGCAGCTAATTAGTTTCAATTTTGTATTGTGTTTACAAATGAGAATTTACCTACATCAGTTCTCTGTTTTCTTTGAATTTTCTGAATTTTCGAAGCACGATCCTTCCGCGAGAAATATGTCGGCTTTGATAATCATGGCCACACTTCCCTCCAACGACGATCACTTCTTATTGATTTTAATATCGCACAAAGTCGCAATTTGTCTCTGCGTTTTTTCGAAGGTTCTCATATCAATTCAGAATTAGAACGTCATTTTCTAACAAATTTTGTAACATAGTTTTGCATTTATGATAAATACTCCATGTCCGAAGAAATTCGCTTTAAAGCAAATTGTGCGTCAGTTTCTACAAACCACAATGCAAGCCTATTTCCCCAATCTTGGTTTAATTGTACGCGTAAGCATTTAGTAATATCAAAGCGTTGCAAAGCAAAAGGTGACCGGATAAAGCTGATATATCGATTCCCTTCTTTACACGAACTGTCGTGTAGGAAGTAATAAAGGTTCCACGTATAATTTATTATTATTAATTGTTATATTACATCAATATATACAAATCAACCATTAATGCACGGAATGACTGAAGAGCAGTTTATCCTCTACGTAAATTGATATATTATATCAAACAATACATACAAATCAATGCATCGGAGTGACTGAAGAGTAATTTCTCGTCTCCGTAACTAACTTGCTCCATTATTTTTCGTTTCGGCAACGTGTCGTCGTGCTGAGACCGACCTCGTGCCGTCGCACTAGACCACTGTCCATTATGGATAGACGGGTCCCCACAAGCATGGTTGTTCGTGTAGCTCCGCCTCCCAACCAACCGACGCGATATTTACGCGACCCTGGCGGAACAATGCGTCCTCAAGTAGATTACTTTGTGCGTTTGGCGTCGTTGCGTAGGGCCCAGTGGTCCGCTCGGAAGCCGTCGCGCGTGGCCGGCTGGCGGCAGAGGGCCTCAGTGCACCTTCGCAGGGCGCCAACAAACAGCGCTTCCGAGTGGCGCGTATGCTGGCAAAGCATTGGTTTAAATGAAAGTATTCACAGAGTGGCGTTTTGGCGAATTCCTGTTTCCAGCAGCGCAGACGTGCCTACGCGCCATCGCCACTAAAAACGCAGTTCTAAATGGCAGCGTTTACACCGGTGAAGCGGTTTTCGCCTGCTTGCTACCTTTCAGCCGCTTGAGCCCACAGCGTTGTGACTCACGAAATCTTTCTCTCTCGCGGTCGGCGACGGTCGACGGTGGCTGAAGGGCTCTGCCGCTTTTCGGTGGTGCCGCCGCGTGGCTCCGGGCAAAGGCACCCTCAGCGTTAAGGCGTTGAATTGGCGGGTGACGTCAGTAGTAAGAGGTTTGGAACACCCAGAGCGCAAGGTTATGAACGGAAATAACTAGTGGCTACGTACGGGCTGCGCGCAGCGGATACGTGCGCCCCAGAACTAAAGAGGGTCTATGGTTTGCATAGACCAACTATGAATCCTGTAGATGATCTTGGCTGTCCGGGTGACGCCGCGTCGAAGGCTATGTTGCCGACGTTTCGACCATCTTATCGTGGTCTTCCTCAGGGCTGTTGTGCGTTGGCACAATTGGCACAACAGCCCTGAGGAAGACCACGATAGATGTCGACGTCGGCCTACAGCCTTCGACGCGGCGTCACCTGGACAGCCAAGATCATCTACATGACTCTGGCCGCGGAAGCCTACGACTTCAACTATGAATCCGATTGAAGCCGTGGAAAAATCCTTCGTAGGCCTTCCTTCGGAAAGGAAGTAAAGCTGGTTTTACGATGTAGATTTACTGCTTGTAAATAGAACCTCAACCCTAAAAGAACGTGTTATCATCTTGATTCATTGCCCGAGTGCTACCTTGTTTCGCAGCTAGATGACGAAAGGAGCTTAGCGAAATTTGCTTGGTCAGCCAGCAGGCTTGATGCCCTGAGCATCGTCACAAGGCATAATTGAATCGAAATGAATTGAAATGTTGGGAATTGTATGCAAATATATGTCGGCCTGCCTAGAAGGGTAAAAGGCACAGCGTGTGATGTTGCAAGTCTGAGCCAGGAATGCAACATAAAAGGCGCGGGAAGCAGGTGTCATATGATCCCTCGTATTTAAGCGAACGGAGCCTGCCACATCGAAGGAGGGCTTCACTGCGGGGGCGTGAGCGTGCGTTCCACTTTTTGAACGTTCACAAAGCTGCGCAATTGTATGTGCTCGCCCGATGATTCTATGTTGGATCTCCATGCGAATGACGGGGAGGTGGTCCACACGTATGAAGTGTAGCGTCATGATGAATGAAGATGACCGGATCTCATAACATGTGTACATTTATTTGTATATTATGTACAAGGATAGCTTGATATTTAGTACAGAGCATAGGCAGATTTTTATCAGCGTTTCTTTGGCAGAAAACAGAGGATGCATCTAAATAATAACCATTCACTTGTTACAATTGCTCTTTGTGACCAAGTCACCATGGTAATCGGTTGTCAATGGTCGTCAAGCGGGACCGTCTCTCATAAAAGAACAAGAGAGCTCTAGCAACACCGCCTCTATTCAGGCCTCCGAACCAACTCGAAAGAGGCGTGTGACGTCATTATACTGATGCCATTTCCGACCATCTTATTTTCATATTTCAGTCAGCATGTGCAGTGTGAAGACCACATTGTGTTCTGAGTTCTTCTCATTTGTTTTCGGATGTCCGAAAGATGAATCTGTAAACAGGAAGTTGTTGCGAGTGATACAAGGATTTTTGCCCACCAGCAGTTTTAAAGTATTTTTAATTGCTTTTGAAATCTTGATGCATTATTGAAATAATTTTCTCTTGTATTCTACGCGTGTATAGGCTAATAAATAAGAAAGAATGAAAATCGACACATCCAAGCAGTTTCCTACAAAATATAACCTTCGAAACGTAAATGATAATGCAACGATCATTCTATACGCCCATTTTGTTTTGAACTTTGTTCATTTGCTCGTCCAGATGTTTAAAATTTTTGTCACGTTAAAAAATATTTAATTCATTACTAATTTTGTCTATAATAAGTGCACTGACTTCAGTTAATAACAAATTTTAATGTACTGCATTTGCCTTTGTGTGCGAGTTGTATTTCCACCCTGAAGATAATATTCAAGTTCAGGAATATTTCGATGAGGTCATTGGAAGATGGTAACAGCAAAATTGTTTTTACCAACACCAGGAGATGTGGCTGTACGAACTTTCAACGCATCCAGCATACTAGTTTTCTGAATATTGAGAATACCCCAACGAGGGAGAGGAGAATTTTCTTCATTGATAGCTGCAATTGCTGCAAGTATGAACAATATTGTTTTCAAAACACATCAATTTTAGTGATCTAATGATTTTCAAATATTTTCGTAGAGAACTCGAAAGTAATTTGCTCTGCTCAATCATTGAAGAGGACATCGTCTTGTTTCGACAGAATAACGGGTGAACCTACGTGTTTTCTTGAAATAAAATGTATTTCTAAAATTTTCAATATTGTGTGTTTATCAATTTACGTCTAGTTGTTGAAGATTTTTAAATATTATTCTAAATTTATTTACTTTATTGGAAATTTTCTGACAGATCGTTTAATATTAATAAATGACATTTTCTTTGGTATTATACTTATTTTTCTTTGCATTGAACATGGAAAACAATTGCATCCAAACACTAATGTCCAGTATGTCCATGCAACGCAGCCAAACGCCGATGCAGCAATCGGCCTAAATGTGATGAAGTCATTGGTTTGTTCCGAGGCCTTCTGTAGAGGCGGTGTTGGCTGTAGTCTGCGACGTTACAGAGGGTGTGACGGTCGCAAACTTTTGCGTAAGTGGATAGCGCGGGTGCGCGCTCGCTGGGAGTTCTCCACAGAGTCGGTTGGCTGAGGCGGCTTGATTCAGAGGTTAAAGCTGCGAAGGGCAGCCGGAACCGCTGTCTTATGAGGCTCGTAAATCTTGTATAGTGTATGTTCAAGTGTAAAACAAACTGTAAATAGAAACCCTATATATATATATATATATATATATATATATATATATATATATTATATTGAAACAACCTGTCTGATTTAATTTTTAAATTTAATATCTCCTCTGCCCTTGTAGTATTGTTAAATATTAATTCAACGTAATCCGTTCCAAATTTATATAAGAATATGCACACCAGGAAAAGATTACGTTAATTCTATTATTAAAATTAATCTTAAACTGCTATTTCCCATTAATTAATATTCGGCTAACTGGGTTGATTGGTCTTATAAGAAATAATCGCTATTGCCTACTAATAGCCGATTCGATCTGCCATCTGTACAGAGTGGCCGAGAAATCTGAAAAGCAAATATACATTTCTAGCTACTCATTTGCTGGAATTGGCTGAATGAAAATATCTTTTCTATTCACAGAAACTTGTAAGTTTATTCAATGTCCTTGAAATTTTAACTTGGTAACAATACGAAACGTACTTTCGGTCATGACCAGTTTGAAACCTTATACTGCAGACTGATGTCGCCGGGTAGAACCATTTTCATTTTTTCCCGCTGTCGATGGCTCCAGGTCCAAATACCATTTTCTTTTCTTCCGTTATGACACACGTGTACTCAAATCACTGATCCACACCGCCTCATAAGTTGATAAGTCTTAATTAATTTGCTTTTTAAAAGTTCCCAGTTCTTTCTACGCTTACGCTTAAAATATTAAAGTTCAGTGCATCGTTTGACACAGTGTGGAATGCACAAGCTACTCGCATTTCTGATAACCTGTACACTGACGTCATCCCTCGGACGTAACTATCTGTCGACATGAAGTTGGCCCATACTGAGGTGCCATAGAGCAAGACGGACCTCACAACCAAGGCCAAAAGCTTCCGTTCAGGGTCCTATGCTGGGCGTTAGTCTCGACAGTGCTGCATTCATTACCGCCACTTTATTGCTGGCGTACTTCAGGTGGTCAGCAAATGTCAGACGGGCGTCAATCATGAGACCAAGATATTTGATCGACGGCTTGATGCAATACGGTGGTCTCCAACTTTGAGAGTGATGGTTTCTCTCTTTTTCCTGCTAGTGACTAGGATAACCTCAGCCTTGTGCTCAGCTAAATGAAACCCTGAGGACTTCAACCACTGACTAACAATAACGATCGCTTCGTTGCAAATATACAGAATTTCCTCAATGTATTTCGCAACGGCGACGATATCAATGTCGTCCACGAAACCAATAATACTGGTGCCTTCTGTGAGGGGAAGCCGAAGGACCTGTATGTGTGTGCGTGTGTGTGTGTGCGCGCGCGCGAAAACAACATGGAATTCTTTATGGATATGTAAGTTTGCGACATACAAAGGGCAATTTTTTATCGTCCTAAAAAAATGTTTCTGGACTTTTTGCATCGGAGATTTAAACAGGCGTTCGTCAGTCATAGTCAGTTCTTGCCTTTTATCCGTTCGGTCAGGGGCTCGGTGCACTTACATTCATAGGGTTTCAAACACTCATCCAAGAATCCGCCAGGTCTCGAGCTTCTTAATCTCCGTGACTTCACGGAGCTTTATTAAGCAATTCGGTTAGGCTTCGTTAATCATGTCAAGGATAAGCTTTCGGTGTTTCACCATTTTCGCCATTAAATTGCGACACTCTTCGGATCGACGGAATCGAAAGCAAAGTTCACGATTAAATTTCTCAGTTTCAAAATTCATTGCTATAGCATTTGTTTTGTTCGCGATACCACACTGAATAGCGTGTTTGAACGCAATATATTTTTTCTGTTGATTTTCCAATAGAATAACAGAAAGGGACATTTGTAGTTCAGCTTGTAACGCGAGATGATTTCTAGTGTGATTTCACATTTTCATTTTAGTGGAAAATCTTTTGCTCTGTTTTATTTCTTTCAATTCAGTTCTTCAGAGGCAGAGGGGATGAATGCAATGTTATAATAATTTTTCATTGTCTGTTGATCATTTGTTAAAATTTGTTTGACGGGAGCACTCAAAAGACGTAAATTGTATTTGCGACGAAAACGTAATCTTGTATTTGTGGTTTCTAACGTCAATAAAAGCGGAAGAAGAGAGAAGAATCGATATGAAAATTTAGAGAACGTTCTATAAATTATGTAAATAGTTCTTCTGTGAAATGAGGTTTCGCGAGACGGATTTTATTTCGAAGCTTTCGTTAAGTTTCAATTCTAATAAAATTTATTAAGTTCTAAAAACTGGAAGGCTGCCAAGTACTTTTTGATTGCGTCAAAATCTCAAGCGTGGAAATTGAAAACATTACCATTAATGCTACAAATGATACGTAATACGTTATACATATTTAATATTTCAGAAAATGACGATACAAAATACAGCTAATGTAATTATATTGTCATAATCCTCCCAGTTAATTGATGTTGGCCCGCCTAGCCATAGAGGAAGGTGGATTATTACCTGCTCTTGCATTGTCTTCCTCATATCGTGGAGTGCGGGAGGAAAAATGGTAGAATGCACACATGTATTACAAATAAATTCATACACTTACCTCTCCGGCTCTCGAACCCAGGCCCGCCACCCCCCCTTGGGCCCTTTTCCCGGCGTCCAGGTCGGCCCCAAGGTCGCAACTTTCGAGGCGTCGTCGGCCCACGTGTGTAGTTTTTTTGCCATTTTGAGGTCTAATTACTTCCAGGCGAATGCCGGTGCGGGGTCGGTTACGCGTCTGCGAGCAGTCGACCTCCCAGGCCACCAACTGTAAAAATTATTATATGAAGCAATCGCATACCTTCACTGATTCTGAAGAAGACAATCTTTTCAGTTTTTTCTTTAGGATCCCAAACACATCTTCACTGGCACGAAATATACATTATTTTCTGTTGAAGATCAGAACTTCTGTCTGATTTTCTCCAAAACCTAAAGAACTGACCGAAGCAGAGGAAGATTCATCACAGGAGATACCTGGAACTCCTGAGAAAGAGCGTAATTGATTGAGAAAAATGCGATACTAATATCTAACTAATATGCTAATAACATCATAACTATCTTTCATGAAGGGAAAAATTTCAATTTCTTCGCAATTGTACTTGTAGAAAGACGGCGAAAAAATGTTGAACTTTTGCAATTTTCGAAAAATCAGGGTTTTTAACGAATATGAGACCTGCACCCAGAGAGTATAAATCCACCATTCTCTTAAACGGACTACACCATTCTCTTAAACTGTCTTCACACTATGCAACAACAAAATTTAATCAAAAACGTTGGAGTTAATTCTTCGAAAATTTTGAAAAGTTCCAAGGGCTTCATGTAAAGTACCCCCAAAATTAAAATATCGGTTTCAAATGTAAGGGACCGCGGCATAGCCAGATCGATTAAGATATCAGTTTTGGAGAAAATCAGCTGAACGGTTTAGCCGCTAGCGCTGTTCACTGTCAGACGGGGGACTTTGCCGTCAACCGAGTATTCGGTATCAAGGACCTACAACACATGTATTCCGGTTATCTTCAGGTACAGATATTTTTCTAATTTTTCAAATTTACAAAACTCATTCATTATAGTTAGAATTAGTTTTTGAAATTTTGACTCTAAAAACAAAGGAAAGTAAAACAAATCAATAAGTTAAAACTTCTAATTTTTCTATAAATTAAAGAATTAGGAAGGGAGTATGCAATACAGAAAAATAACCATCTTATTTCTTTTACATACTTTTATAAATTATATATTGGACAGTCATTTGTCATAATTATTAGGTTGTGTAGAATTTGACTCGATGAATCTTGTCTATTGTAATGTTGGAGAGAGGAACCGTTGGTAGGGATACAACAGAATGGTGTGGTGGAAAATAGGAGTCGGTAGTAATTAAAATGAATTCTAATTCACAGTTCATAATAGAATATAGCATAAGCTACTTCCTTAGAATCGTAAATAATTATCGTCCCATGCCGCATTATTTTTTCGATTTTTAAATTCAATAAATTACTCGAAACTTAAAAAATGATTATGAACTTGAAGTAACTGTTTTCACTATTTATTCTGTTCTAACATCTTGGAAGCTATGTTGCCGATGTTAATGGGATTTCATGTATGTCAAGAATAGTTGCAAAACCTGTGCTCGCAGAAAGAGAAAGGGGCCACTGGGAACGTAAAATTGAGGAATTCTTGTCTATCCATTTCTATAATTTTAAGGGCAGGTGATAAATGGTTAATTTATGTGCGATCATACAACATCAATTTGTACGAGTTCGTATAATAATGGAGCACAATTGCAGAGTTGATGACCAACGGAGCAGTATAGTAGACCAGCTTTGTACCGACAATTCCCAAATAATTATTTGTTGATATTTCTGAGATGACACAAAACTACTGAATTTCGAGAAAGCAAAGCTTTGCGGTAAACTTCGCTATTGTAGTACTTATACATGACAAAATGCATATTTCTTCAACCTGTTACCAATACTCTGTATTAGTAAATTTAATGTCGACTTTCTATGTCGCGTTCAGTGCGACAAAAACAGGATTTTCTTATGACTTAGGGAGGGGAATACAGTGACTCCCCCTGGCGAGAGAACATGTAATGACAAGGGAACCAAATGGCGCTTTAACCTAGATTTTATTCGTACTGTAGCAACAGCAGTTACCGATAGAACTTAAATTTCATTTCAAATAACGCAGAGCCTTCTTTGCTGACGATACGACTCTCTTCATCAGTCATAAAAATATATCAACTGCCAGGGATCGATTACCGACCATTTACTTTATACATCCTGGTCTTCAAATTGGCAAATAAAATTAATATGACAAAATGTCAAGCCAAAATTTTTACACTTTGCAAACCTATCATTCCATATAAATTATTATTATTATTATTATAGAATCAAAAAATACCATGGCTTTCCTCTAACTCGCCTATCAAATACCTTGGTCTCTTCTTAGATACAAAGCTTACATGGAAAATACATATTAAACATATTATTCATAAAACTTACATAAAAAACATAAACTTCACTCTACATTAACTATAAATCTCTTCTACATATTCATACTGCCAAACTTATATATAACACACTAACGTATGCCTGTTCCATCTGGTCAATAACATCACTCACTTACATATAACAAAATTCAGATACTCCAGAATAAATTCATCCGTAAAATTCTTCATGCTCCATGGTACATTCCTAACACACGATTACACAATGAACTAAAAATTGAAAATATTCACCCTTTAATAAATTATCACAACCAAAAATGCTTCAACTCCTTAGACGAATTGCAACAAACACACAATCAATCCAATCATATCAATTTCCTCGACGAATAATTTCAAGATTTCCGAAAGATAAATTCCATCTCCCATAAAGTATATTATATTTATTAACTTTCTCCCTAATTCGAAAAAAAAAATTAATATCTACTAACAATTTGTATCCTAATAGAATTTTTATTTTTAACATAATATCGTCAATAATCCCTTCGTCAGGTTCCTTGTGAGATCCAAATCAATAGTCATGTAAATTTGTAATGTGAAAAACTCTGAAAGACGTTCTTTTCGAACAGGCAGAAATATATATATATATATATATATATATATATATATATATATATATATATATATATATATATATCGCTGATCGTAATCGGAGCAGGAACTTTTACACCGCGTGGGATTTCACATTCCGATTTTCCGTAACGTAACGTTAGAATTTGCGTATATATTTGTTTTCCAACTTACTGGTGTAGTTTAAAACTATTTTTAAGTTTGCAACGCTGATAATACCCGTAATTTATAATTTGGTGGCTTAACTTTGTCATCACTAATCTCTCACATTCAGTACTGACTTGTACTAATTTCTGAGATTTAACAAGCAGACACGGTATCAGAAATAACATATAGTCCATGTTCAAGTAGTTTTGATTTTTAGAAGAATAGTTTGGACAGAATAGTAAATAAAATTGTCACTGAAGGCTGTCTTCATCCAGAGAATACACTGCGGGTTGCATACCGCCTGTACTTCTATTGTCATTGTTACGTGGCCTTCCCTAAAAGAATAAATGCATGGAAATAAATTATGTTGCTATAATTCAAGAAAAGAACACTAAAAAAATGTATTTAAAGATATATTATTTAGAGGAACTATTCTTTGATTAAATAACGGTACTGAGAATATAATTGATTGTGTGATAAAAGTGAATAGCGTGGAGTGTAATTTTCGTTATGGAGCATTTGTTTGTTTTTTCGTTGATAGCTTCTCTTTCAATTTTTCTTGTTAAGGCTACGAAACATTTTTTAGCAGTTTTAGAAAAGCAATCAGATGAAATGTATGCAGCTGCGTGTATAAGCAATTAATCTGTGCAGCGACAAAAAATAAATGGTTCCTTAGTAATAACAATTACACTGTCACACTTGCAAATGTTCCAAAACTTGCTACAAACAATAAATACCTCAAGAACAATCATATATGTCACCGTTTGTCGTATCAGTGTCATCTCATTTTTCCACGTTTACTATTTCTCCACGTTTTTTCAGTTTTCTCTTGGAGACAAAACCATCTGTTTTCGAGATTTTAGCCAGGTCTTAGCTAGGTCTCAGCTTGTCGCGCGGTACCAGTAATCAAAGACTATGGGGCCTACATTGTCGTGGTCTCGGATTTTTATAAATGTAGTGACTGTGTTGACTGTGTATGCACTGATTCTACAATAATGCACTGATTGTATAACAAATAAGCAACTCATTACACTAGGAGGAACTAGTGGAACACTAAGCGGTTATTTGGCACGACTAGAATTCGTTTTTAGACAACATTTCTATTGCGCGTTCGAGGTTAAGAATGAAATACGGTATCTTATGGCGACAGTGATGCCAAATGTGCGGTGAATGCCTGGCTGGGTGCGAGCCGCGAGCGTGGCGGTAGGGCCGGCAATGTGTTTGCCGTTAGGACAGGAAGACTCAAGGACGAGGTTAGTAGGATGGGGCGTTTCACGCCTTCGAATGTAAGTGATATTCGAGCGTAGTGGTGTGGAAGCCACAGCGACAGATTACTCCGAGTAGTGGGATCTTTTTTAAGTTAAGTTAAGTTCGGTGGTGGAACTTGGTAAATAAACCAGCAATTATTTAACCCACTCTCGTCTGTGTATTATTGCAACCGCATGACTCCACAATATTCTAAATTAATTTTGTGAAGAAAAGAAATTGAATTTACAAAAATTATAAATTAATAAATTTATCAAAATCTAAAAACCAAAATGAATAAATATGAAGCGAAATTATATTTAACTACAGGAGAGATGGCTCAGGGCATCACCTGATGACACTGCAGTCCCTCTGACCGGGAGTCCTAGGTTCGAGTCCCAACGGTGGCAAAATTTTCGATTGTAGCTTGCCAGCTGGATTACATTCGGTCACTGTCTGGAGGAAACGTCTAGAGGCCGGCTGTTGTAATCCGCAGTTTTCCGTGGTTTCTCCGGTCAATATCAGGCGAATGCCAAAGCAGTATCCTATCAAAAAAGCCATGAGCTGTGCGCAAGCTTTCCTACCTCTTCCTTGTCCTATCGTCTCACCTTACACTACACTTATACTAACATGCACTACACTACCACTAATTTGGGGAGCTTAGAGCTTGTTCCGACTGAGGCAGTGCGTCGCTGGTGAGTCATACCTGGTTGGGGACAACCTCGCTAGAGTAGGTATGTCGGATCCGGATCTCGCCATTCAGCTGGGTAAGAATGTCATCTCCCGAGAAAAAAGCCCGCACTACTCTAACGGGATTAATGACGCTATTAGTTGACACGCCCGGAATCACTAACAAACAATCTTTCACATATTTAAATTTGTCATGAGTAAAACCATAAGTCTCAAAGCCAACACAACGAAACGTAGGCGAGCGAACGCAGGTAAACAACCGGAGCGCATAGTTTCGGAGTACAATGCGATGTGGCAACATTGCTGGGACTGATCCAATAGACGATTAGATTGGATTTAGGATTTTTTTTGGAAAGAAAAAGAAAGAATAAAAAACGGCACAACGTGGGAAATTACTGCTTCCCACGCAGAAATTGTTTCCAGTTTTCTGGAATATTCGTCATATACCGTATTCCATATTGAAGGATGCTTCTCAATATATAGAATCGTATATTTAAAATCCCAGTTTACAAAATCCTCACGGTTGAATTCCATTTTTCTGAGGATGCGCACTCACCAATAGTAACCACTATCTGCGAGGCAGTATACACGACTGGAGACGCGATCGCTGTGGAAGAAGGGCCAGTCTAGCGCGTGAATGACAACAAACAGAACGAAGCACGGTAGCTATGCGCTGCGGCCGTGGCGCAGTGGAAAGACCTCCATTTAAACCAACGCGTGGCTAGTGGTAGCCCAGACGCCGACCTGGGCTGCTCGTGGCGAGGGCCACCGCCGAAAGACACAGCGGGGAAATCCGACGCACGTGGGAAGTCCTCCATTTAAACCAATGCTTTGCTAGTGGTGGCCCAGCCGACCCGGGCTGCTCGTAGCGGTAGCGAGGGTTACCGCCGAAGGACAAGGCGAAAATCTGGCATACGTAGGAAGACCTTCCATTGAAACCAGTGCATGGCTTGTGGTGGTCCAGACGCCGACCCGAGCTGCTCGTAGCGAAGGTCCGAAAGACACAGCGGCGGGAATCGGACGCACGTGGGAAGACCTTCCATTTAAACGGATGTGTTGCTAGCAGGGGCCCGGACGCCGACCTGGGCTGCTCGTAGCGAGGATCCACCGCCGTACGATACAGCAGCTGGAATCTGAAGCTCGTGGGAAGACCTTCATTTAAACCAATGCTTTGCCCCCAGTCACGGTGTTCCGAAGCGCACTGCTGTCTTCGGTACGTCTAGGGGTACTGGAACGATATTGAACTGATGATTACGAATTCAATATTCTATATCTGTTAGTGATGTCATTAAAACATCGAGGTATCCTTCACAGTATGTGTAGTGTGTCACTGTTTGGCAGGATCGCTCGAAAGGCCGTGCATTTCTGATGCGAAATAATGTCCCACACACGCGGCTTTGCATCCGCCACTCGCATCGTCCTCGCTCGCCCGTGTCTGCGCGCGCTCGCCGTCGCCGGCCTTCACCCACTGTTGCCCACCCTCGCCCCCCCTTCCCAACATTGCCCACCCACGCCTGCTCTTGCCCGCTTGCGCACGACTCGCCCCACCTCGCCCCCGTCACCCGCCATCGCCCGCTCACGCCTGATCTTTCCCGCTCGCGCCCGCCTGCGCCTTCCCTCTCCGACCCTCACTTACCGTTCCCCACCACGCCAGCTCTCGCTCGCCCCCTTCCCGCCCCCCTCGCTCACCGCCCTCGCCCCCCGGTCTCCCCCCCCCCCCCCCCCCTGCGTGCCCGTTCCGCCCACCCGCCTGCCCGCCGACCTCTTTGAGGGACCTCCGCGGCGAGCGCTGCTTGGGAGGGACCACGTGGGAGGGCGGCCGTCGCTCAGAGAGAACACCGCCCGGGGACAGCTTCAGCGGTGACAGCCCCGCTGGGAGCTGAGGGGACGACCGCTCGGCCGGACGAACCGTTGGCGAAACGCCCAAAAACCTGACCCTAATAGTAAATACGTGAAGACTGATGTAGAAATAGCTATCAATGTTTTTTTCAGGTCACTGATTGCAAATACCATTACTGAATTTCAAAAAAGCAAATGGCGGCTCTAATCATAGAATTCAAAGCGGATGTGCTAGAAAAATAAATACATAGGTTCTCGAGATCTGTCTTCTAATATATTAATTGATTTCAAAATATAAATTGTAGCTTAAATTGGTGGAATGATAGAAAAATACGAAGAGGATATGCGCAAAATATGGATGTATTTCCGGGGTCGCTGAATTTTGATAGGCAGCATGCAGTAAAATAGAGATAAAACAAAATGGCGCAGTATTTTTACCTAAAAGTGTTATTTAGTATAAGGTCATTCTACTTGACAAATAAATACATTAGTTGAGGCGGTAATTGAGAAATATAAATAAAATATTCGTGACTTATTACATTCATAGTTAAAATTCCAAAAAAAAAATTGTTGTTTAAAAAAAAATTTTCAATTGCATATTACTATTTAAGGAATAGAAATACAAAAAAACATTGAGATAACTTCTTGAAGCTGGAGTTTTCTGCTCTAATATCTTCTGATCCAGATTTGATAATGCAAACTTCTGAACTAGCACTTTTAATTTTGTTTTCATGAATGGCCAACTGTCAGTTGATAACGCTGCTAATTGATCCATATATTCATGTACAGTAGGGATGAAAAGGACCAGTGGATCGCTTGTATTAATTAAGTAACATTCCTTAGTAAGAAAAAATAAATGACTATTAGTTTACGAAAGCTAAGTGTGTAATAGACTGATCCGTAGGTCCTTTTATCCCGCTTAAACGTTTGATTCATTTGTAGTTCGGGGCGCGTCAACTGATAAGGTCATAGTCCTGTATGTGTAGCGTATGTTTTATCGCGGAATGTGATCCTTTTCCGCTTGAAGGCGAGATCCGGCGCCGACCTACCCATCGGCTTGCGGGTTTTTTCTCAACCAAGTATCCGTGCAGCGAAGCACCACCCCAGTCAGGGCAGGCACTAAGCTGTTGTAGTATGCAAAAGTGTGTGAGAGTGTGTGAGAGAGAGAGTGAGAGTGAGAGACAGAGAGAGACAGAGACACAGAGAGACAGAGACACAGAGAGACAGAGACACAGAGAGACAGAGAGAGAGACAGAGAGACAGAGAGAGAGACAGAGACAGAGAGACAGAGAGAAGACAGAGACAGAGAGACAGAGACAGAGAGAGACACAGAGACAAGAGAGACAGAGAGACAGAGAGAGAGACAGAGAGAGAGTGGAGAGAGAAGAGAAGAGAGAGAGAGAGAGAGCGCACGCGCTTGTGTATAAAGAC
Source organism: Teleogryllus oceanicus (assembly GCA_964035755.1). Taxonomy (NCBI): domain Eukaryota; kingdom Metazoa; phylum Arthropoda; class Insecta; order Orthoptera; family Gryllidae; genus Teleogryllus; species Teleogryllus oceanicus. The sequence continues at coordinate 49,932,130 of CAXIVR010000008.1, forward strand.
TGAGGATAGAACAAGGAAGAGGAAGGGATCGCTCGCTGTCCGTGGCCCGTTTGTTAGGTCCTGCTTCAGCATTTGCCTCGGAGAAACCACGGAAACTACCAAACAGAGCAGCCAACTGCTAAAATTCTCCATAAAAGGCGTCTGTTTTCCACGCGTGTAGCTAGTGTTAAAAATCTGGCCACCGTCCGAATTCAAACCCTAGGATCTCCCGGTCAGAGACACTGCATTGGTATCAACTGGTGTCCTGAGCGACCTAAGCAAATAACAAAGCAATAATATAACTTTATTTTCACAAACCAACATTTGGATCAACCAACCCTGTACTATAAATTAAATTCATCCTGATTGTCGAGCTGAGGTGGTAACATTTCGACGAACATATATCTACCCATCCTAACCACAACTTCAAGAACAATAAAGTTTACACAATTAACCAAAAATATTTTGCGGTCCAGTACACCTTGGGGGGCGTGCCTGCCTTAAAAATGTAGAAACACGAACAAGCAGCCTCTCGTATGTTATGGCCGGGGTTTGGGCCACATCGTGCCAGTGTGTCGGACGCAGTCTCTGGAGGGAGCCGTCCGCCTGCAGCCCCCCCTAGTGCCCTCTCGTCGTCAAGTCCCCTTCGAGCAGGGGCTTCGCGCCCGCGACTTGACTGCTCCCGTTGCGCGCTCTTCGCCGCGCCCCCTCGCCTGCACTTCCCCCGGCGGGCTATGACTTTTAAATAGCAGCGCCGCCTGCCAGGGATCCACATCCACTGAACTCGGATGTTTCTAAACATCGATGCTCAAAATTCAAACAGCGATCGAAAACTAAATTAAAACCGTAATGTTAACGTTTACACGTTACGTTAAAACCGTAATTCTTTTTAAATTGTGTATGTTAAAACCGTAAGTGTTTTTATAATCGATGCTCAAAATTCAAACATCGATCGAAAACTAAATTAAAATTTTACACGTTACGTTAAAACCGTAATTCTTTTTAAATTGTGTATGTTAAAACCGTAAGTGTTTTTATAATCGATGCTCAAAATTCAAACATCGATCGAAAACTGAATTAAAACCGTAATGTTAACGTTTACACGTTACGTTAAAACCGTAATTCTTTTTAAATTGTGTATGTTAAAACCGTAAGTGTTTTTATAATCGATGCTCAAAATTCAAACATCGATCGAAAACTAAATTAAAACCGTAATGTTAACGTTTACACGTTACGTTAAAACCGTAATTCTTTTTAAATTGTGTATGTTAAAACCGTAAGTGTTTTTATAATCGATGCTCAAAATTAAAACATCTTTGTTAATAAACATTGACCGAAAACTAAATTAAAACCGTAATTGCCGCGAGGAAAGTTAACTATTGTGTAAGTGCAGAGGAGAAATAAAAATATTTCCCCTGACTTTTATGAATAGCGTGTATTGTCGATGACAAAGTATTGTACTGCAGCGTTGTCCATTGGTATTTCTTATGGTGTTAATAACCCCGTTTTCTTTTCCTCACGGCAAAATTCACTACATTATTTATACTTAATTTACTGCCAGAACGCACTCTCGCATACCAAAGTGGATTTGATTTTTTCGTAGACTTCACAGCAACTATCCATTCACAAAACGTCCATTTGTTGTTCTCTGAGTAAATGGCAAAATAAATCTTTTTTAGAAGGTTTTGGCAATTCGAAGCTTGCGAGTACCAACAAAAATTGTAAGAATTATGTTACACAGAAAACTTGATTGATTTGATTTGATTTTTTCGTTTTTCCGGGCGCGTCAATTGCTTTGGTCATTAGTCTCGCTAGTGTAGTGGATGTTTCTTTTTTTCGCTGGAGATGGCGGTGATCTTCCCCGCTGGATGGCGAGATCCGGCGCCGACCTACCGTCAGCTAGTGGGGTTTCCCCCTAACCAGACTCTCCCACCAGCGGGGCACCGCCTCAGACGGGCCAAGCTCTAAGCTCCCGACCGATCTCCCGGAATATGTGGTAGTGTAATGCATGTTGGTGTAAGTGTGTGTGTGTGTGTGTGTGTGTGTGTGTAGGGGGAGAGGATAGGACAAGGAAGAGGAAGAACAGATCGCGCGCGGTCCGTGGCCCGTTGGTAGGGTACTGCTCCGGCATTCGCCTGGTGTTGATCGGAGAAACCACGGAAACTACCGATTAGAGCAGCCGTCCGCTAGAATTTTCCTCCAGACAGCGACTGAATTCGACCTAGCTGAAAAGCTAGCGTCGAAAATCCTCCCGCTGACAGGACTCGAACCTAGGACCTCCCGGTCAAGGGTCCCGCTGACATCAGTTGATGCACTGAACTACCGCTCCCGGTCAGAAAACATCAGTTGTTTTTGAATAGGTTATGAAGGTATTAATTGAATGTAGAGTTTCATGTAAGTTAATTATGTTGTAGTGTCGTAGTGCAGCGACTACAGTAGTGTAGTACATAGAACTATTCGGGCCAGGACCAATGATGTTGCTTGGGAGACCAGCAGTAAAGTGCTCGTGATGTCCACGGTGTGAGTCAGGCGACCTGTCGCTAGGGGTCGCGCAGCGCAGTGTTAACTTTTGCCCAGAGGAGTCGTTACACCTTACTACATCACTAGTTCGTTGTGCAGCACGCCATGATACAATTTAATATTTAATCTATACAGTTAGTATCCAGGGTGTGAGATCCTTTGTAAATAAACGGTTGTGTGATTGTACTTCATTCGCCATTTCAGGGTGCTTCTTTAATCTTCAATATGAAGTTTAATGCTTGAAGAGAATAAAATAAGTTCCAAAAAACTATTATTACTACTTCTGTAAAAACAGCTTATATTTCTATCGGAAAGGATGGATAAAAGGTATTCCTATTTTAATTTCGATTTAATGCTCTAATGTTCAGTGCATGTTTGAGGGGGAAAAGAAAAGAGAAATAAACGGAATTCGTTGTTTTTAAAGACTTCCAAAACTTTTCACATTATTTCAGAAGACAGAACACTTAATATTCCAAGCAAACATCGCTCTATTGCTCTTCTCCAAGTGAATATTTTTATTTCATATTGTTCTTTAAATTATTCACAGGTATTGTTTGATCTCAACACACGACGAATTGTAATGTTTTTCACATACTTATGATCAGGCCATGAGTGTTGCATGAACATAAATTCAGCAAGAACTAATCTTGCAGTATCATTTACAGTAACTTGTTTATCCTAACGTGATTAATGTCAAAAACGTACTGTGTTATTAAATACTCCTTTTGAATTCGTATCTTTTTTAAATATCCTTTAGTTATAAAGGTATTAGCGACCACGTTATTTACTGTGGGGCTTTACATAACAGGTAACATAGGTTCACATTCGCTCATTATACATGTTTCTTTGTTTAAAAAACTGAATTACTTTTAAAATTTCAATATTGTCATTCAGTAACTTTTTAATATCTTTAGATATAACATACTTTCTTCTCAGACTATATTTTGAACACTGTGTAAGAGTATGTGATATAGTAATATTACAATTATTTGGGATTTTCTTTAATTAGCAAATATTTCTGAGTTAATTGGGAATGGCCGAGTCGTAAACGAGTAACAAAAGTTTGTTCTTTTCTATTTTTAAGGAAATGGACAAAACAATCAAGGTACGTTTTCTTTGTCTTAGAAGAAGGTTCTTACTTTAGAACTATTTTCTTTGTTATAGTTGTAATAACTATTAAGTAATTAAAGAAATTGGGTGAGTGGCCAAGAACTGAGAAAAATATAAGTAAATGAGAGTAGGCAATTAAAACGCTCTCACAGACGGAGGAAAGTCAGATGATCGATTATAACAGTGTATAAGAAATAATTTCGATAAAAGTGTGGGGGAATTAAGGAGATTAATTCTTGTTGATGGCAAGATGTTTGTATGAGTTCTCTGTTTAGATATGTAACATTAAGATAAATGAATTAGCATACTTTCAAAACTAGCCGAAGACTTCTAAAATGAGATGACCATTTTTTTAACAATGAAAAGGTCGACGAAAAATATTAAGAAAAAGTACAACGTAAATAAATGAAAGATTTGAATAATTCTCATAAAAATACACTAATTATGCTTTTAAATTCAATTAAACGAGTCTTTTTCCATTGAATGAATATTTTGATCGATGTATCATTTTCTAAGAATATATTGGAAATTTTGGAGCAAGAAATATCCTTTTTATTGGATTTTACGTGCAGGAACTAGAGTATCAACATTGAATTGTAATTTCTTACTTGATTAACTAGAGTAACACATTAGTTTTAAAATGTCGGGAAAGGACGACAGGTAGGAGGACATATTTTGAGGAAGGACAGGACCTACAAGAGAAGGGCTCAACTAGAAGAGAGTAGTTTTTATATAGTCATTGTTGGCAAATAATGTAAATTCTCAGATAATATATTCCAAGAAATCACTGTCTTTAAAACAAAATAGTAAAATAATGAATGCTGATGCAATACTTTTTTCCACCAATATACATCTATATACTAACATTCAATTTTAAAATGTTAAAAAAAAGTTAAAAATTTCCGCTTTCAATACCCCAAATGTTTGTCTTCCGCAAAATTCAGCAGTTTTCACATTATTTCAAATATATATATATAAAAAATTTTATAATAGCAAGAATTCTTTCGCAATTGCTGCATTTGCGAATGTAAACTAAACAGTTTAAAATCGTAAAAACAACTACAAAATAGATGATGTTCAAAAATATGTCGCAATTTAATTAATTTAGTAAATTATGTGTTTGGTAGATTAATGGCGTTCGTTAGTTTTTCCTAATATTATTAACAGCTTGTTTAGGTCAATAATTCAAACTTCAAGAATAGTTATTTAGAATCATTTGGATCTGTCTTAAACAAACGTTGAGCGACAAAAAATTATGGTGGGGACAACAACGTACATTCTCCGCACCTGAAGAGCCAACAAGAAATGCAACGTTGTGCATTGAAAAGCGATTATACTATTTTATTTGATTATATTATTAAGATTTTGGTGATGCTATTTGTTCTCTATTATCACTAATAGGGAAATCTCTTGCAGGTAATGTTCGGCATAATTTCACTGAGGTTGAAGCTGTACATATTTCGTACTGATGAAATGAACGAGATATTTTTCTAGAAAGCCCTCAACATTCAAATTCTTTCTTGTAAATGTCTCTGATACGATAATCAAATATTATCTTTATTCTAACTCGAGAATGAAATGTTTGATGCTCATCATTATGACTGATTTTATAATTTGTTATTATTAATATTTACTATTGCGTTTTCTTTTAAAATAATGTTACCTACAAAAACCTACAATGATTGCTTAATAAGAGGAAAACGGAAGAGTAGCTCTCAATACTAGTACAATAATTTTTATCAATATTTGACATTTAATTAATGCCCAAGACAAATCGCCAAAAATACTTTGCGAAGAATACGATAAAATGCAGTTTGGGTATTTTAATTTAGCTCAAACAGAAAAATTTCTGCTCCGTTTTTTAAAATCTAGTTTCTCAGAAGTCGGTATTTTGTAAAATACAACTTGTATTGGTATTTATATCTGACTACACAATCGGTAAATATTTACTGTGGTTTGGAAATTTTAGTAGCTTATTGAGCTTCTTTAATTGGATCAATTGTAAATATTTCCGCAGTGAAACTACAGTTCTTTTCTAAGATTATTATATATTCTAATTTAAAATTAAGCGAAAATGATAACATGAAACTATTGGGTATTAAAAGAATTGGGGAAATTTATTATTAATTCAATGGCTTTTGCAATTTGTCTTTCAATTTCCAATAATGCGAGAAAGTATGTACTTGAAAGTATTTTTTAAATGAACATTTAAAACACTCCATTTTAAAAATTCGTAAAATGTTAAAACAGCTTCAGTATTTGTATGTCATCCGCAAAAACTAGTAACTTGATTTGTAAATTTTCAAAGGTGCCATGACCTCCACTCCGTATTTGCTTCTATACTTGTATTTTCTTGACGTTGGGTCTCAAGGTCACGCGCGAAGGATGGTTGAGGGGAAAGTATACTCCAATGGGGAGCTGTAGCGTCACTACAGCTCCGATTTTTGCGGCTGCCTATTGGAGTCTGCATTTCCTCTCCCTCCTTCGCGCGTGACCTTGAGGCGCCACGTTAAGAAAATCCAAGTATAACCGCCCTTGCTTTATTTGCCGCCAGCCCTAAAAGACGCCTGCCCGGGGGTGGGTGGGGTGTCAGTGACGAACCCCAGCGTTTCCATTTTCTTCTAACGATATTTCGGTCAGAAGTCAAGCCGTACTTTTGGCTCACGCCTTCTCTACTTTGGCGTTTCATTATATTCCATTGCTATACCTTAAAAACTGAAAATATTCCCACAAAAACTTGCCAAAATATAGTTACATAAACGCAGCATAGTTCTTAAATACATATATAACATCCTTTCCAAAATTTTGCAGTTTATTTAATGTCCGACACTGTCTGCCCCCGATAGTGTTCTCTGAGCATTTTTATTTTTTTATTTATTTATTTTACGTCAAAAACATTTGGACTCTTACTTTCTACGGAGTGGAGTGTATTCTAGGTCTGTTTTCTTAGTTCTGAGATCACTACTCTAAGCCATTTACAAGTTGAATTCTGAATACAGGAAAAAAAAGAGCTTTTTTTGTTAAGAATTCTTAACAAAATATTCCCTCCAATGTAATAAAATCTGTTTTCAAGGGAAAATCGGCTAAAGATTCGGGTTTTTGTTCCTCATCGCGTCCTTCGTGAAGAAATATACTTCCTGCCGCGACATGGAGAATAATTATTTGAATAACTACATTTCCTACTAAATTCTAGAAGACGTTCACAGATTATGATGTTCCATTTACACCGGAATAACATTGGTGTGCAACTGTTAAGACGACACTGCCAGACGGCAGTTGGCGAGGCGCGCCGGCCTCGTTGCACGCCGCCATCGCTACCGCCCGCATCGCCACCACCCGGGCGGTCCCCCGCGCGCTGCGCCTGTTCACTGACTCCGGTTCATTGACTAATGGGGCGAAGGTAAACGTATCGAACTCGGCGCATTAACGATTTTCACTCCTCCGCTCCCCCTCGCCTCTCGTCCTCCTCTGGGAGCCTCTCGCTCGCCCTGCGTCGCCCCGCCCCTCCGCGACCCGGCCCGTCCCTTCCAGACACGACGCGCGGCGCGTGCACAATGCAGACTCCCCGAGAGCTAGAAGTGGGGGAGGGGGTAGAGGGTGTGAAGCGGCGCGTGGGGAAGTGGGAGGGGGGAGGGTGGCCGCACATTATATTTCTCTGGCGACCGGAGGGGTGACAACCACCCGGCACGACTCGACGGCCAGGCCTTCGTCAAGCACGTACGGCGGCCCCCCGAGCGCCCCGCTATTGGAGCACCGCCGCCGCCGCCGCCGCGCTCCCGGCGGCGCTTATCGCGTTATCCCCAGTCCCAGCCATGGAAAAGGGCTTCTGTGTAATAGTACATTGTCGGACAGCACCCCGTCTCCCCTCCGCGTGCCTCGGCCCCGGGGTTCCCCTGCTCCTCTCTGTCTGTCTCCCACTCTTGCACAGCTCTTGTGTGAGCAGCTAACGCCCTCCGGTGGGAGGGGGAGAGGCTTTTCATGCATGTGTTGTGTGTGCGGATTGTAATGGAGTGAATGGGAGCAGGCCGCTCCGCTCCCTGGGATGGAGGCCTGGGGGCCGCTTGCCTGCCTCGCTCGCGACGCCACGCCACGCCACGCCACGCCACGCCACGCCACGCCACGCCACGCCACGCCACGCCACGCCACGCCACGCCACGCCACGCCACGCCACGCCACGCCACGCCACGACCGCGCTGCGTGCGATGGTCACACCGCGCCGGCGAAGCCTTCCACCTTCCCCCCCCCCATCCCCCCCCCGGCGATAGATGAATGACGATCGATGGATTAATGCGTAAGCAACTAAGCACATGTCGAAGTCATGCTTTGTATAAACATTTTTATTAGAACAATTTTCCTTTCTCGCCTACTACGTACTGTAACGTGTTAGTTCAATACTCGTAGTTCATAAAACTTCCAAACATTATGTAGATTCTTTCAAATTATTAATTAATATGTACTTCAATATTCATTGACTTTCAAGATCTAATTTACTGTCCATTTAGCATTTCACAATATTCTTTACAAATCGTTGTCTGACAGCAAAATTCTGCCTCTCGTCATCATCAACGTCCATGTTGCTATCGTAATACAGCATAAGGAAAAATATTCCTTATTTATATATGAAACGTTACAGTACTTACGAAGGCAATGGCTAAATCGCGCCGAAGTTTCTGACAAACGATATGCAGGGTGGATTAATGCCCAAGTAGACTAAGCACAAGTCGAAGTCATGTTTTAGATAAAATTCTATATTACATCAATTTTTAAAACAATCAAATTAATTTTCCTTTCTTGTCTATTACGTACTTACGTAGTGAAGAGAAAGTACAGCAATTCTTGAACGGAGAATTGTTATACTTCCGTAAAAAAACGGCGATTTTTCGCCAGAAAATCTCGTATTGTCGTCTTGATATCGGAAAAGTATATTATCATACTTGTTCCTGTGTGTAGGAAATTTCTTACTTTAAGACGATATGAAGACAGAATCTACTTGTCGTGTGTCCTTGATAACAAAAAACTGGTTTACAGCAAGAAGTCTGGTCCGGCCGGGTTCGGTCCGGTGCTTCTGGTCCGTCTGTCTGTCTGTGTGTCCATCCGTCTGTGGTCAACACTAGCGTCTAAACTGTTCTATACCGCGTGGCGTACACCAACTGCATCGCATTTAGTATTCCTCATTATGAGGATTGAGTTTTACGTTTCCCGTGGTTGATTATTTAACCGCTTCTGTTTGTTTTCAAATATCATTTGCATATTCTTTTATAGCACTGTCAATGTTAAAAATTACCGCAGAAAAGTTTGTGGAAACAAAACATGAAATCACCAAACACGAGCACCTTACCTCGCTGACTTTATCATACACTTAACACACAACAATTACACACTTACGAAGGTTCTGCCGTGATCACGTGTGTTCGAGGTTTTCTCTGGACTGGGCGAGATTATCAACGCGCTACTTATGAAAAAACTATCATACTCCTTCTGAAACATTGAATGAACGAAACGGGATGGGGTGGGGCTACGCCTTCTCAGGTCAGGCGATTCCCGCTCTATTTTCTCCGAAATCGATATTCCCTACAGGTCTGTCCGCGAATTTGGAATGGATATTTTGATTTTTGTTGATTCTTTACACGAACATGTTCAAAATGGCCCCACATTTTTTGAAATAATTATGTTCACGTAGAGTTTTTCGGAAATATAATAATGTTTCACGTCATTTGATGTGAAATAAGGCAATTTTTAAATAAATATTTTCTCAGAATATCTCAAATTCTGCGATTTTTTAAGCCTTTAAAAGCAAATTATGTTTTTGAAGAAGGGGCTGCTCCATTGTTATAAGTTTTGCATTTGCAAAAGTTACAACTAATGAAGCACGAGGGAATTGCGCGGCTTATCATATTTATTTTCGTATTAATATATGTAATAATAATAATAATAATAATAATAATAATAATAATAACGATAATAATATTTATTTTATTTACGTTAGGAGGCTTCATGGTTTGGTCATGCCTAGAGCCTCTGAAGATATTTATCCGGATTTTAGTATCCCCTACGTTTCACGCTCATCATATAGTTCTAATCTGTCCCTGCTACAGAAGCCTTCCACAGTCGTGTACGTGAGGTCACAAATCTCTCATGTTATCCAAATATTTTTTTTGTTGTTGTTGAATGTTTAAATATATTTTTTAAGAGGAAAGTTGGCATTAAATTTGAAGCGTCTAAAAATATGAAGTATCTTTTATGGTTTGTATCAATAGTATTGTAAACCGCGTCCCATAATTGCTGTAGCAAGTAGTCTATGAATAATTTAACTTTTAGTAAACAATCCTCACATATGTGTGTAATTTTTCGTGTCAGTATTCGCATTTCTTGTAATTGAAAGACTATCTTTATGGTAACAAAGACACGTAGGTTGCCCAAACAAAACAGTTTATGAACTTAAAATTAGTAATTTAACAATAATAGTACTATGAAATGAAACTTCTGCAATTAAGTCAAATAATGGTGTACATTTGTATTAAATAATGCCGCGATCATTCACAGAGACTTCTGTTTGCGAATTGGCATTGATTTTACTTGTCGTTGGGAAGCGTCCGCAACAATTGGATTTTCCTCTTTTCAAGTTCTGCAACTTCCTTTTTTAGGGGTGTTTGGTTCTTAATTCCGAAGGTCCAATCTGATAAAAGCGACGAGGAAGCCTATACTTATACGTATATGATATGAAATCATTACAAAACTTTCCCGTAATTTTGAAGAGAATGTTCATGCTATCGTGCTCAAAGAATTTTTTCCAAAATGTTAATTTAAGATAAGATTTGTGTCCAATGGAGCTTTGACATTGGCATCGTCTACTGCTCTAAAATGACACATTGGTTGATGAAGTTTGTGCGTAAAACTGTTGGCCCGGCGATTCCTTCCGTATGTGCCTTTTGCACGTACGGAGTTTGAGCTTTGACGAGTAAAACATGACTCGAAGTGGAGCAGATGGAACTCAACTTCCATTTCGCATCAAGTCAAATTTGACTACAACTTTTATTCGACACACCAAAATAATCAGTAAAGTATTGAGCTGTCCATTTATCGTTGATGTCTCCCATCTTTCTTCGCTCTTAAATGTATTCAAATAAATTATTAATTCTCCATTAATTATTTCTATCATTATTTGGGGGCCTCAGCTAACGTCTCACTAAAATATTGATGTAATAATCGATTTTCACTAAGTGATATGGGTCATGGACTAGAAAACGACGAGACTCAAATGATCTGCGGGCACATGATGTACCCAAACACGTCGGTCGTCTGATTATTATGATGCAACCCGTTCACAATCAATATTTGTCGTCAATGTACTAAGGGACACACATAATTAACTTGTGTCCGGCAAATGCATAGGAGGGTGCCGTATTATTGCTGCCATTATATGCCATGAAGTATCGTGTTATTCTTACAAAGTACGATACTTTAAAAAAATGTGTAGTTTGGGAAAAAAACATTTTAGAGTAATTCTTATATTTTACGATCATCAGTCACTGTCAAGAATGTTTTTATCTTCTTTCTGCAATGGTTGTATTAGAAGGCATTTAATTTAAATTCTAATACAATCGGGCATTAAATGCAACTTAGGGCGGATTTCTTACTTGTGAATTAAAACATCAAATGGAGCATAATCGTTTAAATGAATTTCGTCTTTCACGTTATGAAATTTCGTCTTTAATAGACGTCTCGTTACGTATGCTAGGTAAAGAGTGGAAATACGAAGGTGTATAAGGAAAGGAATATAAAGGAAATATTAGAGAATGTCATTTGACGCTTTATCGCACATTCACCATGCGGACGTGCCCTTCTACATGTACCGAAATTGTACCTCAACTTAATATTCAAATATCCCCGTCACTGTAATAATAGCAACTATCGCTACAACAGCACACTTTCTCACATAGTTTATAACGTGTGAAGCAATTCCTGCTCCACTAATTCTTCAGCTATCACTTGAAAAAGTCCAAACAAATTTACACGAAGCGACTATGGTGCATATCTGTAATTATTTAACTTTAAATTCGGTAAGACTTTTTCTGAGACTGCTACAATGCTGAAGACGGCCTTTAGCAATGATTGTCGGATAGGCAAGTTTATCGATGGCACAAGGCCTTTACAGAAGATCGATAAGATATAAATGGCGAAAGACGCTCTGGAAGGCGATCGACGACGAACACTGACGAAAATGTGATTCGGGTGAGGGATCTTTTGAATACGGATTGTCGGTTAAGCATTTGTTTAATTGTAAAGACATTAAATATTCCGAAAACGAACGTTCACGATATTGTGTCGGAAAATGTGGAGATGGGGAAAGTGTGCGCTAATTGGTTCCGAAAGTAATAACCGTCGATAAAAATCGCGCGAGTGGAAGTGTGCCGGGAACCTCTGGAAATGAGAGAAGTGGACCCAGACTTTTTAAACAATGTTATAACTGGAGACGAGTGTTGGGTGTTTGAATACGACACCGAGACGAAAAGGCAAAGTACCGAGTAGCACACGTCAACGTCCCCTCGCCCAAAAAGGTCAGGATGCCAAAATTAAAAATCGAATCAATGCTAATTGCTTTTCCATATTCAAGGGATCGTCTATCACGAATTCGTACTACCAGGCACAACAACAGTGCCAGTCAAATTTTACATCCAGGTGCTGAAGAGGTTGAAATTTCGGGTCCAATGCGTCCGACCCTACATCGCCACGGACTGGAAGCTGCATCACGACAATGCACGCGCGCGCACCACCGTTGTTGTAAACGACTTCTTGGCCAAGACAGGCGTCACAAGAATCCCACAACCGCCCTACAGCTCGGACGTCGCCCCCCAAACTTCTTTTTATTCTCACGACTGAAAACTCCAATGAAAGGGAAGCATTTTTGGTCGGTCGACAACATTAAGGCGGCTAAAACGCGCGCCTTAAAGGACGTCCCGGAAAAGGACTTTTTCGCCGCCTTTTGTGACGCATGAAAATCGCGCTGGCAGCGGTGTATCGATGCAGGAAGGATGTACTTTGAAGAGTATTGAGAGATTGTACCGATACGATCAATGCATTCTTTGTTCTGAAGTCCATGACATTACTTTCCAGACAAACCCTGTACGTATGGGGTATTGCTTCGCGACGAACGGGTTCGTATCTTTCAATTCTAATTCGAATCGTTTCTGCTGCATAACTGTTTCTATACAATTAGAGACTATACTGAGCAACACAAGAAAAGTAACATTAATTTTAACAATGATACATAATGCATTATTTACCATTTGGACTGTATAAATGAGTATAAACAACCTGTAACAACTATTGTACTACAACTTCCGGGTCAATGACCCCCCTCTCGATCAGGTTTTTCGTCCAGTTTCCCTGATCCATTGAGCAAATGCTGAGATGGCCCCTTGTTTTGCTTCTGGACATGAATGTAACTTCATTTTCTGTGCACGTCTACTAGAATTCAGTGGAAAATACAATTATTCAAATTATCGTTTCCATGTTGTCGCGGCAGGAAGTTATAAGAGCCAAAATTTATTTCTTCATTATCTTGAATATAGATTTTATTACATGGGAGTTTTTTTTTCTTCCTTTCAAAATTCAAAATTTATCGCTTGTTTATCCTTGAAAATAGATTTTATTACATGGGAGTGTTTTTTTCTCCCTTTCAAAAATTCAAAATTTAAGTAGTATATGACTTAGTGTAGGGATCACAGAATTTTGAAAATGTGCACACAATTAACTTTTTCCCCACAGCACGTCATACGCAGTTTTTATCTGTTTTTTTGACGTAAAATAAATAAAAAAAATAAAAAATTGATATCCTCTCACAGGTTGTGTTGAGTCTCCAAAAATCTCCTCGTACTTCAGCAATAGCTTCCCAAACCTTCTCGGACAGATCTCTTCGTCGACGACGCCTTTCACGGCGTGTCCCACATATTTGAGGGCGGTGCCGTGTTAACGCAGGGACCCGAAGGGCCCGAGGCCAGGGTCCCCGACGTCCAAGAGCCCCCGATAGTTCTTATAAAAATTATTTGATACGAAACTTTTCAAAAAATAAAATAAAAAACTTAAAGAAAGTGATATGATTAAACTGTACGCACAAAATTGGCGTAACGGAATGATGTGTCGCATGCCACTGGACAATATTTGTAATATGGAATGTTGCTGGTTGATGTGTTTCAATTTTATTGTGTACAATTCAATAAAAAATTAAAAGTATTTAATTTGTAGCTTTTTCATTTAATTATAAATCTTTTATTCTTACTTACTTATACATATATGTATAAATATTTTGTATGAATAATGTTAAATTGAAACACTAAGAAATACTTTCACATTAAAAAAAATTACAAACTGCAACGTGAATTCATAGGATTTTCTTCATATATCAGCATAAATGAGGGGGGGGGCGGGAAAGTAAAAATAGGGGTCCCTCAAATTAACCTAGGCCCAAGGGTCCCCAATGCTGTTAAAACGGCCCCTCGGCCTCAACTTGCGAGTCGACAACTCTACTATTTTCTCCCCATTTCTCATCAATTTATTGTAAAATTCCTCCATACCGCGCTCATACTACATACATACGCCCCTTCGTTCCTTTTCTTTCGCAATAAATCGTCCCTGGATACATGCTAGCCGCCGCTACAATCCTACTTTTGTTTACTAGTATTATTTGGACCGGGCTAATCTCCGGTTCGAAACATGCTCAGTTTTCCGAATTTATATCGGCTTGTCATTGTATACTGGCCAGAGTACCTTCCCTCCATTGTTACCGGTTTCTACATTTTCCCTATAGCAGTTCTGCACAACACCTGCTGCCGCGGGCATTCTGCTCTCAAGAGTCGGAGCTCTGCCCGCGAGAGCGGTGCAAGTGCAAGTGGTAAGGGCTACGCAGCTTTGTGGGAAGGGGATCTGCTTGCTATTGTTTTTTATTTATTTATTTAGCCAAAAACAGCCAAAAACTGTATGTGACGTATGGGGGAGAAAATCATCTGCGCACGCTTTCTTGAGTTTCAGAATCCCTTCCCAACAATTTAACTATTAATAGTTGAAAGATGAAAAATCATAGTAATAATAATAATAATAATAATAATAATAATAAATTTAAAAAAGCGAGGGATTAACATTTCAAAAACTAGATATTTTCGTTGCAAAATTACAGAAAACTTATTTTTAACCGTAAATGAACAAACAGATTTGATTTTTCTGTATTGTTAACAAAATAGAAACTCACCCTAAGCTCTACTACCACTACAAACAAAAGGAAAGTTCAACAAAACGTGCGCATAGTGAAGCTACATTTACGTCCAGAAGCAAAGCAAGGGGCCATCTCCCCATTTGCTCAATGGATCAGGTAAACTGGACAAAAACCCGATCGAGATGGGGGTCATTGACCCGGAAGTACATTATTTGTTACAGGCATATTGAGTCTTTTTTTAAATTATATAATGCAAATGTAGACTAATTCATTATACTTAATCTTGTTTTTGTTAAAAATTTTTTTTTTTTTTTTTCTTTTTGACGATATTATCTTATAGTTATTTTTAATTTCATCTGGCAATGAGTTGTAAAGAAACGTACATGTATTGTATGTGGATTTCTTGTAGTGCGCTGTTGATACTGACACTTGATGAACATGATTTCTACGTCGAGTGTTGTAACTATAAATATCAGTATTACATGAAAATAAGTTCCCACCGTTAAGTAAGTCAGTTTTGACAAATACTACAGACTCATAAATAAATAGGCAAGGCAATGGTAAAATTCCAAGCTCAATGAAAAGAGGCTTGCACGGAACACGTGGATAGGATTTTTTGATTATTCGGAAAATTTTCTTTTGCAATCTAAATGTCTGGGAACTAAAGGATGAGCTTCCCCAGAATATTATGCCATATCTCAGGCGGGAATGTACATTTGCAAAATACACGCAACGAGCTGCATGAAGGCTGACAGAATTAGAAAGAATTCTGAATGCATAACATAATGAGCTTAATTTAGTGTTTAATTCTGTTATATGTACATTCCATTAAGGTTTGATTGAATTGAGAGACCTAGAAATGTTGTTATCTTAACATCAGCTAATTGCATATTGTTCATTTTCAATGGAGCATACGACTGCCGATTTGAAGCGCAAAATTGCATTGAGACAGTTTTTCCTTCGTTAACTATTAATGTGTTATTACAAAACCAATTTGAAACTTCTGATATTGTACTATTTATTGTTTCTTTTTTGCAAAGAACATTCGTGTCATCGGCAAACAGAATTGTTCTTCCATTTTTAATAGATGAGGGCATATCGTTTACGTACAGCAGAAAGAGGATAGGAACTAAGATCGAACCTTGTGGGACCCCATGTTCAATTGGCAAAGAATTGGAGATATAAGTAAATAATGGCCTTTCGTGCCAGTACGGTATTTCTACAAAAACTTTCGAAAGATCTAAAAATATCCCAATGGGTTCTTAATTTTGGTCCATTGATGAAGCAACATCTTTAAGAAAAGAAAAAATGGCAGTTTCCATAGATTTTGATTTCCTGAAACCGTGTTGTGAGTCTGAAAACGCTTCGTTTTTCCTGAGAAAGGTTTCCATTCGCGTATAGAAAAGCCGCTCTAATATTTTTGAGAAAATTGACAAAAGAAAAATTGGCCGGTAATTTTCAATTTCATTTTTGTTCCCTTATTTAAAAAGTGGCTTAATTTTTGCTGTTTTGAAACTATCTGGAAATATTCCTGTGCACAAGGAAGCATTAAAAATGTGAGTTAATGATTGTATTATGGCAGGTGCACACGTTTTTAATAAACAATCCGGAAATTCATCTAAACCTGATGAATATTTATTTTTTAATTTACTGACTATTCTGAGGATTTCGTTAGAAGAAGTTTCGTAAATAAACATCATGACGAAGTTTTTTGGGAAGCATATGATGTTGAATTTTTGGTTTTAGTCCCTTCGTGAGATCAATCGCAATTCTAGAAAAGTGTTGATTGAAGAGATTCGCAACTTTTTCTGGATTTCTTGTTTCTCTTTCATTATCCTTTAAAACAACATTTTCTACGAAATGTCGTGATGACGTGGTCCAATTTTTAACGATATTCCACATTGCTTTAGTTTTGCTTTTAGCGTTTAAAATATCCTCATAATTTTTCATTATTTTTGCCTGAACTGTTATTTTCCTTGGACACTATTATTATGGAACTATTATTTTCCTTTATTGGACACTGGGATCGGCGCAGCGCGTGGATTGAATGTTTGAGCATCTAATGCAATGATCCATGTTGTACAATTATTTGCCCACTTATTTAAAATGGTAATGTCGCATATTTGTGGCTATAAGGGCCTTAAATAACTGATTATGTTCTTCTTTGCACTGCTGTGTATCGACACATTTTCTCCTTTTTGATTTTTTTAGAATATGTTCATGGTGAATCTTAAGCAATATTTCAAAGCAGTGGAATTTAAAAAAATATATATTATTAATTGAATCACCATTTATTTACAATTAATAACTAATTTTTCACCAAGAAAGTTATAATCTTTAAATGATAGCAAAACGAAGTAAATTATAAGTATACCTAACGAAAACGTCCGATGTTCAACTCTAATGTAGGAGATTAAAAAAAAATAAGTTGCCAGTGAAGTTAAAATTTTGTGGAATATAAAAAATTCTGTGAATATATTTTTAAAATATCAACAACGGAAATGATTATGAATAAATTGTGTTCGTTGATTTGATATTAGAAATACATAATGTAATCTTGTCAAAAATTAGAGCAGTAAGAATCATATTTTTTCTTTGTTATAACTGTCTTAATGAGTTAAAAATTGTTAATTAAAATAGTAGATTACTGTCATCGTCAAATTTAATTTTTTACATAAATTTGTGACCGTAGAAAGTGAATTCAGTATCAGCCCTTCAAGCATTAAAATTTGGGTCCAAACCAAATGTGTAGGGGTTCCTAATTCGTTTTAGGTTTATATTTCACATTGTCATCTATTAACAACAAATATTTCCAATTCGACGCAAAAAACAATATTATATGAACTGTATGTAACAATCCGTCAGGTTCTCGCTGATTGCAATTTCAATTTACGCGCTATGGTTCGAATTGGTAGTCCCCACTTCTAGAACGGGTTTCGTCCCCACCCTTCTTAGATTTCTGGGTTTACACTTGAGTGGCTCACGCGGCTTTCGAGGTCAGCGGAAATGCAAAATGCTGGGCAGGCCTGCCCTATACCTTTCCATATTCGAGTTTATTGCATTGCTAACTTCCCGTTGTTTCGGTCTACCGCACCACATGAACCTTGCTTCATCAGGGGGCAAGTCTCCGGGATGGGCACCTATGGTTTTTCACTTTCTTTCCCCCCACCGACGCACAAGGGCTGACGTCCGAAAACAGGCGGAACCCAGTTTACCGTCACGGCAACCTCCCCATACAATGCTTGAGTAGGGGACATCCAGCTAGCTCAGAGCTCCTAGCTATCCAGGCTTGTGCCGGAGTCAAGTCCCTCCTCTTTGCCCAGAGTATGGGGTCACTGCCACGACGAAGCCGAGAGCCCTACTGGGGGCCAAACTAACTAAGGTCCTGGCGGTTGGAGCCCTCATCCCGTCTCCCCACTGCCTACACCTTTAGGCTATCGACGTGGGTACCACTGGAACGTGGTCAACCTCACGGGTAGTATCAGTTTTCCCGTCGGACGTCTATTTGTGGCATCTGGAGTACTCCGAAAAAGCATCCTTCGCCCGATCCTGTTCAAACGTCGAACCTCCATAGGCCCAAATAGAAAGTAGCCGGGCGGACTCGACCACCAGGGTACTACGCTTAGCATCGCCTTCTCACTGCTTGCATCTTCAGGCTAACGGCGTGAGCAACGCCGCGAGACTCAGGGTCCGGATGGTCGTCTACGACACACCACCAGAAACCAGGACAAGCTACGCCATCGTGATTCCGCCCTGTAGGGCTTCGGATTGCAGTAACCACCCTGCGATTTATTTCGTTTTTCTGTCTTCTCCCTTCTTATACACATATATTTCCATTTTTAAATATCCCGCCTTGGAATTGGTTCGACACATTTGAAGTATGCCGATTCTACATTCTCAAATCATCTCTCGTTGTATCTAACCGAACCTATTCGTTCAATTCGCGCTTCAATTATCTCTGCCATATTATTCAATAAAATATTACGAATCCCATTCGGCATCGGTCTGAATAATGTACGAATAATTTCCGTGGGATTGAAGTCTTCGCTACATATTTTGTACGCGCTAACTTTACAGCATGAAAAACATTCGACGTGCAAACCATAGATGAAGACAAGCGTATGAGCAGGCACTACCAGCGTGTTTTAAGAAACAAACCTTAAAGCAGATATGGTAGCACCATCGCCTCTTCCAAAATTATTCTACAGAAAAGACAGAGATAGTTTTCTGACATACTCCCAGACTTCCGAATAAAATACAGCCAGTCCATAAAATTTCCAACTATTAGAAAGGCAATTCGCGGAAAGCCTTGATCTTTATTTCTTCTTGACGTGATCCCTTAGGTAGAATTTATATTTTAGAATTCTACGTTGAAAGTACATATTGAAATGTATATCTCGTCCAATTTTCCGTTTATGAATAACTTATCAAACAAATTACTTGAGATAGCGAATTTTTTAATACCTCAAAAATATTAACAGATATCGCTGATAGTTAAATAACTGTTATTTTATTAACGATCAACGTAATATAGACAGTTCGCAACTAATGATTGCATACCAACTTCCCATTAAAACATTACGACAATTATTCTTAGTCGTCTACGAATATTGGCCTAAAATTATTTCAAAATGTTAATAATACAATTCAATAGATTGCGTATAAAAATAAATTAAACAAAGTATATTTGAAACGCTCTCTTCATTATAACGTCGAGTATCTCAGTTTGTGGGTAAAGCAAAGAGTAAACGATATTGCCCAACGTATCGGTCTTATTTCGAAATATCATTTGATGAAGCAAGCACTACACAACCAATCACCTATCACACTTGTAAGTTAAACACGTAGAAATAATGAGATTCCAGTTTCACATTGTCAACCGTCGTTGCAACCATTGCTACGTAGAATAAAGTAATTGTAAATCAATTTGTTCAAACCATTGACTCATTTGTAAAAAGCATTATTTGAACATCGTATGAACAAAGTGTTTCCAGCGAAATCAGCATCAATAATGGACAAACGATAACAGCAGTGGGTACGATGAATGATCACCTTCGAGCAGTTCTTTCCAGCATTTTAATTGCGTTTATTGTATCTTATAGTAACAGTTGGATTTTGTAGTTATTCTAGACTGTGTTACGATTGGGTAAAGTGTTTGTGGGAGGTTCAATTGTTTTCATTGTACGCAAGAGTACGTCGGCGCTTGTCTACACAAGCTTCGTCGCAATGTTCGCGGATGGCGGCAAGTCTTGTCCACAGGTGTGTTATAATACTTATAATACTCGTAGAGTGTTTATAATTCTCGTACCTAGCTGGGGATATGTTCCGTGAGAACTGTTTGTCTGCAGCAGGTCTTGTGATATGTATGGCGAGTTAGTGAGATGATTGCTTCCTCGGTGAAGCCTTTGTCACCTTCGATGCAAAATACTTCAAGCCACAGTGGATCATTTGGTAGTGGCGAGTTGAATTTTGGGAGGAGCTGGGATTTTGGAACCAAGGATTCAATGATGATGAGAGTGGGTAACGCAATGCTCTGTGGCACTGAACGTTTCTCGATGTTAAAATTAGGAGTTCTATGTTATACAAGAACTTCACATGACTTAGTAAAGAAATTTGACATCTTTTCTTCAGTTTTAAGAGTGCACATGTTTAGCTGTTTCCAATACCTTCAAACACCACATTTCTGAGTGAATTATCACAAATATTTATTTAGACTCTGAACAATTTAAACAATTCAACCCGTATGATGGGCGAAGGTAATCGAAATGGAATGACCCAGACATGTTACAATTGAAGACGACCCGGTGTGATCCTGTAATTTTTAAATGGCCAATTATTAATAAACACAGATTATAAACTTCTCATACACATTTATAGGCGTATAACCTTACTTTTCAAGCACGATCGCCTCAAAATATTCAGAACTTGACTTTTGTACTTATCCCATGTGCTGACTTACTTATTACCTCTTGTACTCTCACCGGAGACAGCTGCATTTCATGAACAATTATTCATAAGTCAGCAGACTGCATGGAATGACACAAATATGAACATAAGAAAAATAAGCGCATCCCTTTCATATTATTGAATAATTAAATAAATAAAATTGAGAGTACTAGACAAGCGGGTGAAGGAAAATCGTGCTATTTAAACTATCGTGCTATCTAAAATACCTTAAATTTTCTTTATTTCCGCTCCTTGCCGCCCCTCCCCCAGAAAAATAACAAAATACGCTGCTATTGCTATACTTTTAATAGAATCGGAACAGTGCAAACATTCTTACAATTGCGAATGTTTTGACATCCAATAAGAGCTTCTTTGGATCTAGTTTCCTGTTTACTTGTGAATGCCTTCCAGAGATGTCAGATCATCAGCAAGTCAAAAGTGAACTAACGGTCCAAACAGGAATTAAACATAGTTAGAGAACCTAAACATTTGATAAGTCTACATATTAATCCACTCCTGTATACAGTAGTATTAATGACAAACAGCCTTGATTTCGATGTATTTTTCAAAATTTAAAATCATATTATTCGTTCATTAACTGTTCTCAAAGGTTCAAGGAGAGCTCTATTAATTCACTTAATTGCCAATATAGCGTTTGTTTCAAGAAAGAAGAAAAATTTAAAAAGTGTTCTGAAAATTGACTCTTGCTTTGTGGCAAAAGTTAGTTTTATTTAATAATTAATTTTTCATTACATTTGCATACATTTGTTTCCTTCTTTTTTCGCTCTTGAAATGTATAATTAAGTACCTAGAAACACAGGGACGTCACAAACAATTCTCTAACGGATAGACACAGATAAGTTCAAACGGCCAGCGTAAGAAAGTGTTTGCAAATTTTTTGAAGAAAATTTGTTTGGTTACGTGATAACCAAACAAACTCCGATGACATGAAGTTACTGCATCAATATGAAATGCTTGACCTTAGGCATAGGTTTTTCAAACAAAAAAAGAAACAGCAAAAAAGCTATGAAAGACTCAGACTAGAATGCGAATTGAATCCAATTTAATTTTTTTCTGTTCCTGTTATAAATTTATTGTTCAAAATGAATCTTTGTACAATTAATACAAAGTCTTCAACGAAAACATTAAGAAGGTTTCATTATATTGAAACATACCCCTAACTGCTACAATTATTGGGCGATTCGTCGTAACCCATTTCCAAATTTCTAATAACATGGGCGCCAGGAAAAAGGTTACGATAATCTTTTAACTATTATTACTCTGATAAAAAAACTGAATGTTATCCCGCTAGCTAGGTCGATGGGTCACGACAGAAATAATTGCTATTATCTATTAATAGCTGATTACCCGATCTGCCATCTATACAGAATGGCGAGGAATCTTTTTTCTACTTATTAGCTTGAATTGGCCAATGAAAATACAAATCAAATTGAAAGAAAAAAATTTACATTGAGAAACTTTTTTAGTCATGACCTGGTTCGAACCTTATACGGTGATTCTGGTCTTCGCGTGCTCTTGATTGGTGCTATCTCGAAGAAACGTCTTCCCTTCTTTTATTTGAAGCTCCGAAGTCCAATTACCACGAATCCTCTTCTCTTCTTTGAAAACGAACACCGCCGATTCACCGCTTCGCACTACTCAAATATTTGTTCCAGCTCCACTATATTATGTCTGATGCCCGTTCTCGCTGTATAAATATCCAGTGCTTTTATGATTACGCAGGAAAACAAATGTCTCAGTTCTATCTTCCGTTTCAGTTCATCCAAATTCAGCTCTCATCTTGCACAACTTCTTGAGGCACGGTACTCCAATGTCTTAATTTGAATGAAACACAGACACTACGTTTACTTTCAAAAGCTGTTCGAACAAAACTAAAACTTGAACAAGTTGACACCCCAGAAACGGTACAGCGAGACATGTATAAACTTACCAAAAACAAAAGTTCATTGTCAACACCATCACTGTGCGAGCCACGGTATTAACTGAAATTAAGTTACGGTAATTTTAAGTTACTTTACATAATTTAATCTGGTTTAGAACTTGGAACAAAATTTTCCTTGCTGCATACAGAACAAGCTATTTTTTTATGGAATGGAGGTTATTTTATCTCGTATGCTATGAATATTTTTATGCAATACATATTTGGAAAGAGTTTTGCAAATGAAATAATCTCCTTCTTTTGGAGATCACGGATGAATTATTGAAAATCGAAGAGATCTGCCAAGAGATCGCAGATAAAGAAAAACTTGAGCCGTTTTTTAAAAATTTTCTCTTGAGAGTGCTTGAACTAAGTGACTTCAATGACAGATGATATAAAAAATATAGATGCAAATTTTCTTTATGCAGTTGGTTTTACATTTCATATACAAAATGTGATATATTTCTCTGGTTGAACAAAATTTATATTCAAAGATTTGTAAACGTAAGACAAAGAAACGATCTCCTTAAATGAATTTATCTCATTATACTGCTGCTGCCTGCTGCAAGTTTGTATCTAAAAAAAATTTCTTTTAGTATCTAAGAGATTCTTATATTAAAATAATTTGAGCGATTTTGATATTGTTGAATTATTGAATTGATGAATGTCGATTACTCTGTAAAATGTAGTGCTATTGTATCCTGAAAGGTGGCATTGGTCGTCCCCCGCTAGTACATGAGATTCGGCGCCGACCTGCGCGACGCCATGTGGAGGCGCCTTCTCTAGGTACCTCCGCTAATGGGACACCACCTTAGCAGTGGCCCGGACAAAATCTATCGTGGCCTCCCGATATACGTGGTAATGTAGAGTGTGTGTGTGTGTGTGTGTGTGTGTGTGTGTGTGTGTTTGTAAGGGGAAAGTAGGAAGAAAGGATGGGGACGGTACTTAGGACTATTTCGGCATATTAGCCACAGATAACTATCAATTACAGACAGCAGCCGGCTGCTAGAATACTCCGGACAGCGGTAGAATAAGAGCTAGTTATGTAGCTATCGAAAATCCGCCACCATGGGCATTCGAATTCTAGTATTTCTCGTTCCCAGACGCTTAGGGCAACAGTTGCCTTGAGAATTCGGAAAAAACATTTAAAGGACTTTTTGGAGCCGTTTGTGAAAATAACTTTATAAATTACCTTTGCAACAAGAAAAAAATAGCTCGAAAATTACTCATTTTCAAAATATTATGTACGAGCCTATTTAAAAATATAATCCGAAGAATAGTTTTCATTAAGGAACTAGAGATGCAACTGCACATACTTTTTCGCATTATTTCGCGTTATAAACTTTTAGACCAGGGTTTCTCGCATTTTAGGACAGATTTCATTTAAGGAAAAATATCGATGTTCAATATTGTACTTTTCAACGTCAACTTAATGCACATTTTGAAAATTCAGAGAGTACACTGAAAACGCAAATTGTAATTTGCTCTATTCAAGAGAAAAAATAACGAAAAAAGTTGGTGCAGATTCTGAAACAATTTGTTCAAAATGCCGGTATTTATCACAAAATTATGCAAAATTTTCAAATTTGGAAAAATTTTAACGATCTAATTTATTTACCGTCAAAACAGTTGTGTGTGACATACTAAGGGGAGAAGTGTATACTGTTTCAATGTAAATTTAAAGACGCATTTGAACATATTGTACAAACGAAAACAAAATCTCTTATCACCAACATCTTAATCGTAACCGTAACAACATCGACGCCGAAAAACTTCTGCAATTGTCGAAAAATGAAATAATTCGATGGAAACAGGGCCTGCGCCATTTTTAGAAGATTTCTTTGTTCTATATAAGAAGAAAAAGAATTAACAAAAAAATTGGAGTCTTTTTCAGAAGGTCTTAAGGTACATACAGGAAATCCTCCTTCGACATTTCCTTAGGGATTTTTCTACTGATCCCTCGCCCGCACCTGGTGGGGTTTTCTGAAGGCAATCCTCCAGGAAAGTGACTTAAGAATTTTTTCCAGTTCAACACAGTAGTTGAGTTAATCGTGGTTAACGCTTACCCAGCGTGTGCGGATGACAATATATTAGCGGTTGTTGGTTGTGCCGCAACTTGGGCTTGTAGAACTGTCCAGATTTCAAAGACGGTTTAATTTTCTTATTTTATTTGCGGATAGCCTTTCTTATGTGGTTAATTTTTTAATATCATCTTTAGTTGCGTTTCGGTCGATTTCTTTACTTTTTTCGACTAGTTTTGTGTATGGGGCTTCTTTTTATTTGGATTGTGATTATCTTTAGAACTAACTTTCCACAAATAAGACACATTCTCAAACGTTTGAATAATATTTTTAAAAAAATTCGCGACAGGTGACTGATTACATGAAATCCTCAAGAACGTTTAAGCATGAAACACACGTGATAGAAGAGATTGAGGAAATCCGACCTTAAGGCCCAACATAATTTGGTTTGGGATTTTTCGGCCTCTCGCCGCCTCCGCGCTCTCAAGGAAACCGCCACACACGTTGCGAAATTTCTCAAGTCTTGGATTGTTCGGGCCAAGACTTCAGAAAATCCCGCTCGTGTATGGGGCCCTTCAAGGATGTCGACGGGGCTTTGTATAAAGAAACCCTCCAAACCAAAATATTCGTTTCAATTTCGCAGGGCCTTGAGTTCGTATGGATCAATCGGGCAATATCAATTTTGGAGAAAATCGTCTCCATGGTGTAGGTACTAGTGTGACCACTGACGGACAAACAGATGATTTGCCGTCAAAGTTTTGGAATTAAGAACCCATAAAGACATGGAATCGCTCTACACAATGTGTTATGGCAGAGCATTTTACTGTTTTTAAAATCAAGATTTATCTACTTTTTTGATTAATCGTTTAATTACTTTGTTTTCGGGCGCTTTGACAACTATAGTTCTTAGTCCTATAAGTATAATGCGTGTTTTAATCTCGAGAGGTTGTGATGTTCGTTCCGCTCTGGATGTGGATGACGCCGTTCTACTAGGTTGCGATGTTCTGGGTTTTATTGATGAACTTCCAAATCTAATGATGTGTTGTAAATTTTTGTTGTTGCTGACTGCAGAATTTAATCTGGAATTTTTCACTTTACGTTTATTTTTATATGGCGGGTTGCCAACAATCTGTATTTCTGTTATAAATAACGTTAAGTAAGATCTGTATATAATATTATCAAACTCAAAATAACCAATATTATATATATATATATATATATATATATATATATATATATATATATATATATATATATTACAGCGATTATCATTCTTTTTCATAAATTTATAACCTGATTCGTCTTCTATATGCTAAAACGAGAGTTTTTGACTATTGTTTTGGGTTAATAACACGTACATAGAGCATCGGCGTATGTAGAAACTCTTTGGTGAATTCTTTAATTCTACCATATAACCTCCTGCGTTATTTTAAAGCGATTATCATTCTTTTTCATAAATTTATAACCTGATTCGTCTTCTATATGCTAAAACAGTTTTTACTATTGTTTTGGGTTAATAACACGTACACAGCATGGCGTATGTAGAAACTCTTTGGTGAATTGTTTAATTCTAACATATAACCTTCTAACCCTGGGTTATTTTACAGTGATTATCATTCTTTTTCACAAAGAGATATAAATTTAACACTGAGCTCAGTTTCTAAGTAATATTTACATAAATATTGAAGAATTCACATGCACCGGAAAAGGAACTTGCATATCCCACAACTATCAACTGTGTTTTCACGTAATAAACTGCTTTCAAGTTGGTTGTAAAGCATGAAACATTTAAGACTTTCTTTCCTATTACATACTTTTATTAATTCTTTGTAACCATTTCACTTTTCTTTAAGATAAAGATTTCTGCTAAGTTTCTATACGCACACATCACGATTCCGTGTTTCGAGTAGGCGCTACCAACTGCTGTTGCAGTAAGTTGGTGCTACGTTGGCAGCAGTGTTGTGTGACGTGGCCCAATGGTGTGTGTTAATTCAAACGCCCCGGGAGTTCAAGCGTCCCGCGTCTGACTTGACTGAAAAAAAAAAAAGAAAAAAAAAAAAAAAAAGAAAAGAAAAAAAAATCAATCTTCCTCCTCCTCCTCCTTCTTCTTCTTCTCCTTCCTTTTTCCCCTTCTTCCCTTTACGTACGGACCCCCGATCATCTACTCGTACTCTACTTTTCGTGTCCTCTCTCCCCTTGTGTTTTGAGATTTTGTAGATTACCCTGGTTTTTGAATGTAAGACTAATTTCATTTATCAATCATTGTTTTATATAATAATAAAACTGTGTGTTAATGAAAGTATTCTTATAATGTATGCATTATTAGAAAAAACTATATACAAAGCTCAGGAATTTTTGTCCTAGAAAAATTGAGTAGTAAAATTTAGCAGAAACAAGCCATAGACAGAAACCTGCAGAGATCAAAGGAAATTCCTTACTGTACATGGGCTACATATAAATATAATGCCATACATGTATTGAATTTCAAATAACAAGTATAAAACAGTACAAGGCTTCAGAAAGTGTAATTTTCAGGAGTGTAATTTTCAAGTCATTGCAATTCAAAAGGGGACTCCTTCATAAACAAAGCATTTCATTCTTTAGATAGTTATAAAAAGAAAATAATTAGAATTAATTAAATTAAAATTAATAATTAACAAAATTAAATGTTAACAGTATGTTTTTTTAAAGTAGGGATGAAAATTCTGAATTAAGGGGTATTATAACAAATGAAAATGATTAGGATTTGCTCAAAATCGAGAAAGTTATTGCAATCATTCAAGCTGTTCTCACCATTTTTTCGAAAAGAAAGAACAATCTTATTTTGTTGATGAAATTATGACTTTCTCTCAAAGAATTCTAAAATTACCTTCTACTTATTCTTCTCATTTTCCTGTTGAAAATGGACTATTAAAAAGGCGATTGAAAATGAAAAAGAAACAGGAAATGTGCTGCAATTGGCCACACGGTTGCTTCCGCTACAAGGCCCCTTTGACTACACTGCTTTCTCATTTGAAATTTTTCGCCGAATCTCTAATAAACAGTTATATTCTTTTATTGAGAAAAATCCAGTCTAGGCACGTGCATTTTCGAGTATTGCGTTCTAAGGGACAGTTTCACGAACAACCGAGTAAACTCGAGAGTAAGCATTACTCTACGATACTCTGGAGTAGAATATAAGCCTTTCACCGCGCTTATAGTGTTATGTTACTCTAGAGCACATACTCCCCGATTTACTCCGCGAACCCACTGAACGCGCAATTTTTCATACCCAGCAGAGGGCGATTCAAGAGGCCGTGAGCGAGTGACGTTGTGAACCATTGCGCACCAACGGAAGCCTCTGGTTATTTCCTTGCATTTGAGTTTTGGAGTTCTTTGCGACATCTTGGTGTTAGTCTTGTGTGGTGATTTGTATTAGCGTAGGTTATTTCTCAGTTTTTGTGTCTGAAGGTTTCTTATACTAGTTTTTCGAATGCATATTATTACGAATTTGTAAGAAAATATCGAGTTTTTTAAATGTTGCTAATCGCGCGTTTTTTCTAAAATTTTATTATAGTCAGTATGCTTTATTTTTTAAACTTTTATTCGTACTATTTATAGTTGAAACGTTGGGAAGGAATTCGGAACGCAGATGATCTTTTCCCCATACGTCACATATAGTTTATTACTCTTTTTTACTAAATAAATGTACTTTTTGTTCTTGTAGTTATTTTTCTTTTGTTGTCCTTTCTTTGCTATAATTCTTATCCACATCGCTGAAAAATAAATTTACAAAGTTCTCCACTGTTTATAATGTATCTGATGAGTTAACGTTTTACTTCACAAATAAAGTACGTTTTTACACGTTTTACTAGACGGATTTTCGCCGTGTAAAGTTATTCTCGAATTTACTCTCGTGTAAGCGATTTACACTCGAGTGAGGTGTTGGTGAAACGCTCCAAGAAATTACTATGGAATAAACATGATTTATTCCAGAGTAAATTCTTACTCTTTGTTTGGTAAATCCGGCCATGCAGAGAATATTTTCTCTCTAAAATCCGCGAACGTAATTGCAGAGAGTAATATTTTACATTAAAAATACAGTACCACTCACTGTCTCTAGCAGGGCGCAGCACTGTCTGAAGAAGCGTATTTAGACGAAGAATCTGGAGAAACGAATTAGACGCGAGACTTTCCAAGAACCAGAAAAAAATCACAAGTTGACGCCTTTCGCCTGGGTTGTTAGATTGTGTGCAGAGCAATCCCTGGTCGCCGTATTACTCCCACACGGAGCAGAGTGTATTTTCATGTAGTCAAGAGCTGTTAGTGGCCATTTAAATATAGTGCTTTATTGACAATCTTTGCTGGCCAAACTGCTACACACACGCTCATAAAGCGTGGAGGCCCTGCTGACGTGAACTTCGCGGAGATTTAGTAAAAGAAACTGAAAATAACGCCAAGACTGGTGACACATAATACAGGTTTTGAACTATTTAGTGATGGCAAACATATTCTAGCGTTTGCACGTGCTGACAACTAATTGCTCCATTTCAGGAACCAAAATCCCTGAATGCTGTTGGGATACGCCAGTCGACGTTACACGTTTTCATCTTGTTTGTTCTCCCCTCATATGCTAGTAGACTATTTTGGCCTGAACAACTCCTAGTGTTTGAACTCAAATTGAATTGTCTGTTCGATGCCCTAAATCCTGCGGAAGTAAAAAAAAATGCTTCTAAATCCTGCGGGAGCGATGTACCGAGCCTCGCTCGTGGAAAAGGCACTCATACGTTGGAGCGGTCTGGATGGAGGGTTTCAAAGCCCTGCACTTTACCAAGACCTGTTGAATAGTCGGTTTGAGATGGCGTGTTGGAAGTTCACTCTGAAGCAGAAAGAGTGTGTGTATGTGTGTGTGTGTTTACGACACACACCATGATAAGTTAAAACGTGTAGTGTCACATTAAGTCAGCGAGCAAGAAATTTCTTAGGAGGTTATCAGACCTCCATATCAATGCAATTGAGAAAATAACTACGATTGCGAGCGTGTGCGCTATTAGTCTAGAAAACTATATAAGTGCAACATCTTAACAGGACATAAATTTAATACAATGGAAATGTGGCTTCAGCATTACTTCAAAACGTTTTATTATTATGGGAAATAAAATTGAAGTTGAGTGAGGGTGGATGATTTGGCTGTTTCTACAAGATTTGGCATTCTTGGGGGGGGGATGTCACCCTCCTCCAATGGGTTGGACCGCATGAGGGCATAATTTTAAAAACGAACATGTACTAAGAAATGGATGTGCGTGCAAAGCTACGTGTCAATCCGCCAGCAAGCAATGTGCATTACATACTGGCAGAGGGTGCTTGATCTCTTCATTTTCTGATAGACCATGGTCACAATAACAGTCAGAAAACAGGCAATGGCATTACAGAGAAAACTCATATTGTTCACCCGCGCTTGCGGTGTAATATAAAAGTAAATAATTGCCAAAAGTATAATGAGCCCTATATTTTTCACAGAAACGCACACTTTTGTGCTCAAACAGCTTCTGTTTCCCAACGAGCTGCGTTTTTTTGGCAGCAGAACACATGATTTATGGTTTACCTCCGGAGTATCTCCGGATCTGACGTGTGACTTCTTTCTAAAGAGAATTCCTAAAAGGTCGTTCGTAAACGTCATCTCCAGAATAAGGCACAGGAAACAGGAACAATACCCAGCAACACCTCATCTCCTGAGTGAACCTGAAATATTTAACAGATATCGAGAATACATAGAGTCAATGGAAAGAGGTTAAAAATATCAACATGTACATATTCATATCAACATATATGAATGTATGCATTGTTCATTTTGGGTTCACTGTCCGACTTTCCCGGCTAGCTAACATGGTACCCCATACCTGACCCTAGTTATTTCCCACATGTTAGGAGAGATACGTGTATGTGGCAAACATGAATTTCCTTCACCGTAATTAGCACACTCCGCCTGCCTGAGTTTTCCACACAACTAGAGAAACACAAACGATTTAAATAAAGGAATGCTTTAACAATTTTTGCGTTGACCAGCAATGGAATGCGGGATCACACCACGGAAAGCTAGTACGCTGATCATGAGCCATCCTAGAGGCTTATATCGTCAATGTGAGTTCAATCAAACTTTCCTATATGAGCTCGTTTCCGCACTTGTCATGATTCTTCAGCGAACTTGGTCTCGATTTTCATGTGAAGTCCTGGGTTCCCACTCGCTCGCAAACATCCTTTATCGGATCGCTTATGAATATTTGCACTCATTTTTTATTTTCAAAGTTCACCACAGAAGTCACAACAAAAGTCAACTAGAATTGTCGCTGAACTTTGCGAAAGCAATAACCAGTGTTTGAATGACCCGAAGATGGAATTGGAAGATTAGTAGCAATTTGTCTACCTATGATTTTTGATAGTTATATTTCATATGATCTACAAAGCCTTTATTATGAGATGAAATTTTTACTCTTACTTTATCGCTTACTGCTTACTCAGTGTATAGAAAGCATTGAAATGCAGCGGGAAAAAAGCGGTGAACTTTTGGACAGAAAAACTCTTATTACCAGGCCATGGTGACCTAAAAGTGAATAAATCTTGTTCCTACATGTTTAAAATTTCATAATTTCCTCTAACACGTATAGTAAGAATCCTCGTTCTGTGAGTCCAGGATCAAAAATCAGATGGCAAATCGTGTTTTTCCGTCCGTCTCCCTATGTGGTCCCCGCTGGTGTCAAAACTGTCTAGGCATTTTTTTTTTTCGTTCAAAAGAGGTATTCCCAATTGATCAAATCGAATTGGTGGCCCTGCGAGTTGATTTTATGGTTTTTTATATTCTTGGAAGTACTTTACTTGAAGCCTCACCATTTTGAAAAAGTTCTCAATCAAAGATCCAAGTTTTTTTATGAAACGTCTTCGGAGGTGATTTGTTTAAATACATTTTCCGAAGTTATAAAATGCAATGTTTTTTCGGCGTTTGTTACAACTACAAGATTGAAGATAGAGATTTGTTTCATTATCTTGTTGAAATATATCATAAATTAACGTCCTGTGCTGTAATAGAATATACGAGTGGTTTTTGCGTAATTTTGTAAATACAGGTAATTTTTAAACTATTTTTTCAAAAACGGCTCAAAATTGTTTCTTTAAATTTTCTTCTCGTATGAATCAAAGGACTTTATAAAATGTGGTGCTGGTCCCATTTTCGGCGAACTTTGAAAGATGTTTTTGACAAACAGATTAATTAAGCTTAATATTCATTATTCTAGTTGTATGAACTTTTAGTTTTTTAAACGTTTGCAATTTTCAAAAATCTGAGATTTCAACATAAATGAGACTCGCGCCATTTCTGTAACAGTCCACCATGCTAAACGAGGACAGAGTCAAATCCAAAAATTTTGGAGACATTTTTGATTGATTAGTGATTATGGGCGTGTGAACTGCTTGGGTCATAAGTCTAGTAAGTGTAGTGCAATTTTTCAGCGCCGTAGGCGATGGTGATCTTCCCCCGCTGGATGGCCTTTTCTGTAAGAGTACACCATGCTAAACGAGGACAAAGTCAAATCCAAAAATTTGGAGACATTTTTGATTGATTAGTGATTAGGGCGTGTGAACTGCTTGGGTCATAAGTCCAGTAAGTGTAGTGCAATTTTTCAGCGCCGTAGGCGATGATCTTCCCCCGCTGGATGACCTTACCGTCGTCATGCGGAATTTCCCTCATCCATGTACCTGGAATCAACAGGCCACCGCCCCAGCCAGGACAAGCACTAAGCCCCCGTATGGTCGCTCGTCTGGCGTGGAAGTGTAGTAAATGTAAATATGTGCGTGTGTAAGTGAGGGATTCAGATAGGACAAGGAACCACGGAAAACTAGCAGTCAGAGCAACCTGACACTAGAATTCTCCTCCAGACAACAGGTGAATTCGGCCTAGCTACCCAGCGAGTGTCGAAAATTCTGCCATCGTCAGGACTAAAACCCAAGGGCTTCCCGTCCAGAGGCCACCAATTGATTGGAACCAATTTTTAGAGAAAAAATGAAAATGTTAAGGATTCATGTAAAGTACTCCAAAAAATCAAAATATCCGTTTCAAACTTGCAGGGACTTAAGTTACTTTAGATACTGTGGTAAATATCAATTTTGGAGAAAATCATCTGAACCGGTTGGGCGACATTGACGACACACGGACGGACAGTAAGTTTTGTCGTCAATCGATTTTTCGGTATCAAGTACCCACAAAATATGGATTATGACTGAACAGCATGTTAAATGAAGAACGTTTTATATAGATACATTTCATTGCAGAGCAATGCAGCGAAGTGAGTGATGTGAAGCCTTGCACACATTTACACTATGAAAGATGTTCTTGATTTGTGGGTCAATATAGGTGTAATGAGTGTAAAATTAAGGTATTCTGTCTCCAAGGATTAATAGTCTTGTATTATTAATAAGTAATCTAATCAATTTACTACTCCATTTTGTGATTTTTTGATACCAATAAGTTCGACAAGTCGAACTTATGGTCATGTGCTACGTATTCCACTGCTAAAAATTTTAATATGCGTGGCTAGAAAATTAACATAGTAATGAATAACGATATATTTAATAATGAAATACTATAAACGCGGTTTTACTTTGACTTTTTGGTAGACACTCCTGGTTAATTTAATAATTGGTGAATTGCATGCCTTTGCTGCTGGAAAAGTAGTTCGTTGCAATTCGTGGAAATCATTCGTTAAGTGTTAAGTTTGAGAGATCTTTATGTAAAATATATAATTCCATACTTGAAAATCATTCACTTTGACACACTTTTGAGAGAATTTTGTGTAAAATATATCTTGGCAGATTATAATTGGCTCTTGGCAGCGTAGAAAGTAGAACCCTCTTATCCTACATAAAGCATATGCAATTTTATTTTCATTTTGTTAATTTATTTTCTCAAAGAATAATAAAAAATATATGCAACGTATAGGAGAGAAATACAATCCTCGTTGCACTTTTTTAGTACCCTGCGATTTAACCGGAACTGTATGTTTTTCTCTTAAAGTATCTCGGTAGATGATGATGCGGTGTTTCAGCCAAAAGGACCGGGACTATTAGTCCCAGGTGATAGTGTTAAAGAAACGGAAAAATAAGGAGAATAATTATTCGTGAACAACAGGAAACTGATGCCATTATGAAGAAATTTCTAAATAATAAAACCCTTTGCCACTCTCAAAGAGTCTAGAAATTCTTTAAGATTATAACGATCGTGATTTAAGATTCTTTTATGGTGACGTAGTGTGCGGGAAACTCTTCTACATTAATTCAAAAGCAAGCTTGCGAGTTGTATACTACCGGCTTCTCGTGGATCACTCGAAAATGAAAATTCCTTTATTCCGTGTTATTTCCCCAAGAATTTAAAAACGGGTGCTAAAACCTTGTAGAAATAATGCCAGCCCGTAAATTGCAAGTTATCAAACTTAAAGAGAAAGGTATTAGCTACTAAAAAGCAACTTTGCGTATTTAATAATAACTCAATAATATAACGTAAAAATAATGACTAATAACGCGTAAATAATGACTCAAAAATATACAAGGAAATATGTCAAGAGTTCCAGACAATTTGCATGCAATTGTAATACAATAAGGCTATGCTCTCCCTATGTACTTCCAGCAACGGCCGAGTCAAACTCTAATACAAGGAGCCTATCTAGACCGATCTGTCAGTCACTGAATTTCCAGTGAACTCCGAGGTAGCTCGACGCACCCTCTCCAGTTCAACCATCCGGCGGGAAGGCTCGCCCAACCGACCGGTGTGTGTGGGCGGGGCGGGGGAGGGGGAGGGGGGCTATACGGTAGGCACACCCGCCACCCTCGCCGCCCGCGCCTAACGGTGTTGTGACAGCGCCTAATCGCGGCGCGCTAATGCAGTAATTGAGCCCGGCCGTGCCGTGCCGAGTCACGGCACGTAATGAGGAGCAGTCGCCTCCGCCGTCGCCGCCGCCACCCAGCTGCGCTCGCCGCTGCAAGCCAGGGCACTACTGCGTAGCACGGGGTCTTCGCCGGACATGCTTGGGGACGCTACATCGGCGGTTGAAAATTTCAGGAACGACGACGGATTTTTATGAAGACGATATAGTAAATAGGCGACAGTAAGGATTCATATTGAGCTCCTTTTTGTCAGGAACTGAAAATTTAACGACGAATGTGTACATGTTGGGTTTCTTTAAAGAAAAAAGTGATTCTTTCGGTCGTCAACAAACTATTGGCAACAGCAACGCAGAATGTTACGGTACACGGGAGTCCTCATACGTCGGATGCTTGGAAAAACTACGTCGTGACCGCCGATGTCTTTGTTGATCATTCTAGTTATTAAATTTACAACGTTATTCTTTTTTAAATGAAACCAAAGCAAGTCCTTTGGAATCCATACTTTAGTATACGCCATCTCAGATTTCTACGAGACGACAAAGTCACTTATGGATGAACTCCTCGATTCTGGACACGTACTTTATATATTTATTTATTTATTTACCGTCAAAAACAGTTAAAAAGTGTGTGATGTACGATGGGGAGAAGGGTATTCTCTGCAAGTTTTCTGGGATTCTTACCCTAACCCATATACAAGTTGAATTCTTAATAGAGATGAAATGAGCAATTTTTGGCAAGAATTGATCAGAAAAATTCGCTCCAGTGCAATAAAAGCTATCTGAAGAGGCAAATCAGCCGTAGATTTTAGCTATTATTCCACATCGTGCCCTTCGTGAAGGAATCGACTTTGTGCCGTGAGATCATAGAGAACGATAATTTGAATAACTAGTACATTACCCACAGAAATCTAGAGGACGTGCACAGATAGTGATGTTAAATTGATGGTACGTAATCTACCCTCACCGGCCAACATGTTTTCTGCCCCACTTCTTTCGCTGTCCAATATTCCGTCATAATCCATGTAACCAGCAAATGATTATCCCCGGGAGAGACGAGAGTCATCTCTTAATGCAGCGGAGTTCGTTGCCTTTCAAATGTCATCATCCTCACAGTCGTCACTCGCTCTAATCCCACGTTTTACTGGCCCAAAACCCGCTGGGCACTGCGTAATTACATTCTTTTGCGGATATCCTCGCGCTATGAGGTTGCCTTAGTAACGTTTTACCTGAATTTGTGAGAGGATCACATTTCTAACAAGTTCACCACAAATGTTTGGATTTTAATAATAAATTGTTTTCAAAAATTTGCGGATTAAATAGTCGAGGTGTCAGAACATTTGCCCATGAAGTACGCTGAATACTGAAGTATTTTGTCCCCAAAGAACAGGTAACAAAACCTTTTGAAACATGTGAATATCTGCATAAACAAGCACTTATTTTACGAGCTTGCTTCTCCTCCCACGGAATATATTCCGGATTACGTGAGGATATTTTGAACAGATGAAACTCTCGTTCCATCCAAGAATTTCCCCAGTCCTACACGACACCATCCACCCACTCTACTTTCCCTCCCTCTAGAGCTGAACCTTCTGAAGTTACTTCTTCGCGCAAGATAATTTTTTGGTTTTCTTTGAGCTATTTAAAGTCGTAGAGAAACAATACAAGCGAAATATGTCTTTCGTTCTGCGCACAAAAATAATGCAACGCGATACTAAAGTCTAGACGTCAACGTTACTTCGATGCCGCAAGCAAGCATCAGATGCAAAAAAATCTCTGCAATTGGCAAAAAACAACTGAGCGCTGTCTAAGTCCTATCTGGTGATCGCTCGGAATAAGGCAGCCTTCACACGGTCCAATCGGTGGCGCACCGTCTTCATTGTTATTCTGTACAGTCTATAAAATTTCTTCTGGTCGAAAGCAAAGGCTGACTGATGTTGGCGTCTCTTTGCTGCTTCATCATAACGCCTAATTCTCGCACCGAGTGCAGCTATTCTCTGTTTCAGACGTTCCTCTTCATCTTTCAATATCTCATCCAGATCCTAAGGTTCATTCGCAACTTCATTCTTTTAGCAATTAATCATATCCCATTTCTCACTTTCTAATGTACGTTTCCTTTTCCTGCGAAGTACGCTATAGATGACTGATTCCTTTATTAATTAATTTATTAATTTTGGAAATTATATTTTCTTCCATGTTGGTACGAATTCATTCTTGGAGCTGGAGTCTTCAGATGTTCTACCATTTTTCTGCCCAAAACGGAGCAAACTGTCAAAGCGGCACAGTGGACTGCGTCAGACACTTCTTCCAACGAATTCATATGCGATAATGTATTTTCAACTATGGAATTCATTTCTTCACAAGCAGCGTAAAGCATTCGAATTGCCAATAATCTTAGGTATACGAGGTCGTTTTTGCAATGGGACACCTTCGTACATAATACGGTATTTATCGAAGCTTTCCTTTAATTCATTTTTGAGATGTACATTACTAATTGGACTGGCTTGATTTTCAGCTACATGATCCCTTTCAAGAAGTCTTACTTCTTCGTGTTCCTCGCCATGGAGTGGAATCTCTGATGGTGTGATACTTTGCAGTTGCATAGTTACTTGTTGTTTAAGTATATGGAATTCGGCATCTGAAAATATACATCGCCTTTGAATAGAATTTAACTTACATGCAAACTCGTTGCTCATTCAGTGTGCTGTTTGGATACATTCTTTTCCATTCCGCGTGAATCCTTACTCTAAATCCTTTCGTATCCACTTTCGTGCTAATATAGTACGCATGCATTATGGAGATATTCATATATTTTGTCTATCTCATGCGTTGGCTAGTTTGCCTTGATATGGCGAAGGACCCTACAGGTGGGGACCTCAAACCAATCTGGCCTTCAGCAGATGAAGCTGCTGTCTCTGCGGTAGCCATGAGTGGTATGGCGCCGCGTCTAGGCTGTTGATCTGCACTAGGTTCACCATTATCCACTGGCACAGGTAGCTCATTTGGCACAGTTGGCCCGGTGCCAGAACCTACTGCGCGGTCTTGCGAGGACTGATCGCTAGCGACTCTATTCCTTAATAACCTGCTCATAACAATCTTCTCCGGTTTCCCGGTAATAAACACCAGTTGAAGAATCTGGTATTTATGGCTTGGATCCGCGTGTCAGCCAGGCACGTGAGGTGAAATCCTCCCCTGCGGTCCAACTGTAACCTTATATGCTAAGAGAGCTGCTGTTGGCCATTTCAATGGTTCTTCCACCGCCTCTTTAGGTACTGGTCCAGTTGGGTGACCTCTACCATGCTGATAGACCATTCCCAGAGGTACTCTCTAGTAGCCCTACCAAGACTTCCTTCTCTCATCAGTTCGCCGGGCCACTCCGCCGAAGGGGCTGGTTACCGCAACCTTGGAGTGGGTTTCCGACTTAACAGGGCTCCCCGCGTGAAGGGTGAGATAGGAGTTGGGCGCGAGAGGTTTTTGTCTGGCACATCGCACCCCTTGAGCTCCCTTTTTTGGGGGGATTGACTTGTACTCCGGAGTACGATCAGAAAATGGAAAAATAATTGGGCGTACATTGCTGGGGTAAGGATGAATCCACCGAACTCATGTGTAAGAGTATACAAAGACAAGAGCATCAGGAGATCACTCGGATACATTTTGAACGCTTCAAAGGTCTTGTAATTTATATGTGATTGCAGTAGCTGCATCTAAGATGCCCATCATAGCTCTCGCCTGGTCTTTCAAGTTTGTAGGAAAAAAGTAATTTCAGGCTAAATCTATCAGTTGGAGAAGAGTCTGTTGGTCAGTGTTAGGGACACACAAAGCAGTTAGCACCAATTTAATAGACTGACAACAGGCCGAAAGGTGAGAGTCATCATACCGTTGATTAGCTGGTGGGAGCTTGTACACGTCCACGTAAATATTGAATCCATCTGGAGCTGCTTTGGAGGCGCCTGAGTATGAGCCGAGAAGATTCACGGTCTGGATTGTTGATTCCTCCCCCCTGACCAGTTCATACCCTCAATTGATTAACCGGATGGCAGCCATTTCAAGCATGATTGGCGCATGGTGATTGTGATTTGGCTCAGGGGTTATATTCCACCGACGGCACAGGGTTGGGGTAAGGATTTTATCCAAGTAGTAAGGGCCAAACAAGTTCTCAACAGGCGATGGCTGTTTAACGGCTAATTGGGCCAAAACTGGCACAATTAGTCGTCAAACAGCCATCGGCATTATTATTATTATTATTATTATTATTATTATTATTATTATTATTATTATATGCCTCAGGGATGACTCTTAGGCAACGCACTAGCTTCCCGTGCTGTGGCCCCGGATTCGATTCCCGGTCGAGGCAAAAATAGAGTTCTAGCTTTCTTTTCGTCCCAGTTTCTGTAGCTGTGTGACGAAGAAAAGCTCAAGCAGGCGGATCTTGCTAGTTACGATGAAGAGAATACGTCATGTTCACTTCATATCGCTCTTACACCTAAGCATGGAAATTTAACTAGGCCCAGGCATGGGAGACACCGTTTGCTGACCGGTGAAGTCGGTCTACCGACCCAATAACGTCAAATACATACATACATTATTATTATTATTGATGGTCGTCGAAATGTAATTTTTTTTAATTATTTTTAATTACCACCCTTAAATGAGTGAGTTTCTGCTTCTTATTTCTGTAATCAATGAACATACGCTCTGGAACGAGAAGGAAATAATTAGTACTAAACACAAAGTTCAGAGCTTGTAAATCAAAACTTTTCTTATCTTGTCGTAATACAAAATATTTTCTCCAAACTTCGTACTATGTTGTGAAACAAATATATCCTTTCGTACAAATTGGTAAAATTTGCGTGAAGGGTCGCTAAATAATATTACGCCCAAGGACTCTATTCAAAGTTGTACTAGTCTATGGCGAAGTAAGTGATTTGTATATTCTTGGGGCAAGAATTTGTTATCTTCTGAATTTCAGGTATGTCAACATGTTCAGCAAACCTTTCCTTCGGTAGAGGAGTATAAATTCGTATTCTCTCGTGTCATATTAAGATTTTGCGATCACCTGAAATATTACTCTTTACAGATCTTCTCATTAAAAAAGTTTCTTAAATGAAATTGGAAAGTTACTTAGTATTATGTATTCACTCAAAATGTTATATATTATATAGTCTTTATTATTATTATTTCGCAGCTCATTGGATTTGCTATTGAAAATTAATTGGTACTCGTAAAAGAATCAAGTTGACTCCCTGGAGCAGAAAAAATTACATTAGTACACACCTAGATACATATAATCATACACAGAACATACATAGATCCTTATATACCTGACAATGAGGTTTCAATCTCCTTAAATAATATGGAAGGTTAAAATTATCATTTCTAATCGTGTTGAAGTTACTTTATTTCATTTTAATATTTCAGCTAAGGTTTTGTGAGAAAATGGTGTTAAGCTATATCAATTTGTAAATAAATTTTGAAACTGGACAATATCCCTTCCTTGTCTCGTAGATAAATATGTATGTTTGAGTAATTCAAGTCGACATAAGCGTCATTGGCACATAAAATTTCGGGGTTCGAAGAAGGAATTGTTTACCGGAAATTAAAGAAAGCACGGCATTTTTTAAAACATTGTTTAAAGTTACCAAGGTACAAGCGCAGTGGCGGATTTACCGTTAGGTCAAATAAGCTTGGGGCTTCAGAATTCTTGGTGTCTAAAAAATTATTAAACAAAATGGCAAATTTGCTGAACATTTTTATGAAAATATTCAAATTTATAATTAATAGTAGATAATTTATATACTGACGATTATTTTCCAATTAAAAATTTAAATACAATTTGAATACAATCATTGTTTGAAGGCATGTTTAAATTGATTAATTTTGAACAAAAAGATTAAAATCTTCAATCTCACAAATGTCACAAAAATCTCACAAACAAACGGCGAGAGGGGGGAGGGAGCTACAAAAATATTTTAGAATGGGGCCTCGAAAGTGGTAAATCCGCCGCTGAACACACTACAAATGGGCAAATTAGTTGCAGGTCTTCGTATTGAATAGTTTACTCTTAGAATAAAATTATAAAAGTGGACAGACACGGAGATGATGCTAACGGAAACGGTTAGAGCATAGGTGGTTAAAGTTACGGGATCTACATCTACCCTCCAAATCGCGATCCTCATAATATTCCTTGCCGACGCAGTTTGGACTAATAAGCCATGACAATTTATTTATCAGTACACGGTGTAATCTCTTCACAATCTGAATGTTGGTGGAATTGTTATGATACATTATTCCGAAGATTCCCCCATCTCGATCAGGTTTTTCGTCCAGTTTCCCTGATCCATTGAGCAAATGCTGAGATGGCCCCTTGTTTTGCTTCTGGACATAAAATGTAACTTCATTTTCTGTGCACGTCTTCTAGAATTCAGTGGGAAATACAATTATTCAAATTATCGTTTCCATGTTGTCGCGGTAGGAAGTAATATTTTTCTCCCTTTCAAAATTCAAAATTTATTGCTTATTTATTTTTGAAAATAGATTTTACTACATGGGAGTTTTTGTTTTTTCTCCCTTTCAAAATTCAAAATTTAAGTAGTATAAGACTTAGTGTAGGGATCACAGAATTTTGAAAATGTGCACACAATTCACTTTTCCCCATAGCACGTCATACGCAGTTTTTAACTGGTTTTTTTGACGTAAAATAAATAAATAAATAAAAGATGTCTTTAGTTTGAAATGAAAATAGAGTATAACCACTGGATGAATTTAAATACATTAAGTGCGCATCTCCCCCACCTCCCCGCTTCCAAGAGACGCTCGTGCAAGTCGAAGAGATGGTCGCCAGGCGCACACGCCATCCGGCGACACGACGTCATTTCCACGACTAAAGCCTTGGCAGAGATCGATAAAGTATCGAACAACCTTCTTTCTCGTCGGAAATCGCATTTATAGTTTGCTTTCTTCTCGATACGTTTGGCTGGCGCTTTTAGGAACACAACTCCGGCTCTCCAGCGAAAAGCCTCGGCTCGCTGGTGGGGGTGGGGTGGGGGGTTGCTCTCCCACACAGCGGCTTATATTCTCCCAAACAGGGGTCGTAGACTGCTCAAGCCCTCACCAGGCTCGAATATCTCAACGCCTCATCTGTCACATTAGCCGCACAGCCAAGTCTCCCCGCCCCTCCCTGCCCGGCCAGCTTCCGCCCAGACCTTCCGACACCCCTCCTCCCGGCAGCCATTATTATTTCTCCGACCCTCCCCTCCGCGAGGCACTCCCCCTCCCGAGGGATAGCGCGTCCAATCCGTCAATCAATTTTAAGGGGTCGCCCGCCGAGTGGGGGAGCCCTGGGCGGGGCCTCGAGGCCGCAGGGGCGGAGCTTAAAGTTGCCGGCATCCACCACCTGAGCGCTCCGGTGCCGGAGGTTCAGGTTTCAACTGTTAGAGCGCTCTGCGACCGACGCC
Organism: Teleogryllus oceanicus; assembly: GCA_964035755.1. Lineage (NCBI taxonomy): Eukaryota > Metazoa > Arthropoda > Insecta > Orthoptera > Gryllidae > Teleogryllus > Teleogryllus oceanicus. Next base: position 49,974,213 of record CAXIVR010000008.1, read on the forward strand.
GCGTCGCCAGTTCGATTCGCGTCCGCCAGACCGAAACGAACGAAACTCAGACCCCGACCCGAGCTGCCGAGGCACCTCGCGGAACACATTTTCTCTCTAAATATATATATCGCATCGGTCGTGCTGAACTCGGAACTCTACTGCTGTCGCCTTAAGAGAGGACTACCCTTCGCAGAGCGCGATTCAAATGCCAGCGTCGAGATAGGATTATGATGTGATTTTTGTGTGTGCGTCTTGACAGCGTGTTCCTTTTCAAATCATAATGTTTCTTTTATCTCGTCCCGACGAGGCACCCTTCTTCGCGGCTAACTCAATAACCGTTCGCTTTGAGGTGAAGTCGTGTGTACGGCGGGGTTGTTGAGTGTTGCTGCAGGCAACCGTTCCCCCAGGGAAAGCGAAGGCAAACTCGCCGCCTCCACCGCCGCTTCTGCCTGTCGCCGCGGGGTTCGGCCGGAGAATAACGAGATTTCCCCGCGATCCATCGTCTCTCTCCATTTCTCTTTCCCTCTCTTTCTCGCAGGGGCTGAGATAGCACTCGAATGAAATCACACGGCTCCGGGATTTAGAATAGGACCCCTCGACTCGTTGCGCAGGAGGGCGGCCAGATGAAGTCGTCAGTGTGTTATCTGGGTAACAAGTCCGAAGGCGGACGAGAGCGAAGATTTGGACTTCGTCTCGGTGCGGCTTTGGATTTCTGCAGTTTCTCGAGCCGTCTTCAGGACCCATGAGCGCCAAAGCCCTCTTGAGAAAAGGAGCGCTGATTTCACTGAAAGTTATAAAAATTGAATTTTGGGGTAATTATTTTAATATTTTATTCTATGTTAACTAGAATTTTATTGTTTAAATAATTTAGTAGTCGTAACCATCACGCCACAATGAATGCCTCGATGAATTTAAAAAAACCTGATTTATAAATGAAGATAAATTTAAGTTATATAAGCACTTACCAACGCTCAACAAATATTGAAACGATTAAACCTAAAGAAATGTCAATCTATTAGTTTCAGGAATTGACACTATCTTCTCTTGGAAGTAAAACCGTATGAAACAAAGCAACTAAATGATTACTCACTACACGTCCATAGTTTTCTAGTGTATGAAAAATAATAACGATGCACTATTTATTGTGAGCTTGCGAAGAATTTGCGAACCCTTGAATTTACGAACCATGGCAGACGCACGATTTTACACATAAAGAAACAATTTTAATTTAATTGTGTGACAGAACAAAATTAAAATGACTAATTAATGTAACGAGTTAATATTACCGTACAAGTATTTTTGTGTTATTCATTATTTTAATATCCTCTGAAATTTTGGCGATTAAAAATAACTTTTATATGTAGTGATTGAGGTAAAACGAGCTTGGCTGTTTCGTAACATATGTTATTTTGGGACAATTATTATTATTATTATTATTATTATTATTATTATTATTATTATTATTATCATTATCATCACCATTATTATTATTAATATTGTTGTTGTTATTGTTAACAGCCTCTGGGATGGCTCATGGGCAGCGTACTAGGTTCCTATGCTGTGGTCCCGTGTTCTATTCCCGATCGAGGCGAAACCAAGAGTTGTAGCTTTCCTTTAAAATAATTCCAGTTTCTGTGGCTGTGTGACGAAGAAAAGCTCTAGCAGGCGGATAGTTACGGTGAAAGGAATACGTTATGTTCGCATCATGTCGCTCTTCTCCCCAAGTATGTGAATTTAACTAGGCCCAGGCAAAGGGGACACCGGTGGCTGGCCGGCGAAGTCGGATTCCAGATCCAATAACGCCAAATACATTGTTGTTGTTGTTGTTGTTGTTGTTGTTGTTGTTGTTGTTGTTGTTGTTGTTGTTGTTTGTTGTTGTTGTTGTTGTTGTTGTTGTTGTTGTTGTTGTTGTTGTTGTTGTTGTTGTTGTTGTTGTTGTTTTGTTGTTGTTAAGTGTGTTGTTTTGTTGTTGTTGTTGTTGTTGTTGTTGTTGTTGTTGTTGTTGTTGTTGTTGTTGTTGTTGTTGTTGTTGTTGTTGTTGTTGTTGTTGTTGTTGTTGTTGTTGTTGTTGTTGTTGTTGTTGTTGTTGTTGTTGTTGTTGTTGTTGTTGTTGTTGTTGTTGTTGTTGTTGTTGTTGTTGTTGTTGTTGTTGTTGTTGTTGTTGTTGTTGTTGTTGTTGTTGTTGTTGTTGTTAATTTTGGATATTAACATTAAAATTTCAATCAATACGCATTTATTTACATTTCTCGAAATTTGCTTTTCGATGATTTCTTTTGACATCTTTTTAATGGGAATGGAAATGAACAAAAAATATCATTTCACGTTATTATGTATGTACGAATCATATACATAATACTCAAGATTATTTTATTAATAAAAAATCAAGTTAGATGAATCCCCTTATTTTACTTTGAGAAATGGGTACCACGGGAACGAATAAATTTCACGATATGGAATATTAGCAAAAACCCAACCTTTAATTGTTCAATTTCTTGTGAAAATTTTTCCATGACTAACGTTGAATATTTATAGTCATTCATATTAGTTGTTCTTTGCAATATCACCGGAATGTGATTTTTAAGAGTAGATACTAAAAGTTCAAATTTGTGGAAGTCCTATGGTCATGATAATGATTCAAAAGAGCCAAAACCTTTGAAAGTCTAAGGGTATTGTATGTATTTTAATTATATTGAATGTAATTTGATCATAATTTCTTTCTTTCTGTAAATGTTACGTTCTCCGAAATTTCGTGGGGAATCAGAGTAAACTCCACACGTTTAGAGGAAAGAATTTCGCCTTAATTATTTTTCGGCCAACTGTAATTGATAGTAGTGTGAATATTCGTGGCACATTTTCGAAAAATAATACAATTCAAGGATTTCAAACAACATTAACAACAACAAAAAATGTTTTGGATGTGATAAAGTACACGTTCCAAATCACCATTTCCAGATTTCCAACATTACATTCGAAATTCCATCTCTAGAAACTATTAGTCCTAAATATTTAGCAAATCAAAATTCCCATTAACCAGTATCTTAACTTTACTGAAAGTAAAAAATTAAAAATAAATAAAAAAATTAAAAAAGCAACGCAAACTGGATATGAGTAAAATATTTCTCCTCCGCGATCTAGCTCATTTTTTTTTAATACAGTTAGCCATTTTTTTGTTTCAGAAGTGTTAAAAAATATGTTAGCACATTTGCTCAGTAAAACCAATGAATAATCATACGTGCTCGATTTTTTATTTCATTTATTACTTGAAGGAAATTTCTTGAGTTTTGGTACAATAAGAAACATGATTTCAAGTGATTTTAAGTAGTATATGACTTAGTGTAGGGATCACAGAATTTTGAAAAGTGCACACAATTCACTTTTCCTCATAGCACGTCATACGCAGTTTTTAACTGTTTTTTGACGTAAAATAAATAAATAAATAAAGTGTTAACGTTTCGGCTTTTACTTAGCCTTCATCAGAGCTTCAACATAGAAGGATTTTGTTCATTCACTACGTCCAATTAATTTAACACTCGTCTAATAATAGCATACTTCACAATTATGAATGTTTGTTGACTCACAATTTTACTCCGGATTTACTTCTCTTGTAACTGCACATTCTACCGACACTTTCTTCCAACACATTATTTCATGTACTTTATGGCCTTTCTTCCCACATATTCCTTTAACACCGCCACCTAAGCACAGTACTCGCCTCACACTACATGTCCTCTCTCATCGTTTAAGCTGCCGGCTGCGTCATTAAAATCTTTTGATGTGTCAACATTTTAATTATTACCATTGCCGAAATAAAACAAAAATAAACACCAAGACTCCCCATATACAAGACTACGTTACCATAATCAATTTGGTACCTAGTAGATTATTTGTTTAGATATAATTTTAACTACACGGCAACTTATGCTAAGAATGTTTGGAAGTAGACCGGATCTTAGCATAAGTTGACTGTCATCACGTGACTCAAACGTCAAGCTCAAAGCAGTTTGGTACAACAAAAACTCATTATATTATCACCCAAGGGCCTCAATATTTTGCAAGACCTCCGGAGTTGTGTAACCATTCGATGTAGTACATCGTTATAGTATCATAAGAAATATCATTTGCCATTTGACGTAGTAAACATCATTAACTTCACTTTGGGGGAAGTCTGTTCCGGAGAGCTTTGATGAACCCTCCGTTAGCTATTGATCACGCTTGTAGCAGAGGTCCAGTTACTGCATGGCGCGAGGCAACCTTTTCTCCGCAATGTAATCTGCCCGCGATATTTCTTTGTGTTACATCACTGCGTTGTTTTTAGTGTGTACTATGTATACTTTAGTACTTTTTGGATCGTTACAGCAGGAAATAAATAAGCATGCAAGGGATCGAAATACGCGGACTAACAATATTTTCAAACTGATTCAGAAGAAGTCTATTTTCAATTATTCATGAAATTTAAGGCATAAAATAAACGTAATATTTAAAATCCAGAAAATCAAACAAATAATTTATAAAAAAGGAAGCAGACTTTTTTCCGTAAGAAAACAAACTAGTATTTTACCAAGTCTGTTGAAGTTCGCCCTTACCTCTATCGACAACAGGAGTATCATCTTGACGATGTTGTATGTTTGATGAGATTTAGTTATTAAATGATAGCTTTTCTTGAAATGGAAAAAAATGAATAAATAGGATTAAAAATTTATTGATTTGCGATGTGGCGGTTTAATTTGATATATAAAACATGCTATTCTTTTTCTGGTCAAACTCGTTTAGATCAGGTGCGAGAAGAAAGCCGTAGAAAAATAGAAAGGGGGAACACAAAGAAAAATAACGTGTGCAAGACTTCAATATCTTGAATTAATACGAAAAAAAATTGAACTTGTTAGACCTGTTCGAGCTAATCTGATGATAAACGCGAGCGAGTTAGAGAGAAAGCACTAAAATTGGTGATACAGATTCATGTAATGTGTTCTACAGAAATTCGTTGTGTAGCATCCTAATGTACGAAACCATCGAGATGGACAGGATATATTTGACGTTTTGGGTCTGTTAAATGTGTTCAGGTTGGACATAAATGAAATAAAAGGAGCGGAACAAGATGAGAGATCCCTTATCTTACACTTTTTTGTTATTCTTCACCTGATTTAGTCTTTTCATCCATTTACCATTAGTTTGATCCAAATGTGGGAATTTGCTAGTAACACACACATACACACACATTGTAATCAGCAGATTAGAAGCATGGATTTGTGAAGGTGCAAAGGTTTCCCTAAATGTCAAACAATACATGTTGCCTTCAAAAATAAGTATTGAACTTTATGTTACTTATTAAATGATGAGTTATATTTCCTAAAACGTTAAAGACCATACATATTCAAGCATATCGACAATAAAATGTTAAATATTAATAGTAATTTATCAACGAATACGATAAAGATTACGAGAAGCAAATATGTCACGGGTGACGAATGGCTGTGTGATGCATTTTTCGTCAGTAGAAACTGTTTCTTTAGCGATGTGGTAATACTTTTTGACACCATGTGTTTGAGTAAAATACAAAAATATGTGATATGTGACGGAAGGTTAAAATGGTTCCTGCACCGCTACTGGGAGCGCCTCTGAGAATAGTAAAAACGTTTGTATCGCCCGCAGGCACTAAAGAGAAACTCTACCAGAGCAGTATACTACTAACCATTAAAGAATGACCTTAATCTTCAGAATAAAACAAATAAATAAACAGAATGTATCTATAACAGATTTCAGCATTAATAAATAAAACAAATTGGTTTCAAATAACGGTATATAGTCAATGGTATTAAACTACCATTAAACAGAAATTTCGGAAAGATTTTCTACAGAATGGTTGATTCAAACAGTTCGAGAGCGCTTAACTACAAGTATCATCGGAGAAGAGCAATAAGGAGAGCGAAACATTAACTCGTAAGTAGCATGTACCTGAAACAGATTTGCGATGGGAGACCACAGGACGCCTCCCCTCTAGTTGGGGTGCACATCCTGACGGCGAGATGGCGCGGGGAACGTTGCAGCTGCGTGAAATATTCACCCCCTCGTGCTGCCATCTAGTTTTCAGGCCAGGAATGACGTCAGTCGCTTTGACACTGCCTGCCACCACCGCCACTTTCCCTTACAAGTCGTAACAATGAAATCGTCACCCCTCCGCTAGCCCTCTACTATTATAAAGTTTTTTTATTGACCGATCGAATTCTAAGGGACATGTTTAACATGATAATCCATTGCAGTGATGACAAATCTGATTACACAGTTCCATTGCGATCGAATTAGGACAGTTTTGTATGATGTCCTCATTTAGGACCGTTGGTCGTAAACCTATTTGGAAGAATGGTCAGAAATGTCCTGTAAGCTGTATTAGATTAGTGTCGTTTTCTCTGCCCCTTCTGTTAGTCGAAGGGCGTCTGTTAAGCAAGCAGCAAGCATAAATGTAGCACCATACGAATTTGAATTACTTAAACGGATAAGAGAGAGAATTGGTGAATGCTAGTTTTCCTTAGTGAGCCTCAAACTAATACAACTTTCAACGAAAGGATTTTTCTTATCGCATTGTCCGGAAGAATTAAATGTCTTATTTAAAACTTGTTTTTTCACATTAAAAGAAATTAATTTTGATTTTTTCATGAATATTTTTTTTGAAATTAGGCTTGTATATATTACAAACTTACGGTCTATAACATACGTGTACGTTAAAGTTAACGTAAGACACCAAATAAATTTACTTTATTATTTGTGTAAATATGGTGTATAAATTGAAGAAAGCAAATAGGACTGAGCGAAACTCTCAGATGATTGGGAACGATTTTCAGTCAGTTACGATACCTTTGGTTCGAGGCGTATTGTTTACTAAGCTTCAAATGACCAAATCCTAACTCTCATATTGCCTTCGAATATTGTGTTGAACATTGGAAATGCTATTACAAAAATCAAATTTTCGTTAGACTTAGCGTTCAAAAGTGATTCGAAATGCATTACATCCAAATATTAGCATATACATAGATTGTTTTTTGACAATACATGATCTGATACAATATTTTAAAGTCAAAGAGGTTTTTGGTGACTGATCTGATACCTGACAAGTATTTTTCAAGAAAACTAGCAATGTATGCACAATTTCTGTTTCAAGTACTTCAGAAATAACTTAATATTTTGGAATTGCCTTCATTGGATATGGTGAAAATGTAACTATGAGATTTAGTATTTACTTTTTTATTTCTTAACAGTGCGCTTTTGAGAAAATACTTACGATTCTATCAAACAATTAGGTTAGAAGTGAAGAAAATAAAGTATGGTACATACTCCATTTTGTAACTATTTATAGTCGAATATATTTACGTTAAGATATCACAATCAATATTTGAAACACTATTACAAAATCATCTTTACTGGAGAGAGGAATTCTGTGAGCAACATACATTTTCCCTAAACATTCACAGTTGATATGGACGAGTTCATATCAATAGTTTCGTTCAATTCGGCTAACAATTTGTCGGGACACAAGCAGTGTGTAATCAATACCAATCATTCAAAATTTTCTATTTCACCTAAACTTATTTTCAATTATCCCAACTGCGAAACGTATTATTTTAATCAATTTTAATATTACCTCAGAAGATACGAAAATTAAATTGTTGAAGCATGTGCTATCGTAGTGAACACATACATTTATTTATACAAACTCATGTGATGGTAACTCATTGCCTCTATCAATAGAGCTAAGTCACGAAGGAAAAAATCCTACAACGCCGTATAATTTTAAGTGGGTGCAAAAACTTTCCAGAAATATCGACTTCCACTGAGCAACTTTTTGTCACTTCAATGAGCTGTCGACACGCGTTCTCTATCGGTGACGGTTGATTCTCTACAAAGACGATTCCGGCTGCGGTGGCTCAGCAGTTGCCTCTGCAGCATCAAATTCCTAGGGTTAGAGTTCCGACTTAGGTGGATTACACTGGTCTAAGTTCCGTTAACACGTCATTAAAGGCTGTAAGGCGGAGACTCTCCTAAAGAAATCGCCGCCCCCCAAAAATTTAAAAATCTATTTTTAAATGTATTTATTTATTAGTAATGGATTTCCGAGTTATATTATGTAACAATCATATCAACATTTTTCTTAGCTCGTTAACGGCTGTTTGTAACGCATTTGAAGCTGTTGATTGGGAAGAGAAAAGCATTAAGCTCCCACTTCATTTCGCTATAAGGCCTGTGTAAAACGAGCAGGCGTGACGTCATGCATTCACTGCACAGGCTTACCTGCGGGCGAAGGTTGCAGCCAAGCAGCCTTCAAGGGTGGGGCGTAGGGTCTGAAGAAGGGCGTGCTCACTAGATAGTTTTACTATGTGTATGTGGTAGGAGCGCTACTCCCTGAAGTCTGTATTGGAAGAGATTAATTAACAATGTAATGCAATGCATTTGCAGCCTTCCCCATTTAGAAAGACACGAGCCGCGACTGGTTAACACTGTTCTAAAACTTGTTAGAAGAACAAAGTACGCTGCTTCCAGAAGGCAATTTGGTCTTTGAATCCAAATCTTATTTTAGAATTCCAGCGTCGGCCGGCCTATTTGTACTAATCGTTTAAGTAAACTCTTACATCTTCCTTTATACATCTGGTGAAATAACACACTCTTGCAACAAAAGAGTCAAATGTAAATTGCAATAAATAAACAAGAAAAGAGAAGAAACATGCTTAAAAGTATTTTCTTCCATATATGCTGTGATGCTTTGCGTCAGGAACGTCATTTTGTAAGAGCTTGCAGTAGTCGGGCACGTTTACGGCAGTCTCATTGGCTTCAAAACGCTTGTTTAATTTGATGTGTCCTGATGAGAAAGTTTGCCTGGTTCGTCACTTATGGCTTGGAGGTTATCGGGGAGGAAGTAGAAAGATTCGTTCAATAAATGTGGTGTAAGTGACGTGTGGTGAAGTAATTTTTTTGCTATGATCACAGTAGCTCATGAATAACATCGTGATAATTCTCTGCTTCATGGTTGCATTTTGCTCGTGTAAAGAGCCATACAGTATTTTCTACATCGCAGAACAAGTCAAAATGTGTCATTAATTCATTTTCCGTGTACTACAAATATTGCTTAGAGTTCTACATCCATTTTCCATTTTACTCTATTCCGGAACAATTGTAGAAAATTTGGCATGGCGGCTATATTTGTCCGATTTAAATAGAATGGCTTGTGGCAGATCCGTCAGCTGAGTTGCGGTTATATCCAATCGGGATCTTTAATACCAAAAATTGAAACCGTAACGAAGCTCCAGATTCGATGTCCGCATCCAGCTGATGACACTTTTTTAATCGACTACAGCTCAAACATGCCACTAGGCACTCTATTTAAATCGGACAATAAAGCACTTACTTTCGTTTCGTGAGAAAGAATATTCCATTCTCTAAATCGAGAAGATAAAATCTTAGACAGCTGCTTCGACAAATTTAAATCACTAACGAAATTATTGAGATCCTGAGAAAAAAAGGTGGCTCTTTTGATTCACAAGAGTCTTCGAACGTTCAGTCAGCATGGGTACCTAATAGCGTGTTCTGCGTAGTCATCACTGTATTCATGTTCATGAACTGTCCCATTCTCAGGAGGCTCTGGTTCCGGCAATTCTTCACAGTACTAACGTTTTTAAAGCAGGTATTCTGGATATTGTACAATTGCATTATTTTTCTTTGGTTTTAAGTCAACTCCAGCTCTTTTGTCTGAGAGAAATCACATTACGTATGATCTGCCCAACCCTTCCAAATCATGAAAACGGCAAAGAACATGCAATATTTTCCTTTTAACCAGTCTCTCAAGTGTGTGGCTCATGGAAAATGCTCGTAGCACATGAGAAAAGAGCCTTAAATTTTTTGTTCTCATCGCTTACCTCACACCGGAAACAAAGACCGCAGCAATTATTTTCGAGTGCTCTAGGTTTTTGTTTTTGCGATTTCAAATTTTTCTAATGTATAAAAAAATATTTGTGTTATTTACGTATGTAGAAGGTAAGACTCCTTATAATCAGGGGTGTGATTTATAGGCATTTGCGTATTTTTTCTGTTAATTAAAACATCCCGTTTCAACAAATTGTGTGTTTTGAGGCATTTATAATCAATTTAAGCAATTTTTATTTTGGATATTTTCGCATATATCACCATAATTGCATTATTTTGCATATTTGGGCCATATTTGCATATTTTTGTTGCATATTCACCCCTCATTCGCGAAAACAGCATATTCACCCCTCATTACGAGGTATTCCAATGAATTAATGGGTGTTCTTTGCTCGAGTGGAGTTCAGTATTAAAAGGTTCTACTATTTCTGTCGGATGGTGCTCCTTATATGTCAAAAGCAGAGGCTGCGATACAAGTTTTTTATCCCAAACTTCATCTAACTTGCCTTGCTCACGCTTTTCATCATGCTGCAGAGATTTCAATTCCCAGATATTGATCAGTTGATGAACTGTCAAGAAAGTATTCTTGAAGGCTCCAAGTCATGTGGCTATTTTTAAGCCAAATTACCCTGACCTACGTCTACCTCCCCAACCAGTCATCACAAGGTGGGGTACTTGTATGAAGGCAGCTGAGTATTATTCCAACATCTTTGATCAAATAAAAGATTTTCTAAGTTGTCTGTTGATTGTTACTGTGGAGCAAGCATTCAGCTGGTTGAAAGCGATGTTGAAGCCAAATAAACGTTCGTTCGAGTTTGAGAACTTGAAAATGTGATTTTTTGCAATTGCAACAACTTTGCAAGTGATCAATAGACTTTGTTCTAGGAATGTCCCATTTGTTTCAATTAACTAACATTTCTCTTTTAACCAAAATTCTTATCTCATTTTCCATGGTTTCTCCGAACAGTACCAGGCAATCGTTGGACCCATGGTGGAAACACATGGATGAGCTTCTCCGGGGCACTGAGTTTTGCTCGTTCTGCGCCCCACCAGTTTGCGTCTCGAACCACGTGACCACAACAGAGGGACTGTTTTGAAAAGCCAGTCCCGACGCTGGCCGCCATGTTGCAAGGAGAGGGAGAGTGTTCAGAAATATTTTGGAAGTGGTACAAAATGACAATTTTCCACGATAACCAACCAAAAATAACGCGATGAAGGTGAACAAGACGCAATATTTAAACGAAATGCTTCATACATATATTTCAATGAATTGTAACGATGTGATAATTTTGGTATCTGACTGCATTTAAAATGGTCGCATTAAAACGCTTTTAATGCATATTTTGCTTCGGTTTTTAAGCAGAAAACTGACTGTACACAGATACCAACGTTATCAGATAGAAATCTATTTCAGGTCGACGTAAGTACTCTACGGAAAAGAATAAAATTAATGAAAAGCGGAAAATCTCGAGGCCCAGATTCTATTTCCACGGACATTATTAAATTAGGTGGAGAGGCTATTCTACCGTACCTAATTAGGTTATTTAATATTTCTATCAATAATGCTTGCGTACCGGAAGATTGGAAGTTAGCACTCGTAGTACCTGTTTTTAAAAGTGGCGATAAAACGGCACTAAGTAACTATAGGCCGATAAGTCTCACGTCAGTCGTATGCAAACTCATGGAACAACTAATTACTAACTACATCCGGAAAGAATGGGAGGGCAAGGAATGGCTTTATCAGGGTCAGCACGGCTTCCGAAACGGGTTCTCCTGCGAGAGTCAGCTTGTCTCACTTCTACAAGATCTAACCGACGAAATTGATAAAGGTGGAAGGGTAGACGCAATAGTAATAGATTTTGCCAAAGCTTTTGATGTTGTTCCTCACGATCGTCTTGTAAATAAATTAATAGATTCGGATAGACACTAGGGTGGTGGCTTGGATAAACGAACTATTACGTGATAGGAAACAACAGGTTCGAATCGGAAGACATCTATCAACCTCCGCAAGTGTTACGTCAGGAATTCCACAAGGAAGTGTCATTGGACCTCTCATGTTTCTCGCCTTCGTGAATGACTTGCCAAAAAATTTAGCTTCAAACGTAAGACTCTTTGCTGATGACTGTATCATCTATCGGGTTATCGAATCAGAGGAGGACGTGAATATTTTGCAGCGAGACACAGACAAATTACACTCCTGGGCAAAAACAAATGGCATGGAAATTAACAGTTCAAAAGTAAAGCCATCACGTTTGTTAGGGTCGAAGTTATGGTGAAACTGTGTACAAATTGAACAACAAAGTCATACCTACAGTCACATCTTGCAAATATTTAGGAATTCAATTAGATAGTAAATTGAGCTGGGAAAATCAGGTAAATTTCGTTGTGGGAAAAGCCTGGAGATCTCTACATTTCGTTATGCGGATCCTAAAGAAGAGTACAGTGAGAGGTAAAGAATTAGCTTATATGTCACTAGTCCGACCGTATTAGAATATGGCGCGGTATGTTGGGACCCGTACAGAATATCGCAGCAAGGAAATCTAGAAAGGTCCAGCGCAGAGCATCGAAATTTACTTTCAGAGGATCAAAAGTAGAGGTGCATGGGAATCACTCGAAAAGAGGCGGATTAAGCTGCGACTCTATGCTATGTATAAAGCATACGCAGGCTATCCTGCTTGGAATGAAATACACCGTCGTTTAGAAAAACCTACATACTTCGGTAGAGCGGATCACGTGCATAAAATTAAGACAAGAATGCAGAAAACGGATGTCGGGAAATTTTCATTTACAAACCGAACTATTAGAGACTGGAACAGTTTGCCTGCGACAATCTTAGAACCCTTTCCTCAAAGCTTGAGCAACTTTAAAAATAAATTAGTTTTCTAGTTAATTAATTAGATTATTGTATCAATGTTAATTTTCCACTGTTAGATTAGTAAGTTTCATACAATGTAAGTTGTTTAATTGTTAGTATAAATATCAGTTGTAGTAGTATTGTTATTATTATCTTTATTATTAATATTTTATTATTATTCATGTAGTACAGTGCAGTGTAGTGCAGTGCAGTGCAGTGTAGTGCAGTGTAGTGCAGTGTCGTGCAGCGCAGTGTAGTGTTATGAAGTGAAGTGGAGGGAAGGGAATGCGAGAAGAAGCGAGTGTGAAAGTCAAGTATTATTATTATTATTATTATTATTATTATTATTATTATTATTATTAACTCCTTTTTTGTAACTTTTTGTTAATGAATGTAAGTTTAATGTATGTAAGGTCACGATATTCTGCCACCAAGTTACTACACTTAATTGCAGAATTAACAATAAATCTAATATTGTGACCCGAACTAGTATTTGAAGTTCATTGGCTAAAGTCGGATACCGAGGGCAAGAGTTCCCCCTCCTCATGGTTGGAATAGTACTTAACTAATAGAGAACGCGCCAATGGCAATTTTATTTCTCATCCTTCTCCTTCAGAGGGATTGGTCGTTGTCAAAGAAGTTGGTACGGCAGATGGGTGGTGTTCATTCGACAGAAACGACCGAACTATTGCAATCGCCGTTTTCGAATGCGCTCTTGGATGAGTGCCTGGAGGTCGTACCTATGCGAATGACTTCGTTTCGAACGCGGTCGCGAATGGAAATTTCCAATATCTGATATAGGCATAGCATTTGGGAAAATCTCAAGCTCAGATGATGTCAGCTTGATGTCAGACTTGAACACCCACGTGTCTAATCCATAGAGATGAGTATCGCGAGGATGTGTCCAAAAGAAGCGGATTTTGGTCTGAGGGAAGATATTCTCCATCCATTAGCAACTTCTGAGCAAGGCGAATGCCGCTTCTGCCTTCCTAATTGTGATCAGAGTATATGTCGGTGACGCCACTTTATTCTCATGAACCAGCGATCTAACATACTTGAACTTTGACACCTAAAATGTAAAATTTGCCCTCCTTCTTTAAATTTGTTCACAGTTGAGGCATTCGGGATATAGGAGAATTTCTGGCATTTTTGGAAGGTAATATATTGATTTACCACGCCCCTCTTGTAAATAGAATCATGGATATTTTTAATGCCACGTTAGCTTTAGAATTATGAAAATTGACTATGAAAATACATTCACACCTGGTTTCATTAGTTATGCGTAGCACATCACCGTTAGCTACTACGATCATTGCAATTTCGTAAGTAACGTAAAATGTCAGTTATCACTATTTCCGCCCGAACGCCTCAATTGCAATTGTAATTATGTAAATGTAAATATTTAACTGGTTAGGCGGAAGAGCAGGCCTTACGGCCTGAGCCTCGCCAGAAATAAAGACATTATTATTATTATTATTATTATTATTATTATTATTATTATTATTATAATCTACCTGACAGGAGTCCTGACAGGTAGACACTGACCTATGACCCTTTGGCTGCTCTTGCTTTGGTTTTCTCAGTGTTTATTTTGAGGCTATAGGATTGTGCAGTGTGGGCAATGTCGTATAGGATGTCAGTGGCTTCAAACTACTTTTCTAGGTATGCAATTTTCCATCCGTCACGAAGTTTCGCTTCGAAAGAAATCCTGGGATATAATATGCACACTACCTACGGAACTAGTAGACTTGGTAATCGACGTGTCCGGAATCAATTCTTACACACCCGAACAGAATTGCGTCGTACTCGTAGGGCGCACAGCATCAGAGTGCATAGCCGCAATCTTGATCTCACCCCCACGAACTTCCCAACTCGGGCAATCGGTTGCGAGACGTCGGAGTTGGAAGGGAACCCACCACATCCACCTCGCGAGAGAAGCCTCTTCAGATTTTTAAGCAAATTTACCTATTTGACGGCATATATGACGGGCGTTAAAAATTCTCCAAAAAAGAAGTACGTTTTATTCGCCGAAGCGCATTACACTCCTGTGCTTAAATTCCAAAAGTGAACGTTATGAATTAAGTATAATACTAAACTGAGATAATCTTCTAAACGCGGAAATGAGACTAACACTAACAAATGAGGTTATCTTGTGGCAGGAAATTATACCAAGAGAGCATGAGAATGTAGAAGGTATTGTGGTCCCCATCCGCCAATTGAGTAATGAAATGGAAACTTCTCTGAAAGATGAAGCAAAAACTGCATTAGCTACGAATACCATTAGATTTAAAATCAAAAATTCCAAAACACAAATGCAGAGACCATGCCAATAAGACTGCTGACGCAATGCAACAACTTCTTGTTTCAAATATCGTAAAAGCTTCTCTCAAAGGTAGCAAAGCAGTTTCACTGCGGAGAAATCGATAACTTCCAACACAGGAAAAATGAAGCAAACTTAACAAACTATTCTTTCTTATGAATACAAAAGTCTCCACCTGGGTTGAAGAAAATAAAAGTCAGATGGCACAATGTAGACGAGATACCTTGCATATTGCTGAGAGAACAGAGATAAGGGGAGAATTTCAAAGAATGTTCGCGCAACTATTCAGTCAATTCGCAGAAAATTGTTTATAAGGAAACGCAAGACGCTCTAGAATGGAAACTTAAGGAGAGACATTAAATAAAAAATAGATTCAGATGCAAGAATAAGAACGTAATGAAGTTGCGCGACGCAGAGAACACATCATTTTCTCTAACAACCAATCAGCCTTCTAAGGTATAGTCGAAAGGTTCCAGTAAAATAATGACTTGAAACTCTCAATGCTTCAGCCAGAGTTTTGATTCCAGATTTGAGATTTCTAAAAACACATTCCGAAGAAGCATAACCGTATTCGATTTTTTTTTTTTTTTTTTGGTTCGTCAAAGAACAGTATAATCTGTATGAAGCACGATACTAGGAAAAGAAGGTTTCCACAATATCCTGGACATGAAGCTGTGATATCCACAGAAAATATGAAAAGATCTAAAAAGAGAACTTACAACTGGTAAGTTCAAGAAGTAAATGGTAAAAATTATTTTCGATGGAAATATCTTACGAGCTCTCATAGAATGTTGGTGACACATTCCTAAATATTTAGCAGGTAACTTCCTTTCTGTCAGAATTTTGTACCTTGGGAGCTATCTAAAGATGGAAACATATCTGAACCCAAGAATCATAGATCCTAGACCCATACCTGTCTATCAACAATTCTCAAATTTCTTATCTCGATAATTACCACGAAACTAGGCGAGCATCTGAAAGAAAATATGCCCCTTTGGCCGGAAATGGTTAGTTGCAGGAGAGAATCTCGAGGATCCAAAGAATTATTAATAATAGATAATACTGTATCGAAACATGTGAAGAAAAGTCATGTAACTTGTTAGTGAGATTGATTGATTGATTTCAGGAAAGCATTTAACTCCATACATCACTCGGATGCGATGAACCCTAACTCTTAGAAGTTTCATAATTTCTTCATTAATTTTCTTCCGATAAGCGTTGTGAGTTGTCGCACAACTCTGCGTGTTATGAGAGAGAGATTGAGGTACAAGATATCAGATGCCAATTTACAGAGGTATTTTTCAGATAGATAGCCTAAACTCGCTATGCTTTTGCTTAGTACTCAAACCATTCACTAGGATTTTGAATGCTTCCAGATATGGCTTTCAAGAACCCCAGAAATATCTTCCATCGATTTTATATGGAAGCTATACGTTAACGGAGAACAACTTAAAAGCCTGCTGGCACTTCTTCACGCAACGTTGCGTCCAAAATAAAGGATGATCCGAGTTCATGGAGGATTTCGAATTCAACAGCTCTTCAGTCGATATGGAAATAGGCATCTGAGACTCCAGTAGCTTCTAGAAACCGCTTATGTACATAGAAGTTCTGTATCCGATCCGTATGTTTCGCTACATATTCTAATCTCTATTCTAACAGAGAACAAATTCGCAGCCTGCTGACATTGGTTGTCGTGAAGTTGCGTCCAGAACATAGGATGATCCAAGTTGATGGTTTTCGGATTCAAATGCTATGCAGCCGACATGGACATTAGTACCTGGAAATCCAGCAGCTTCTGGGAACCGCCTAAAAAGCATGAGGTTTTACAAAAGCACATACTTTCTCGCTATACTGTATCACAGAGTGCATGCGTTATTTTTAATTACAAGCCGTTCATCAGCGGAGAATCTAATTTAAAATATAGAATCTGTTTTGCTATGCAAAACGCTGTGGATTTTGGTACTCAAAGTAGTAAGGAATTGCGCGGAAACGGTGGAAATACGTGTGTCACAGTTATATTTTCTGGTGAGAGGTGCAGTTAGCTATTGTACCTACCGAAGAGATGTCAGGAGTAGTGTATGCGGCACACACTCCTTCGTGACGTCAGGAGTAGTGTATGCGGTGGAAATTAGAAAGGGTGGCCATGAGTCACGGGGATTTTCGTAAAAGGATCTTCAGGTGGCGCCAGCGTACGGATGTGAGACAAGTCACGGGACATCCAAACGGGTACGTGATTGGCGGAGAACCACCGTGTCATCGGCGTGGGAGAGGGCCCGCGTAAACTATAAATACTATGATCCTGGGTTCTCCGGTCTTCTAAAACTTTCCGTCGTGCGATTTTCTGTAAATGTTGTGCCGAGCTTCTGTTTCGACTCCTCGAAGTTTTCCCGTACGGCTGCATGAGTGCCGCCAAGTGTTTTCGGGGAGTTTGCCGAGGCGTTCGCCGCCACCAGCTTCACTAAGCACATGGCCCACGAGACGAGAGGGCAAAGAGTTACAATCCGTACATATTAACTTGAGAGAATACCTTCACAACCTGCTGACAATTGTTGACGTCAAGTTGTGTCCAGAATCCAAAGTTATCCCAAATTTGGAGAGATTTGGATTCAAGAAGTCTTCACCCGAGATGGACCTCCATGCTCAGAGAGAAATACTTTGCAGCCTCGTGAACTTTTTTGGTGTGTAGCTGCGTCCAGAACACAAAGTGATACTGATGTTTGAAATGCAAAAGAATTTCGGATGCAACGGCTCTTCATCCGACATGGACATTGGTACTTGACACTCCAGCAGCTTCTATAAACCGCATATAAAAACTAGAGGTTATACAACAGCACATACTTTCTCGCTATATACATTACCTTAAGAGAGAACAACTTTGCAGCTGAATGACACTTGTTGAATTAAAGTTGCACAGGATGATCTCAGTTGGAGGAGGATTTCGAATTCACTAGCCCTTTTGCCTACAAATATACAAGAACCTGAGACTCCAGCAGATTCTAGGAACAGCACATGAGAGCCAGAGCTGCTGTCACATACATTTTCACTAGATATATACATTAAGCTATTCGCTTAAGGAGAATATGCTGACGTTTGATGACGTAATGTTGCAACCAGAACTCAGGATGTTTCCAGTTTATTTTACGTTAAAAACAGTTTAAAACTATGTGTAACGTGCTACAGGGAGATGTGAATTGTGGCACGTTTTATAACTGTTATCCGTACTGTAAGCCATATACTACTTGATTTTGAATGCAAAAAGAAAAAAAAATCAGGGTGTATCACCAATAAATTTGTGTGAAGGAATAAAAATGCGAAGGAATAATACTGGCTGAAGCGACAACATGAAGAACGCTAATTTGAATAACTGTATTGCTACTAAAATCTTGAAGATGTGCACAGATAATGAAGTTACATTTATGTCCAGAAGCAAAACAAGGGGCAATCTCAGCGTTTTCTCAAAATGATCGGAGAAACTGGACGCAAAACCTGTTTGAGATGTGCCACAAGCTGTGAATGGATGATTTCGAATTCTAGAGTTCTTTCGCTGACTTGTATGTAAGTGTTTCTTACCGCGTGGTCAAACAATCGCAGCAGATGCTTATTGCGAGACACTTCGGAAATTGCGCCGCCAATACAGAACAAGCGCCGAGGATTGCTGTCAAAAGGTGTTGTTTTTCTTCACGACAACGCACGACCACATACTGTAAATATGACGAAAAACCTCCTGCAGGGATTTGGCTGGGACGTGTTTGACCATCCTCCGTACAGCCCTGACCTCGCTCCTAGCGACTTTCATCTGTTCTTACATCTTAAGTCTTTCCTTGGCGGTCAACACTTCAACAATGACGACGAGCTGAAAGAAACTGTTTCCAACTGGAAGACACAGGCGGCAAATTTCTATGAAGAAGGTATACAAAAACGTATGCCACGCTATGACAAATGCCAAAATTTCGGCAGTTAAGTGGGAAAGTAGTTTAAGAGTTGTAGACTTTTGTGCAATGAATAACTTTTCTGTATCTGTAGGTGAAAGAACAGGCCTTACGACCTGACTCTCGCCACATCAATTCAACTTCGCAGCCTGCTGTCACTTGTTGACGTTCAGGACCCAAAGTAATCCCAATTATGGCGAGTTCCGGATTCAAGAGCTCTTCAAATGTCATGAACACATACCTGCCACTCCAGCAGCTTCTAGGAACCACAAACAAAAATGAGATGTTCTACGAAAGTACATAATTCCTCGCTATATATTTATATGCATTAACACTAGAACCGCGGAATGTCGTGTACTACCTAGAACCGCCACGCGTTTCTTGTGCACTGCGGAGTATATATAGCGCAGAGTATTGGGAAATAATAAATGTACATTTGTTTCTAGCGTTAGATAATAAACATAAGATTTTGCGCTGAAGAAAGAATATGTAATTAATGTTAATTATCAATTGATTTTATACAATTTAATATGATTACAAAATTTCAGACCATGCTGGTTGGGCCCGGTTGATGGTATGAGAGTACAAAATCCACAAGTAGTTCATATGTAATCTAATTGTTGTTTTGAACAAAAAGGTGACCACACCTGCACCTTTTTCCACAAATTTGTTTTCTTGCACTCTGTTTGACAGTCTCTACACTGCATGTGCAGTTTTGACGTAATTAACATTAGCAATGATTGAAAAAGAATTCGGAATTTCTATGGGAAGAACAATTTGTCCCCTTAGTGAAATCACAAGTAATTTTTACCTCGTGTCGCAATAGAAAACCATGACAAGAAATGTTTTTACCGGTCACGAGAATCCATGCCCAATACGTTGTCAAATGTATGGAGAGGCCATATTTCGGACGCAGATTTGACTCGAAATTTTTCTAGCCTTTGATTGATAAATTCTACCCTGAACTTTGGCTCATTATAAAATGGCACACAACCAGGCTTGTTCTTTTCGTCACTGCCAACTTGCACATCGAGATATTTGTAGCTCAAAATAAGCACACTCTTTGCATGTTTGCTGGGTGTATGGTAAGACTGATGTCTACGTGCTTCAAAACTGCCGTATTATAAAGTGCGTTTTTAATTCTTTAAACTGCAGCCACTTCTCTTCTAATTTTGTTTACTGTTCTGACGGTACTGGTCGACGTTTAGTTTTGTTGCTTAGCAAGTGATAAAGATGTAAAGAGTCGTCGCATGTGATATTACTGCCTTTTTCCATGTAAGGATGAATGAGTTTCATAAGCAGGCGATTTGCGAGACGTTCATTTCTTGACCGTGGGTCATATTTTCCAAGATATATGAAGCCTTTTATAATGTTCTTGGATTCCTTATCCACGGCCATCCAAAATGTCTGGCCGAAATTCTACCATATTCTCTCGAACTTAATTTTGTAGAGGCACTACCTCGGGCTCCTGCACCAACGACACTTCACTTAGTTTCGTCAGATGCTTCCACTTGTGTTCCTGTAACCAAAAATGGAAACTTTGTGACATCGCACTTCTGTTTCCCAATGTGATTCTGCAAAGGGGTTTTCTTGTCGGCTTTTTCGTTGTCACTGACTGTCATTGTCACCCAATGTGGCCCTGCCGGTTTTGAAGCTGCAGAGGCACTTTCGGGATGGAAAGACAAAGAAGAAAAATTAAAACAGTAATATATACGTTTTTCATACATTCATGAGAGTTTTGATAATCTAAATACCCTCTCTAGGTTCAAGACCTTTACTATTCTTGTATTTACAAGCAGCAGTCTGAATAGACACATGCGATTCCTCTGCTTCCATTCTGACTTCACAATGATACGACACATCACTGGAAGACTTTTCGGGAGCTCCCCAGTCAGATCCGCTTTCTACTGACCCTTCCGTAGCTTCATCACTTATCTCTCGTAACAGATGTCGTGTCAACAACATACTTGCAGCAGTTCGCTAACAGGAATGATAGTGTGGTTCGATCAGTCAGTTTTGTAATATGCAAATATGAAGAATCGGAATTGCAATAGTTACCGAAAAAATTACAACATACAAGAAAAGGAAATCAACATAACATTATTATTGACACTAGAGATGCATTTATGTATGCTGCATTATCAATAGAGTGAAGTCAAGGAAGAATTATCATGCCAAGTCAAGGAATCATGTGGAAATTCGTGTCACTGATAGTGACAGGAATTTCCACATTGATTTTCCAGATGGACGAAAGGAGAGCCATATTCACAATGCAGAACAAAAATGGCAGTCGGCGCTTCATAGTAGAACGTAATTTTTTTTCAACACTAAAAAACACTTTGTATTCTTAGACATCACATCTGTAAAATGAATAATCAGCGACACACAATGTTCTCCAATAAACTGTCTAATAGATATATGCAAATAAAAATGGAATATGACAGAAACGGCACGTCGGTGGTTGAAGTGTTAACCTCTATGGCAAGTGAGAACTACTTCGCATCCTCCTAACATTTTTTCTGTGAAGCTGCGTCCACAACACAAACTGATTCCAATTATGGAGAGTTTCGGATTGATGAGCTTTTCAGCTGACATGGACATAAGTGCCTGAGATTTCAGGTACATAATTGCGCATAAAGAAAGGAAAGCCGCAACAACAACACATACTTTTTCGGTGTATGTATTCACTCTAACTTAAGGGAGAACAATGTCGCACCCTGTTGACACTTGACGTGAAGTTACTCCTAGAACACAGGATGATCCTAATTGATGGAGGATTTGGATTCATGAGCTCTTCTCTGGTACTGGACGTAAGTTCCTGAACCTCCAGCTGCTTCTAGAAACCGCAAATTAAAAATATGAGAGTGACTACATCACATACTTTCTTGCTAAATATACAGGGTGAGTCACGTAACTTTAGCACCGTCTGTAACTTTTGAACGGTTGAAGATATTGCAGTTTTCACGGAAGTTCATGAGAAAATATGGCTGATACGTGTATTTATTTATATTTTATCACTTGTATTTTACGAGATATTTGAGGTAACTTTGGTTTTTCAAATGGAACTATACACATTTTTTCAATCTATCACAAAGAGACGAATCCAATGATATACATTTTGTCATATGTTAGATGAGGATTTTTCTGAGAAATTTTGATTCTTTTGCGACAGTTCTTAATGGATATTTGGAATGTACAAATGTATGTCATTGATCGTCTTTTTAGCTGATTATGATAAACTGAAAAAATATGTATAGTTCCATTTGAAAAAACAATGTTACCTCAAATATCTCGTAAAATACAAGTGATAAAATATAAACAAATACACGTATCAGCCCTATTTTCTCATGCACTTCCGTGAAAACTGCATTTCAATAACTTCAATCGTTCAAAAGTTACAGGAGGTGCTAAAGTTACGTGACTCACCCTGTATATTAATCTCTACGCTAAGGAAGGACTACTTCGCAGCTTCCTGCCATTTGTTGACATGAAGTTACCTCGGAAATGCTAGGTGAGGTTGTTCCTTCTCATTTATTGACCATTTATGAAATTACCAAGACATTATATGGCTGTTGCCATCATCTTTTCATCTCGTCAAATTACTTCACAATATGTGTGAATCTCGCAAATGAGGTTCTTGGTGATGTTTTTGTACATATGCATCATATTTGCGCCGTAATCGCAAGGAGGTCAACTTCTTCCTTCTCATTTATTGAGATTGCTGAGAGTAAGTGGAAAGAGTAGCAGCTGGTAATACCACTTCCCACCTCTCATGTTCACTCGCAGGTTTGTGACGTTCTCATCCGATTTATCCACCCCATTCGTGTATGTATTGAAAAGTGAGACGCAATGCGGCTGCTTAATGAACATATATGTTTAACTAGCAATATATTTTGGACTTGGATAGAGAAGGTGCGCCTGACTGTGCTGATGGGGCTGGAACAATGAAATTGCAATGATAGCGCATTAACGTGATGCCCTGATCCGTACCTTTTACTTAATGGCATGGTCCTCTAAGATTCTTGTTGAATACATCATGCCCAATAAGAGGTGTATCTTCCCTACCATTTGATCTGATGATGCTTGCGCCATTCAGACCTTTCTGTTTCCGTGTTTTAAGTAAATTTACACTAATAAACAAAATGGCCAAAGTACACATTGTACACCTTTTTTGGAATCATATTCTCGAAATCCAAAACTAGAGCTTCTTGGCGATCCGGTGGCCGAGATTGCTAAGGGAGTAGTGTCGTAGCAATCTCGGACCGAAAGCGTTGCGTGTTCGAGTTCCGCCTCGGACATGGTTATATTTGTTTTCCTCCTTTCACCCCTTATCATCATATCGTTTCATCTTCATAATTACCATACCGTTCACTCCAATAGAGGTCGCTAATGACCTAAGTGTTGGTGCGACCTTAAAAAAATCAAATTTTCTTGAACTAGTATCCTAGGCGTGTACCTAAGCACCAATCATTGTTGCGGAAACGAATCCGTTTACCGTGCATGTTTTTTTTTCTTTCTATTTTGTTGCGTCGTTGACGCAATGCGTCTCTTTAACCCTTGTTGGGACTTGGTCGCTTTCCCCGGAGTGAGCCTCCGTTACTGAATAATTTAGTGATCTTTAGTGATTAATTCCTGTATTTTTCAAGTCTCGTCAGTTCGCTGTCAGTCAGTGCCCTTTATCCCTTCGGACAGGGACTCGACGCTGTTAGACCCCGGGGTTTCTGGGCGCAACCTGGAGACTCGAATTTGCATCTCCTCCGTGACTTCCCGGAGCGTAGAAAACCAATTCGGCTAGCGACGCGGGCGAGCTCTAACGTTCAAAATATGGTATCACACTCTCGTCGACACATAAATTCCATTCTCCTATAAAATATTGCAGCTATTTTTCACTTAGTGATTTCCTTCAAGAGTCAACTTTTTTAAGATTGTTATCACAAACGTGTAAATATTTCGTTATTAAACCAATGTATTCCTACGCATAGCTACACTTATTGCTGTGTTATGGCAATTTGAACTTTTGATTCCGGGTCACATCGCGGAACTTGACAGTAACTGCTAATTAACAAAATAGGGAATGGGAATGCTTATATATTGATCCCTATATTTACAAATCATATCCACTACTCAGCCTTGAAAAGTATTCAAAAAGCATCAAAGGCTCATCTTTACTTTCTTGCATTCAAGCATACTATTAAAATTCTTTCTTATTAACTGGAAGAATAAGAACTTTCGCCCAATGATACTTAGTATTTTTCTTTTTACGTTTTACAAGAGTACGTGATAGATTGTTAGAAAATTAAGGGTATGTTGCTACCCCGTTTTTGAGAAATTAATATTTCAATGTTCAGTGAATTTTTGGAATTGCTCATTGGAGTTCGCGAAGTCAATTACTTGCAAAAAGATTTCACTGTTAACAACAAACTGATGGTTTAGCATCTGGAAGAAGTTGATTTCTGGAGAGACGTTTACTTATTGTCCACTTCTTCACAATCTTTACTTGAAATCAAACCATCTGGTGGAAGAAGAGCAATTTAGCAATTCATCATTTTCACAGTCCAGAAAATCAGTTATTTTGCACACACCTGAAGAAATATCTGCCGATAATACAAATATTCTTTAGGTTTAGTTTCGCTTGCCACGAAATCATCGAAGTAATTAACACAACGTGGCATCTGGAAAATTCTTGACTAAAATATTTCTGAAAAGTTGCCACCACTGCCAGTTTCGTAGCTGAAGTTGGTGTCACCCGGGGTCAAACTAATTGTATCACCCTCCCCAAATAAAATATAAAAAGATCTATATCTGAATAGTTTATACATTATTTAACAAAATACAAGTATATTTGATGATAATAAAGATAATTTGTAGATTATTTTATCAAGATTCACCATACGATAAGATAAAGTGGGAATTTTTTTTTTTTTTTTTTTTGGTTTAATTAATTAAAAATTTTAAAAAAATCTATTAAAATTTTATAATTGGCGTCACCCCTAAAATGGTAACACCTGGGGCGCACCGCTCCCCCCCCACACACACACACTACACCACTGACTACCGGTGCTATGCCGAAAGGCTATTGAAATAGATCGATTGGTCAAGTGTATAAGACCAAAAATTGTTTGGTTTGTCCTCAGATAGTGCACCGGTAGCCATCTTTTTAAATAGATTTTTGAGAAATATTCTTTACCACCCAGTTCGGACTTGGCAGGGGATACTGCAGTGCGGGCAGCTGTGTATTTTTAATTGACTTGATATCATTGCAGATGCATGCCGACCCGTCTTTTACATTAACTTAAGAAGTTGCCCACTGTCTATAATAAATCACAGTCCCTTCCGGCAAAATTCCTCTGAGTAACAAGCTTGATATTTATGGTTGCCTCAAAACCTCGCTTTCATAAATTCTTCAGTGCTTCGACTTAATTCTAAGAAATATTAAATGCCCCTTGTTGGGGCTGCAAATATTGCTTGAGTTTTTTGGGAGAGCATTGGTAGACGTTTTGTGTTGAAAACAAGACTCCTGTCGCCTTTTAATATTTTGACACTAGGGAGAATTTTGAAAACCAATTATTTAAGATCTATTAGTGAACCTCAGCGTAAGAATGATGGAGTATGGAAGAAGTTGTCAGTATTACCTTGTCTGGGTGACAATACAATCGTCTTCTCTCGTAATTCCAGCATAAGAGCTAAGCTTGCGTGCCGATAATCCTGCTGAAGTCGCAACACCAATCCTACACAATTGAATTGACTGTCAATGCCCTCGGTATAATAGTTACGTGCGCATTAACAGCTTTTAATTCGAGTGACGCGAATCGCCACGAAACTGTTTCGACGACCTGATTTTCAAACAATGCGATCCCATCGCGTCTTTATTTGGAAAAGCGTTTGATTCTCGAGATATCGACCATATGCAATATTGCCATTCTGGTCGCTGTTCTAGTTTAGTCCATGCCGCGCTCTCACGGTCATCCTTGGAAGCAGTAGTTTAAAAATTCAAAGCAGTTCAGTCCTTCCAAAGAGTTTCATACGAGAAATGTATTGCCTTTCTATCTGGAAGCACGTCCGCGGTTTTACAGAAAAAAGCACAAGTCCAGAAGAAAGTTCCAGGTGAGTTGTTTGAAATGTATACCCTTTGCTGTTACTTAGCACTAAAGAATTGCTATAAATGATTGACTTTCAAGTACGGCACGAATTAATTTTGGCCGCCTATGTGCCAACATAATTCCCGCCCGCGAAGGGAACAGAACCGGACCCACAGGGAAGGGCCAGCGCGCTGTAGGAGAGACCACAAATGGATCAAATACCGTTGCCAGCACGGATTAAAATCGACCATTGAAGGAGCGACCCAATGCTCAAATATGGGTCGTCAAAAAGTAATGGCGCGGCGTAAGCGATACTAGCAAGTGATTTGAATGCGTTCTGTTAAACTGAATGCTTGGTAACTTGCATTCGAGGGGCTACGTTGGCCCGTGGATAGAAGGAAAAGTAATGAACAAAGACTTTAATGAGGGTATATGAGTCCGTACAATGCTCAAGACACGTAATTTGAAGTCCATCATTTATGGCGTGTCCTCGCAACGCGAGGTAGCACGGGGGCATGGCCAGTAACTCGCGAGACAATGAGGATACAGCTTATCCCGAAGCGATTGGTAGACCTCAAGTTCTAGGCCAAAGGCCTTGTTAATACGTGAAAGAGAAATTCCAAAAAGAGGGGTAAAAACGTGGTTTTAGAATGTGTTTGCCAAACACATACGTGGAAAATCCGAGTTTTTGGGCGAAGTGCTTCGGTAATCAGGAGAGCAAGAGAAGAGGGAAAAAAAACAACGAACCATTACAAGTTAGGAATTACGATATGACCACTACGATTTGTATTGCTGCGTAAACACTTTGGAACACTTTACTTGAAAATTCAATTTCTAAAGCATGACGTTTCCCCAGTGAGGGAGAAAATATAAAAAATAAAAAGGTTGAAAATGAAAAAGAGCCAAAATATAATGACTATGCAACAAGATATAATCTCTACATTCATATTCCCGCGCACAATAATGATCATTTGGTTTGGACTGGAGCAGAAAATCTGTCTTTAGTTATTGCTGAATCTGCTAGAGACAATCGGGGTGATAGGCGTAGTAGCAACCTTAGATTGCATACCCACGACGGCTATTACAATTTCCTGAGCAAAGAAATCCCTTAAGCTACTCAGGAATTTTGTGGAGAACATATGCTGCATCTCTATTACTCTAATTGAAGCAGTACCTTTAAAATGTCATTAATATCAATTAAATAAGTGAAAAATGCTTTAAAAATGACGAAGAGGTAGAAATTGTCTTATTAGTCGGAATCGAAGAAAAATACAAGAAAGTCATATAAAAATGGGTAATTTCCTTTTCTCATAACATAAAATTAATATATGTTCTAAAAGACATTGTTCTAATGTGAGAAGACAAAAACAGAATTTCCATAAAATCCGCCCCTAGTGAAGAAGCACCAGGAGCATGACTTAAGCTACTGACGAGTAAGTACTTCGTTGGATAGTCGTACTCAGCGATCGATTACTAGGCGCTGAGCGCGTGTGCACATTTCGTTTCCGCGGGCGGAACTAACAGGAGTTTGAAAAAATTTGAACATCATGCAATATAGTACCTCTTTCTGCGTGTTGGCGCCACTGCGAATCTGTGAACTCTGCAACGCGGCTGGATTGAACAGTTGACGTGCCACATTTTGAAGGTTATAGTGCTGTGTTTTATAGGCTTTGGTCTGCGACAGTGAACACAACCGATCGTAATAATTGTGATCTCTCGGACATCGAATGAGCGATTCGATGTCCGCGCATCGTTGGTACGCGGTTAGCGGGAGCATCTGTTTCAAAAACAACTGAACAATTTAACGTTTCACGAGTGTCCACGGCATGCACAAAATATGGCAAAACATCATCGGGGATGAGGAATAATGGGCGAAAGCCAAGTTAACTGACGGAGTGGTGAACATTAAAAAGGATTGTGCCCATACAACATAAGAAACCGCGGAAAATGACTGCAGAACTCAACACCCACTTGAGTATTCTTATTTCTACAAAAAGTAGCATGGCAGGAGCTTAACAAAACCAACATTCATGAACGGGCGGGATCCTTCATAATGGAAGTCAACCCAAAATCTGAGGTATAAGTGGTGGCATGGTGATTAAACCTGGACACTCGATGACTGGGAAAATGTGATATGGTCCGATGAATCATAGTTTACATTGTTTCTTAAAAAACACTCTGGTTTATCTAGGGAAATCCTCCCAAAAAAGCCCTCAATCCTGCCTGCCTGCTTCCTTCAGTCAAGCATGGACGAGTTTCCGTTTTTCTTTGATTCAGATGGGCCTATCATTGCGCAGGTCTGGCCGGATTACTGCGAATAGATATCCCATCCTCAACAATGAAGTGCTGATAATGACTATCATATTGTTTACAAAACACTGCCGTATTCCAAGATGACAATGCGCCCATACACAAAGCAAAACAGTTTTCAGAACATCGGAATAAAATAAAACATCTTCCCAGGGCATCACAAACGCCAGAACTCAACATAATTCAACTGTCATGGGTAATTTTAGAGCAGAAAGTTAAAAGCAGATTTCCAGCTCCCACATTAAGCAATTGGCATTGACAATTGACATTGGATATTTTGATACAAGAATGGGAGAACATTCTTGGAAACTGTTTAACACTCTAAATATCAAATCGGCGACGAATTGCCGCTATTCTAAAAGCAAATCATGGCCCAACACAATAAATATATGTTTTGTATGTGTCAGGTGTTTGTATTACCGTGTACAACCTCTGCCCTTTGTTCACTCTCTTCTGTCATCTTGGAAACTTTTATAAAATTCTCCAGCCATTGCACCGCCTGAGTAAATGACCTCATTCTATAGAAGTAATTAACAATATTTCTAACCAAGGGTCGCTCTTCTTTGAATCGTCATAAAGGATTTTACTCCCAGGAACGTCTAAAATCATTCAGTCCCTGATGAGCAAATCGCTTTAGCCTAAAGTTTAGAATAGTATATTCTGCAACGAACGCAAAATGATTGCTATTACGTACTCATGAGTTGACTGTCTACGAGCGACGTATGAGCGAGTGTCAAAATGTAGTGTATGTACAATGTGCTCCTTAACGTCAAGTAAATTTTCCATTAATTGAGGTATTCTTTTAATTTGTTGCGTCTTAATTACTCATTACTATTATTTATCGACGGAACAAATCTCTTAGCTCCTGGTCGAACGTTCAGCGCTCCTTCCGGAGTAATCCTACATTAAATGTGTCATTTACCAGCGCCCTCTATATTCCAGAGGGCGCTGTATTCATGTATGCCTCGCCTCGTCAGTCAGTTGTCAAGAGCCAGGTAGCATCTCCGTGCACGCGCTTCTTACAACACACTTCCCTGCCTTTATCCAGCGGCCAGAATTGGGAACGAATTAGAAAAGGGGGGAGGATTTAGGACACTTCACAGGGGTTGGACTAGCTCGTGAAAAGCGGACTCGTTTTGTTGAAGCAAATTTCACATGAGCTTGTTCGGGAATCGAACCAGGTCCTCCTTGGTGAAAGACGAGCGACTTCGCTCTGAACCATGAGATACTGTTGAGAAAGTTGTGTAAAGTAAGCCAAGAAAAAGTTCTTGCTGAAAGAATTCATCCAATCACTCTTTCTCCACTCTATAAATGTTGTATATTATTGTTCATAATACTTCCATGATTTTTCTGGCCTTAGGTTTTCGAATTTGCTATTTCCATTAGGGGGAGTACAAATTTCGTTGTCAGCATTGTCGCTAGCACTGTCGCTAGAATCAAAGTTCATTTTCTGTTGAATGATCAATGCGAAATGTAACGAGAAATACGAGTACAACAATGTCTAGGTTACGTACATGAAATTGCGAAAATCACTCACTTGTCTCCCGCAGTTCCAAAAGAAGCGCGAATCGCAAATAGGGTGCAACTCTGCCCGTGGATTCCGAAAATTCTAGGAATGTGATAGGTCGATAGGCCACCGGAATCCACGAAGTGTATAATCAATGTCATTC
The DNA here is from genome assembly GCA_964035755.1 of Teleogryllus oceanicus. Taxonomy (NCBI): domain Eukaryota; kingdom Metazoa; phylum Arthropoda; class Insecta; order Orthoptera; family Gryllidae; genus Teleogryllus; species Teleogryllus oceanicus. The sequence goes on from CAXIVR010000008.1 coordinate 50,004,263, forward strand.
GTCGATTGAATATACAGCAGGAATGCGTATCTTATTAAATGGTTGTAGAGGAACACTTTTTTTGGTACCAGTCTCTCAAAACGTATAAAACGAACAATTGTATTTGTTGTATTTCTCTTCTGGTAATTTTTGTTGTTTCATCTTATGCTGCAACCTTAGAAGACATGTTTCTTGTTAATTTTTGTATGGCTGTTTTAATACCAAACTCTCTAACCTTCTCTACGATTTATCTTGGACGTTTTACCAGTGGTTTCTATTAGTGATTTTTCCTACCGATTTTTTACATTATCCCATCCCATTTTTTAAGAATTCTACAGTACATGTTCATTGAAAATATTGCAACCTTCGTTAATACAGACTCTACATGTGTGCTTCTTTCAAAAAAGGTTTTATAACTATCTTTCTCTTTTATCTGATAACGCTTCCGAGACTACCATTGCTGCAACATTTTTAATTTTGAATTGCAGTGATCCGAGTATACGTCTAATCCACTATAATCATGAACAACTATTAGCAATGATCTCATTTCATTTTTTTAAATTCTAGGTTGATCGCAGCCATCTTGCATTTCATGAATTTTTGTGGTCACGCTTTCCGAAAATGTGTTGAAATGTTTAGATAGTAATTGTGGCGAATTGTCGGAGCTTTTTATCATAGGATTTCAAATGGTGTTCTCCATTTCCTCCAATTAGTATTTCTAGAATTTTTCAGTAAATTTTTCAATCAGTATTTCTGGATTGCTTAAGCAGTCAACCTTAAATTTTTTGTGCTTCTTCCAGTTTGCCTTCTACAGCACGTATACCAATGAGAGTCAAATATCTTAGAACATATTTTTCTAGTCTCTCTCTCTCTCTCTCTCTCTCTCTCTCTCTCTCTCTCTCTCTCTCTCACACACACACACGCACACGCGCACACACACACACACGCACGCACACGATTCGATAATAATATATAATACAATATACGTACAATAATACACGTATAATTCGAATTTTTTTCTAAAATGCAAAATCTCCCAAAATTGCAAACCTTCTTCTCCGAGTGGAACTACACCATGCGGCGTCTCTCGCACCCAAGCTTCCATCTTCTATCTTGCCAATCATCATCTTCGATGTGACGATCTCTCATTGTCTGTCGCACACCATCATGAGTGTCTTGGTCTACCTCTCCACCACCTACCTGCCACCTCCAACTTTTTAAGCCTAAAACCTAAAACTTTTTGGCCATCTTTCCTCCGGCATTCTTCTAAGATGACCATACCATTTTAACCTTCTCCCTTCTATTGTATCCATTATATCCGACATGACACCCATTTGCTGCTATATATTTTCATTCCTGTTTCTTTCCATTGATGTTACACTACAGGTGCGTCTCCAAAACTCCATTTTCATAGCCTTTAACCTTTTCTCATTACTTTTTGAGATTTCCCACAACTCAGCACCCTACAGTGATATACTTTACACAATTGCTTTATAAATTCTAATTTTCACTTTATTAGGAATATTTTTATTCCATATTATTGAATGCAATTGCCGAAAAGCAGATTTTCCTTGCCGAATGCGATGTTTAATTTTATCTTCAATGCCCCCTTTGTCTGTTAAAATTGTTCCTAAATACTTATACTTCTGACAACACAACAACCGAGCCATCCTCCATTACTAAATATTTTCCTGTCCCTCCTACCACCATGTACTCTGTCTTCTTGAAATTGATTTTCAAGCCCCATTTTCCATATTCCTCATTGAATTTTCTTAACATATAATGTGCATCGTCTTCATCCTCTGCGAATATCACTTGGTCATCTGCAAAATTTAGTGAATATAACATATCATCATTTAATTTTATTCTCATCCTTTCGCATTTTATCTTCCAGTTTTTTAGAGCTTCTCCTAGATATATTTTGAAGAGAGTTGGTGCAATACAACACCCCTGTCTTAGCTTTTTATTTATTTTGATTTCTTTTGATATACAATTTTCTAATTTGACATAAGCGGGTTTTCCCCATCCACAATTTTGAAAGGGGGACACTGTCGTACGCCTTTTGCAAATCAATATAGACTAGATGTGCCTCAAGGTTATGCGCCAGCCGCTTATCTATAACTTGCCGGATTGTAAATATATTATCTATGCTGGATCTACCAGCACGATTCAATTCAATTGCGAGCCAAATGAATATAAACACAGCACTCTGCACTGAATATTGGTATTATTTAATTGTATTTTTACATTAAAATCTTTTAGGATAGATCCCCAATATACTCCTACAAGGCATCATAATGCCGTGTTCGCCATTGCAGGTCAATTGCGATTTACGTGAATCATTAGCTTTGCTGGAATTGCGTAAAATATGTCAAAATATTGCATATATTTTCAGTAGCGACGTTCGGAAAGCTACGTGCAATTCATGAACCAATCGCATTGTAACTAGTAGTACTTCTAGTGTAATCTAGTAGGACTTACTTCAGTCTCAATATGCATAACACATGCACATAATTTTCTGCAGAACAAACTGTGTGTAGCATTAAAACGAATAAATTGTTTATTTCAGACCACCTGCAGGAAAACTTGTTTACAAGGAAGGTTTATCAGGCACCGACTTACTAGTTATAGGGGAGTGAGTTGCTTGGCACAGTTCAGTTCACTGTGGATAAAATCAATTGTTCAACGTAAACCTTTTGTCTTTGAATACCCTCCTAATCATGCGCTATTACACATTCCTTTTATCGTATCTTAAAGCCAAAGTAATCTCCTACTTATTCCAGTATTTGGCGTACATGTTTTTAGGACTCTTAGTAATGAAATTAATTTATACACATTTATAATACCAAGATAATTACCGGGAGCGGTAGCTCATTGCATCAACTGATGTCACTGCAGCGCCTCTGACCGGCAGGTCCTAGGTTCGAGTCCTGATGGCGGCAGGATTTTCGACATTAGCTATTCAGCTAGGTTGAATTCAGTCGCTGTCTGGAGGAGAATTCTAGCGGCCGGCTGCTCTGATCGGTAGTTTTCCGTGGTTTCTCAGATCAACACTAGGTGAATGCCGAACCCTACCAACGGGCCACGGACCGCGCGCGATCTGTCCTTCCTCTTCCTTGTCCTATCCTCTCCCCTTACACTCACAATCACACTACACTACCACAAATTCCGGGAGACCGGTCGGAAGCTTAGAGCTTGTCCCAGCTGGGACGGCGCCCCACTGGTGGGAGAGTCCTAGTTAGGGGGAAACCCCACTAGCCGACGGTAGGTCGGCGCCGGATCTCGCCATCCAGTGGGGGAAGATCACCGCCATTTCCCGGGAAAAGAACATGCACTACACTAACGGGACTAATGACCGAAGCCGTTGACGCGCCCGGAAACACGAAAACATCAATCAACGAAGATAATTAAATCTGACTGTTTATGATTTTCAGCCAACATTCCATTGACCATCCAAGGCGGTGCTGATGTAATGATAGTTCAAATATCCCTTAAATGTATTCTTTTTGCATCACACTTATTATAATTATCGCCCGTATGCAGATCAATAGCTTTCATAAGGTCATCATCTTATAAGAAAACAAGAAATACAATTACTTGAAGTAAGTGTACTTCGACGTCAACTTAAGCTACAACTTCTTTGTTTCAATTTTTTAACGAACGTCGAACGTTAAGAACTACTGGCTTAACAGACAGCGACCGAAATCCTTAATGGTCGCCGGCCATTAATAACGGTCTTCCGTTTCTGAGACTGCATTAATTAGAGATAGCAATAGTGTTACGAAATTTTTTTAATGATTTGTACAACCTCTCATTTCAAGTGTTCACGGTCTGCACTGTACCTAAATGTGTCGATTTTCTACATTTTTACGGTAAGAAACAACAGAAACGCGCTTTGAAAATAGGTGCCAAAGTGTCCTATATGTAATTACGCTTTCAATAATTCGAAACGCACGATGTTCATTACCAAATACAAAAATTCTTCCTGAGATGGAGATCCGAAAATTGCATTAAGTTGAGGAAACAGTGGTATTACGAAAACGTATTTTTGTTGGTTTTTTTTGGGGGGGGGGATTTATTCAATGTGCAACAACGTATCATTTCACATCTTTGAGGTCTGCCCTGTACCTAGATGTGTTAATTTTCAATATTCTTTCTGGCTAGTAACGACAGCAGAAACACGTTTTCAAAACAGGTGGCAAAGTGCCCTATACGTAATTACGTATTTTAATCATTCGAAACGCACGATGTTCATTACGAAGTACAAAAATTCTTCCTGAGATGGAGATCCGAAAATACTCCGGAAGAAAGTATTTACTGGTCAACATTTGCGAATTTTTACTCCGTGGCCCGTTCGTATAGCGGCGTACGACAAGTAATGAACGCAGATGGCGTTGCAACCCGAATCGCGTTCGCTAACCGGATTACACATCGCAGTTCCAAGCTCACTTACACGGAAAAATTGGTCTTCTTCAAAAATTGAGTGCAAAGCGCCATTTCCTGTCCGAGGTGTCGCCTAGGAGTGAGGGCGAGGCCGCCGATGGGAGATGGCGCTGACTTCGGGGCGTTCATGTGAGGGGATGGGACGGGGGTTAATCACGAGCTGCAACTTCCAGCGAAAAGTATTTAAAAACTCCATCTACTGCTTGCCGTCTGCGTTCCGATAACGTAAAGCAGGTGCGACGTCCAAATGAGTTTACGGCCGGCGGGGATGACTGGAGACAGCGGCGCAGGCGCTCTCAGCCAATTTGCACACGATGAGCGAAATTAGCCGCCCGAGGGGGCGTGGCCGTGGAGAAACGCATAGGTGACGAGCTCACGTGGTTGCGCGCCAATGACGTATCTCGGCAAATCTGAAAATTACTGTAAATCGAAAATTCATCGGAAGTATGCAATATAACATTTTTAAATAAAGAAAACTAGCTTGACTAAACAACTGGAATGCGGAGTGTTCGCACAAATTAGCTTGTGCGAACATTCCGCATTTTATTGCTTTACATATGAAAACAGTTGCATGCTGGATTCTAATTTCGAATGTGAGACCGGCTTGAATGGCTCAGGGCATCAATTGATGTCACTGCGGTGCCTCTGACCGGGAGGTCCTAAGGTTCGAGACCCGAGTAGGATTTCTCAGAAGAGGTGAATCTCAGTAGCTTTAGGTATTAAAAATTGACTGACTTCAGTAATCTCGTCTCTTTTTCAAAGTCTCGAGGAATAACGCTGCTCCTATTTATCTATAGAGTTAATACGCTTCTTGGGGAAACGTGTACATGCTTAAACGGTCATTTGTTGAATTTAACATGTTAGCATGTCAATCAAAGCTAATTCGCCTCTACTCTCCTCCCGTAATCATATTCTAATATTACGGTGACAGGTAGTCGCATCATTGTGGCATGACAGTCCCTGTGCGGCACGTGTTTTTCCATTCAAATTCTATGAAATACAGTAATTATTTGGCAATAAACAATCAATAGTGAAACCAGAATGATCCTTTTGGGAGAGGTATGTATAGTATCTCGCTGACTTGATAGGTAGTTAATTTGTAGTTTAATGCGTATACAAGTGATATACTTTTGTGGGTCAGAGGTATAGAACATGTCACATGTATTCTTTTAGAAGATGTTTTACTTTGGACTTGGAAGAGTGTTGCGGTGTTGGAGTTATTTTAAAACACTATAACTCCGCCAATTCTTGGTGTAGGATACAGTGTTGTGTATCTCTGAGTAGAGGACATGAAACCCATTTGATTGCGCCATTACTCTCATTTGGGCCAAAAATGTAACTTATACCCCCGATCCACAGATTTATATTAGTAATTCACATTAGTAATAAATGTGAATTTATGCTTGACAGGAGAGGGAGAGGCTAAAGTTTCATGAACTCTTCACTTCTCCCGACGAGTAGTGGTCTCGACTGTAGATGGTCGAATTTGTGCACGCGATCTATAATCCCGCCAGAAAGCAGCGATAGAAAGCGGAGACACTGGATTTATTTATACTATTTTCATAATGAAATAAACCCTTTTTTTACGCCAGGTCCCGGCCTAGGGCTGCAATGGTTTAACACAGAAAATACGAGACAATCTGGTCTCGTAGAGACGAATACAGATTCGCGAAAAGAAATATCATTGTCTAATAATGATTCTCGTCGTATCTCTGCAACAGATTGCAGGCTGATTTTTGGTGAATCTACGTCATTTGGTATTCTCTTTCATATAGCATCGCGATTATCGATTTGGTTTGGGAGCACGTTTCACCGCCTTATTCGGCTATACCCTTTCAATCAATTTCACCAAGATTTTAAAAGACAACTGGTGGGGTAGGAGTGTTGAGGCGCAGGACTGTTGCGGCAGAATGCGCAATTAGCATCATTCCCTGAGTTAACCCTGAAAATGTGACCTATTCTACCTTTATAAATGTATTGTATTCTTACGAGGAATATAAAGAAAAATTTTGGAGTTTTATTTTTGAGATAATAAAAGAAAATAAAGAATAATTAATAAGAAATTTGAGAAAATAAAGAATAATTTTGGAGTTTTTTTGAGAACTATTTATGGACAACCAATTTCATTTGAAAGAAAAATCTCTGTCTTCAATTTTGTAGTTGTAGGAAGACACCGAATAATATTCAAATTTTTAAATTTCGAAAATTCAATTACCGTAAAATGGACTAATTCCATCTTTATAGGAGTAGAGGTGCTACAGAATGGCACATACTTTCTCGTAGTAAAGCTTTCTAATTTCCTTTTTGTCGATGGGTACTGTAATGATTTACGACTTGTGAACAAATCAACGGTATTCAGTAATTAAAGTGTTTTTTCATTAGGATAATAAAATTTATACCCACGAAACAGATGACGGCCATACCGCACACAATTCTTTTAAATTAATTAAATGCGCGAAAGAGGAACCAAACCGGACATAACCAATTATTAAAGTGCAATTTTAGGAATCATTTGAAACAAAAATCGTCAAAATCGAGCCAGGGTTCATTAATTTGTGAAATATTCGTAATCATACAGTTCCGCTCGACGAAGAAGTAAGCATGGACGTCATTATTGGCAAGCAAAAGTCAAGACAAATACCGTTTTTTGTTAATATAAAATGAACGCCTGAAAGGATCAGGCTGAGACTTGGTAAAAGTACTAAAGGAAAATTGGGGAAAATTTTGGAACTGATTCTGATTTTGGGGGACGCCGGGAAGGCGAATTGAATATTTAACATTAATCATTTTAATAGAAAGATTATGGAAAAACAAGTGACACGGGGCGATGACGTCACAAGAAGGTGACGAAGTATAAATTACGTTATTTAATGATGGCGTTAGAAAATATTTAGACGGTGTCACAATGACCAGGAAAATATAAGATACAATGTGGAACCAGCAACGGGACATAATACAGTAAAAAAAAGTAAATAAATATTTCATAGTCGAATTATTCACGGCAGCGAGAAGATGATGCGCTTTTGTTCGAGCCAAGAATATAAAAAGGCTGGGCAACAATGAGCAGAAAGGAAGGAGTATTGCGTTAGACTGACGCGGAGTTCACGCTAGCGGTGGTGACAATTTGAAATATTTTTCTGAACTCAACAAATTTTAAGACATTTTAATGAGTTGTGTTAATAGTGTGCGAACATTTAAAACGTAATGAACTAAAATTTAATGACGCGCGTTTTATTGAACGGTGGCAGTGCGAAGACGTAATTTGTACTAGATCGCGGCATACACTTGAATGGCGGACATGTTGATATGAGAACAATGAAAGCTTTTTGACTGTGTCCGTTGAAAGTCCTTTTGAAGTCGGATAGTGTGGTTGTTGAAGATGGTGCCAAGTAATACGTAGTGGCGATTGCACTGATAGAGTGCGCGATTCTCTAGAGATCGACCACGAACGTGAATTACGCTGTCTGTCGCGGCGACGATCCAGCAAAGGGAAGTGAATTGCATGGATTGTTTTAACAACGATGACGCATTCTGTAGAAGATCAAGTGCTGTTAATTAGCATATAAGTAGATTCATAAAGAGTATACAAAATGGGCATTCAGTATGTATGAGATTTGCATTTTAATTTCAGTGTGAATGATATGTGTTTTTTATTATTTGTTGATTTTTGTGTTGTGTAAAGGGTATTTGCTTATGTATATATGTTTTCGGAGGGTAAAGATGGTGGTCATGTTAGCTATTCAATGTGTTTGGAAGGGAAGAGGGAGAAATAATTTTGGAGATTAAAATAAATGAAGACAAATATAGTTGTGTTGGCAGAAAAATTCTGAAACAATGCGTTATAATTTAGTAGATAGATGCTGACCTGCACGCACGCACACAGGTACCATGCTGCCGCTTCTGTATAGAAGCAACCACAGATTCACGCCAGTAGTGGAATCAGAGTAAGTAATTGGCTAGCAGGCGGGCAAGGTTGAAGTCCAACAGGTGCAAAGATATGTGTTGTTAGCTAGGCGCCCATATTTATTTGGCAGCAAGGATCAGATAGAGAGAGGATAGTTAGATAGAGAGAGAGGAGAGAGAGAGAGAGAGAGGCAAACGGTTGCGTTGACAGCCCAACGTGAGAGATAAATCATTATTCGGCAGCCCAACACAGGTTAAATTCGTTTCAGTAATGTACAGCTTGCCCCTCCTTCTTGCCAGCTGCCATTTATCGCCGCCCAAATCAGCCAAATAAGGTAAATCAACCACGCCCATAGATTCTTAATGTTACCGATGAAGAAAACGGTGATTATCAAATAGTGCAAGTGTTTTGCAATCTTCAATGGCGGTCAGGGTCAACATCAGCTTGGACGCGACCAAACAAGTGCAGAAAGCCTCTCTCGGATTGAAGAAACGTTTTTGCATCCACAGTCTTTTGGATGAAGTTTGAATCTTTGATATTTGTGTGCAGACGTGTCAGACATCTTACCGGTTGAATTTCGTATGCTGATGTGTAAATAAGCACTGTTTTCGGCGTTGCCACGCGTTATTTTTCAATTTTCCTTTAACTACAATGGTGTTCTTTCGTTTCGTTTGTTATTTTCTAATTTTCAAATCTGCGTTTTGGTAGCGAATATTCAGGTAGAAATTTTGTTCATAGATTGATTCTTGTCAATGAACTTGCGTGTTTGGTGCCGAAGTGCAGAAAAGTAGAACAATAGGAGGAGTTGGAGAAAGTGACGTTCCTCAGTCAATTATGACATTTTAAGCCACAGAAAGAGCTTTAATTTGGATATTGATAACTTCTAAGTAAATTCTTTTCAGGTGTAGAACTAATGTTGTAGACATTAATCTGCGACGCACAGTTTCGAGTAATTTGCAATTTCCATTCATATCTCGATTCAAACATTGAATTACCTATAAGCATCTGGTTATATAGCAGCCGCTTACAGCATCTGCTAAGCTGCAATGTCTCAAGAGTCTCGCTGATTATAATTTTCTAGTGTTTTGCTGTTCAAGCCACCACGATATAACTGGCTTTTCAAGTCAATTCCCAAGAGAAATGTTTTTCTGCATTCTCAAGCGGCAAACCAAGAAATTGCTTCATCTTTCGTTCAGTTGTGAATTCATACTGAAAAAAATTTGAGTCGTTTCACACTTTGGGTCATTTTCATGGGCCAAGAGTGGAACTGCCACACTTCAATAGCTGTTTGTCGTAACGGAATTAGCTCTTCTTTCATCGAGTAAGGGCATTCTATCCTACATCGCCTTTCAATTGTCAGGACGGTTTATTTAATATCTTCGATCTGAAGCTTGAAACATTTTCTGCAAATAATAATACAAATAGTAGTAGTACATAGTCTTACTGTACTCCCGCATAATGAACGTGAAAAGTCACTTCAAACAAGACATAGCCTTCCATAACATATTTAGCTGTGCCTTTGTGAAAACGTATTGTTTTATTCACTGCGAAGTATTATTCATACGGGGGGTTTTACATTATTTTCCAGTTAAATGGCCAAGTAAAACTTGTCCACAGCAACGACCTTGACAAGCCCAATTCCTCGGCTCTTAATCTTTGTTATTTTACCGACGAAACTGTGAATTCCTTGCTTTGTTGAAACATATTCCTTTACTTTTTGAGCAAAAAGGAACTTTTGAGGATTCAAAACGCTATCTCAAACGAAATTCTCTTTTGTTTTGTAATTTTCTGATATGTAATATTAAGAACACCACGCATCTTTGTCGAAGGGAAAATTATTAAACAAAAGGTTCTTAGGTAGAGGTCTGGCATTGATGGTTATTGTCCACAAATTCATCATGACTAAAAATATATTTTCGAATCTTGAAATTCCTCGAATAATGAGGAAAGTTTGACATTTGGTCACTACGAGTGTTCTACGCATTTTTTCCCCTTGATTCAAATCTTAATTATTTTTATACACCTTGCATTTCGAACAACAATACAAGCTCTTATTCGTTTCACGAATTTCAAACATTACTTAACAAGCAGTGGTGCTTCAGAAATAGATATGTTAACCTCACATAGTTACAGAAATGCAACATACTGAAGAGGATCTCTAACATAGAGATCGAAACGCCCATTTTAATAAATATTTTAAAAAATTGACTGGAACCATCGTTTGTTTTATTAGTTTCCTTTTCTCTTTTCTAGCTAAGTTTCCGGTTTAGCCCCACTCTCTTCCCAGCTTAACGTATACGAGAAAGTGAAAAAACACTAGTTGGTTTCCCTACGATCTCAATCTCGTTGACAAAGAGTGTTTTTGCAAAGTAAATTGTATAGTTCTTAGGAAGAAAGGGAAAAATAATTTGGAGACTCGGATGTCTCTGAATATATCAAAAACGATTCCTATTTGCTTAGGCTCAAGACATTACACAAGTGTTTTCATTGGCTGAAATTATGTCATCGGTAAATTTCAAAAGAAAGCAACTTCCTTTTAAAATCAGGAGTGCTACAACAAGAAATAGTTCTTGGGAATTATTTGTAACGTTTTTGCAACATTGTATTCATGCAACTTGTGTCCTACTACATCCTTCAGCCATCTCTTGAAAAAGAAAAACACCTTCACCAAACAAAATGGCGCGATTCGACAAAATACAAGCATTAATTTTGGGGAAATTTAAATATTTCATGAAAATGGTACATGGACAATAGAATTCAGTGTATTGTACTCCGATCTACATGCCGCGCCGGCTTACCCTCTCTTGGTATCTCCACCAGCGGGGCGTCGCATCGCCCCAGCCGAAACAAGTTCTAAACTCCCGTCTGGTCTCCCGGCATGGGTAATAAGTTGAGTGTGCTTGGCAGTGTGTATGTGTGTGTAATAAGGGATGGGAAAAAGTGGTCCGTGGCCCATTTGTTACGATTCTTCTTCGGCATTCATCTGGCGATGATCGGAGAAACCACGGAAAACTACCGATTAGAGCAGGCAGCCCCTGGAATTCTCCTTCGGAGAGAGCGGCTGAATTCGACGAAGCTCTCTGACAGTTGATGGATTGGCCAGAGCCGAAAAGCCGCGCTGTTGACCCGCAAAACATAGGTGGCTACTTCACTGACCAGGACCCCAGACCTCAGGAACGAGTAGTACGTTGCTCTTCGAAACTGAGTAGAGTCAAATGATTAGTGTTTCCGCGCACGTCGATTGCTAAGGCCATTCGCCCCGTAGGTATATTGCATGTTTTTTCGTGAAACGTGGTGATCTTCCGCGGAATAAAATGGCAACGACTTCACTCTTAACTTATCGCTACAAGGGAAAATCGCAGCGACTACAGTCCGTATAAATAAAGAAGCGTTGAAACTACGATTAATACTAAAATTATTTCAGTCTTTAAATCCGCTATATAAAAACCGATACCAAAAAGGTCATATTTTCATAGTTGCATCGGAAATTACTGAAAATATCACAATTCGCAAGACTAGCATTCGTCTTATTTTTATTCGCAGAAAGATCTGTCGAATCATTTACACAATATTACATTTTTCATTTGACAATACACTCGCTCTTAAAAAATAAAATTAGTAGAAGCATGTCTACAGCGCGAATTATTTCAGGTACACAAAATACCTCCGTCTTCTCAATGAGATGAACAACTAATTCTAATGATATTTACTGAAAAATGCTTTGTTTCTGAATGAGAATTTCATGGCGTTTTCTCTTCTCTAATTGTCAGAAAATTCCAATCAAGCGCCGAAGATATTTCTAAATATTTCGTGAAAATCTACATTTTTCTTATACTAGCAGAGAAAAACGCAAGTTTGAGGATTATCAGAATTCAGCAGTTTATGACAACTCTCTAGTGCGCGCGGCCTTGCTATCCCACCCAACTTCGCTAGCCAGCCGCCAGAGTGCCCTATATTAGAAATCCTGGCTATGGAATAGCGCCTAGCGTTCACTGATGGACGAACGTTTTGCATTAAACCCTATTTTTCTGTGAATAGTCAAAATATGGATTCTGAATGTACGTGTTGAAGTAATTCATTACAAATAAGAGTAAGAAAAATCGTCTTTCTGGTAAATAAAAATAAATTTCACTGCAATATTACAAAACTTTCTCTACGCCACGTAATGTATAGTAAAGTAAAAATTCGTGAGATTATTGTTCCATGTCTTATGAAATTGGATGTTATTATTTTTATTATATTAGTTTGATGACCATTGCTTCAATAACAGTAACAACTCATATGACACACATAACCACTAACACAACATATACTAGAGTAACACCCATAAACTAGGAAGAATGGAATATGAAAGTATCACCAGACATGATAACTCTTTACGAGAACTCTTATTGTATTTCTGTCTCATTCCCAAACTAACTCATTGGAGCTTTGTAGAATAGTTCTTGTTTTTTTCATTGTCCAGAATTAAAACATAAACAAGTCAAATATTCCAGAAACTCGAACTATTGGGGTAATTGTTTTTCCTCTCTTATGAACGTATTAAAAAATACAAAAAATGTTAATACAGACGAATATATCTGAATTCTGTATCCGTTTAGTTTTCCTCATAGGTCAGAATTGAATTTCTTCCAACTCCAATCACCTTTTTATGTTGTCGAGCTTGCCCTGTTCTATTTCACAATTAGAAGAGGAAGATTAGTTCTCAATCTCGCAAAAGGGAAATTTATTTGGAGACTCTTCTTTCCGTGTCACACCTACCTTGTTTCATTTAATATTGAGATTTGTATAAGAAACGGCGAACATTCCAACCCAGCTTCTTGTGTTTTTTATTGCAGTTTATTGGTAGTTTGGAATGCTCTTTTGGACCTAGCATGTCACTCGCTCCTTTTGATACGTGCTATGTCTCTTGCTGTAGGTGTTGTGAGTTCTCCGTTACCTATTTCGCCTTGTAGGGCGTTGAAAGAGGCTGAGAAATATAACTGTTTATTTTGATGATTTTCCAATTTATTCTTGAATTCTGGCGCTTTGTGACTATGCTCTATAGAGTTAAGTAATGGAATTGCCGGTGAATTATTCTTCCCACGTAGTACATTTACCCCATTATTCACTGAAGGTACTGAAATATATTCCTGCAACTGTGAAACAGATACAACACAAAAAGATATGCAAGATCTTCCCACTTCGACGACCAAATGATCCGCTTCCCCTCGCATATGAAGAACAACATATACTTGGTTCCCATCAAAATTAGTCAAATATGTCAGTGTTTGACTCGACAGAAGACTTCCTTAGGCACCAAATATCCTATAACTGGCCACCTGTAGAATTGCTTCCTTTGAAGAAATATTGTATTTTTCAAAATATTGCTGTATGTTATGACTACGGAACATTAACGACTTCCTCTCAATAACAGTGCCTGCGGAAAGGAAATATTATCCCGACTTTATTAACAATTATTATTTATATTTCTAAAAATAATGTTGGAACCATTAACTTACGTTCTATTGATAATTTCCGTATAATTTTGTAAGTAACAAATCTGATGAGGACCGTCGTACTGCACTTCATGTTTGAGGAAATATTTTTGGTTCTTTACGTTGTCTTAATGAGAAAACAACCCAGTTTTTATTCAATTTCGTTACCTCGTTTTTGCTAATTCCTTACTGTAAAAGTATATTTTCTTGTCGAATAAAGTAGCAATGGTATTTTTGTCTCATTGAGGAAAATGATGTACTTCTTATTTTAGTGAACCTCTTAAATTATCACAAGTGAAAACCTTTTGCACATCGTTTCACTACTATTTTCATATAGCGACTTTAACAACCGGTTTCACCAAACTCGTTCAAGTGTCTCGCTGATCGTGTTTTAAGTAATCACTCTTAAAATTAAATTCACATTATAATCGCGGTTACTTGTACTACATCTGTTTCATTACAGAATATATGAACTCTATTAAGTTATCCAAGTTTTCATGTTAAAATCCTGAAGTTGTACTAGCCGCAGAGCATTGTGGGCCTAAAATTGTTTGTCGAATACTCTTCGCAAGTGCAATACTGCTTAATATTTCGAGCAGAGAGGGTAGAAATCGCAAAGTCGATATAGACTTTGCGTTACAGACGGTGTATTTTAAGCTCTTTGATCCTCGCAACTGCTAACTTGCTGAAATAAAATATTGTAATGTAATCAACAAGTGAATTATTTTTGTAAAATAAATCTGTAGTGTATACAAATATTTATGTGTAAATAAAATGTACTTGTTTTTTATACTAACGAGTAATTTTTAAATAACTACACAATTTACTTATTTAATTAATATTACAGTGGCAAGAAGTACCGGTTACAACTTGATCTTTTATTACTATTCTTTCTTAATTGATATAAAATTAATTTTTATATTAATTTCCCCTATCTATGATGATCGTTACTTTATTCCTATTATTTTTCAAAAGAACTGATTTAATTTAATTTAATATTCAATTACAGTCTTGGCCTTGAACATTAAATATTTCTCAATGTATTTACGGGATTCTTAATTTTTTGATGACATGCTGCCCTCTTGGCGACGAGTCGAGGAGAATTCTATTGTTGGTCGTATACCTACATTTTAAAAACAATGTTTTGTGTCGTTCATCAACCATTTCTTACAATATTTCACACTTCCCTGTTACTAAAAAATATCAAAACTGTCCGCGCTTTTCTTTACTTAATTACTTCTCAACATAAATTCCAGTTGACTAACAAATTTCGTAGTCTCAACATCGTTTCAGCTGCGTGTCCGCAAGGAAGACTGTGATACGAGTGCAATAGTATAAAGTGTCAAGTGTTCTAATTATATGGAATATCTACTAAACAAACTACAATTATCCATTCAAGTCGGCTGCGTTTCCAACTAGCTGGTCCTATTATGCCAAATGTTGACAGCAACATAACCAAAGAATCTCCAACATGACGAACAACTCTGAAGGTAAGAAGTCGTATGCAAGCGCAGCCAAAAGTGATATATTCCTTATCAAGGATCAAGCTATAGTAATAGAATCAAAAGAAGGACTTACTACAAGATACTATTTAAATAACCTAGCCATAATTGTTGACCTTGCAAATATAAGTTTTTTTTAAAATTGTTATTTAAGGTCGCATCAATATCTAGGTCGTTAGCGACCACTATTGGTGTTACTATGAAGATGAAACGATACGGTGATAATAAGGGGTTAAAGGACGAACGCAAATACAACCATGCCCGACGCGACTCGAACCCGCAACCCTTCGGTCCGAGATCACAATAACACTTAGCAACAGCCTTAGCGATCTCGACCAACGGGCGGACAAATGTAAGGTTTATATCTAGGATTTAAATAACAGAGTCTGTGTTTTCTTAAGCAGCAAGGAAATCGCCGACCATATTACTGATAATCCTAGTAATATTTATATCTAAACCCACTTGTTAACAATCAGGCCCCTAATAAGTAAAGGAAAAAGAACTTTATCAAATATCAGTCTTATCATATCTCATGATGTAATTGAAAGAGTGCTAAACAAGAAAAACTACAAAATCACTCTAAAATTTCTTTCATCAAAGCGGGAAATACAGAACCTGGTTTCTCACACATTATGAGTTTTAGGAGACAAGTTTTTATTGACCCAGAGGACATAACAAGGTGCCAGATTCAATGCCAATTTATGACAATACAACACGTAGGATTTACTATACAAGTGACACCGTGGCATGCTTCATTTGTAGACAAGCTGGTCATCATGCCAATCAATACACTACCAGGACCCCTACCTTAAATGCTCACCCTGTTAACCAAGAATTACATGAAAGTCAAGAACACGAGTCAATGATAACACAAGAAGTGCTATAACTCAACCTGAAGCAAATAGAAGAGCATAGTATAATCAATAATAGCAACTTACCAATTATGAATAAAAGAATATTAACATCTGCATCTTCCTCTCAAGCTGATACTGATAACTGCACGTCCAAAACTACTAATAATGATATACCAAAACAACAAATCGCGAAAAGTATTGAAGAACACAAGAAGTGAAAACACAGTAACACAAGATGACAATCAAAGCAAAACTACTTATAACTAATTAAAGCCAATCAAAAGATAATTGACGAAAAACCTGAACAATTTCCACTCAATTACATACAATTTAAAAATTTGTTGAAAACTCCTTTGGAGCTAAAAATCATATTATAATAGCTAAAGACTATCCCTGTGACAGTCTATTATCCAGGTGATGACTAATACATATTCTCTAACAGAAAGATCCATTAAAAAAAGATTCACCAGAATTATAAACAAATTAAAAATTAGTAACCCAGTTAATGAAAACTCAGGAACTGATACTTCTACTTCTGCTTAAATAAATATAAATACATTGATGAATATTCTACAATTTTAAATACAAACCGAAATAGTATGGTGCAGGAAACCAACTTCAAAGGAATAAAGGAATTTAAAATATTTAATCAATAGAAATCGATCAACTTCTATTGCAAGTGGGGGTGTTGCTGTTTTTGTTAAAAATTATGTAAAAGCAAACCATTTTTATATCAGATCCGATATTGAGGCAATATCGGCAATAATTCAAATGCATGTTCCCATTTCTTTATGTATAAGCAACATATATACCCAACAGCTATCACTTCGATAATAATGAAGTGAAGGATATCGTAAAACAATTACCTAAGCCGTTTATTTTGTTAGGTGATGTCAATAGCCACAATACCCTCTGAGGATCATATAAAACTGACACAAGAGGCATCAATATGGGAGTTATTATTGAAGAATCTGACTTGGCAGTACTAAATAACGGGCAACCTACATACCTCAATATTAGTAATGGACAGCTTAGTGCAATTGACCTCACACTCAGTTTCAACAGCCTGGCGTCTAAATGCAATTGGTATATGCACTGGGTGAGCCTCACGACAGTGACCACTTTCCTATTTTTACGATTATCAGTGATTCTTCATGTATCTCGAATCCGCTGCAAGAGAATATCAAATGGAACTACTCTAAAGCCAACTGCTCTAACAACCAGGAACAAATTAAAATGAAAATATCTCAAATTGAAATGTTTCGACATTGACATCATAATCAAATCGTTTACTAATACCATAACAACAGCATCTAATAAATCTCTAGAAATTATCAAACGAACAAAAAGAAGAAACGTTGACTATAGTGAAACGAAAAATGTTAAAATGCTTATAAACTGTTCGAGCATGCGTTGAACCGGTACAAGAAGAACCCAACAAATGTAAATACAACTGGAGAGCAGATAGACAATTGCTATTATCAACATACAAAACACTTGTGAGATCCAAAATAGATTGTGGATCAATAATATACAGATCTACTGGTAAACGTGACCTCCAAAAACTGGATAAGTCCATAATCAAGGTCTCAGGATATGCACGGGATCCCAGTCCCATCGGGAGCGTACTAATTGAGCAAATGAACACACATCTCATCGCAGAAAGGAACTAATAATCAAATATGCTCTAAAAGCAGCCACGTCCATCGATACAAGCATAGTACCGGATATCATGTAAAAAACAAGTGTACATAGGGCATTCGCGTTTTATGCCATTGTTTACAAAAACTAGAGAAGTACTTAGAGAACGTAATTTGGATCATAGAAAAGTACAAAAGAGGATAAATTACAATATTTCTCCTTGGATAATTTCGGATATCTCAGACGTATCCTCAGGCGCTCATCCAGGTAATGGAATATCTGAGATAAACTCTGAACCGACCAACAATTATGAAATGTTTTATCCAGTTTAACCAAAATAATTAAAAATACACAAGGAACAGTAGCAACAGTGCAAACGAAAGATGCATTGCTTAAATACCAACTTAACGCCTGTGCTAGCCATCGTACTGCCGAATTATGTGCCACCTTGACCGCCATGAAACTTATTAAAAGAATTATCCATCCAAAGTTCTGTTTATACTCAAATTTACGCACTGCAATAAATAGCATCAACAATAACGAAACTTGCAGTGAAATGATCATTACAATCCAAGAATTGTATGGTGACATTACCAATTCAGGTAAAGAAGTAATATTGATTTGGGATATGACAATGTCGTGACCGGCGCACACGTTTAAAGGAGCCGCCGCCGAGTGACGTCAGCGGGGCGTTACAGCCCCTGGCAAGAGAAGAAGGCAACGGGTGCGAGCTGGCCTGGCCTGTCCGCGCGCGGCCGTCACGCCCAGGCAAGCGGGTAGGGACTCGCCACCGCCTCTACTCCGCAGCTAGTCGGCGGGCCAATAGCCCGTGCGGGCTATGAGAGGGTTCCGACCCGACGCCAGGGCAGATAGCGAGCGGCAGTGTGAGCGATTGTGTCCTGGCGAGTGAATTGGCGACAGAGGTGTGGAGAGCAACTACGACGACGACGACCTGTGCTACTGACGTGGAACACTCTTGTGGATATTCGCTGATTTTGGGACTTTTTCTGGACTACAACAACACGGCTTCGCTTTTGGTACATTCTTCTCGTGATTCGGCACTTCAGCAATTGTACCTGGACTTGAATTAAAATCATTTTAAGAATTCTTGTCTTTGATTGGATACTACATATAACATACAGAAAAGCAAAGGGAAACTATCAGTGTAGTCAGTGGAAGTACAACTGATAACCCAAATACTGTACTGGCTATCTTGAATACACTACAAGATCTAGTGAAATATATTGCAAAACTAACGGAAGAAAAATGGTTCTAAATGTGGACAACGCTTAAAGAGTGACCATCATAAGCAAGTAACCCATTATCAAAGTATTAAACAAAATAAATTGGTAACCAACAAAAACCTAATCAGAAGAGAAGAATGGTCATAACAAGAATCCGGACGTGACACTCAAAATTAAGCCACTCCACCTACTACAAAAAATCCCCCCGAACTTGTGATGTGTGAAAATTTAATCTAACCTTGGACCACATCCCGTGTGTCATGTCCCAAGTTCTCCTTAGAGCGGAAAAATTTGTTGCTGAGACTGGCACTGTTACCTTCTCCGGAGATCAAAACCAAGTGGTTAAATTTTGTCACGTTACTGGTATAATATCGGAAATTGAAGATCAAAACAACATATTACATATTGTAAACACTGTTCTATTGTAATGTAGAATTATGGTATTAAAATAATGTAATTTTGTATTAGATATGTAAATGTAAACTGTGTATGAGATATTGTAATTGGTGCGGTCACTAATGACCATTGTAGTTGATGCGACTAAAAATAACCTAATTAAAAAAATATATTCAATCATCTCGCGACCTACTGTTCGCATCGTTCGTTCTATTCAAAACACTTCTGACTTTTAAGATGACTTTCATAAAGGTTTTTCTGCCCGCGACTAAGCAACTTGCCCTTGGCAAAACACGTCGCCATTTTCTCTAACATTTGTACTGTCTACCTCGTCTGTCTCCTCTTTTCTCTTGTTTTTAATTTTTACGCATCATTCTGATGCTCTTTTATCTGCTTCTCTACTGTACATCTGAGTTCACTTGTCTGCCTAACAATGTCGTACGTAAATATTTTATTCGAATAAAATATTTTCCCAATATTTGAAGTATATCACACACATGTATTTTATTCGCATTTTCCCTGATCTCGAACGCCTAACCTTACTTTTGTCTATATTTCCAGGATAAATACCTTAATGGAGTTCCGTCGACTAATTTTCATTATATTTTCAAAATATTCCGAGAGGTATTTTAACCCTTCTCAATATGTGTAATGATGGAAATATATTTCCAGAAAAGTTGGCAAACAAAATTAACACTATTCTATTAATCAAGAAGCTCGAACCTGTTGCAACCGTACTATTATTATACTGCGTTTAAATAACCTCAAACATCATAGGCTTACTTATTCCTCAAAATGTGGATCTAGCGAATTTGTCCCAGAATCTTTACACAAAATGCGGTTTTGCTCAATATCGTGGTCATTAAGCGTTTTACATTTGAGAGTTTTTAAACATTTTATCGTTATAAAACGAGGCCACAACTGTCGAAACTACGATGGTTAGTAGGTATCCAACATCCGCTAAATCGGTTTCTGCCAGTATCTGGGATTAATGTACATTGTGAAACTCGCGAGAAAATTCAAGGCGACTAAACTCCCAAGATAAACAACGTTAAACCTGTAATCAAAAGTGGTGAAACCGACCCTAACAGATCCAGAAACATTTTTGATATGGAGAGAAGAATTTTTTTGTTTGCCGTGTGCGAAAGAGAACAGTACCTTCGCCACGATGGGCTTACTAAAGATTCCCTTGTGAAATCACACTCAAGGAAGACTTGCAATTATTCGGAATATTTCATTAGAAGTTAATTTTAAGCCTTGAAATCAATTACAGGAGTAGCACAATTTAATTATTCATTTAATAGTATTTTATGTAACAAGTTATGTTACGGAATCTATGTAAAAATTGCTTGAGTAGTATTATATGTAAATATTTGTAAGTGTGATTTTCGTATTTCAGTAACGAAGGAAAATATAGGCATTTTTTGGAAAATTGATCTAAGTGTCAGTTGCAATGGTCTCTAAGCTCTTTTTTCACAATACTATTATTTTTAGACATACACTCTCTGTAACGAGAGTAACTGGTAATTAGGAGTATCCCTCAGCGACCGGCTCCGTAACTCCTCTTGGAATGCTAGGTTCAGTCTTTGTGGTGAAATACACTTATTTATCGTAAATCTTATTATCAAACACAAATGCAGTCTTTGGATAAATTAGAAACAATATATTAGCGCTCAAAAAATAGTAACTGATACGCATAATGGCTTACGAAGAGAGATCTGATGATTTTGTGTCAATGACGTAGATCATTTTTAGACATACACTCTCTGTAACGAGAATTGGTGATTAGGACTATCCTCAGCGACCGGCTCCCTAACTCCTCTTGGAATGCTAGGTTCAGTCTTTGTGGTGAAATACACTTATTTATCGTAAATCTTATTATCAAACACAAATGCAGTCTTTGGATAAATTAGAAACAATATATTAGCGCTCAAAAAATAATAACTGATACGCATAATGGCTTACGAAGAAAGATCTGATGATTTTGTGTCAATGACGTAGATCATTTTTAGACATACACTCTCTGTAACGAGAATTGGTGATTAGGACTATCCCTCAGCGACCGGCTCCCTAACTCCTCTTGGAATGCTAGGTTCAGTCTTTGTGGTGAAATACACTTATTTATCGTAAATCTTATTATCAAACACAAATGCAGTCTTTGGATAAATTAGAAACAATATATTAGCGCTCAAAAAATAATAACTGATACGCATAATGGCTTACGAAGAGAGATCTGATGATTTTGTGTCAATGACGTAGATCATTTTTAGACATACACTCTCTGTAACGAGAATTGGTGATTAGGACTATCCCTCAGCGACCGGCTCCCTAACCCCTCTTGGAATGCTAGGTTCAGTCTTTATGGTGAAATACACTGTTATTGATCGTAAGTCTTATTATCAAACACAAATGCAGTCTTTGGATAAATTAGAAACAATATATTAGCGTTCAAAAAATATTAACTGATATGCATAATGGCTTACGAAGAGAGATCTGATGATTTTGTGTCAATGACGTAGATCATTTTTAGACATACACTCTCTGTAACGAGAATTGGTGATTAGGACTATCCCTCAGCGACCGGCTCCCTAACCCCTCTTGGAATGCTAGGTTCAGTCTTTGTGGTGAAATACACTTATTTATCGTAAATCTTATTATCAAACACAAATGCAGTCTTTGGATAAATTAGAAACAATATATTAGCGCTCAAAAAATAGTAACTGATACGCATAATGGCTTGCGAAGAGAGATCTGATGATTTTGTGTCAATGGCGTAGATCATTTTTAGAGGTCGTCCACAATCAAGAATGAAAACAATCAACGAGTTTATTCCTGAATTCCTTTGCTTTCCGAGCGAGCCCACTTCCAATAGCTGCTATACTCCGACTTGTATATGATTTAACTTCATTTCCCCAAACACCATATCATTTTCTAACTCAGTTTCGTAAAGAATTAGCCCACTTTCTTCTTTCATTGAAAGGGATTGTATGCTCAAAATGCTCAAAATGTATGCTCCAAAAATGGGACTCCGTGTTTGTTCAGAACTTTAATCTAGAGCAGTTGCAGAGACGCAAATATTAGCACAGAGTGGTAACGCCAACAAGAAACACAATGTCTGACCAGTGATTACCGAACCGATATTATGATTACCGAACTTGAAGAAGCCCCAATTATATTAAAATAAAAGGGATCGTCCAACGTATGTGCTCGCTGTATGCCCTTCACTTCCGTAATATGATACTCAAGAATCATTGTTTTGTTTTGTCTTACGACTGCTTCTGTTGCCGGGGAGTCGGATAATTGCTAGTCAATTGTAAAGACGTGTACATCAATTGACATTGTTATCTAAAAAATGTAACCGCACTTATAGTTATAAATATAAGTTATTAAAGTTTTTTTACAAAAACAAACTCTCTCATAAGAAACTAGTGTTTATATAAGTGGCGAAGACTTTTTTATTTATTTAGTCAAAAACTGTATGTGACGTATGGGGGAGAAAATCATCTGCGCACGCTTTCTTGAGTTCCAGAATCACTTCCCAACAATTTAACTATTAATAGTTGAAAGATGAAAAAATAATAGTAATAATAATTATCAATTTAAAAAAGCGAGAGATTAAAATTTCATAAAATAGATGTTTTCGTTGCCGAATTATAGAAAACTTACTTGTAACGGTAAGCGAACGAACAGATTTGATTTTTCTGTATTGCTAACAAACTAAAAACTCACCCTGAGCTCTACTACCATTACAAGCAAAAGGAAAGCTCAACAAAACGTGCGAATGGTGAAGCTACATTTACGTCCAGAAGCAAATCAAGGAACCATCTTCCCATTTGCTGAATGGATCAGGGATATTGGACAAAAACCCGATAGAGATGGGTATTATTGACCCCGAAGCTGAAGTACATTACTTGTTACAGACATTTAAGTCTTTTTTTTAAATTATACAATGCAAATGTAAACTAATTCATTATACTATATCATTGTTTTGTTAAAGTAAACATTTTTCTTTTCGACGATCAGTATAGTCTCTAATTGTATAGAAACAGTTTTGCAGCAGAAAAGAGTTTACTTTTAATTTAAATTTGTGTACCAATTTTAATTGTTTAATTTCATCTGGCAATGCGTTGTAAAGTGACGTACATGTATTGTATGTGATTTCTTGTAGTGACCTGTTAATACTGACACTTGATGAACATGATTTCTACGTCCAGTGTTGTAACTATAAATATCAGTATTATATGAAAGTATATTGCCACCGTTAAGTAAGTCAGTTTTGACAAATACTACAGACTCGTAAATAAATAGGCAAAGCTCTAAGATTCCAAGCTCAATGAAAAGAGACTTGCGGGGATTACTTGGATGGCTTTTTTTTATTCGGATAATTTTCTTTTGCAATCAAAATGTCTGGGCACTAAAGAATGAGCTTCACCAGAAATGCCATATCTCAGGCGGGAATGTAAATTTGCAAAATACCCGCAATGAGCTATGAAGGCTGAAGAATTAAAAGAATTCTGAATGCATAACATAATGATGTTTTAGTGTTTAATTCTGTTATATGTACATTCCATTTAAGGTTTGATTGAATTGAGAGACCTAGAAATTTTGTTACCTGAACATCAGCTAATTGTATATTGTTCATTTTCAATAGAGCATACGATTGCCGTTTTGAAACGCAAAAATGTATTGAGACAGTTTTTCTGCGTTAATTATTAATTTGTTTTACGAAACCAATTTGAAAGTTCTGAAATTGTAGTACTTATTGTTTTTTTTTTTTTCAAAGAACATTCGTATCATTGGCAAACATAACTTTTCTTCCATTATTAATAGATAAGGGCATATATTTCTCATACTAGTTAGTATTCTAACACTTAAGGACTCTCCGAGCTTTTGTCTCACCCTCCAGTGCTCTTTTAGTAGACTATTGAAACACAACTAAGAACATTAAAGAAGAGTAAAATCTAGTCTTTTGTGCACATTTTCAATTAAAAATTTGGAGCCTTTTTTGAGAAAATGTCATTTGAAGAATATTAAGCTCATTTTCACAGGGTGTTCTGTTCTTTCTGTTCTGAGTTTCTGAGTTTTCAAAAACATCATCAGAATTCATTTGAAGCACTCGTACTTTCACATGCAATAACGTTAAAAATGCCCTTTTTGTAAGTATTAACGACATGAAAAATATTTTAAAAAATACATTTCTGTAATTGTTGAAAGATTACATAAATACATCAAAATGGTGTTTATCCATGGTATTATATGTATTTAGCACTATAAAATTATTCTAAAATTGCTTTTATTTATGCATAATTACTACCTATATTTTGAATAAAAGATTTCTTTTAGAAGAAATATCTCCATCTTTAGTATTTCAGTTGAAGGAAGATTCCGAAGAAATTTTTAACTTTTGGAATTTTTTACCATTTAGAAAACTGAACAACACTCGGGCCTGCCGCCATTTATATAAGCTAATATTCGTTTCAAATCAAGAGGCTGTGACATCAACCAGATCGCTCAGGGGATATCAATTTGTTGAAAACTGATCTCATGGTTTAGCCGCTAGTGTTCGGGAGAAGGAGGGACGTTTTGCCGTAAATTAATTTTTTCGGCAACAAGAACCGACAAGGACAACATGTGGATTCTGATTTCACAGCATTAAAAAAAGTAATTTTCTAGATTTAAGAACAGGAATTATTCACTTCTTCAGTATCAGGGTTAAATACGAATTGTTCTATCGAAAAATCACCGTTTATTGCTGCAGCATTACATAACGTTTTCGACACTACCTAAATAGTATGCGAGAAATTAAAAACAAGAAAATTCTCCAAGCGCAGCAGTGAACATCATTTTCCTTTTCGCTTGGTTGTTGAAAGATGTATCTGAAAGAGAAATCCGACAACATCCATGTAGCCGCTTATATCTCCTGGACCCACAAATAGTTCGGGTAGATTTAGCTCGTTTCCATGGGAGCACGATTTGTCAAAATCTTGCGGCTCACACATTTTCTTTATTACTCTACAGTACCGGCAGTGTGTAAGCGACTCTTCAGTGCGCTGTTGCCACCCATTATTATGCAAATGGCTCCACCTACATCACAGATAAATTAAATCTCCAAACATTGACACTTACTGACGGTCTACGATACGTCTTGATATCATGTTCATTACTTTTACCAAAGTCGAACCTTATCGTCTCCGCGACTTCGTGTGAGTCAGATGAGCGGAAATGCTGAAAGCTGGCTGTAAGAAAGTAAACAAATCTTCGCAAGCTGACTGCTTCAGAGCCGGTCACAAGACGCACCACAACATACGCTGCCGATACTGTCATCATAAGGGACACCTACAGAAAGGGTATTCTAAATCCGCTCAAATTGTTCAGTCTCTTGATTTAAGCACTGAGATTTCAGCAAGTACTTTCTTTCATCATTTAGTATTTTCAGCCCTCCTGTAAGCAGAAGAAATCAGGTGTTTGGATACATCATCAGCTGCTTAGAGTGAGAGTTCCCCTGAAGACGTTACTGATTGTGCATACAATATATTTTAATAATACGAAATATCTTTACTGTAAGGAAGGAAATAAAACATTCTTAACTGTCAAAGTGAATATATATATATATATATATATATATATATATATATATATATAAAAATAATGATATTGTATAGAAATATGTTCCTGACGACGAACATGTTCTGCATGCCATTCGCTAGGCCTCACGCCAGTATGTTTGTAAAGAACTTGTTCATTTGTTGTTTATTTTTTCGCAACATTTATGGGTGACTGGGTAGCCGGTAATATCCAATATCTTGTATTCTCATGGTCATACGTCAGCGAGCCTTCCACTGTAGCGAGATCAATCAAGAGTGTAATCAGTATGTAAATCTTTCTTACTTTCACTTACGGTGCAATATTTCGATATGTAAGCTCTCCGCGTACTGGCGGATACAAAATCAATTTAATATCCGTAATACAGACAGACATCCGTAATACCGCACATTAGAGGCGTATAATAATTGTCCATTAATGCACGAAGAGTACAGAGAAATTCCAAGAATATTTTAATTAAGTTATGTAAAACGGTTGTTCAGTAAAAAATAGTTCGTTTGCTAACTTGGCTTCTGTCTTCTCAGTCTTTGCCCTGTTCGAGCTAAATAGGCAAGGATTGTTGCACGTCCAGCGATAGATTCTTAGCTTCGCGTATATTTAGTCTCTGCTCTTGTCTAACATTGACATCTATTTTTAGCTTCGATCACTTTGATTCTCACTAGATCGATAACATTTTAGTCTCTTTCGGTTTGATTATATCATTTTTTCATACTACGCAGATACTTAAAAATTTTGCTTTGTCTTCAAACTACACCAACGAACACTACACGAACTACATAAAAACTGCACGAACGGTCAACAACAATAAACGGTACTCCCATAACGCCATTTTTCATTAAACGATTTGATTATTTCGTTAGAGCTGTGTAATATTCTTCCTTAATCCGACTACATTGCCTTGGAGCTAGTGACTAGACATATTTTGTAGAATGAACTGTATCAGGGTTGTCCCAATGACGGCCCGAGCTGCCATTTCGATTGAGGAATATCAAGAATATCAATTTTGGAGAAAATTGGTTGAACTGTTTAGCCACTAGCGTTGTTCACAGACACAGTCTGGCAAACGTTTTACCGTCAATCCATTTTTCGCTCTCAAGGTCGAAAGAATTCTGGCTACACGTCGTGTTAGGGGATTTTTTTTTCTAAATTTAGCACCTTTTCGTTATTAGGGACCGGCAATGAGAGTTTTTCTGCCGAAGACTCGACATTTTTTCGCGCAGTATTATATAACTTGCTTTCTGCGCCGTAGCGGGAAAGTGAAATACGTGAAGTTTTGACTTGAGGATTTTTTAGTTAACTGAGAAATTAAAAATCATCCCAATTTGATTTAATGCGTTATGCATGATATGATCTGATATCATGCGTGGTTCCATCCCCCCGCCTATTTCAGTGTAGCCGGACATAGTGCCGAGATCAAAATTACGGCGAAGTCAGGTGTGGAGCACCGGAGTAAAAAAAATATGGTGCGCAACGATATTAAAGGTTTTAGCTGTTGCCCTTGAGGTCCGGCAAGTTGGACACCCCTGGTTTGTGTTTACTGATAAGCAATAGAATTCAAAGATTGGAAAGATATATCACTGCATTTTTCTTTGTTCTGATATTTTTATTCGACACTATGCCAACAGAGTACTTGTATACTATTTATTACACTCGTACATTGACTTGAAATAATCCCTGCGACTGATTTCGTGTGGAACTAGCATCTTCTGTGAATCACACTGATAAATGAACTTTAATTTCATCTGCATCTCTACCTCGAAACCGAACTCTCACGCCCATCGAACGCAGTCAAATAGAAAGAAAAGGGGTTTGATGCCCAGAAAGAAGAGGAGGCCACCACCTGACTCAGCTCGAAAGGGAAAAAAGAGCAGAGTTGGAGAATACGACAGACGTCTCCCTCGACTTGTCACCAGTCATTTGATTCCGTGTAACTTCCCGACTGCTCGGGCGCTCTCTCAATTTTTAAAGCAAACAAGTCGAATCCCCCACCATTGCTCCTGTTCATTTCGCGAAGTCCTATTGCTGCAGGATCCTTAGGCACAAAAATTACATTGTTTGCATTTTTAATGGAAGCAGACGAGGGGAATTCAGGGAGTGCAGAGAATTCTTCTGTATCACGTAAAACTTCTCTGATTGTCGATTTCTTTAGTTCTTCTCATTTGGAGATCCTACGGAGTTTGAAGTCAGGCGTCTCTTTCACAAGTTTTTTTCGTTTTACTTTTTTTACCATTTACTGACACGATGGGTTGAATAAACGTTCACTTCATTGTTTCGCAACGAACTTTAGGGAAGCTACAAAGCGCCTGAAATGATCAGTGAGAAAACTTCGATTAAAAATTACAAACTTATTATTTTTTAATTTGTCTCTTGAATTAAATTATTTACAGCTCAAACATTTATTTTAAAAATGTTAATTTGATGAAAGTTTCAAAAAAAAAAAATTCCGATTTTCTATGAATGATGACAGCTGCTCGTCACATACATGCAAGGCATTTTGAATTTGTCATCATTGAGTGCATCAGTTCGATTTCTTAATGAAAACCAACAATTTTCATTAGAAAAAACGATTACACTAATTAAATCTGGCGTACTGGTTTTTAAATTATTTCTCTAGAAATCTCGAAATAATATTAAAAGTTGATATGTTAAGTGGAAAAGAAAGTTTCAGTAATCTACCATTTCGACTTGTTTGTTGAACTATTTCGAGATAGTGAACTTTATGTTTGAATGGTATGAGAAAATTTAAAATGCGATATGTATAGGGTTATAGTACAGTAAAATAGAGCTTCCCTATACATTTTAAAGTTATAACTAAGTAATATGTGAATTGGAGCATGATGACGCGATTACTATTGCTTCTGAGACATTATGCTAAATATCAAAACCGTTTCCAGCCTGCAACATTACCCTGGCTTTGGAAGCGAAACATAAATTTGCTTCTTCCCCTACGGAAACTACCCCTCCGCCATTTCGGCGTGAAGACGCTTTTGATGTTGCCAACCTAGCAAATTGCATTCCAGAAATAAGGCTGAAACTTAAAAGTACGCGAGTTACCAGTCTTTTATTTCCTTCTCTCTTGTGTCGTATTCCCTTTCTTCTCTTTTGATTTGTTCGTTTTGTCTTTTTTCTTATTTCTTGAGACAAAAAGGGTGGGGGAGAAGGCGAAAAGCCTTCACGAAACGCATATAGCTGAGTCTGCAATTGAGGAAAAGAACAAGCGTGTTTTCTATACAGAGATGAAACGCACTGCTTTTTCATTCCTTTCCCCGTCGTCGAGTTTTTTTCTTCCTTTCCGTCTCGTTTTTTCTTTCTCCGAGCTGGGGAAGAGAAATAATTTCAGAAATCCGCATAGCTACTGCGTTTCCCCTCCTGTGTCTCGGTCTTCTTGCAACGCCTCTGATGCGTGCGAGATCTTTTGGCAATCCTCCTAGTAAATAAAAAAGAAACGAAATTGAACGTTCTTGTCGCTCGGGCGCCCGGCAGGCAATCAAACAGCACTCTCACAGGCAGGAAGTTTCTTGAAGAACCAGAATAATCACACTGTAGTACTTTCTACGTCCTTCACACTTCTCTCCATATTAAAGCTGGTTCAAATGCTTATTAGTCTTATATGCATTTTAGCGTACTTCTAATTTAAATTTGGCGCCAGGCGGCTGGCCTGTCGATTTATAAGCCAACCTTTGGTTTTATCCATTTAAGCGCGTATACTTGTAACTGGCCCGCTCTCATATTTCGCGAATCACATCAAATATCATTTCAATTCTCCTATAAAAGAGCGGCGCTGAATACAATTTTACAAGCTACCTCATAAGAGTATGCAGTAAATACGTGTTTCGTTATTTGCACATCAGATTGCAGCACCTCTTAGAGCGATGTATGCGCCGTAAGGGCACTGGTTGTAATGTCAAAATTTTACGGAAAATCCTACAAATGCACAAAGAGTTCCGGAAATTCGTGGCGTCAACGTGTACACAGGGATTATACAGTACACAGTATTATTTAACAGTTTCACAGTATTATTTATTTCATTTCTGGTAGCCACAATGGTGTATCCTCTCTAAAAGTCGCCAAAAAGTTTTTTCGGAGATAAACGGACATGCTCTACGAGATAAGTGTAGAAATGAATTTTTTAACACTAAAATATCAAATGAACATCGACAAGGTGATATCTGACCTTCATTTTTTAACACACAAGTGCTTAGAACAATATTTTAATGGTTCTATGTACTTACAATTTTTCGAAGTGTTTTGAAAACATCAACATCGATGTCGCATCCGTACCGTTAAACTTTAATGAAGATGTAATTCACAGGAAACGAAACTTCGCGACTTCAAATAATATGGTCCAGTTTTTTAAAGAAAGCCGTAAGGTTTCATCTTTGTGAAACCATATACAAAGATCCAGCTAAATCTGTTTCGGTGACCTCAAACGATTTTCCCAAATGGATTTTATCTGATGGTGAAAGAGAGAATGTTGAGGGAAAAGGTTTAGCTCCAAAACTTTCATAAACTATGCATCTACTTACCACTTTTCAGTCTTTTCCCCAATTAAATCCAAAATCTTTCCTGTAGCATATCCAATAATATTTAGGTTGTGGCGTGAGACGCAACAATATATTCCTGCATAATTACTTGGTCATTAAATTTATTACTCTTGGGAAGTAACACAGGTGCGTGGAAATTGTAACTATTTATTTCAAACAAACAACTTCTCCCTTTTAAAATTCTACCTTTGTCTTAAATCCTTCTTTTACTCGATGTATCTTAATGATTTTTGATTTGTACCGACACCAGACGTTTAGCTCCTTCTTCAACGGTGAGATCTCTTTGCATTGAATTTCTCCTAGCATTGATAGATCTCAATTCCCGCGACGTTACCCCCAAATACAATAATTGTTTGAACTTCTGAAATACCATAGAGGTTGTTTCACTGTTGTCGATGTGATAATCAACGATACTCGCTTTCTTCGTGAAGAACTTTGAAGTATTCAACTATAGGTCAAACCTTACCCATAAACTTTCATCTCTTTTAATTTAGAGCCTTCCAAAGATTTCATTTTAAAAAATTGTAAAATGCTCTATCCTATAGAAGGCAAATCAGCGGATTCGGATCCGGTATATCCAATGTTCTATTCATATTCAAGTCATTTGGCGTGTCCATATTTTACAATGTACTTCAAATGTCTTCGCGCTTAATTCAAGCCAATGCAACGTTGATTCCGCACATAATACACTTTGTTGCTTAAATAGAGATGACAAAATGTGTACTCTCAATCTGGTACCTATTAAATATGACATTAACTAATCTCGGAATTGTCAAGATCTTTTTCAAAGCAACTCTCGATTTCGCCCTTAACGGTGTTACTGATGTTTCATAGTCATGGCAGATTTTCAAATATACCGCAATAGTGAATGCAATATGACTTATTACAGAAGACGTATAACGTAATACGTAAGACGTATTACAGATTCATATGAGTCCAGCTAAGGAACGAATTCTGATTAATTTGTTACAATGAATTATATTACATATGTTATATTACATTATGTTACTATAAATGGTTTATACCTCTGATTCGGTTAGCTAGGAAGCGTATGCCTGTTGGACATAATTTACATCTGTATAATTTACGTATTTAATTGTTCACATTGCTTTGACTACGCTGGGCTGATGGCGACCAGCGGGTAATCGCCGCCTCCACCGCCCCAGTTGCAGTGGCGTTCTAACGTTATTTCTTCTTTCAACGATAAATGATCTCCAATGTACTGCGAAGGTTGGCGAGAGATAAAGGTCGGTGTATGTATGCGTTTCTTCTTTACTGACTGATATTGTACATGTGATGGTTGTTCATGAGTGGGGAGGTGAACTTATTTTTGCATATTTTTATAGAAAAAATGGATGAATGCAAAAACAACTGCACAAATTAGTCTTAATATGTAAATTATCATTGCTTAATTACAAACCAAAACACTAAACTCCTGCACATATTGAAGAAAAAGTATATCTGGGTAGAGCCGAAACATACATTTACTGTGTGTAACGTACTATGGGGGAGAATGCAATGTGCACGATTTCTGGGGCTCTGGTTGAGGAAGTTGATATATGAATTCAGGTGGAAACGAGTGTTTTGGTAAGCATTGATAAGAAAATATTCTCTCCCGCAATATAAAAACTAATTCAAAGAAACTACGAAAGTTATGTCTATTATCCCTTATCGCGCCTACAAGAAGAAATGATTAACTGCAGCGGCAACATGGAGAACGATTATTTGAGCAACAGTATTCTCCACTGAGTTCGTAGCATAGATAGTGAAGCTACGTTTATAGCCAGAAGAAGCAAAAGAAGGGACAATTTCTGCATTCGTTCAAAGGATTACGGAAACTAGATGAAGAATCCGGATGGATATGGGGCTTATCAACTCAGAAGCGGAGGTACAATACTTACTAAGAGTATATTTAATATTTTATATTATACAGTAATTAAGGCATTAAATAACGTGGATAAAATCAATATTATTTACCTTACTGAAACTCAGTATAGTCGCTAATTTTAAAGAAACAGTAAAGGAGCTGAAACTATTTTACGTGGCACTTGAATTTGGGTATCGATTTTAATCCTATAATGTCATCTGGCAATACCTTGCACTTGTCGAATGGACATTTTCTTGGACAATTTCGTCCCGCAGCCTAAAACCTCTGAAGTGACCTGAAAAATCTCATTTTGTAATGACAAAATGTAGACTTATGATAAATTCACAATCCATTTTGTACTCCATTTTAGACCCTTTTTATGGCTGTTTCACTGAAGTGCAAATCTGAAGTGTTTCGCACATCCAACGTGTGTTTAACGAGTTCCTACGTCTTGTTGACATTACAAATAATGTTTTTAGCGGGACAAGTGAATGTTACATAACAGTACTTCTGTGTTTTTGGATTATGTTTATTTTTATTCAGTCTGCCCGTACATCGAATGTCACTTCATTTTCTCCCTCCTGTGCGAGTAGAGGTCAAGCCAAATTTTGTCGTAGTTCATGATTTTCATTTCGTCGAAAAATAATGTTTCAGAAACTATGTAGATGGAAATTTTTTCCATTAATGTATTTTCTTAGAATCGTGTATGTTTGACAAACTGAAATTTTAAAAGTCGAGCTTTTAATGTGAGACATTTCATAACATAATACATTCTTTTGTGCGTTATTCAAACTCTGAAATTACGTTACACAATGAAAATATCATTGCAGTGTTAAAGATGAGTGAAAGGTGTGAATTGTACCAAATGATTAAAAATTACTCAGCGGTTATAAAAAGCTGCAGGAGGTTCATTGGTCTCAGAGTCAAAATTAATCCTTACGGGAATAAATTCACGAAATAAATTAGCTTCCTGCTGCTTTCATTCAACAAACAACTGTATGTTGTTTGTTGTGAGTATACACTCTCTCCTCTTTTCTGAAGATAAGGCCCCAATTCTCTCCTGTAATTTGAAAGGATTTCTATTCACCAAAGTTTTCAACCAATCTTTTCAATTCAGTCTTCGGAGCTTGCTGGAAGTCAACTGACCGTCATTACCCCCATGCCAACATGCGCGAAAATACTTAATTGTGTGAAACTTATCTTCTGTAGGAAAAATTCACAACGTATTTAGCTATATCATACCACTTAATTTGAACAAAAGAATTTCCGACTGAAGAGCTGTACAAAATGACAGGGAGGAGCTTAATTAATGCAAGGGAAAATTTAGATCAATAACTCTGAAATACGTGGTCACCAAGCAATGCGCTTGTCAACTGAATGCTTCAAAATCATATTGTCCGTCACTATCCGCTGACCGTGATTCTCTTTTGAAATTCCTTTGGAAGTGAAAAGGAAAACATCTGACCTGAACAGTCGGCCTACGAACTGTATGTCCCTGTCACAAACTCACTGACGTTAAACACATCAAGTAAATTTCTGGCACTTTGCCGACGTCGAACCCGCGACGTCCCAATCATTGAAACGCTCGAACCGTAAGGTGTCGTTTACGTTCGCTGTTACCGTTATTATATTAACGGAAATAATTTCTTTGAAAACAAAGGAATATTGGTGATATTTTTTTATTCAAACAAACGCGACGAAACTCTGTATGATTATTTATTTATTTATTTTACGTCAAAAAAACAGTTAACAACTGCGTATGACGTGCTATGGGGAAAAGTGAATTGTGTGCACATTTTCAAAATTCTGTCATCCCTACACTAAGTCATATACTACTTAAATTTTGAATTTTGAAAGGGAGAAAAAAAACTCCCATGTAGTAAAATCTATTTTCAAAAATAAATAAGCAATAAATTTTGAATTTTGAAAGGGAGAAAAAAAAACAAAAAACTCACATGTAATAAAATCTATTTTCAAGGATAAATAAGAATTTTCAAGGATTTCAAGGATATTAAGAATCGTTTCCACTGGGGACTCCATCTAAGACGAATATTTCTTAAAGAAGTTTCGCCAGTCGTTTGACCTCCGTTCTCTGTTAGAGAACTCCATTCGCCACACGCTTGCCGCGGGGGTGGAAGTGATGCCAGGACGGCCCCGCCTGGGCGCCCGACGCGCCGCCTGATTGGCTGCGTAATTAAATCGCTGCAAAGCTCGCAGCGGCCAGGCGGTCCAGCGGGCGAGTCCGCGCCGCTAAAGTGCTCTTTTATTTTTCACACGGAACAAAATAAAACGAGCTTGACCCTTCCATTCCGAACGAATCAGCATTGTAAAAATTTCATCCGCTTTCTCAGTAAAACAAGCATAAAAATTCATCAAAAACTCTGCGTTATTACAAAAAAAAATCATATATAAAACATGATTATTATTGAATTATATATGGCTACGTTGTTAGGGATTTTTATGCGCTCGCGTGTGTGCTTTTTTTATGTGCGTGTTTGACTAAAATACGAAATCCGATTTTGCGGACCGCGAATTATTTAAAACCTAAATACGCAAAGTTGACAGACTATAATATGAAGTTGAAGGGGATTTACGCCGTGCATTTTGACAGGTCAACAGGATGAAGTAGATCTGTGGTAAAAGGTGAGAATAAAAATTCCCTTCCGAGTCTTTTTCACTGAAGTTTCAATGCTTGCAATATTGATTCCGTGGTTTTCTGCTGCAAATTTATCATAGGTAATATCACGAGTGTTTTCAAGATTGTCGATAAATCCTCGACCCACGAAGCGAGGACTGGATTTATCTGAAAATATCCAAAGCATGAGTGGTATTTATAGGACTATTCTACGAATGAAATTACGTCCAACAGAGTTCCAAAACGCGCCAGATATTGAAAATAGTGAAAGCATGTTATGTTATAGTGCATACGCGGTTTATTGGTCATCGACAAGGCAATCGATGTATACCGTCTCCTAAAGTAGAAGAGTTAGAGTTTATGATTGGCCAGTAGGGAGAATCGATAAAACAATCGGATAGAACAAGCGATAAAAGTTTTGAGATAGACCGCCTCGTTAAGGGGAATCTTGTATGTATGGTTATAACACTGTTGGTTTTAATTTCACGAGTGGAATAGTCGAAGTAATACCGCTCGTTCATCGGCGCATGATGCCGTATCTCATATGAGTTCAATATATTTTTGACAAAAATCTTTTGGTTACATCAGCGTTGAGTTGTACATCTGTCCTTTCAGTTGCTTCAACGTACGGATAATTCACTGACATTTCCCCTTATCTTCTTTTCCTACACGGCTTTTACCGGTCTCCCTACCCGGCTGTCATCAATCTGCGCCTAAGTAACCATTTCGGGGTATTCTGCTGTTACCATTGTTTTACTAGCTCGTCTAACCCATCGCGAAGTGGGCATTTCATTCAGGAAGCCAGTTCCTTTCGTTCCACAATCAATCAATTTCAATCCCACAATATTTAGATCCGTGATGGTGAGCGCACTAACTTACCGGGTGAGTATTTGTGAAGGGGTGAGGGTTTATGAGAAATAAAGGTGATTCATGAGGGTCTGGGAATGTTCCCCAGGTCGCAAAACCTAAGCTAACTAGAGGTGCTACAGAATGGCACAGACTTTCTCGATGATTTTTTCTAGGTTTCTTGACATGGATTGGCTTTAAGGTCTTTCTCCATTATCTGGCCAGCTGACATCTATCGTCACCGAAAGTACATTTTTTGACGTTTTCTTAACGTTTCGGTTATGTTGTGACCGCCCGCACGCATTTGAAGGAGCCGCCGCCGTGTGACGTCAGCGGGCGTTACCGCCCCTGGCGGGAGAGGAAGGCGACCGGTGCGAGCCGGCCTGGACTGTCCACGCGCGGCCGTCACGCCCGAGCAAGCGGGTAGGGACTCGCCACCGCCCCTACTCCGCAGCTAGTCGGCGGGCCGCTAGCTCCAGCAGGCTAAAAGTGGGCCCCGGCCCGACGCCAGGGCAGATAGCGAACGACGGTGTTAGTGACTGGATCCTGGCGAGTGAAGACTGGAGATCAGCTACGACGACGACTCTCTTGTGGATATTTGACGACTCGGTTGCTTTTGGGACAACGATAATACTGCGTCGCGTTTGGTACATTCTTCTGGTGATACGGAACTTCAGCAATTGTATCTAGTCTTTAATGAAAATATTTTTATGAATTCTTGCCTTCCTTTTGATTGGATACTACAGGTTATATAATCAATAGGACCGAAATATTCCTTCAAGAATATTAAAATCTAGTCCAAAATAGAAATTTTCGTTGAAAATTTTGTAGCCGTTTTTAAGAAAATGGTGATTAAACATTACTGTAAATGAAAAATCTGAAGCTCTTTTTCACAGAATTCTGTTGAGTTTTTGATAAACTCAATTTCACGTCCTTTGAAGTACTTCCACTCACAAAAGTAAAAATGTATACAAATCCCTGAAAATGTGCATATTAACGGCTTGAGAGATATTTTAAAAATATTACATTTGTGTAATTTTTGAATAACAAAACAAAAATTTAAAAAAAACATTACGTCATATTAAACAGTGCAATTAGCACTATCCAGTGGAGAAATTTGAAGAAAACATTTGGAGCCATTTTTGCGTATGGTGTTTGAGGGTTTCTGAAAATGTGGAATTTTGAGCTCGTTTTTACAGATAACTGATGAGTTTTCGAGAAAATTTATTTGACATTATTTAAATCACATGTACTCATAAATCTAATACTGAAAAGAAATCGCCTCTAAGGTAGATATTACCGACGTGAGTAGACAATTAAAAAAATACAATTTTTTACTTTTTTTTAAAACAAGAGTACAGTAATATGACGTTTATGACGGATAGGATTGGTTAGGTACTAACCCTACCCAAAATTTAAAGAAAAAATTTCTTTAAAAATAGAACTAATTTAAAAGTAAAGATAAAGGAGAAAGAAAACTATAATATTTAAGTCTTTTGAATGATAAACAAGAAGATAGGAAAAATGCAAATTATTGAAGATGGAAGAACTTTGGACAGGGGAAATCATTTTTCTTCTTTATAACGTGTTTGATCAAAATATGATGCAATTTACCAAAAATGTTTGTTACAATTAGTGTTATTACAGCTAATTTGACAGCAAAGAAATTCGAAAGTATCCATTTACAAACTGATCATTCAGAATACATTTTGGAAGTATTTGTAGTATTTAAAGCCTTTGTAAAATATAGTTTATAGGTGAGTTACGAAAATACATCAACCTGAATTTGACATAAGAAGTTTTTGTTGTGAAATACATATCGTGAAATTTTATTTCTTTCTCTTCTATTATGTTAAAACCAAATTATTAAATTTACTTTAACTTAACCATGGTTTGACGTACAACATACTACTCCTTACCTGTTGCATTTAGACGTGTGATTCTATACAGAATCACGATTCCTGGACGTTTTATTGCTTATAAAACCTTTTTTTTTTTTTTTTTATTAATTTTTTACTTAAATACCTTTACCATACTGAACCTTTTTTTAAATTACTAATAATAAAAACGTCAATCCTAACCAATTTCCGAATTTATGAATAATTTGGGCGCCAGGAAAAGGTTACCCTTGAAATCCTGATTATTGATTACTGTCTTCAGATATATTACAAAGAAATGCAAATCCCGTTAGATCGGTCGTCGGGTTCTTGAAATAATTGTTTCTACTTACTCCGCAACCAATTATTCAATCTGCCATCCATACGGAGTGGCGAGGAATCTGAAAATAATTCTAAAATGTCTCTTTAGGATTGCACGTAATGGCAAATGAGAATCAGCTTTCTTTCAAACTATGAATTACAATTTATTATGCATGCCAAAAGTTGTTAACTATTATCAATTATTACAAGTTATTGTTAGGTCATTTCCATTTTCTCGTTATTGCAATATCAGCGTTATAGAATCTTGTATCCTTTCTTGCCCCTTCGCGCGCACGTTGCTCGACGTTGCCACGTAGAATAATCTTCTTCCTACCACTTCACAAACACTGCCTATACTCTTTATATTGCCCCTCAGGTGGGGACCTATTTCAAACTGATTATTTTTTCCAAGTCGGAATAATATCCTTCTAATATTATTTTCTTATCACCTAACCTGGCAATTCACAATTTGCTGGTAAAATTTGTAAGTCGAGTCTCGTAACTTCATCGCGAAAATATTCTAAGTTCACTTTCCAGTTCACTCATGAAAATATTACAAGTCCGAGTTTGCAATGGTACAATACGTAAATTTTACAAGTTCCAGTTGTACACCTAATGCGGAAATATTCTAAGTTCAAGTTTAATGTTCACTCTCACGAAATATTACCTGATTAGGTAATTAACCTCAGGAAAAAAACGCACAAACGATCTGCTCACCACCACGACACGAGTCGGAATGTCTTAATTCCCAATCTGACCCGCCCTTGAAAGCTGTGTTTTTTCTCCTCTTGTTTTTTTCGCGTTGCTATGGTGTCATCTGTGAATTTGCACCATTGAAACCCACGTCTTTTGCAATATTTTGACCTTTATTTGCCTGAACAAAAATGTCCATCATTTTGGATATGTCACAATACAGAACATTAAAACACCGTACGGGTTTGAATACTATATCTTAACAAACGGCTTCTCGGCTGACTAACAGAATGTTGTCCATGGAATCCTTGTTACACTTATTCTTGCATTCTTGCCTTAATTAAAAATGTTCCAAATATCCTAAACAATTGGCTATTAATAGGTATTAAAATATTTTCCCATAAATTTAATACGCGGTCGCCACTTTCCCTATCAGTGTTTCGTATGAAACACCTACTCGCGACTGATTATATTCAGCTACTTATTGAAAATTATCTTTCTACGAAGCTACCCTAATGTACATCCTCTCGAAATATGGAGTTGATTTTTTTTTCAAACTTCAACTACATTAATAAAAATTCCAATTCCAATTTAATAGTACTTAAACAATAACAAGCTCTCAAACTGATCATAAATTCCCACCTTACTATCATTTACACAACACTCAGCCTATACTGAAAACCCGTTCCCACCTCACCAACTGCTTACGTGCGTTCTCTTCAATGTTCTTCTTGAGAGTCATCCCTTGCGTCTTTCTAAACGATCACGGCCATGTAATGCCCTCTTCTTATAATGTATTCGGGGCCATGTTCATCTGCACTGCGTTATGACACATAGCATGGAAGATTAAACTTTGTTGATTGGTTGTCCTAACAACGCGTATTCTTTGACTTCCAATTTTGCAAACAATGCCGCTGGATGCCGATTCTGTTATTAAAACAAAACCCAGGGGTCTTGGCTTATCACAATATATAGATTCGAGAAAATCGATAGTTTTTCATTTACAGAGTAAGAAAATAAATATTTTTTGTTTAAATGAATGCACAAGTATTTTATTTATATCATCAATTTCATAACTTATCAAAATCGCGGAAAAATCAAAATGTAAGCGATGAGCTGCCTGTCCCTAGTAGTGCTAGAATTAATAAAAGAGCTAATAAAGAGTTTAGTGATTATTGTTTGGGTCGGTGCATTTATTTTTCTGATATTAACAAAATCTTTTGTTACATGAAATGACTTCGCATAATCAAACACAGTTTTAAAATTCGAAAAAAAATAAATAAAAAAATAAAAAATGTAAAGTTCGTTTTGAAAGGTAATTTCAGGAAAACAAGATTGTCTTAAT
The DNA here is from genome assembly GCA_964035755.1 of Teleogryllus oceanicus. Lineage (NCBI taxonomy): Eukaryota > Metazoa > Arthropoda > Insecta > Orthoptera > Gryllidae > Teleogryllus > Teleogryllus oceanicus. Next base: position 50,044,434 of record CAXIVR010000008.1, read on the forward strand.
TCGTCCGATAATTCGTATTATCTGCATTCAAGTAATAAAAACTTAATTATTATAATCTTACTTTATTTCTTGCGTGGGGTTCTTATTTTCCATTTATAGTAATTCATTGGCCGAATGTTTTCGAAATACCAATTGATGTATTCAAAGCGCGATGTAAGAAACTAATATATAGAAATGCTTGCCAGCTCTTGTATGCCCAGTGTAGACGTTATATTTTCATTAATTAACTACGAGTTTATTTTTTAAATACACTTTGACATATGCATCTTTCTATCTTCATGTTCCTATCGTCCTATCTTCTATATCCCTTCATGTTTCCATCTTCTTCTCCACCACAAGCCATTTTTCGAAAACTCCAATCAACATTTGTATAATGCTGATATACCAGTACATACGGATGTCAAATTTTATATCAAGATGCCACGCACAAATAGAGAAGAAGAGAGAAGTGAACATGGCATTTTAAGGGGAACTATTTTACATGTCTTAATTTTTCCATCTAAGCAAAAGGAACGTAAGGTGAATCCACACATGTAACAACGTACCTTAATGCAAGACAGATGTGTAGCTGAATATCGTGAGGGCTGAATATCGCAACAGGACAGGGCCGAGACCCACACATCGTGGATCCATCCATAAATTGCGCATCTGAACAGCACTGGTCATGGTAGTTCCGTCCAGACGCCACCATATCGAGGACTGGCGTTACGATGCTGCAGATAACGCTGTACCGTCCAAGGCTGAAACGGAATGCAATGCCGTGCGTTAAGTACAAAATCAAGGATAGCTATGGGTATGTGCTCTTAGCACGCCGTGCGGCTTGGTTAAGTGTGATGTGTTAGGTGGCTTCGATCGGACAGGTTTCTTTCTCTTGGTTATACGCCACCAGCAATAAGTGTTGATCAACTGGATAGAAGGGGAAATTGTAATAAATGAAGTATTTTCGAGAGTACCCACAATTTGTCAGACAGCGCACAGTCATCATCTTTATAGAAATTATATTAACATGAGAAGAAAGACCATGGTTATAGATTCATCAAGTAAGCAGAGATTTATTTTACCATAGCTCATACTTTCTCTATACTCGTTTTACTTAAACATAGTTCATTAATCCACTCACTTTGCTTACGCCTTTCATTTCTCCATTTCAAATATAAATTGTCACAAAGAACAACATGCGAGGTTTCGACAGCGCCATTTTCTCAAGTGCTCGCGTCGCGACCTACGCCGCTGTTGCTTGCTGAATCGGACGCACCGCACCCTCCAATTCTACCCTAAACATGACACCGTTTGAGTGAGATAATGATACGGTGTTACATCATATACACATATGGAGTCGATTCCAATGCTTAAGGTAGTCCATATTTGTAACTTGCTGCGTGTCTCGATCCACCTAAAGCACGGGAATCGTCACTATCATCCTAAGAACGATAATCATTTTCGACATTGTTGATTGAACTTTCTTGTAGGTATTCTAGCTGAGCAACAGATATTGCAATGACCGTTGAATTGTTGTCGAATTATGATAACGTTTATTAGGTTTTCATATCGCAAGTTACGTTACAGAACAATCAGGTTTAATCATCTAACACTTGAAGAATCACTATACCTTTTTCGGAGTGCAACGAACGACGACTTTCTCGAATTGTATTCAGGACATGTATTTGAAATGTATGTAGTCGCTCAACAGGGGCGTAGCGTCCATGTATGAGAGATGTGTTAATACTCTGACAATGGCAGTCATTTTTATTTTAAATGAATTGTAAATTGTCCATTTGTTATTTCATTTTTGTATTACGTTTTGTTCCATTCATATTTCAAAAATTGCGCCGTTAAGGAATCGATTCTTCACGCGGATTAAGGACCCACTCTGAAATGCCGCCTCGCCTGTGCAGTGAATCAGATGTAGAGCGATTAATTACATCCAGCGTGCTTACGAAATAGCTATTGTGTTAAGAAACGTTATTGTTTTCTTCGGTATTTGTAAGAGAACATGATTACTTTATGGGCATTGTAATTTTATTTCAGTGTATTACCTCATTTTAATGCATATAGCAACTATATGTTTGAAGCCAATTTAGGTTCGACGTTGTGCTGGTTCAAGGGAGAAGGGTATGTCCGAACAATGCACATCTGTGACATGGATGGCGAGCACAACGCGATCTAACAAGTGCGACTAATTATGGAATCGTATTGCAGTGCCGTGAACAAATTGAAAACAAGAAGCATGCAGACTAAGATTCTTGAAAGAGGAAAATATAAGTAAAGAAGTCCCAAAAAGCTAACTCTCAGTTCATTACGAACATTAAAAATGGACACATTTTAATAACAAAATTTATGAGCAAAAATCATGATATGCGGTAAAGGTAAAGTCTTAAAACCTATTTTATTCTCAAACAAAAAGTGTTAAATTTCATTAGTTATGCAGTTTTAAATAATACTTACTAAATAATACTCTGAAGACTTATAGTATGATCTTATACTCTGTAGAATGAGGAATATTTAAGAGTTTAAAATTATTTTCTCATTTGTCGCGTTACATACCCTAAGCCAAAATTCAGGCTACGCCACTGTCATATACGAGGTATATAATCTGCCTTTCCCATGGCACCTGTTTGGGTAGAGCTGTGTATTTGTAACTTTCTACAATTTCAAAATATGCAATAATTGGACTACAGCGAGACACAGAACACTTCACATAAATCGGTAACTTTCGCAAACACGCTCACATCGACAGTGTCGTAGTATCCATTACACCTCGCAAAAAGGCTAGAGTTAGCCAACTCTACCAACAGCTCCTTGAACAAAGTCCATCTTAAAAACTTCTAATTAATTGTTTCTAGGGGAGCTTCGTCGTCACTATCAAACTCAATAAATACTTTTTTTTTCAACACTAACAACAAAGTAAATTCTAATTTTGGTTAAACAAATATACTTTCGCCCTCGCGGATAGCATATTGGTCAGCGTGCTCGCTTTCCATGACGCGACCCCGGGTTCGATTTCCCGATCGGGCAAGATTATAGTGTGCGTTCTCCTTGCAATGTGTTGCTGTGTGATGGGAAAACTCAGGTTGAGAAGACCAAAACACGGCGTGGGTATGTCAACGTGTTAACCACGCGTACCCCGTAACCCATGACCGCAAGGTGGGTAGGCCCGGGCTTCGTCAAAGACTATTGCGCGTACGTACCCAATACAAATATATTTTCGAACAACACAAATGAACATGCAAAATTCACTGCCCCTTGTCGTTCACCTTATTAATTCATTTCCCTAACCAATTCAATCTTCCGAAGAAAATGTACTGTTTTGCTATTCTGAACGCCGATTTTTCGTTTCAAGTTACTTTAAACGTTAACTAGTAAACCCATGCAAAACCAAGGTTTAGATACCTTCTGTCAGATAGTATCGCTTGCGTGGAGAAACCATAGCGCCAAAGCCGCGCGAGCGCCAACGTTCTAGAGCACTGAGTTGAAGCAACTTGGAATTATTCGTAGCATTTTATAGATGGAACTAGAGGAAACTGCTGTGCTCCTCCGACAACCGTGCGAATTAAGTATAATTCGCGTTATTTTTTTTAACTTCAATATTCAATTATATTTCGAGTTTTGTACCGTGGCAACTCAAGGTCACGCACGAAAAAGGGGAGGGAAGGCAGACTCCAATAGGAAGCCGTAAACTGGGAGCTGTAGTGACGTTGCAGCTTCCTGTTGGAGTCTCCCTTTTTCGTGAGTGACCTTGAGACTCCACGTTAAAAAAATTGAGGTATAAACAATTTTTTAATGGAAAATAAGTGTGATTCATTGAGATCCGACAAATGTGTCTTATATAACTTAATCGTCGTAGAATTCGTGCTCCTGGAGCCCAACAGCGAAATTTTTTCGCCATTCCTTAGTGAGAGATACTCCCCAAAATGTAAAAGTACGTAAAAGAAAAGGTCTCATTTTTTTAAATAACAACATAAGAACCGTAATGTTTGTCCCTTGAGGGACACGAGAACCTGATAAGCCAAGGATATTTTAAAAAACATGTTACCGATTATGCAAAGTGGTCGTATATTGCGGGTTCATGCGACAAAACCTTTTTCCAACAATCTGCATACTTTTATAATAATAATAATAATAATAATAATAATAATAATAATATTATATTAAATTATTATTATTATTATTATTATTAGTCTGTTTGATACAGCTCTGGGGAGTAATTCCCAGCCAAAGAGTAAAACAATTACAAGTTTTTAAGTGCCTTCCTATGGGTGGTACAAAACAGTCATATTTTTTTCTGTATTATATGTGGGTAGGAAGATTGAGACTTCGAGATCCCAAAAGCTGAGCGTATCAAGCAGTGAATTGCAGAGCGTGTATCCGACCCTCCATCCGCCCGTTTCCTGCCTCTCGCTGCCTCCTTGGTTGCATCCTGCTTCCCGCTCCCCACTCCCCCACTTTCTCGACGCTCCCACATGTCCGTTCGGCCTTTGCGCCTCGCCGCGCTACCTGCCGCCATCCTCCTCCACCCCGTCCAGCGGCGTCCGGCCGCTTCGCTCGCTTAATTGGGCGGCGCAGGTCCGGAAGGGCCATGATATAAGGCCCGTAATGAGCCCTTAGGGCGCGGCGCGGGGGCGCGGGCCGTATTTCACGGACGGGACGAGACGATACGAGACGATACGAGGGGAGGCGACGCGACGCCACGCGAAGTGAGGCAGTATTAAAGTGTTACCTCCACCTCTTCTAGTTTGCTTCAAATTGCTGTAGATGAGTTCTTACCATGTTCATAAAACGTATGTCCACTCAAGGACGCTTTAAAAGGGATGAAAAGCTTTGAAAAATCTTATGAGAGAATATATCTCTATTTTATTCAAAAAAGGAAAGAGAAACATCATTCATTACATTAGGCCAAGTCTCAGTTTTGATGAAAATATTGAAGTATTGAAAATCTTGATTCAAATCGACATGGAAAATACAAATACATTAATGGGTGCATGCTACGTATTTAAAGTTTTGAGACATAGAGGTGTAAAGGTTTCAGACTAGAATATTAATGTTTTCCAGGTTTTGAGTTACAATTTATTTTATTAGTGGTGAGTATTATAGAATTATGTCTAAAAATCATCATTTGTTTGGTTTAGAAATATGATGTACATAGAAATTTTATAAATTTTGACACTAGCATCATTCACTGACTTGACTACAAGAACCTGATATGTTACAATTCATTAAGCTTAATCCTGATTTTCATTATCTGGTTCCTTCTCACTTTATTCTACTACATCTTTACTATAATGCTTATTCTCTTGAAATCTTATAGGGCTCGGTGTTACACTTCGGATGTTTTCATAGTACTCCAGAAACTCACTTGGAATGTGTGAACATAGCTTTCTCAAATCTTGCATTTATGCAGCTGAGAGCTTCCTTTCCTGGCAGAGAAAAAGGCAGATAACTATGAGTATTCCTTTTACCTCGCTCGGAGGCATTGACTTCTTGGCAGTCACTAAATCACTGTACGAGTAAGCAAAGAAAACGGAACTTGGTTTTTCTAGGAACGAGATAATAGGAGTGAGAGGAAAGAAAATCTCTCTTCAAATTTGTAACATGAAAACGTTTCGTTTTCGTTTCGCTTCCTTGATATTGTTTACCCACGCAGGGTGGCCAGCGAACCTGGAATCCTTGAAAACCGAAAAAAACGGGAATTTGAAACAGCCTGAAAAAACGGGAATTTGATTTGAAAACCTGGATTTTTTGTTATTTTCAGATTTTTCCCAACATTTTGCACATATTCACATACGACATCGTGTTCAATAAAGTGCAGAATTCAATTCGGTACATGATAACGGCAAGTGTTTAAATCGAAGTATATATGAGAAGTGTCACATGTTTACTTGAGGATCGCGAAGTTCTTGACTCACGCATAACACTACTTCAAACCCTGCCCCTTGTATAGGTGCAACATTGGTGTGGAGTAGCATCTCAGAGAAACTATATGGTTGCCTGTGCATGGACGAAATATTTGCAGAACAAACGTCTCACTGGGAACTCAGGTTTTCACTGGGAGGTTTAAGTCCACAGTTACCTGGAGTAGAAAACCACATTAGTATGAATATGAGATGTTGGGAGTGCCTGCTGCTTATCAATCGCTATTGCCCATGTATTTGAGGAATTTTGCACAGCTAGAAAATCATTTTCCATCATAATTTGAGCTGCTTCCGCCCTTTGTAAATGCAGTTCTTTTTCTTTGTTTTTTGTATCTCCATCACATGCATTCTTGATATCTATAACAAGCTTGTCGCATGTTCTGCACGTTTCCAACTTTGTGTGGTCAAAGTGAAGATTAAAGTCAGTCATGCCAAAAACGTTCTTTGAAGGTTCGGAATGTTTTTGGTTGGATCGTTTTAAAATATAAAGTAATAAACTCTTAACTTACCAGTAATATCCACTAGAATATTCAAATAACTTATTCGTTGCACCTCTATCGCCTATTATCACAACTACACACAATGCACTCATTAACCTTTCTCATAGAATACGCTGCGAGAAGGAAAACGCCTATCAGGTTCTTCCACGCACGAAGGCAAAAACATTGTTCCCGCCCAATAACTCTTTAATCTATTGAGAGATTCGTGAACTACTTAGAGCTTTGAGTTTTTGTGGGAAAATAGAGGGAATATGTTAGATTTTTAAAGTCTAACCATCTGCACAGAAAGTTGTACATTTTTACTCCTTGAATACTTCCAAATCCATTTCTAGAAAGAACATGTACTAATATCACGAATAAGAACTCATTGTAATTTTATTCACATTCACCTTCTAAACCGATATCCTCCCCTCACCTGTATGCCCTGCAATACCTCTCTCATTTGTTACACCATTGTACTCTCTTTCAGCACAACAGACGCTAGCACAATATAGACCTCTCTCATTTGTTACACCATTGTACTCTCTTTCAGCACAACAGACGCTAGCACAATATAGATGAGCAAGAGCGAGATCTAATCCTAGCATCCGAGAATTATAAAAAAAGACTACAATTCTGTACAGCAAGTAATATCCTAAATGAAATATCCTACAAAATTTACATCAAAACCGTTCAATTGCCATTTTGTATTTAACAATGTTATATCACCTGTTAGGTATACTGTTTCTGTACTATTTTGTTTAAGCACAGTTTTTATAACCGATGAAAATATGTAATTGTATCTTTATATGTAGTCGCTAATAATCGTACATATCGATGCGAATTAAATTTTAAAATGCTGAATATTTTAAAGGAACATATTTTGTTAGATGTATTGTTAGATTTTAACAAAAAAAATTCCATTTGTTTTTCATTAAATGTGGGATGAGTAAATCACTAAACCATACGCGATAACTTTTTTCACGAAGTAATCGTAACAAATCCATCTGACTGTTCCAGACATATGCCTTATAGTGATTTGCTTTATGTGATACTAAACCAGCCAGAAGAAATTGTGTTTCCATATATTGCAGGGTTTTTGGAATTGACGATAGCGTAAATTTCAAATCGTCTATTTCTTTCCTTGTGTGCATATTTGAATACGTCAGTACAGATGTTTCGATTAAAATATACGGTACACATTGTCTACGCAAAAAAGCTTCATTTTTACACTTAGGACATTGAGAAATGGTGTTTATAAGGTCGTCTACAGCGACTTGTAAGTAGGAACGGGCGGAATACAATAAATCCAATTGCGTGATAAAATATTAATTTATTATTAATGTATAAACAAAAATTAAATTTATTACCGTTGCCGTTTATTACATAATTGTTAAAGGCCTATAACTATCAAATATCGCATATTCTGTAAAACTTTCCTTATATGTGATGAGAGGACTGGTTGATGGTGTTCCCGCACCTTTTACTAGATTCAAGTACTTTGTGAAACTAGAACAATTTTCAACCTAAATTCAATCTTTGACATTTTTACACAGTCCTCATTCTTCAGTTGCCAAGCATTGTGTATTCTTACGTCGATTAACCATTACAACAGAGCCCAGTTCCATTTCTTGTTGTTGTTTTTTTTTCACATAGCAACGTTATCCATCCGGTCTGCACCCATGTTTCTATTATTTTCAAATATTGTGCGAAGCCGTTGAATTTGGATAGCCTTTTTGCCTTGGTGAATATCTTTTAGCTGAGAACATAGTCTCAACGCTAGCACATGTTGAAGCTACAGCAACGAGTTGTCAACCCACTTCGCATCAGTAATTACGTCGCCTTTACTACGTAAATGCACAAAATGTCCCTGGTATCGGATACTGGTACATTACTTCCCCCTTAAAAAAATATGTCCATTGTTTCTATTTTGGCAACAAGATTTGCCCACACATCTTCCCAGCGTGTGCGAGAGGGCACGCTCAAATATTTTTCATTATTCATAAAAAACAATCTATTCTAAACTATTTTAATAAAATAAGTAGTTGTACGTTAAAGTACATCAATTAAAATAGAAACAATGTTATAAAAATCCCTCCACATCCACGTCCGTGATTTGTCAGCACAAAATATTTTGTGTATTTCAGGAAGCGATTACAAGGATGTCTCACAATATACCGTTCTAACAAATCACCAGAAGCTGGGAAATTTTGCTGTTGCGTTTACGAACAGCATTTAGCTCCTGAAAATAGAACAATTGGGCTTGTCGGCGTTCGATTCTGTTTGACAACACTACATATACCTAGTAACATGCCACGTAATAAAGGCATATGTATCATAGCGATAAGAACTATTGTGAAAACATGTTCCCGATGGAGAATAATTTGGCGTTTTTCCTCGCAGGAATTAGTGAGTGTCCCGGTCTGTCACCCACACGGATAATACGATTTTTATCTAGGAAGGAATGAAGATTCAGAATTTTTGTATTCTTAGAAAATTTCCTTTGTTGAAAAATGTTCAGCAGGAAAGGATTATTTTTTAATTGATTTCACAATTAATAGAACAACATTTCGTAGCAGTGTTGGAGAGACGGTCGATCTCTGTGGCCATATTAAGTGTCTTGGTTTGACATGATAGGCAATACGCCATTACCCTCAAAATTTGTGATAAGAGTGGAGACGAAGGATCACTTTCCGCTACCTCAGGTTGAGAATTCCGCTGTGATATAGGCTTGGTCATCCACTCTGTACCTTGAATCCCAATATCGTTTGTAGTCAGACACCTGGGCATGACTGATGACATCAGGTCTGCTTGGATTTCTTTAAAAGAAAAATATAACCAATCCATCTGGGAACACTGCCTGATTACAGCAAGTCTATTAGAAATAAAGGAATCTGATTAATTGCACTGTTCAGAAAACAACAGTGCATACAATGGATTACATACACTGTTGGTTACTGCACGGTCTCTGAATAAACACATAGAGGTGTCATTACAAACTAAGACACAGCATTATCAATTTGGCACGTTACGGCATTTGGTGACATGCTTTGCTAATGATGATCCTAGGGAAGTGGCGGTTCCTTCTTGAGGGTTTTCACTGACTAGGTATACCCAGCATCCATACGCTGTTTGCAAGGCAACAGCAAAACCTCCTCAGATTAGTTCTCCTCGACGAGAAACACATTCATAGAGAAAATCAGCTTTGTTAACAGAGGAAACTGTTATAATATTTCCCTCTGATACATTTTCTCTATACCTGTAGCAAAAGTAGAGCAAATTGTTCTGAACCACACAAGAATATCATTGAATTCAGTTCGAATAGTCGGTTCAAGCCAAAAAATAGCATTTAAACTGTACTCAGAAGTGATTTCAACTGGCGTCGTAGACAACACTGAAATTCGTGGTGAATGAACTAGGATTTTGTACACAAAAATGCGGCGTTTAATTACTTCTTGAATTCCTGGATTCACAGCATTCGTCTGCATGCCCTATTGAAATAATTCTCTCATAAATGCTACATCGTCCTGTTTGCACTTTTCATCCCTTCGAAAGTATTGTTATAGAGAAAACACAAATTGTTCAATAATGCGATAAAACCACCCAACAACCGTAGGTTCAATCTTAAAAAGGGAGTCTCACGAGAAACATGGAAGATAAACCCCTTTTTAACATTTAATTTTTTGATTAAAATGCTAATGCAGAGAGACTTTTAAAATGAATATATATTTCTAACATTTCATTAATGATGTTTAAGTCCTCTATTCCTTCTTGTTATATTATCATATATAATGTGCATTATATATATATATTATATATATATTATATATATTATAGTATCTTCAATTGCTAATCTAATAGCATACCACAACTCATTATTTCAATGCACGCCCCCCTTCGATTTATGTTTGTCTCATCTTTATTTGAAACATGGTTTACTGTGGAACATTCTCCTTTATTCGACGAAGGTTCTGATAGTATATTAATAAGAGATACTAAGTTTGAATTGGAGGTTAGAAGATATTGGCTTCATCTGTGTAAGTGCCCTTTAATGACTGGTTCTAATTTTTACTTTCTAGTATTCATACGTATACATGGAGTAATATACGTAGAATAGAAAAAGTTATGTAATGCTGCGGAAAATGAGCTTCAAATTCCGCATTTTCAGAAACACTCAAACGCCATTTTCTCAAAACGACTCCAAATTTTTTCTTCAATTTTTTTCAATGGATAGTTCTAACGCACTGTTTAATTCATGTAGAGTAAATTTTGGTGTATTCTTTTTTTTTCATAAATTATATATATATATATATATATATATATATATATTCGTTAATATCACATTTACATAATTTGTAGATATTATTACATTTGCGAGTGGAAGTACTTCAAATGAAGTTTTTCGAAAACTCAATAGAATCCTGTGAAAAAGTTTCAAATTTCTCATTTACAGGAATGCTTAATAGCTATTTTTCAATGACTTCAAATTTTTCAATACAAATTTCTATATAGAACGAGGTTTTACTCTTCTTTAGTATAATTGGAGTAATGTTTCGGTTCTATTATTAGGAAAACGAAAAGTTGAGAATATGTCAAAAAATTGTACTTCGGGCAACGATAGTTGGCAGCTGGCCAGAAAATGGAGCAATACCTTCAAGCTAAACCACAACAAGGAAATTAGAAGTATTGGCTACGAGAAAGTCTGCGCCATTCAGTAGCACCACTAGTTCTTATTTGAGTCATGCAAATGAAAATGAGGTTCCCTATGTCGTTCCCTCCATTGGCGTTTACTACAATTATGTTCTAGCACTGGTCTGAATGAATAATTCATGCACAGAATTATTTTGACGACCTTCAACTGTTCCTGAACTAATGATTGTTGAAATTGCACGCACTTCTGGTCTTGACGTTTGTTCCTGCACAAGATCACATCCATTCAGTCAGAATGGGACGATACATTTATAGCATACGCGTTGCAGTCTGGTGAACTTTTTCACAAGTAACAGAATTTGAGGGAGCCTTTAAAGAAATTTCCCTTTTGAAATCTAGAACATTTTCTATAGACTCAGAGTAGTCACTAATTTTTTTTGAGGTCCGGGTTCGATTCCCATCGAATCACATGTGAAATTTGTTTCAACAAAACTGTTTAGCTGCTTCACAAGGGCTAGTCCAACTCCTGTGAAGTGTCCTAAACCCTACCCCTTTCCTAATTCCTTCCCAATTCTGGCCGCTGAGTAGTGACGCAGGGGCGCGTGAAGGCCCTTTGACAACTGACTAAATGAGACGAGACAAAAATACAGCGCCCTCTGAAATTGAGGGATAGTTAATGGAGGATTACTCCGCGCTCAACACTTGACCAGGGGCGAAGAGACGTGTTGCGTTGTTAAGTTGGATTAAGGGCGCAACGAATTTTTTAAAAAAAAACGTTTTGTATATCTTTAGAAGAGTTACTAAGATACCAAGATTCTCTGGTTTTGAAATCGCGTTTTGATAGAATTAAATGCTTGAAATTCTTTCCTCTAATGGAACTTTCTAATGTCAGCGTGTGTAATCCACTCCAATTTGTAGAGATCCGAGAATTGAATGTTCTTAAGAAAGCTGTGTAACATTTATTAGAGGTTAATGCTGTAGGCCCTTAATGTCTCAATTAGTTTTACCTTGTTTGAATATATTTCGATCAGGAGCTCCCATGCGTTTTGAAATTCTCTTCTCAGTTTCAAAGTTCTTACTAAAGCTTATTAAAATGTAAGGTTCTCCTTTCAAGCGAGACAGAAGGTGCATGAATTTCTCAATTTTACTGAGTGATGAATTATGTACTACCGTGGTTGTGAAAATACAGAATTTTTCACATGTTTCATTAAATATTGGTATTATGACAATTGGAAAGAACAATGTGTTTTTTATATTTAATTTTTTGTTTTAAACTGCAATGCAGATATTTACATGTAAATGTATAGCAAAAGGTTTAAGTCCTTTATTTCTTCTTCGCGTCAATTGTTAATCTAATATGCCACAATTAATCGTTTCTTTGAATTCACGTCCCATTCGATTTCTGCTTGTAGGTGCGGTTCATTAGGTCAATAATCGATCTTTTTCGTTCAACTTCTGCATCAACTTCCTTCCTCAACTGTTTCATGATTTGTATTTCGTTATCCAATTTTTAATTCGGCTTTGTTGATGTTTTTTAAATATATGGACCCTTACTTTCAGAATTTGAACTTCTTCGTTATTCCTGTGACAACTATTTAATTGCATGGATTCCGTTAGTTGTTTCTAGCATTTCGTAAACTCGTGCAAAATTTACACTTTTACAAAATAGAGCGCTATTTTGTGTTGACTATCTTTTCGTAGTTCGTTATATAGGAACATTTAGCATCGTTGTAATATTTTTAATTGTTTGAAATAAGTTCGTTTTAATCGTAATCGTATCTAACATGTTCGTTTAATATCACGCCAAGAATCTGTGAACTTCTTTCATAATTATTCGAAAAAGATTCTTTGAATTATTAACTTCGTCAATATTCATTGTTTTTATCAACATCATATAGATCAAATAGTGTTCTTTACAGATTCTGTTGCCTATTAGAGTAACAAAGATAACTTTCTTCTCTACAAAAATGTCATTCCTCGTAATTATGAAAACATTACGCTTTTGACATTTTCTGTGGATTTTGTCACGTACTTAGCATCACCCCTAGCTTACCGCAAAGCCTCCTTTACACTCACCCTCGTGGCGATTTTGTGACAGAATTTCCTAGTCCGGAGCATCTAGGATTCGAAGTGAAGAATTGGGAGCGTTCAAAATGTATCGCCTGGCTAACCCGGTTTCGGCACCATATGTTAAGGTTGCGACATCGAGAGATCAGCATTTGGTGGGAGAGCAAATCTTCAGAAATCGGGGAATTTTTCTGTTGCAATTACGAGCAGCATGCAGCTTCTAAAAATAGAACAATGATGCTGACAATAAATTCTAGCTTCCGAATCTTTGTCAACACTAAATATTTCAAGAACGATATTGTGTCACCTAGTTTGGCGTACTTCCCACGTTTTTACCAACCTTCGTGTGGCTCCAGCAGCTGCCTTTCCTGATTCGCGCATTGTTCATGGAACATAAATTACTCGCCTGCAGGAAGTGACAAAAACTCACGGATACTTAACCCTCCGCAAACCGAGTTCTAAATGTAACGTCGAATACCAAGCGGTATAATTATTCGTGCACCCCCACGAAAATTAAACAAGATTGCTTGAAAATAGGAAATAAGTAACTAACATATGAACATTTTGACTATTACTCTACATTAATACTTCTACTCTTACGTTTTTGCCGCAATGCATTCGCTGAAACGCATGGGAAAACTTTTACCAATTAGTACACGTGGGACACTCATTAAATCACATATTATGCCACATTTTGACTATTGCGACTTTCTTCTGACAAACAGGACATCTAAATTACAACGTAAACTTCAAGTAGCACAAAGCGCATGCGTACGGTTTATTTTTTGATCTAAGAAAATACGACCATGTATCCCACTTTTTTGACTCACTTCATATGCTTACTCTAGACAAAAGATGTTCACTATTTCTTCTTTATAAAATTTTTCACGGTTTTCATGTTGGGGTATCCCCCCAATCAGAGGACGAGACGGAGTTACGCTCTGCCGTGCCGGTAGTGGAGGGGCACAGCCCCTCCCCTCCCCCTTCACCGGGCGATGGAGTATAAAGGCATGGCCGGGAGAAGAGCGCTCCCGTTCAGTTATAACTTCGCTAAGCTACCACCGCCGCAGCTCGCTACACGCCCAATCGCGGCGGGGCGCACCCGACGCCCGTGCGCCCTATCGCGGCGTAATCTGCTGCGCGCTACAAGGGGACTCCAGGCTGCTGCCGCCGGCGCTTGCTACCGTCACAAGTCGTGGCGTATCAGCCAGGCGATCAGCACCGACCTCGGGTGGCTACCGCCGCCACTCGCTACACGCCCAATCGCGGCGTAATCAGCTGCGCGCTACTAGGAGACTCGAGGCTACTGCTGCCAGCTATCGCATAACGACGTTATCGCCAGTGCTGGCGATAAGGCCTGAAACGGCAAGAACGCCGTTAGGAAATTTGTACAGTTATTTGTTACGTTGTTCTGTGTATTGGTTAAGGTTAAAGTAAATGGCTCTTAAACATTGAATGTTTAAGTTACCTAGCATCCTGCAAATACAACACATGTAACACGTCTAATAAGTAATTTCAATCCCCTGAAATTAAACCGAGCTCGTAGTTCAGTTCTGCTCTGTGTACCACGGCACAGCACGACTTCTTTCAGTAAATCGTTCACCATTACAGCTATCCGAACCTGGTATAAACTACCAGCGAGTCTAAAACATTCGAATATTTTCCGTAAATTCCAAAAACGAATTAAATACTTGGGTAAGGTATAACGACATATAGAATGACATTAATGTCCGGACTTTTCCCACTTCCAAGCACCCGGACACCGGCCCCCTAAACGCCGCACTTTCCTCACTCTTTAAATTCAAAAATCCACCCCATACCTCATTACTCTATTCTCATTTTTCATTCCCTCTCACACTATCTAAATTATTAACACCCACATATTTTTCTGTGTATTCTAATGAAACTGTTCAAATAAAATATTTAAAAGGGATTAGCCACGCTCCAAATAAAATGCTAAAAATACTTATAGCTATCTTTATATCATTGTTATCATAACTACAATATATTGGCCTTAACAATAGTTACAATTGATGTTTATATCCTTTTGTTTTTTGTTTCTTAATCTGTCAATGTATATTTTAAATTACTGGTACTATTAACTTATTTTGGTTAAATTTTTTAAAATTTCTTCTACTTTATTTTCTTTTTTCCCTTCCCTTTCCTTTACATACTTCCCCATTTATGTCTTTACGACCCTTTCCCCTAAACGCCTCTTCTCTTCCCCTTCACTACTGTATTCTTCTATATTAATATTCGGCCATAAGCCGCCATCCTGATTGAGGTTTTCTGGGTTTACTCAATCGCTTAAGTCGTATGCCGGGATGGTCCCTAGTTTTGCACTCCCAGGTGTACGAGTAAATGTACAGATTTCCCTCCCCTCTTATATGTTACTACCCTGTATCAATGTAGCCTCAGTGGTTAGGCGGAAGAGCAGGCCCTATGGCCTGAGCCTCGCCATTAATAAAGACATTATTATTATTATTATTATTATAAATTACATCAGACTGAATGCGTTTCCACTCTTCTCTGTCTTTTGCCATCCTGGACCACAATGCTCCCGCGGTTTTCCCGAAGTATTCTTCCCTTCTTGTTTTTTGTCGGCCTCGGTGTCTCCAGCTCACCCAAGATTCCCACACCGTTGTTGTTTGCGCCCAACGTTGTTGCTCCATTCTCATGAGATGGCTTCCCTATTTCTATTTGGTGTCCATTGCCCGCATTCTGGATGCCGGTTCGATATCGGATTTCGGAGCTTGCCCTTTAGGGTTATGCGTAAAATACGGATTTCTTTCCATTTTCCTTTGGTTTATCCTCAGCATATACTTCTGCTTTTCAGTTAGAGACCACGTCTGGGTTCCGTAAATAAAATCCTGCAGAATACCCACCATAATCCATTACGTCTATTTTTATGTTGAGCTGCAGCTTCTTAACTAGCCAGATAAGCGATAATCTCCAGAACTTGCTCCATGCCAAGGAAATTCGGAGATGAATTATTTCTTTTTGTCACGTTTCATAAAAGAAATAAGTTACACTAAGTATATGTACTATTGTACAAAGTCCACGTGTTTTTGGTTAAATATTATTGGCAACTCTTGGTGATTTGCCATACTTTTTGTCTTCAACATGTTTATAGTTAAATCTGCTTTTTGGCAGGTGTTATTGAACGCTTCCATCATGTATCCCAAGTCTTTGCCTTTGTGCAAAGAGAACAACATCGTATTTTTTGTTCGGCTGTATCTCGTTCACGATGCTATCACAGTTATAATTTTTGCTTCCAAGACAAGCTCGATTCCCTTGATGTCAACTGCCTTACTTTTCTGACACGGGTCAACTTAATATTTTCTCCTATTGTGACATTATGCTTATATAATACCGTAAATGTCTATGCAATTCATAATGCCGAAAGAATTTGTCAAATACTGGTGTGTTTGAATAGCCACCTGACCGAATGTCTCGTTGCAACGGGCATTGTCACACGTTTTCCTAAAATAGTTTTTATTTTTCGAAGAATTGTTGTTGCATTGTTTTTTGGCTTTTTCCCCATTTCTATTCTTTGCCTGGTGTCAAGGCGCTTGATTTAATTAGTAAAAAATCAGTTGTTCTGACACTGTTAAGAGATTTTTTGTGTTCTATCTCTCGCTCTCTCAGGTTTTTAGTGAAATTTTAGATTCCTTTTTTGATATTTGGTAAAGCTGACAGCCCAAACTACATTTCAAACCGCTCATTATTGCTTAAAATCTCGAACAGATTTTCTCGCAGTATACTTTTGCAGTCGCAGTCATGCCTGCAGAGAGTAATATTACAGTGGTATCCCGTCTTATTCGTGTCGACGCTTGGTTTCATAGGATGTTAATGACTAATAATAATAATAATAATAATAATAATAATAATAATAATAAATTGCGTTTATTCGTATTTCTCCTTTTTACTTGGTTCCGGTTCGAACCTTATTTGCGGGAACGGGGAGGTAAATCTAAAATTCATTTCAAATTGTCGCGAGGTAACTGATCCGTCCATTGAAGCCCTCCTTAGGCCTAATCGAAACTAAGGATGTGCATTTTTAATTTGTTGGCACTCTAGATTTCAATACAAGTTCAGCTCGAGTATTTAATTTTCCCAAAATCGCGTCCTTGACTTACAAACTGATCCGAGTCGTTGTGCTGCGAACGTGAAAAATACACAGGTTTGGTTACTTGGCTAACAGTAACACGGAGCTCCGGGTGTGACTAATTGCATGGAATCTGGAGGTCACCACATTCCCCTTTATAGAGTTTGTTGAATGGTAGAAAATCGACAGCAAACCGTTCAAAGTTATTTACTGTAGAGGAAGTATTTTTCTCAGTGGTAAACAGTGTTTTCTTCATTGCTTATCAATACGTGAGAATAAATTCGCTTATCAATTCAACGTTCGTCCGAAGAGAGTAATGTATTGTGTAACGTATTGTATTGCCATAGAACTTCGTTGATAGGAAGGCCTGCGCCAGGCAGGCGCCGCGTGGCAGAATTAGTCCAGTCAGATTTGCCGGTAGGAGAAGAGAGTTAAGACGGTAGCTAGGGGCGGTGGCACCCCAAGGTATTTTGGGAACTTCCAGAAATCCATGGAAAGGGATGCCCATACTGCGTGGCAATCACGTGATGTGAGTCGCCGCGCGAACGCAAAATGACGCTACGTGTCAGTTGTTTGAAGGTATATAATCAAGAGCGCAAAGCGCGGGAGTGGATTTTGAGCTATGTGAAAACGTCGTGCGAATGCGCAAAACTTAGGGCGGTACGGAGACGAGTGATGTTCGAAGGGCAATTCAGTTGTGAACGCCGCGGTGGAACATCTTTTCCACGGGTGACTGCGGTCACGGAGCTCCACGCTGTGAGCGTAAGCTCGCTGAGGAGTGGCGAGGGCCACGAGTCAGGAAGATCTTGAATCGTTTAAGGATAGCTCCTGTGATCAGGGGATTTGAGTCTATCAGAACTGTAAGTAATTGTTCAAACTATTTATTTGTAGAAACATAATTACTAATAAACCTGTAAATATCTGTGATGGCTGTTGTGTTCCCACGACGTCACAATTCTCTGTGACACTACGCGATTTCAAGCGAAGCCGCACTGGACGATCTGAGCGCGACTAGGTCTCACGAAATTACAAAATCGAATTGTATATGGATAGGAGGCATATGATGTCTAGGATTATTCGTAACGTGTTTAGAGCTTATGACAATGTGGTAATGCCTTATGTTCCGGTATTTCATACAGTATCAAGGTGCTGCGCCTGCGCGGTGCTTTCCATAAGGTGAGGTTTCGAACGAAATCAGAAGTGGTCTGCATATGTTGACCTTTCGTCTCCTGTTTCCTGATGGTCTCTCAAAACCTCCACGCTGTTTTCAAAACCTTAACAGCTTCCAAACTTACCACCATATTTATTTAACTAAAGTAATTTTCATCACGTTTGTCTTGTAATCTGGACTTCCGAATAATGAACAATACACTGAAAACTTCACATCACCTCTCACTGAAGTAGTGTATTTATTCCTAGAAAAAATATTAGAAAACTCATTATGTGAATTTTATGAAACCATTTTGTTTTTAATGTGTCGAATAATCTTAAGAAATATTTGATTTTACAAAGCAAGAAAAGGAATTCAACGTTCACGTGCATAAACAATACATGCATGAAGCATTAATCGTGGCTCATGGAACTAGATAATTTCTATAATCGCATGGGGTTTTGAATTCTTCTAAAATAATTGCCATAATCTTTTCAAAAGGTTGCAAATAATAAACAACAGAAATTACAAAAATAATTCATGTGAAATTAAACTAGCAGAGACGTCAATGAATGTGGTATTCAGTTTTTAAGACTAAAGACGTAATAAATGTGTGTAGTGTTTTTGTGTATAATACAAATATTTCAAATACGAACGGAGAGCTGAGATGGTGAATTTTTACAAATATTTATAACACTTACGCTCAATCGTGCTTTCAGAATGAAACCTGACGGTTTACTTCTTTTTACCGATGCATTTGATTATTAGTTCGCATAATTCGTGCACATACCTTGAGCTTTAATTTCGTTAGTTACCAGAGACGTGGGAGAATTATTATTTAACAGTAGTACTATTAAATCAAATTTCTGTCTAGTTTTTAAGCAAATAGTCCATTATATGGGAGCAAACATTTAATGATATTTAAAAGTTGCCAATAACGCTTGTTTCTATCTTTTAGAATTCAACTGTTTTGATTGAGAGAAGATCATGATTCCAGTTCTTAGGAAAACATGCATTCTATATTTCTCTATTTGTGTGGTTAAGTTTTATTTTTGTCTGCCCATCGAGTATTCATATAACAAACAATTTTCACTACCGCTTTTTAAATTAATGCCAAGTAATGAGGTAAGTATACGTGCCACACTGAACCTAGAATAGAAAATTAAAATGGATGTTTAAATAAGTTTTCTTTTTGTTTTCAAATAACTAACCTATCCATAAAATATTAAAACATCTAATTCAAAAGGATTTTTTAATGATTTTTGCACAATTACATTTACATATAATTTACATTGTTCTCCAAATACTAATGATGAATTAAATGAAGGATTTTACAAAAAGGAAATAGCACCCTACGTTTCTGTTTCACAATTATGATTTTACTATTTGTGTGAAACCCGGAAAATACTCATGTATTCGAATGTAGTCAAATAAGTCGTTTGAAGAATGAAAATATGAGACTTAGTAGTTCGTTTACGAAATATTTACGAAGCCTCCATGATCCAAATATCAGCACTTGATATCATAGAAATTTTCCTTACGTATGTAGTGAATTGTTAAAACACTCCATTGTGTCCGAGTTCCCTGTTAATGTTTCCTTTAAATAAATCTAGCAATGCCTAAGGATTCAAATCAGTTGATAAGGGGTGCCTACAGCCCCACCACAAGATATCTAATTTCACCAATTTTAAAGTGATAAAATGTATTAGAAAGTGCTTTTATAACCCAACAGTGAAAACTAAAACCTCAAGCGTAAAGTTCTAAGTTATTGCATTACGTAACCAAACACAACGAATTGTAAACAAGACACAGGAAATATCTATTATTGGATATTAGACGTTTCTCTCATTTACTTTTTAATCATCTTTCAATTCCGAATTTTGTCATATATTTATTAATGAGATGTCATAGTTCATTTCAATAAATACTTATATTGAGACGTAACAATACGTGTTGATTCCGTAGACGAGTGCGATAAACATGGATTTAAATTTACTGCGTGAAAAGGGCGCGTTCTGTCGTCACCGTGCGAAGAAACGGCTTGCTTCCGGTGTGGAGAGGTTCCTTCCGGCTGAGAGAGGCACGAAGGGGGATCTGCGGGCCAGGCTGGCAGGGAAGATTGGAGCTTCCATCTTGGAGTTCAAGTGGCGGTGACCGGTTGTTCGAAGAAGGTGTGCGCACTGTAGTGAGGTACTACGAGGGCAGATCGGAAAGTAACGGACACTCATTTATTTTGCTCAAAATTTTAATTGGTACCAAAAAAAAAACAAAGACCTTACATCTTTGACCAAATTTTCTACGTAGTCAAGTTTATCAACACATTCCTGCCAGCGTGCTACCAGTTTCAATATGTCCTGTTCGTAGACGGCTGCACTCTTAGAAGAATGCACGCCACATGGATATTGCTTCGGTCAACTCAGACGTCCCCATACACGCCACGCTTGTCCTTGTAAATTTCGCTAGTATTATGCTCTTTGGACCACAAATTTTGCCTCCACTTCTCTGCTCATATGTTGACGACCGTGACATGGCGCCATTTTTGTTTTGTAGTTCAGGCTACGCTCGCTAGACCTGCAGATGAAAACAAAATACCCTCGATGGCGCGATCTTCACAGTATCTCGTGCAAATTCACCGTTCCAATTGCAATACCAACGGAGAAAAAAAATTGTTGTGCGTTACTTTCCGATCTGGCTTCGTGTATTATAGTGTACGACCAGAATCATGATTTGTCTGTATCGGCGTCTCAGTTCGAAATCAGAAATAAAAGAGTTGATAAAAATGCTATTAAGGTGACGAAGGAGAGTTATTTGAACGTTTTTGCATTTTTGGGGGGACAAAAGTCGTAGTTCACAGTACAGTGTGTGAAGAATGCGGCAGGGGTCGGCGTTCATGAGATTGCTTAAGGTGTTTTTATTTTAAAAAAGAACGAACGGTAATACGAGAAACTTCAGAGCGAAATGCACATTGTCAGAATTGGATAAATTATAGCCTTTTTCGAACAGAAATTGAAAGAAAAAATTTGGATCATTTCTGAGATAATTTCAAAAAATTGTAAGATATTCATGTAAATAACCTACAAAAAAATTAAAATGCTCAATTTCAAATTGAGCAGCTGCAATATCAAGTAAATGGAATCGAAAATTTCCATTTTGGTGAAAATCCTGTTTACGGTTTAGGTGCTAGCGATATTCATAGATGGATTGAAAGACGTTTTGAGACTGTTGGAAAAGGGCTCAGTCACTCGTGCTAGTTAGTCTCCCTTTTTTGCCCGGGGATACCTGTTCAGTTTTGCTCCATTTTCGGCCAAGGTACAATCAATCAGCACCTACAAGACCTTCCAGAACCTCTCGCAGTACCTCTTGTTCTCCTAGACACAATTACCTGAGAAGAGTGCCCAAACACCAAGGTAGCCCTTAAGGATATATGGTTGCTCTTCTTCCGTGCTCACACGCCCGTGATACGCTCGTGCGCCCGTCTCGGTACTTGTATCGTTCTCGTAGTAAATAGTATCTCAATTAGGCACACACCTCTTAAAACGTTACCAATTAGCACAAGGAATTACCTAAGATTTAGGGTGTAGACGTTATATAGCAGAAAACTGGTATGTCAGCACGTACTATATAACTAAAAACATGTGTTACAAACTCACAATAGTAGTGTCTGCATACTTTCGCACCATTACGTAAGGCAGGCTCATTTTATTGTTCTTTTTTCAATGGTTACAAAAAGAAATTTAATAAAACAGTATTGTTAGGTAACATCGAACAGTTTGATACATTCACGGTCAAATACATGTTTTGTATTAATAAAGGTATTTATCTTTACATCGTTCAACATCATTCTTTAACATAGCAACATTGTGAACAATGTGTTGAAATTTGAACTGCGATTTCTCAAGAATTATAGTGTAGTCTTTTTTTTATGTTTTACTTTAATTGGTTCAATGAAAGTTTTGCTCACAAGAGGTAAATTGCGCGTTGCGGAATTTATTTTAACATTGGGTCCGGCGTACTCCAAGAAAAGCAGAGATCGCACACTGACGGTGTGCTGGGCTCAGTTTATGACAGTAAAGTATTCGAAGAGGAGCCAAACAAAGACCGCTACTTCACATCGACTAAGCAGATGGGCCAGCCACGCCGTGGCGACGAGACCACCGCGTCAACCAACTGTCTCATTTTACATGGCAATACTCAGACCATCAGATCCGCTCTTCCGTCTAACCATGCAAATTTCGTTACGCTCCTGTCACCCCCTAGTGGAGAAAGGAGGTATCACTAGGGAGACGAAACAGGCTATTATGAGTTTAGCTCAGAAGCTTCTTGTAAGCTTGAGGATCTTTTACATGCAGTAAATCTATAACATGGGAGGTGGCATTACTTCCCACCCGAAGGAAGGCATATGAAGGATTTTCTCACCCTTGAAAATCCACGGCTTCGAGAAGGTTTTAACCCGCAAATTCGGGTATAACATCCCGATAAGCTAACAGTTATACCAACAAAGCCATAAACCGCCCGAAAACGGTCAAAGGTTGAAAATGTATACGACGGCACCAGATTGCTAGTCGCTCGCCATCACCCGAACCCACTTGAAAATCACGGCGCATCAGAAGAACTATGTGTTGTCGGGGTTCTGCGAGCTTCTCGAGATGCGAATGCAATATCTTATATTCCCTATTTTAATACAATATCAATGCATGATTAAAAACTTTGTTCTGAGCACATGGTTTTTATTAAACATATTTCTTTACAATCCAATACATTAAACCTAATTATTTACAATATAATACACATCTATTTATAATACATCACAGAATTTATTGGAATATATGTAGTTTTCTCTGTAATTTCCAGTCTTTCTCGCTTTTCATAAGGGCCTTCCCGTCTGGAACACAGAGGTACAGCATCACTTCTTAACTTCGTATATTCAGTCTCGATGACAGTTTCTCTCTTTGTTCATTATACACCTTCTCCCAAACAATGTCATTTTGATGGAAATGAAGTGGCATATCTGAAAGAAGAAAAAAAATTATAATATGTATAATATATTATTATTATTATTATTATTTTATTATTAAGGTTGCATGAGAGGTGAACTGAAAAAATTGTACAG
Source organism: Teleogryllus oceanicus (assembly GCA_964035755.1). Classification (NCBI taxonomy): domain Eukaryota; kingdom Metazoa; phylum Arthropoda; class Insecta; order Orthoptera; family Gryllidae; genus Teleogryllus; species Teleogryllus oceanicus. The sequence continues at coordinate 50,067,907 of CAXIVR010000008.1, forward strand.
TGGTTATTCTATATGAAATATGTACATAGAATTTAAGTTTCACTTTCAAACCAATTTTACCAAAGAACAAAAAAAATTAATTCATGCGGACTTTTGCTTTCGTCCTTCCCTAAGGTAATTCCTTTGGCATAAATTATTGTTTTGTTTTAGTAACTTATTCATACAAGTTTCAGGAAATCTCTAAGATTGTTTGTGAGGTTATGAATTTTCAATTGAATGCATAACTTAAGTGCTACTATTCTAAGATTATTTAATGATAGTTTAAGTTTTTACTATCACTATTCACTTAACAGTATACAGAAAATAGTTGCAAGTTCAGCATCATATTACGAGGAAGAATTGCAAGATCTAATTGCAAACAACTTGGTTTCTGATAGAACATTAGGAATATTACTAAATAATGTCAAAACCCTTGCAACTTTCATACAATTTATGCTTTAATAAATAATAAATATAATAAATGTAGTTTCTACATGTGCATATGAACCACAGCTTACCTTCGAGGATTTGGAAGGAACAAAATAGTCTCTGCGAATAGCAGTCGTCCATTTCTTCCGCAAAGCAGGATCTTTTGGAAAACCAAAAACATGTACTTTCGAGGCTTCATCGCAGTTTCCTCGACACCTCTGAACTAAAAATCTAAACGGCATATCAAATACACGGACAACACCGAACTGCACCGAACACACGGACAACACCAGACGAATTCAACTGAAAACAACAATGCCTGCGCCCAGGCCACCCATGCCTCAATGACTACCTACGCCGCCATCTTAGTGACGTCACGTACTAGTGAGCAGGCTTTATAACTCTAGGAGGTGGTGGTGCAATGCTGCGAGGATGCTGGCCACTGCGTTTGAACGGGCAGACCACGGCGCGTGGCGGGTGTCTGCATTAATCTGGAAGTGTCATCGTAAACCTCGTGGGTGAAGGAGATCTACTGGCATATTTCATGTACCAGATGTAGATGAGTAGCAGCCGATTTCTTTTCTTGATGTGTTGCGCATGCGCATGACGCGGCAAAACGCGAAATTCAGCGTCCATTTAGACGGGAGCGCAGTTTTAGCAGAAGAAAGGATGATTGAATTTCATTTAAGGCTATCGTATACAGTCGAAGTCGAAAACATCGAAATTTTTGGGAAAACGAGCGGAAAATAACAGCGAAGCGTTTCTTGAGTCTGTCTCCTCTCGCTGGGGGAATCTCGGACTGATTCGAACCCTTCCGCAATGCAGGGCACCAGGATAGTGCGGGGACGCGCTGTACTCTGTCCTGCTTGGCCAGTTCGTAAGGTGGACATCCTCGAGTAAAGGCTCGTCCAATACGGAAACTTTTTTAAGTTTTCAAAATACTTCATTAGAAGTAACTTGAAACAGTTCTACTCACAAATGCAATATTGTATACAAATAGCTGGAAATATACACATTATCGATGTAAGAGATATTTAAAAAAATACACTTGCGTAATTTTTGAAAAAAAACAAACAAAAAAACAGCAATTCGCAAAACAGTATTCCGTACTATCCGTACAAAAAATTCGAATTAAAAATTTTGAACCGGTTTTGAAAAAATGCTTTTTGAGCATTTCTGAAATGTGTAATTATTAACTCTTTTTACAGGAAACTTTTGAGTTTTCGAGAAACGCTATCAAATATCGTTTGAAGTTCTTGTTTTAACAAAGGAAGAAATGTATACGAATTGCCGTTAATATAAATACTAACGACGTGAGAGAGATGTCATAAAAATGTCAGTTGTAAGGTTTGGATAATATTTCTAGCTGGAAAGATAATACCAAGCGCGATCGAGTTCCATCTTGGTCCTGCATGGCATTGGCATCAGCGGAGACGATTGTTGCAGCAGATTGGGCAAATGCTGCCAGCCATGGCGTTGCACACATTTACTACTGTAATCGAATTCCAATTTTTTTGAAGATGTACGAGTATAATAATCTGCTAATATCGAACTGAAGTGCTTCGCATTCCTCCGTGATGCTCCTTTCCACATCCCATGACATCATAGGAACATAATTGAAAGCGGAATCAATGCTTGACAGCATATGTTTCATTATTTTCTAATGTGCGAATTCCCAGAAATGTCACTAATTGCGCATATTGTATAATATCCAGGATGAGACCGAACAGTTCGCAATTTGTCAACCAATGAGCTCCACTCTACTCACCATTTTGCTAGGTTTATTAGATTCTATTGAGTTGTACAACATTTTTACGTTGATTGGGATGACAATCAATTCCTCCCCCCGGTTTCTTAACCAACCTATCATTGTCACTTTGGTATCGTATTTCGACGGTCTTTCAACTTGCCTAGAATGGTTAGGGGACATTATCCATCACTATCACGGATGCGTGTGGTACAGGTGGAAGTAATTGGGTATTAAACCATTTCTCAAATTTATGAAGGTCATTTGTATATGGTAATCCTCTTGTGATATGTTTGCTTTCATTGTTAGATTAGCGTCCGTAATAAAGTCGTTGCGTAGAACTGCCCCACGAAGCCACATCTAAAATGTCATTCTCCCTTTGTCAGCACTTTTCTGTTATCATGTTATTGTCTATCCATGATTCATCTAAATAAAAAATCCTCCTTCCTTCCTCTCTAAGATGCTTCATTCTTACCAGGTATCCAGATCTCCAATCCACAATATCACCTCGTTCTAACGTAATATGCGATCTGTACTTTTTCCAAACGAATCCCATAGATTTCAAAATGGTACGGAGAGATGAATGATTCCAATAACAATTGATTTTTTGTTTTAGCACTGGCAGAAATTTTATTAATGTAGGAACGGCCTGCTCAGTGTAAAAACATGAAGTGTTCTTAATTACTCGTTTCTCAATAGTGTCCAAATACTCCTGCCTGTGTCACATGTGTCCCGCATGTTCTTGTTCTGAGAACAAATAGAAAAAGTTTCATCACTTCCCTTTGCAAAAAATAAATATATATAAATATTTCCAAATAAGTACGTGCCATGTTGAAACGCTCTCCGTTTCTGTCAATTATATCTGCAACCGGTTTTCGAATTTGTCATTTTGGGCGCCAGGAAAGGGTTGCAATTTTAAATTTCCCGCAAACACATCTAAAGGGAAACAATTATCCTACTCGCTCTGCCGGTTGGGTTCTTACGAAAATAATCGTCGCCTGTACTTACTTTCTTCCTAGCAAACGATCATTCTATCCGCTCTCCATGCGGAAGAAGCGAGGAATCTGAAATTTGTTTCTGGAAATACATTATTAAACTGTGGATTGCACAAGATGCTAAAGAAATGATAATCAGCTTTTCTTTTTCAGAATGAGAACGTTATAAGTTTATTTCTCAATTAATTATTTTTGACATGAAATGTCACCCTGGTCATGACCGATTGTAAAAATTGTAAATAGTACTATTATTCTTACTATTTATATATCCATGCGCTCTTGGACGATGAAGCCAGGAAGAATCCACCGCTCCGACCAATCTTCTCTCTTGATCTTGTTCTCGGTCTGCTGCCGGATCAATGTCCTCCTCAACTTATTAATTGTTTCACTTACTACTCCCGGTGCCAGAATTATGTAATGTTCCAAATAGAATTACGCACACAAAATATAAGTCCTCACTGCTCAATTATTTCCCGCAAAATTCCACCAAGTCCCGCATCTATCATTTACAATGACCTCTCAGTACGATTGCACGGTACGGGTCTAAGCTCCTCTCAAATATTACGAAGTTCAACCCTCCATAACTTTCATACCTTCTTGTCTCTTGTTTTTCAAAACAATCTCCAGTTTCCTTCTACGTCATACCCATTACTAGTTTACCACCAATCCTACATGCCCTTATATCACAATCTTCTGTCCGTTACTTGCCGCGCTATGTTTATTTACTTCCGCTTCCCCGGTGGCTAAGGAACGCCCTGCCTGCGTGCCTATGCCCTCAACATTTACACTTTTCACGATGAATTTAATACATGTTTGTCCCCAATTCCCATCAAAATATTGTGTGACATTCTGGTATGTCACAATATATATTATTTAATAAAAAACAGGGATGTTTCTTTTTGCATGGAGTTTCAGATGTATGTGTGGAACCTTATTTTTTTTTATTCCATTCACGGATGCTTTCTCCCGTGTAAATGGTCGTCCTCTTTAAGTCTTGGTCAAGGGGGGGGAGCAAGAAGCACCCCACCCCCCCTTGCACCCCTATTTTCTTTCTCCCGTTGACATCATTCTATCGCATTAGCAATAAGTTTCCTCTCCCCACTACGAAGAGTGTAGTAAAGCTGAGATGGGGTCTTCAGAGTTTCCCGAGAGGGTCCTGGGATTGCCTCTTCCACAGTAAACCATCAGGTCTAACAGAAAGTTGTGAAGATAACAGATTGTGTTTAATATAAATGTCAAAATAAAGAGTTATACTAGATGAATATGCCAAGTCGTATAAAAGAAAGAATCAATAAACGGTAAATTAAATAGCAGTAAATCATAATTGTTCAATCACAAAAAGTACAAATGGATCCATATTGCCACACTGGCTCAAAAAATGCTACGATTGTTTTGAAGATGGGAGGTGGATGACCACAGCATTGTAAATTGATGTGTTATTTAGCGCTTATGGCGCTTTAGTACTTAATTTAAGGGTTAGTGAGCTCGTGTATAAAAATTAAATTTAAAAAAAACTTGCGCGACCAATGCTTCCAATACTATATCAAAAAATGTATAAATGATATGTATTCATTTAAAAATTATAAAAATGGTATAGTTTCCCATGAAAATAAAAATGAGGCCCTGGATCTCACAGACCCAGTGCGACCATTCCTGTTTGGATATTCGGTGCGTGCTCGACCGGGTTAAATCGTTTCTCTACTATCTTTAATTTTGTATGGATTACAAAATAAAATTATCTCGTCAGTCCTGAAGAATTTGTCTTCAAAATCACGAACGAAACTGGAAAATTCATGCTATTGAAACTTTTTGTTTTGGGCATGTCTAATCACGGTGAGTCAGCGTTCAAACTTAATGTGTGTCCGCGAGTGAGGTATTGATGTTGGTAGCTGTCGTCAGCTTCAAAAGCGTTTTGTGCCACACGCAACAATGCAACAACTAACCGACTAGTGTGCTAAGTAGCTTGTACACATCTCACAACTTTGTAGGGTACTTGTGTTTATTTGGACAACAGCTAACATTGTCTTAGAAGTACATTTAATCTTTTTATCTATCCCTAAATATAATGTGCTTTTATGACAAAATTTTGCGGAAGTATCACCTATAACTGAAAGGGCGTGTAAATATGACTATACTGAACAACAATGCTCTATATTACAATACCTGGATTCGTACAAACTTTACTGTAATGTTAGAAAAAATACGTGGGTAAGTAAAAAAAGGTAAATTTTATTTTCTCAGCTTGTTGTCGGGGCACTGAATGTAAGAGTTAGCTGCTTTCGTAGTGATTTCAATCATTTAATCATGAGTGCCCCATTGTCCGTATGCACTAAGGAGATTGAGGGGAGAAATTTTTTGCAGTCTAAGATAACTACACCTGCAAAGATCTTTTGTACAATGTAGCAACAATATGGTGAGAAATGACTTATGACTGCAAAATTAAGTAGCGGAAGGTTTAAGCATTCCCTTTCCCTTTATCACTCTGCGACGTTTAGGTAGGCCATCAACTTTGGGGACGAGAACATTGAGAGAGTTGTGCGACCGATTCGTGATTGCCATATTAGAATTTATGAAACTATTCAGGAGTTGAAATTAGGCACGGTTCGGCATTTTAATCATCCACGAGTCCAAGAAAAACATTCAAAACTTGTTGATTTTCTCGACCTCGTGGTGCGAAGGAAACAATTCAGCATACAAGATCTTAATTTCTAGCTACTAGAGCACGCCTGTGCAGTTCTGACTTAGCTCCGTGTGATATTCTCATTCATGATCCGATGAGGCAGCACCTGCGTTTTTGTCAGATGACTTAAGTTTTGGAAGCGTTGCATGATGCTTCGAAGTTTATTCGAAAGTTATTGAATGGAATTAATTATGCTTCTCAAAAGATGAAACTAGTGCATGAAAGGTCAAGGGAGATTATATCGAGATATGATTTTCCGTATCTTTCTTTTACAATACATACGTTGCTTTAAAAAAAAAAAACTTTACTTTTTTACTTGCCTTTGTATGTTTAACTTATTTCGGGGGCACTATTCTTTACATATTTGGACGAGCTTCACTTCTTTGCATTTAAGATGCATTCTGTCTTTACTACTGTGTACTGATGGACACTGCATCATTATTTGCAGGAAAGTGTTGATATCACTGGCTGGAGGGAGAGCGCAATGTTCTTTCAGTTTCCTAGTGTAACGATGCAGATAGTTCCATTCTGCTTGTATGCACTATTTCAGCAGGGTACCGGATTGGTGGATCTGGTGACATGCTTTAAGATGTATCGTGTAAGTTACTTCGCCATGCCCTTTAACATTTGTGTTAATGTATCGATGGTTTTTCTTGTGATGCTGAGGTCTTATCTTCGTGAAGAGGCTCGTCAATTGCGGCTCTCTTCTTGCTTTCTTCAGAATATCAACTTTAGGACTTCTTGATCTTCCATCTTTCAGATTCATGATCTTTCAGTGCAGTCCAATTTTCCGGCAGTCGGGGCCGTTGGATGTTCGCGTCATTAAGTCTCAAATATCCAAATGTCTCAGTGATTATTGAAGCAGTTCAGTTGACGATGCTATTTATTACTTACATCTGCTGTTTGAATGGTGGTAATATCGCTGTTAGTTGTAATTGTAAGTTTATAAACGGTCGCATACGAATATGCTGGATCATGAAAACATCACTGAGGAGGGCCAATCACCTAAGAACTAATGATACATGAATTTAGAAACACAACAATCATTTTCTGTAAGTTTCTGATAAAATATATCTGGTTTATGAGGCCCCAGCAAATATATTTATATATTTTGAACATTTTCTGTACTGGTTCCATTTCCGCGGTGACAGTTCAAAATGTCTTTTTTAACTAGTTCAACATTTACTATGTTCATGCGATTGCACAATTCATACATTAATTTTAAAATAAGATTCCCTGCATGTTTATAAAGGGCAGGTCTCTAAGAGAACGCCAGTTTACACGAAATATCGTTAAGGATTATAGAAGTCCTATGAATGTGGCTTTTCATTTAAATAAAGGTATATGAAAACACATGCTGGAATACATCCTCACACTCCCTTATTGGTGCGCGACTGTTCTGCCGAGTGTCCATTTGAGAGACAATAATCTGGAGACTCGACTCACAAATGGAAAAGGGCCTGAGAGAAGTCTGGGTGACAAGCCCGCGCAGGTTTCTAAGACTTTAACTGTCTCAAGTGTATGTGTTAATGCCGGCTCGCGTGACACAGTCTTCAGTTTTGGGTCTTCTGACGGTATCGGAAAATTTTTCACAGTTCTCGGATACTATTTCTTTCTTATGTGTATTTGTCGATATTATTTATGAATTCTGTGTTTTATATATTTTTACTTGTATTTCGATTAGTTATTATTTTAAAATCAGCAATAATATTATGCCCGATAGAAGAGTGGACTAACGATGAAGTAATGGGAATTCTCAATCTCTATGAAGAACACGAGTTTTAAAAATAAATTGTATAGGAATTCCGATAAGTGAGAATGTTTGAGAATTTGCAACAAAATTAAATAACGAGATGGAAATAATGAGTTGCACTGCAGATATACAAATAAAATTTCTGAACTGTTGTGCATCTTCCAACCACTACTCATTTACGAGAGTTTTGTCCTTCCCCAACCCAACACATCTTTTTTGCACTTTCCGTTTTTTAGCAGTTTTATACGCAATTATCGAAGCTAGGGTATGACGCAAATTTATTAAGAAGGAAAAGTTAAAAGTAAACTGCGATCAAATCACGCGAGTGATTTGACTGCGAGTTAACTCTCAAGAGGACACGAAATGTTCCTGGTCTCGAGAGTGAAATGACTGTCCAGTATCAAGAGCAAAAATAATCTCAAATGGACAACATCCTGAAACCAACCTTGAGACTTTTATCGAGGCTTTGTCTCAAGTAGACACACAGCATTAAGCTGAAAAGTGGTCGAAAAACACGCTGGTGACCAGGACCGTAAAAGCATGGGAGGCATCCTATTCTTACATTCACCAATCCCCCCCTCCCCAATTTTGATTCTGAAATATAAGGAAAATGTTATCAATTCATATTTTATTTTGTATTTTTTAAATATATTGAACGTATTTCTTAGTGTTTCAGTTTATTAATCAAATAAAAAACTCTTAAACATATGTATAGGAATAACAATTGTATAATTTCATTGAAAAGACTACAAATTAAATAGTTTTAATTTTTTAATAAAATATTAATAGCGCGAAACAACATTCAGTCATGCCAAATTTTTGCGTGTAGTTTAATCATACATCATTTTCTGTACTTTTTTGTATATTTTTAAAAATTTAGTATTAAATATATTTTTAAGCACTATCGGGGGCCCTTGAGCGTTTGGAACCCTTCGGGCCCATGAGCGTTTGTTTACACGGCACTGCTGGTGACGCTAGCAGTGTGTGCCCCGCAACGGTCGCGACAATGCTTCCTGCGCCACTTGCTGCTGGCGCCAGGCGTTGCCGGGAGCGCTCCGGCGCCACTTGCTGCTGGCGCCAGGCGTTGCCCGGGAGCGCTCCGGCGCGCCCCGTCCTGCGCCTGCATCGCCCCGGAGCGCCCACGCCCTCCCGGCCGCGCCGGGCGCCCGCCCACGCGCCCCGCCCGCGCCCGCGCCGCTCCGGAGCCCCTGCACCATGCGGGCCGGCCGCCCGCTGCGTCCCCGCCCGCCGGGCTTCCTCCACGTGGACGGGCGAGGCAGCTCAATGGCGTAATCGAACAGCGACAGAGATCGAACCACGGCCGCGCGGTATGGCGCCGCCATGTCTGGTGCGTGTCACTTGATTCTTGGGCTTGGCCAGTGCTCGCCTAGACACGCCCGGCGGGCTGCGTACTGTTCAATGCAGAAAAGGTCTTCAAGAAGAGACAACATTTTAAAGGTTAGCCACTTCGCATGGGCTTCACTCATACACAAGCATATCAAGGTTGTTGGAAGGGAAGATTCAGCGCGCCAGGAAGATCCCTCCGCAGTGGAACCTTGGTGTTCGCATCAAAAATTACGTTGGTAGCGCCTTGTAACAAAAGAAAATGTAAATACCGCTCTCATCACAATCATAACAGATGCTGGAAGTGTTGTACTCTTCTCTTGATTCCAAACGATCTACCAACATAAATGCAATTTTTCATAGGAAGCCTTCATTAGGCTCAATGCGGAGAGACCTTTCTGGCGTACTGTTTGGAATCATTGTTAAGTTTGTAGTGCGAGTTTTGAATGAAACTCCTTTTAGAGTAGAACATAGCATTCAAAATCATTTGAGTTATATTTTTATACTTAACTAGCACACCCGGCGAACTTTGTACCGCCTAACAATCAATTCTTTAATTTTTTAGTTTGTTTAATACTTATTCAGCTATTAGGGACGCCAGGTTAGCTTGTAAGACAAAAAAACAAAGTTAATTAGTTAGTTAATAAGTTAACAATTACATTATATCAAAAAATAAAAATTATAAAACACCTAAAAATCTTTTAATACTCAATAAAAAATCACAATAAAAATTTCAATTTCACATTTCTTATTATGATACCTACTTATTATATTTCATTTTATTTTTACTTATTCAAATTAAGTTTTTTTATTGTAGTACTTTATGTACACGATATTTTTTTTTGATTACCTGGCGCGTAAACAAATAGAACAGAGGTTTTAATTATTCAATATTTTCTTGATTTTTATTAATCATGGGGAACAGGCAACATACAATTGACCATGCGAGAAACATGGCTTTTCTAGATTAATACTACAAACACTTAATGACTGCCCCTGGGATTTTGTTTACAGTCATAGCGAAAGCAAGCCATACTCGAACTTGCAGTCGTTTAAACTCGAATGGTACGTCGGTCAGAATCATTGGGATGCGGGGTCTTCTCCTTTATACTTTCCTTTCAATATGATTGCTTCTATTACGTTATTCAGTAATTTTTTTTATCACTAATCGTGTGCCGTTACAAAGTCGCGGTTGCTTAATATTTCGCAACATTATAACTACAGAACCGCCGACCTGGATGGCCGAGGTGGCTAAGAGCGAGTACCGAATCAGCACTTCGGTCCGAAGGGTCGCGGGTTCGAGTCCCGCCTTGGTTATGGTTGTTTGTCCCTTGTCTTTGTATGTATCTGTTGTCGCGGAGGGCCTCGCGTTCTGCTGACCCCAGATCAGAGGCGCCCGGAAGTGTGTTGGTGTCTAGTGTATGGTCGAATATGCGTCCCATCGGGACGTAAAGGGTAACCGGCTGTCGGCTGGATAAAAACCCTAGAAAGAAGAATAACTACAGAACCAACCTTTAATTGAAGATTGTGAGGTGGCAATTGTGGCAAATCTAGTAAGTTTAAAAATTCCGGTGGATAGTTCACGACATCATCTTTACTAGTTGCAATACCAACTGATTTATATGTCCTCATTTCGCCAGGAATGTAATCTTGAATTTTGGTATTTACATCAGTGTTTTTGGTAGCCAGTATAGCTCGTTCGCTCAACCAATCATATAATAAGTAATTTTGAGCAACATTTGAAAACACTTTTTGAACGAGTTCAGCTTTTGATTGAGTTAACTGACAAAAACCCTCAGGAAAGGTGATGCAGCCACTCAGCACGTCTACAGGAAATTTGCCATTACCAATATCAATGAGTTTTTTTTAGAGAATATATCTCCAGATTGATCATTTTGCAACATAACACGCGTATTCTTGCTTAAATGTAATACCTTGACATGTTTCCACAACTTGGAGGACTTTAAACATGCATTCAGTTCATCAGCTTGCGTTGAACGTGGAACGACTGGCAATGTTTACCGAAAATCTCCAGCTAATAAAATCATTGCGCCACCAAATTGGTTTTGATTTTTCCGTATATCTTTTAAGGTTCTATCTAAAGCCTCTAAAGATTTTGTATGCGCCATCGTGCATTCATCCCACACTATTAGTTTACATTGCTGCAAAACCTTTGCCATTGCAGAATTCTTGGAAATGTTGTAGGTTGGAATTTCGTTGTTTTGCATATTCAATGGCAATTTTAGAGCTGAATGGGCTGTTCGACCACCTTCAAGCAAAGGTACTGCAATGCCTGACGAAGCAAGAGCAATTTCATTTTTTGAGCGAGTTGTTGCCAATATTAAAGTAATCAAAAAAGTTTTTCCTGTGCCTCCAGGAGCGTCCAAGAAGTAAATCTCTCAGGTTCCATTATTTATTACTTTCATAAGAGTATCAAATACATACTTTTGTTCTTCGTTCAATAGTGGAAGATTTATTTGAATCGATTCTTTCAGAGTATTGAGATCATACGATTTTTCACGTTGTAACTCTTGATCAAAAGCATCGTACATTGGGCGATTGGGCGTGGCCATCCCCAATTGACATATTAGCTCGTTTGACATCATCACGCACATATCCTCAATGGAAATCAATGCCTCATTGTAAATTTCTTCTCTTATTTGTAAATTCGGATTCCCCGTTCTATTGCGTATTTTAAACAAAATATCGTCACACACATTATCTTTGTATTTTACCCACAAATCAATTAGCTTTGATGGGAATCATGTAGACATGATAAAGGAAAACAATGTTCGTATTTGATGAGGTTTTGATGAAATTACAGCATCATTGAGTGTTGGTCCCAATATGCATCGTTTTCTAACAGTTGCAAACGATGACAGGCTTCTCTGTAAGATCCACACAATTCATCTTCAACTGTTCGTAAATGTTGAAATGATGTTGGACCACGTACATTGACTAATAGCAGCCGTAAATAAAAACATTCATCGTTGCAACAACCTTCGTTCGCAACAACCTGCCCAAAAAACGTTCACCTTTCCATTCCCGCAACACAATCCATTGGCTTCGTTTTTGTATTTCAATGCCTTACAATATTGGCAAACTGAGTTCATAGGTCCGATAGCAACACAGTTGTAGGCACTGTAATCAATTGACATATCGTAACAAAGCAGCTCGATTCAAACTTGCACCATTATTAGCCGAATGTCGCACTTCATGGATCTGTCTTACCCGAATTCTTTCACGTTCATTGCGATCTTCACATTCCTGGGCAGTACGATTAGATTGATAATTAATTTGATTCGTTGCATTTCGGGTTCTTCTGCGTAAATTTGTCCGTCGCCTTATAGGAGGCATGTCGAGTATAAATGAGTAACAAACACACAACAAAGAGAAGTTTACATGTCACAGCATTTCAATACATACACATCAAAGAGACGTTTACATTTCAAGTGTCGTTTTACCATAGACAATTTGTGTTTGTCGGTAAATCCCGAGTTTAAAGTGGCACGGTTCCTTTGATTCACTGATTCGGTTCATTAGAAGATAATCGACACCATGAACTGAATCTTGTTTATACGTAGTATTCGCGTGTAGTTAAGCATGATGTTACAGCAATAAATATAATTATTTAAAAGAAAATCTTATTTCACTAATTCATGCTACTTAAAGTTTTATTATTGGGGGGCTGTCGCCCCCCAAATCCCCCATTTTAAGACTAAAATATCAACTCATAAAATAATATCATAAAAAGTGAACTCACGTTTCTTCTTCACAGTTCGGCAATGAATTTGTTTATAAGTCTTCCAATTTAATATAATTTAATTCTTTTTATTTCTGAAAAAAATAATAGTTTTTAAGAAATGAAGCTTAAAAATGTTTAATAAAAATAAACAAATAACTCACCTCTGAACTTGTGTTATAAATTTTTTTGATAGTATACAAAAGTTTTGGAATTTATTGGTTTTAGAGTTTCTGCGCCATATGTACTCTGCTAAATAATGACTAAAATTATTTTCTACTTTGTGGCGTGGAATTGCGCGCTTAATCGCACTCCAAGTTCCCTCAATAGCATTTGTATGCGCTCCAGTTTCAGGATCTTTGAAAGTAATAGAGTGATTAACTCTTAGATGGGTAAAACCTTCATCTTTAAGACAATTATAAGCCTTCCAGCAATCCGAAATCACAATAGATTTCGGCTTGATGTAATTCTTAATGATGTCCAAGACTACATCCTTGCTACGACATTCAACGACCTTGAAAAAGGACCGAGAAGAACCCCTTTCAACACCACCAAACACCCATTCCCTTCCACTTTTTTGCCCCTATTATACTTTTACCAAACTTTCGTCAATTTCAACCTCAACACCCTCTCCACCCAGTGGTTGACTTTCATCTTCAAGCACTTCAAAACATAACTCTCGACAAAAACTCATCCAATCAGTAATTGTACTCTCACATACACCAGCATGCAAACATATATGTTCAACCTTTGCTTCCATCACCCACATGTAGGTAATGAGAAGCACCTTCCATATCTCCATGTGACTCCTCTCAAACCAAGAATCCTTTCGCACAGACATTTTCACGCTATGAGTATTCTCGCCTCTCACTCTACAAATCCACTCATAACCATCTATCCTATCCTTTCTCTCAGAAAATTTCAAATCTTTCTTGCACACACTACATACACGTCGAGACGCAAGCAAACCCACTTTCTGACACCACTGAATCACATTCAAAGCTCCCTCTCGGCGCAAATCATAAATAAAACCAGCATTCATATCTTCCATCTCAGTAGACACACAAACCTATTTAAAGTAGATTTGAAATGCGAAAAATACACACGATTTCACGCCAACAAACTATCAATCTCGGGACTTCTAATTTAACAAAACAAATTCTCATTTAATATTGAACATAAATAACTCAGTTGTTATAGTAACAACTAAATGTGTTAATAGAATACTGTTTAATTACTATATTTCCCCATTACTATATTTATATTTCATTTCAAGCAGGAAGCAAACTCATATTTTAACAATAGTTTTTTTAATGTCGTGAAATGTTATTTTAAGTGTGCATTGATATTTTGTTTCGTGATGAAGATGAAATGATTCGTAATTGCAAAATGTATAGCTTTATATGGCTTTGACCCGTAGTAATATTGTATATATTTATGCTTTGGCGTAAGAAATTTAATCAATGCCAACAAAATTATTGTCGATCACTCAACCAGTGATTCAAGTGAACCGCGCAACTATAAACATAGGAATTGCGAGAAATAATGAATCATAAAAGGAACCAAAGGAACCGTGCCACCCTAAACCCGGGATCAACCTGTACCATCATATAATAGTAGTTTATGCAATTAGTTTATAATGTTAAGCTTTATTGCATGAGTACATGTTTTGAAAACGAGCGACGTTAGGAGCGAGTTTTCAAATTTGTACGAATGCAATAAAGCAACATTATAAACGAGTTGCATACGCTATTTTTTTGTATAACAGCATTAAAATTTACAAGAGAATCAAACTTAATTTCGCGAAACAACTTTCTTCTGACGTCCGGGTGCTTGACATCCAACGCCCTCTGGAAATCAAATTCAAGATGGCATTGTTGATATCCGTGCGAAAAAAGTGTGGTCGGCTGCTCCGTCTTCTTCTACCTCCCGATTCTCTCGCTACTATTGGCTGAATGTGTGATGACATCACGTCGCGTTTAATAATGGCGATGACGTCATGTAGCGTGCGATAAAATACTGGATTATGCACGATTCGGGGTATCGAAAATGGTCGTTTATAATGATGGTATACAAAAAATATTTTTACGATACTAACGTCTCCCAATTGTTTTGAAATCCCTGACTCTCCACTAACAATTGAACCTTATGGTATGGTATTAAAGTTCAAATTGACTTTTATGTATTATTACGAATCATTTGTATAGGAGTATAGAAAAGTGTTGTTTTTAGATTTTTCAGGCAATTTTTTAAATTTATCTCTCCGTGAGAACCATCCTCGTACTTCAAGGAAAATTCTAAAAAAAGAATTAGCAAAATGGTTCAATGTTCTCGAGATTTGCGCTTAGCAACATAGAAAAGTGTTGTTTTTAGACTTTTTCAGGCATTTTTTAAATTTTCTCTCCGTAAAAACCATTTCGTACTTCAGGAATATTCTAAAAAAAAGTAGCAAAATCGGTATAGCGGTTCTCGAGATTTGCGCTTAGCAAGGAATTCAGTGATTCGTTTTTATACAGTACATATTTCATTCCACAAACATCAAAACTGTAATCATGATTTTTCGAACTTCTAAAACAACCTTCCATACCGCTATGTTCAATACGGCTCCAACACTCGAACCTAGGTTCACGAAAAAAATCGTAATTTTGCGAATGACAGTATTCTCCGTGCAGAACGACCTGGAGAGTGCTTGTCTCTCGCGGCGTAGTGGAATTTCTCCTCACTTCGGTTTCTCCGAGCGTGTGAAGTCAGATCTTTGACGACCTAAGCGAGTGACAATGGGACGATGGAAGGTAGACGATGGTTGTGGTGGCGGTTCAGCTGCCAAACAAACTTAGAGAGAATCCTTAGCAGAAGGGTTTTCCTCTACATAATTCACCAATATCATTACCCTATATTCACCACATATTGGCATGGTTCATGCTTTAAGATCAATTGCCCTTTCATGAAAACAAATATATTTTCAAAATTCTGCTCCTCCGGTTTTGAGCTGATCTGTCAGGCACTTCAGAGTACGATCGCGACTTACAAATGAACCTCAGGTTTAAACAAGGGAAAATCTATATGTCCACAGGTAAAGAGAAAACATTGTACCCCTTTTAAGCAGATTTCACCCAAGAATGAGTGTGAGATTTCGTGCACTGAAAGTTTATACGAAGGAATGCAGAAAGCCAAAATTTATATATAATACCTTTTAAACGATATTAAATTAAATTAAATATGTACTGTACAGTTCCAATACGCTGCACCCAAGTCCCTACCATCCGGTAAACCGTCTTACGGAATGGCGCTAGCAAATAGAAGCACCAGCCAGACGCCATTTGTATGGCAAATGGACCCGGTAGTTTGAATTAAAGTGACTATCTTGGCGTAAATATATCTTCTGAATTGAGCTCACAGGCAGTATTGCCGCTCTCTTTGCAGTGACGTGGACCGCAAAATCCTAGGATTCGGAGCCACAACAATGGAGAATTTTCGACACTAGCTATATCTGGTCGAATTCAGCCGCCGTCTGTTCTGATCGGATCGGTAGTTTCTCGTGGTTTCTCCTACCAATACTGGAATAGTAGACTATCCTAACGAGTGGGCCTATATTTATTTTAAACGTAAACATTAATTTTTGTTAACTATTTTAATATTGCACAACAGTCCTGGACTAGAATCTCCAGTCCTGGTGTGACATTTGAATTACATTGGCCTTTTTTTGGTAGGCCAGTCCCTTTGGAACCCATGTTCTACAACTATTCACCTTTTATAAATAATAGTTAAAATAAGAACAGCTGCTATGCTTTTAAACAGCCAAAAACACAAAGCCAAAATATCATTCAAATAGTAAATTACAGTAAGATAGATAATTTCAACAAAATAAAAGAATCATAGCATGACAAATGAATAAGTACACATTTTGATTCACATACAGGCATCATGATACCTAATAATTGAAAAATTCTAATGAACAATTGATTTTCATTTCCTAGAAACTGAAAGGAATAATTGAAGGAAAATTACCTTACATCGTTCCTTTTATATGCTTTTCTATGAAATTATTTTTGTAGTGTGTGCCCTAAGGATTTAGTGGGGGTGTATCCCAAGATGGAAAACATATTATACAACTTGAGACTGAAGTAATTGATCTTTAAAATATTTTCACTGTAAACAGTTCTGTGCATAAAATGACTTGCTTCCAAATTTTGTTATTGACTAGATATTTCTTACACTGATTTTGCATTTTTTTAAATAGAATAAACCAGTACTAAAACCAAATGCATCAGTCTTGTAGAAAGTCAATTCTTTACCATTTGAGCCTAGTATAATTTAGTTGCAGAATAGGATAAATAAATAAGAACTTCAAATAAGAAAAAGAACATTACATTCATGAACGTAATGTACATGTATGCATTAGTAAGTATAGGTTAGTCAATTGAAATTGTAAGATTTACCTTAAAAAGTTATGTCATAGCCTTTCGAGTATCTGTTTGTACACACGAAAACGGCACAAGACATCACCAGTTTCCTTCTGGAAAATTAACACGAAAAATCACACGAAAGCACAACACAACTAACAGTATCCTATGTTACCCAAATGCAAACTCCACGTCTTGCCATAAAAATGGCCGACTTCTTCCAATTCAATTTGCAACAGCACACTAGCGCTGTTGCACACTCTAGAATAGTAGTACCTCTATGGCTGCACCACACTACTGCCGTGCATAACTCGCATACGATGCGTTTTAAAGGCTTAAAACCTGATTTTTCGGTCCGTTATGTCCATTAGGGAGGATTTTTTTCTATTCTCTAATCTCCCAAATTAGATTTTTTATAGACGTTATATTCCGATCTTAGCGTTAATATTTTAGCTCGATATTTCATTTGTGTACGTGAAACGCATATTCTTAACAGTTTATTTGACATCTGGAGGATCCGCGGTTGAGATCATGAGATTAATTTCCGTTGCGTTTTCCACTCATGCGGGAGAGGGGGAATACACACAACGTATTTCAAGTACGCTGCGTCACTTACGTTAATTAAAAATATTATGTTAAAATAATACAAAAAACTTATTGTATTAAATCTGATAGTGCCCAAAATAATTCATTAAAAACTTTAAATTATTCTTTAGAATAAAATTTTGTTTTAAAAATGGTAGTATTTGAGAATCCTTCATGTGCAACAATGTGCAAAATTTTCGCACTGGTTCAGCTAGAATCAGATAAGCTAGTAAAAATGTTTTTTTTACCCTCATGTGATTGAATTAACTACCCACCCCAAAACCCAACAAGGACGCGGTGAATAGTGCTGAATCCGACAGTGACAATGAAGTCGTTCGATTCCACGAGGTACATTCCGATGCGAGTGGTTTGTACTGCACTTTTGTTTCGTAGAACACCTTGTATGCTCTTAGATATGGACGGAATTTTGAAAATCTTTCCATGCAGCACTTTGTGGCCATCTAATTTATTCTGAAGCATTTAAATCAGTGTTTGCAATATTGCTGTGTATTATAATTATTCAAACATATCTGTCCTTCCTAAGTCCGACGAGTTACTAACTTTAATCCTAGCTCATAGTGCATACAATTTTTGTACATGTATTGTAAGATTTGTTGCTTTCGAACAGAATAAAACAGACGCCCAGCACCGCGGTGCTTCTGGAGGATCATCGTGCTCTAGATTCTGTGGACGTTCGATCCCAAGCTCAGCGTTTAAGAGAAAGATGGTATGAAAATATGAATGAAAACATGAAAATATATTTTCATTTGTTCATAAAAAGTATATTTTTAACATGAAAATGATCTTGACTGTCCGAGTGACGCCGCGTCGAAAACTGTGTTGCCGACGTTTTGATCATCTTGTCGTGATCTTCCTCAGGACTGGTGTCGACGCGGCGTCACCCGGACAACCAAGATCATTTTCATGACTGGCCGCGGAAGCCTACGACTTCACATATTTTTAACAGTTTATTTGACTTCTGAAGGACTTCACTCTGTTGGCGGTTGAGGTAATGAGACCAGTTTCCATTGCGTTTCCCCATACGTGGGCAAGGGAGAATCCAAGCAGTGTATAACTGCTAATCAAATATCTGAATTCAAAATGATGTGCTAAAATAAAACAAAAAAAGTTGTGTTTAAGCTGATACTCCTCAAAATGCTTCGTTTAGATTTTAAAATTATCATTTAGGAATTTAATTAGTTGGTTTACAAATTATAAGTGTTTCAGAATCCTTTATGTGCACAGACGTGCAAAATTTCCGTGAGGATGCAGGTAGAACAAGATAATCTAGTAAAAATGGTTTGTTTGTTTAAACCTCTTGGAGATTGAATCACTGGCGGTTCCGGGCCCGTACTGTGACAGGTGCGAGTCTCCAGCTCGCTGCTGCCAATGAGGTTCTCCACAGGACTACATCCCCGCGCTCGCTTCGCTTCGCGCAGGTTCCACCGGCCGTTTTGTCATCGCCTGATGGAGCATCGCTCGTCCCGCTGACGCTGCCAAATGCTCTCGTGGCTATGACGACTCCAACCCAAGCTGGACTCTCGTAGGACTCCAGGCTGTGGCTGTAATTGCGACTGCGACCGTGACTAGGACCGCTACTGCGAACGCGACTGTGACTGACTGCAACTGCGACTGCGACTTTGACTGCCCTCCCTAGGGCTTGCAAACGTCTTAAGTATAGGCGACGACGTCATGCCCCAGACTAGCCTCCGTCTCTGGTGGCTCCTTGCCCCAGAACCGCGCGCCGTTACACGCGCGTTGCACTGCCGCGTGCGCGCCAATTAAAAGTGTCACGAACCGACATGTCAGGCGGAATACTGCGGTTGACACACGCTTGTCGTTTCCAGCCGCACCATGTCGTCGAGCAGGAAACTCTCCCACGACCACTCGCCGTGCTCTCCGCGGGTGTCGCGCGGCCAGCGGCAAAGCGGCACCTCGGCGCGCCAGCTGCCCAGCAAGCGCGCCATGGAGAAGGCCATGCAGTCGCTGGTGGATCACGACCTGCGCCTCAGCGCCCTGGCCGCGAGCGGGCCCGGGACCCGGGCGGGCGCGGCCGCCAGGGCGTTCTAGCGGCGGTGGTCAGGAGCCACACCGCGCACTCGCCCGACACCGGTGGCGGTGGCGGCGGGGAGGAGGTGGGGCGGAGGCCAAATTTATTCCAAACCTATATATCAATTTGTGTGTGTATATATATATATATATATATATATATATATATATATATATATATGGATGGTGACGGTTGGCTAGATGATGAATGACTGGCCTGCTGGCTGGATAGTCTGATTGAATCACTGACAGTCTTGAGTCACTGACTTGCTGGAGAATCTAACTGAATTACTGACTTGCTGGACAGTCTAACTGAATATCTGACTGCCTGGACAGTCTGAATGAATAACTGGCTTGCTGGACAGTCTGAATGAATAACTGCTTGCTGGACAGTCTGACTGCCTGAACTGGCCAATATAGTCAGTATATGGTCATTATATATCTTATATGACTGTGTGTATGTCATGATATATATGAAACAACTGTATGGTCTTGATATATCTTAATAGACTGTGAAAGTCTTTATATAGACTGTATGTTATGATATTTCAGTTGTGTTGTCATGATATATCTTGATAGACTGTGTATGGTCATGAAATATCTACTATAGGACGTTGCGGAACATAGTGGGACGGGTTGAGCGGGGCGTGGCGGGGATGTAAATAACATTATAACGTTCACATATAACATTAACGTTCTATTTTTACAATAAAGATAGATGTCCGTTCTTTTACCTCTCATATATGCCAGTCAAATATACCGAGACTCTGCTGTGTTACTTAGTTACTTGCAATTCATTGAACGTCCAACACCGGTATGCGGTATATCAACCTCAGGTCCCTCAAAAGAGGGGGGGTGGACTTCAAAATTTGATTTAATAACGAGACAATACTATGGGGTTTCTTAAGTTTCTCTGCGACACCCACGTGTGCAAAGGTACTTGTCTCTAATTGTAGTAAAGGTCTAATTGTATAGAAACAGTATAAAATAATTAAAAAAATAAATTCAATCATCTCGCGACCTACTATTTGCATCTATTTAAAAACATTCTGACTTTTATGATGATTTTCAAATAGGTTTTGCTGCCCGCGACTAAGCAATCTGCCCTTGTCAAAGCACGTCGCCCTTTTGTCTAACATTCGTACTGACTACCTCGTCTGGCTCCTCTCTTCTCTTGTTTATAATTGTTTTACGCATCATTCTGATGCTGTTTGATCTGCTTCTCTACTGTACATCTGAGTTCACGTGTCTGCCTAATAATGTCGTACGTAAATATTTTATTCCAATAAAATATTTTCCCAATATTTAAAATATATTACACACATCTATTTTATTCGCATTTTCCGTGATCCCTAATCTCAAACCTTACTTTTGTCTAAATTTCCAGGTATTTATTTATCCTTACAATGGTGCTCCGTCGACATATTTTAATTATATTTTCAAAATATTCCAAGAGGTATTTTAACCCCTCTTAATATGTGTAATGATGGAAATATATTTCCAGAAATGTTGGCAAACAAAATTAACACTATTCTATTGATCAAGAAGCTCGAACCTGTTGCAACCGTACTACGTTCAAATAACTGCGTTGAAATACTGCGTTTAAATAAGCTCAAACATCATAGGCTTATTTATTCCTCAATACGAGCGATTTGGCGAATTTGTCCCAGAATATTTACATAAAATTCGGTTTTGCTGTTTATCGTGGTCATTTAGCATTTTACATTTGAGAGTTTTTAAACATTTTATCGTAATAAAACGATGCCACAACCTTCAAAACTACAATGGTTAGTAGATAACCGAGATCCGCTTAATCGGTCGTTCTCGAGTGGTCAACTGCGCCTGAGTTTAACAGTCACTATCTGCGATTAATGCACGTAGTGAAACTCGCGAGAAAATTCAAGGCGACTAAACTCCAAGATAAACGATGTTAAACCCGTAATCGAAAGTGGTGAAACCGGCTCTAAGAGATCAGGAAAAGTTTTTGATTTAAGAAAGGATTTTTTGTTTGCGGTGTTCGAAAGAGAATGCACCTTCGCCACGATGGACTTACGAACATTGAGAGTACATTAAAGATTCACTTGTGAAATCACACTTAAGGAAGACTTGCAATTATTCGGAATATTTTATCTTCTCTGCATAAAAAGTTAGTTTTGAGCTGAAATCAATTACAAGGTAGAACATTCATGGGAGTCAACAGATAATTAATAATTTATAGTATTTTATGTAAAATATGTACGAATCTATGTAAAAATTGCTGAGTGCTTTATATGTAAATATTTTTAAGTGTGATCTTCGTTTTTCAGTAACGAAGGAAAATATAGGCATTTTTTATGAAAATTGATCTAAGTGTCAGTTGCAATTTGTCTCTAAGCTCTTTTTTCACCATACTATTATTTTTAGACATACACTCTCTGTGACGAGAATTGGTGATTAGGAGTGTCCCTCAGCGACCGGCTCCGTAACTCCTATTGGAATGCTAGGTTCAGTCTTTGTGGTGAAATACACTTATTTATCTTAAATCTTATCATCAAACACAAATGAAGTCTTTGGATAAATTAGAAACAATATATTAGCGCTCAAAAAAACAGTAACTGATACGCATTATTTCTTACGAAGAGAGATCTGATGATTTTGTGCCAATAGCGTAGATATATTTTTAGAGATCGTACACAATCGAGAATGAAAACAATCAACGAGTTTATTCCTGAATTCCTTTGCTTTCCGAGCGAGCCCACTTTAAATAGCTGCTATACTCCGACTTGTATATGATTTAACTTTCTTTCCCGAAACACCGTATTTTCTAACCCAGTTTCGTAAAGAATTAGCCCACTTTCTTCAGTAAAAGGTATTCGTCGAAATGTATGGTGCAAAAATGGGACACCGTGTTGTTTCAGAACTTTAATCTAGGGCAGTTGCAGAGACGCAAATATTACCAGAGTGGTAACGCCAACAAGAAACACAATGTCTGGCCAGTGATTACCGAACCGATATTATGATTACCGAACTTGAAGAAGCCCCAATATTATTAAAATAAAAGGGATCGTCCAACGCATGTGCTCGCTACCAATGCAATATCGAATATGTATGCCCTTCACTTCCGTAATATGATACTCAAGAATCATTGTTTTGTTTTGTCTCACGACTGCTTCTGTTGCCGGGGAGTCGGATAATTGCGAGTCAACTGTAAAGACGTGTACATCAATTGACATTGTTATCTAAAAAATGGATCTGCACTTATAGTTTTAAATATGTCTTATGTAAAAGTATTTCTTCTCATGTTATTTAAGTTTTTTACAAAATAACTGTCTCGTAAGAAACTAGTGATTTTTTTTTTTGGGGGAGAAAATCATCTGCGCTCGCTTTCTTGAGTTACAGAATCCCTTCCCAACAATTTAACTATTAATAGTCGATAGATGAAATAATAATAATAATAATAATAATAATAATAATAATAATAATAATAATAATAATAATAATAATAAATTTAAAAAGCGAGAGATTACATTTCAACAACTAGATATTTTCGTTGCCAAATTATAGAAAACTTACTTGTACCGGTAAATGAAAGAACAGATATGATTTTTCTGTATTACTAACAAACTAGAAACTCACCCTAAGCTCCACTACCACTATAAGCAAAAGGAAAGCTCAACAAAACTTGCGAATTGCGAAGCTACATTTACATCCAGAAGCAAATCAAGGGGCCATCTCAGCATTTGCTTAATGGATCAGGGAACCTGGACAAAAACCCGATCGAGAGGGGATACCCGGAAGCTGAAGTACATTACCTGTTACAGGCATTTAAGTTGTTTTTTTTAAATGTACAATTCAAATGTAAACTAGTTCATTATACTATATCATTGTTTTGTTAAAGTAAACATTTCTCTTTTTGACGATCAGTATAGTCTCTAATTGTATAGAAACAGTTTTGCAGCGGAAATGATTTTACTTTTAACTTTGTGTAACAAATTTTAATTGTTTAATTTCATCTAGCAATGCTTTTTTAAGGAACGTACATGTTTTGTATGTGGATTTCTTGTAGTGAGCTGTTGATACTGACACTTGATGAACATGATTTCTACGTCAAGTGTTGTAACTATAAATACCAGTATGACATGAAAATATGTTCCCACCGTTAAGTAAGTCAGTTTTGACAAATACTACAGACTCCTAAATAAATAGGCAAGGCAATGGTAAGATTCCAAGCTCAATGAAAATAGGCTTGCACGGATCACGTGTATAGTATTTTTTCAGTATTCGGATAATTTTCTTTTGCAATCTAAATGTTTGGACACTAAAGGATGAGCTTCTCCAAAATATTATGCCATATCTCAAGCGGGAATGTACATTTGCAAAATACACGCAACGAGCCGCATGAAGGCTGACAGAATTAGAAAGAATTCTGAATGCATAACATATTGAGCTTAATTTAGTGTTTACTTCTGTTATGTGTACATTCCATTTAAGGTTTGATTGAATTGAGAGACCTAGAAATTTTGTTACCTGAGCATCAGCTAATTGCATATTGTTCATTTTCAATGGAGCATACGATTGCCGATTTGAATCGCAAAACTGCGTTGAGACAGTTTTTCCTTCGTTAACTATTAATTTGTTATTACAAACCAATTTAAACTTCTGAAATTGTACTTTTATTGTTTCTTTTTAAAAACATTCTTCATCGCAAACAGAACTGTTCTTCCATTTTTAATAGATGAGGGCATATCGTTTACGTACAACAGAAAGAGGATAGGTCCTAAGATCGAACCTTGTGGGACCCCATGTTCAATTGGCAAAGAATTGGAAAGATGTCACTGTAACCTAGATTATTCGTTATTATTTCATGTCTAGTTGTGGTTTTGTTAATTATAATTTGATCTATTGCTGTTTGTGATTTAAGAGTATTCCGTGAAAGTGCATTCATTGTAATATCTAAATTAAAAGAATGAATTAAATTGAGAGACTGTCCTTTTTGGTGGGATTCGCTCAGAAAATTAATATTAAAATCTCCACATACAACAGTGGATTTAAAAGAGAGATTACTAATTTTGTTCACAGTTATCTCTAGATTTTCTAAGAAATCGAAATAATCTAAAGCTCGCTTTGTTGGTGGTCTGTAGATACAAATGAAGGTAATTTTGAGCGTAGTAAGATGTACGACTGTTACTTCAATCTTTTTTTCAACTGCAAATAAATTGAATTCTGACAAGAAGGTAGAATCAATATTATTTATTACGTAAATACACGAACCTCCGTAAGCAGTGCTTTTATTTCTACAATAAGATCCTGCAAGGTAAAACTAGGAATTTGGTGTGTGTTTAGATCATTATGAGATAACCAATATTCTGTAAAGCAAAGAACATCTATTTGGCTCAAATCACACTGTAATGCTGCCTCAATGAATTAATTTTATTTGAAAGAGATTGCACATTATGATGCATTATTTGAAGAGAACTAGGAGTTGTAGGTGGGGATGAGACTTGGGTTGGATACTGCTGAGGTGTAAGGATGTGTTTTGCAAGTTCGCTACCGAGTGCATGTTTTCGGACAAGGTTCATATGAAGACCAGGCCGGGTGAATTTTTTTCTGAGAGAAAGTTAAGCTCAAATAATTTAACATGTGTGCGCCTCTCAGATGCAGTTTTAATTGGTTGTTTGCGTGTCTAATTTCTTTGCGCAGTGTTGGTTTGTTGTACCAGAAGGGCAGAGTCGAGATTACAAGGTTCGTGTTTTGGGCGGCACGTTGTAGTTTGTGAACATGTTGCTCAGGTGTAAAGTGACCACCCAAATTGATGTCATTCTGCCTTCCTATGATGACTGTATCCAGTTTGGTGAGAGTTTTTGTGTGGGTGTCCAATTCACTGATCGCGTCGGCAAACCTCCCGTTAGGTTTAAACACACACATGACAGAGAAATTGGATGGGAGTTTCCCCACTGAGCAGGGAGGAGATTTGTCGCCCATGGCTATCCGCTAAAATTAGTACTTTTTTGGTGGGCTCAGTGGGAATGTCCTTGTTTACTCGTGGGCCAGGTTGCGCAACTCCACGTGCCTTTGTTTCTTTGCGCTTGCTAGCGTTGGTTTGTGGGCGGACGTGTCGATGATGGGAGGGTGTAGTGAGGATTGGAAAGGCAAGAAAAATCATTGTGATAATATAACACAGAAAATCTGTTTTCAGTCATGATTGGTAGTGATGATTGTGTTTTTGCTTTCGCGGATGGACGGTTAAAAGTTTCTGCGGTGTTGCCTATTGTTGTCCAACCGTCGTGAATTTTAAACGACCTCATCGAGCTTTCGGATATATTCATCTAAATTATTGTTTACGTGTGTGAAGGCTTTCAGAAGGTCGGCTTTGAGAGTGTACAGAGTAGAAAGTGTATAGCGAATAGTAGCCATGTCAGGAATGCGTGAAAAATATGAGAATAAATAAATAGATGAGAAATCAGATTATAATGATTAAAAACGTTTCGTAAATTATCTCTTAATTTACGTGTATTAAATTATAAAATTAGGTACGTATTTATTTAAAAAATAAAAGTAATGTGATTCTAAGTAGTATTTAAATGTTATTGGTTAATTGCGTGTAGAACTCAATGTGTTTACGTTAATAAAATCTAAACTGCAAACTAATACATACATATATATTACTACACTTTACCTCATTAAAGGCCACAAAATTCACCACTTTGATATTCGAGAATTTGAATACACAAAGTTCAAGTTTTTCCGTTATTGTTATAGGTGAAACATTGAATTTTGATTTTTTTCACAATTATCACAACACTTTCAGTAGTGGTTTAAACCTTTACGCAAATCTAAATTTATTTGTGCAGCAAATATGTATTAGTAGTCTTTGAACTCGTTTAAATGTACGTTTTCCCGTTACACTGTCTTTTAAACCAATAATTATTTACTTTTCCACTGCTTCGGACAATATAAATCTCTTTCAGTGTTTCTGTAACAAGTAAAGAAAACAATTTAAAAACAAAAACAAAAATTTGCTCCATTAGTAGGCTAGTGGTGCAGCCCATGGGAATAAAGAATAATTTCTTACTTGAATAAAGGTGGTTTGTAAAATAATTTTTTGGACATAATCTGGTAGGACTAATTAGATACTCTTGGGCCACGGTATCTTGATAACCGAGAAAAGGTTTTAATTCGAGAATGCAACAAACAGTGAAAATGAAAGATGAATAAGCAGTATATTCCAGTCATTCAAATTATAAAATACCGAACGCCAACGTTAATTTCAGAGAGTTCTGAAATGAAAAAAAATTAATTATCACACGTCGGCGTCAGATTCTGATTTTCAACACGAACTATTGCAAGAAAAATATGTCACCTCTCCTGGGAGTTCTCAGTCACATTTCTTCACTATCTGTTCACATGCATGTAGGCGTTTCTATTAGGCTTCGGCGCGAAAACCTCCCAAAAACCATCATTGAAAAAAACGCCCGTTTTCTTTCTGTATTAAAAATTCAAGTAGTGTATGGCTTAGGGTAGGGATCACAGAATTATGAAAACGTGCAGAGCATTCACTTATCCCCGTAGCACATTACGCACAGTTTTTAACTGTTTTTGATGTAAAATAAATAAATAAATAAAACGTGTTTGCCCACGGAGAGAATGCTTATAGGATTTTCGATGAAGCATCGAGAGTCTATAAATGACGAGGTATTACTCGTCCAGATTACATTTGAAGACGGAGCGCTGCGATCTGTTTACAAGAAGTCACCGTCGACTAAATGAAAATTGCGCGTCTGCGTTGTACTACACCGTTTAGATATGATATAGATGGCGGTTTGATGTACCTTTATCATTTGAAGCTGCGACTCCTAGTTCCTTGCCAGAAAGGCATAATTCGTCAGCTGTACCCGTAGTGCTTGTGCTGCAATTAGAGACAGCTGATTCTGTTGAGGTGGAATAATGTCGGATAAACTTTCATCTTCAGAATTATCATTATCTACACCAAAGTTTATTATTTCATCTTCAACAGCATCTTCCATCAACCTGTCTCGATGCCATCATTTCTTTACCATCACAAGTTTTTTTCCAGTCTTCCTGTGTAATACTCAGAATTGCTGTCTTTGTCAATTGTACAAGGGATGGAAGAGAAACACTGCTAACATTGCTGAAGGCAATTTTCATTAAATTCCAAATAAATTCAATAGGATTAAAGTCGTAATGATATGGAGGTAGGTGTAAAAATGTAAATCCATGCTCTGTTATTACCTTGTCTACGGTATATACTTCAGGTTTGTGACATCTCACTAATTTTAGTAGTTCATCTATTCTTAAGTAAGCATTAAAATTTATGTTGTGTGACTGAAGCCAGAATTGTATTTGTATTGCGTTGATGAATTGGGAGCTCTATTTTCTCGTACAGTGTGATGAGGTTCGTTATCCAAAACAATATTTCCGTGTGGAATATTTGGTATTAAATGCTCTTTTATCCATCTGTGGTAATAATCGCTATTCATTTCATGGTGATAATACCCAGAAGCCAATTTCCAATTGTAAATAAGCATATTCAATATATAAAAATGCATACTCAATAAATCCCATCTCCCCGCCTGCATGAACTATTTCTTTGTCCTGGGCTTTCTTCAATGCACTAGGTACTTCCTTGTGTTGCCAGCATTTAATTACACTGTAGTGAGTTTGAACCCAAGTTTCATCGGCGTAAATCACCGGTTTTCGAGCACCCTTGTAATTTTCTCTCAGCGTTCTAAGAAACGTTGCACGGCATTGAATAATGTCCTCTGTCTCCACTAAAATTGATATATTTTTACATTTTTAATTTTAAAACCGATTTCCTTTAATATTTTCCAAAATGTTTTTTTTCCTTTTCCCTTTTTTAAAATTTATTACTTTCTAATCGATAATATGTCTTTCAGAACATTGAAATTTACAAAAAAGGGTCAGCGGTTAAGGACACTACAGTAACTCTTTAAGAAGATTTATTAAGGTAAAATTTGAGAATTAAAAAATGTAAAGATAAGAAAAATGAAAAATAAAAATATGGAGGATGTTCTTTAGGAAATTTAGAATTAATTCTACGAAAAAAGTTTTAAAAATTAAAAAATTAAAAGGAAGAGTATTAAAAACTTTTAGACTAAAATTTTTAATCAAATAATTATTGTAGGGAGATTTAATTCATTATAAATTTGTATTGGGAATAAACCAAGGTGCATGTAGAGTTTTTTAAAGAATTTTGTTTTGAATAATTTGAAGTTTTTGTATATTTGATTTATCTTCACTTGACCCAATTGGACATGCATAAGTTACAGTAGGCCAATAATTGAAGTGTATATTAATTTTAGATGTGTCCCAGTTTTAAAATGCACACTCTTAGCTCTCTATGTCAAAGAGATTTTTTTTCCACTATGGCTTTTATCCAGCCAACAGCCGGTTACCCTTTGCGTCCCGATGGGACGCATATTCGATCATATATTAGACCAACCCACATCGCGCGTGACCCTCCGCGACAAGACATACAAAGACAAGGGACAAGCAACCATGCCCAAGGCGGGACTCGCACCCATGACCCTTTCGCACCGAAGCGCTGAGTCGGTACTCGCTCTTAGCCACCTCGGTCATCCAGGTCGTGTCAAAGAGAGGCATTTGTTTTATTCGAGGTTAGAAGCCAAATTTGAATTATTTTCATTGCTTATGTGTAAATCGGTACTAATGGTCAGTAAATAATAAATATACACAGATTGAAATATTTTTTATCCAACAGTATTAATATAAAAATAAAATATACACCCCTGTGTCTACTTACCAACCAATTTAATTATATAAATGAAACACTTTCATTAATTTCCTTTTTACTTTTCCATTTCAAATCTCCGTTCAGAGATTTAAAAAAATTAAAATTAACATCTTCACAAATAACTTAAGTAATTCTGAGGGAAGACTTTACTACGAAGAATCAATCCAGATACTTTCTCTAATAACTACACTAACGTATTCCCAGTAAGATTTCCTGTCATACATTTCAATGTTGTCAGTAAAATCCTGTTACTGGAACACGTGCTATCCAAAGATATCATTATTAATGTTTTGAAACGCTTAAAAATGAGTAAACACTTTGGAATTATCAAAATTATTTACTCTTCTCGGTAATTCACACAAGTATGGCGTTCATGATAAACTAAGCATTTTTAATCAAATAACCATATACACAATGTAGTAAACCCCATTTAACAATTATTTCTTTGTAACTGGGTTTTCAGTAACACAACTCAATAAATTTCTCATTCCATTACATTTAGATAAAAGAACATTAAACTCATCACTACATTTTCAATTGCCTGAATGTTCAAAATAGCGCAAATATAACTTTTTGATGTTTTGAAAACTAATCTGAGATAGGAGTAAGTGAATTGCCTCCTTGTCGTATACTACCAAAAACGTTTTCCAGGCAGGTTAAGTCTGCGCGCGAAAACAAATTTAAAATATTCTTTTAAAAAAATTTCGCAGCTGCAGGAATGTATTTATAATTACTATAAATCGTTGAAAACATTTAAAAGTACTTGTGACATATCTGTTTTTGTTTTTATTGAAATAATTAAAAATCAAGAGTTTATGCTGCTCATTAGAGCCCTCCTAATCTCTAGCATTGAATTTCTCTGAAAGTTCAGGACTAGAATTCAAAAGGTCGAACACATAATTGTATTTTACTAAAAATTCTACGTTCGTACTTCAGAAGAATCCAAAAGAAATCAACTGACATACGTAGACAACATGCAACAGTTTGATGACAAAGGCTCTAACCCTGGGCTGCTCAATTAGACCGCATCGGCAGGGAGGAGCCGTGTTGGCTTCCTAGAGCAAGTCACCGGAACCCGAGCGTTGCCCGGTTCGCGATAACCTCTGTCACAGTGTCCCGAAACATGGATGTCGACGCGAGCACTTCGCAAACCAGAGCGTCCACATCGACAATTTTCAATGCAGCATGGAAAGAAAACTATCTTTTCGCAGATTGTGGCAGCTATGCCAAATGTTGAGTTTGCAAAAAACTAAATTTTTTCTTCTTTGAAAATTTGCAAATCTCGAATGAGACGTTCCATTGCAGATCATCTGAAATGCGTTTTACGGCTCAGCAGCTCTGAATCATCTGTTCCAAACATAGAAATTATATTGCGAGCAAAATCACTTAAAAGGTGTAAGGAAAGTATTTGTTTTTGCAATCAGCTTCAGTTTTTAATTTTAATTTCCTCTACTTTCAGAATTTCCGTGACTAGTTTATTTAGCAAAAATGTTTTGGGTAACCTTTGTGATTCTTTTCATATTCATCAGCATGATAAACTATGTAATGTCGTTGCAATTAAATATCTTCATGTGATTGAGCACTTTTTTGCAACCAAACATTTGGCATAGATGACACAATCTGCAAAAAGATACCTTTCTTTTCATGCTGTATTGCACATTGTCTTTTTATTTTCAAATCACACGTATGTTTATACCTAGTTAAAATGTCTGTTCATTGATGATCTGTATTTTCTGTCTTAATATCCTTTCCCAGAGCAGTAAGACGTTTTGAGTCCAAGCAATGGAATATATCCCGCAGAAATACGACGCGATCCACAGTGCCACATGTCGTCGATCGATATTCGATGACAATCTGCTCTCTCTGCGAAGCTGCTGGGTTTCCGGCCTTAGTTTGCAATTCGTCTCAGATATTTCCCACATGTTTGGATGTAGAAAATATTTTCAAAATATGAGACAAAAATATCCACATTGTAAGTACTTACAGCGAAAAGCCCGTTCTTTCCTCTTTAAATTAACAAAATAATCATATGACATTTATTTTATTTCTTTGCTTCTGTTAAGAACTTTGCCGAAATAATTGGTAAAAAATTGACTTGTAGATGCCTTTCAATTCATATATAGAGTAATAAATTGATTATTTTTTTTATAAAAACGTTAACCAAAAAATTTTTTTTTTCTTTTTCTAAAAATTCATCTAGTTCATAAACTCTAGAAGGAGTTTCAGATAGTGCTACTATCACTCTATTTACTAGTTCAAGTTTAAATTTGGTTAAAAGTTTTTTTAAATAATGTGATTTATTTGAAGGAAAAAAGTAAACATATAAATTTATTTATGAATTCTTCCCCGAAATTGTGTGGTAGTATTACTGCAAGTTTTCCATATTTAATAAATTTTATTATTTTTAAAGGGTAATTATTTAATTTTAATATCTCTAAAACTACGTAAATTAAAAGTATGGAATCGGGAAGACTAATTTTATCGCTCTGTCAACTTAATTTGAAACAACAGACTTTAATTCTAAAAGGATGTTTAGATAGGTAATTTAACTTAATACCAGAAAAAAACAGGTTTGTTGTACCAAGATGTTTCAAACAGTATTTTCTAAAAACTTCACGTCTAAAAAGTTTAAAGAACAATTTTTCTCAATTTCTAAAGTAAGTTTTATTTTATCATTAAAACTATTAAATTTCTGTAATAATCCATCAATTTAATTTTGAGGAAGAATAATAAAGATTTCATTAAAATAACGGTGTAATAAATCAAGTTCAGATTCTTAAGACTTGTGATTCAAGTTGTCTCACAATGTCAGAAAGTAAGGAGCCAATTGGACTACCGATAGGTGTACCCTCTAACTGACGATAAACTTTCCCATTAAATTGAATTTCCGTATTGTTTAGAATCATTTTGAGAATTATAACCATTTCGTTTGTAGGAATCTTAGAAGATTCATTATGATCAATGAAATTTTTAAAACATGAAAGAATTACTTCATGAAGGATCGATGGAAACGTTGCAATGACGTCTAATGATAACCATCCTTGAACTAATCGATTGAGAGTTCTCGCAACTGATTGACAAATTTAAAACTGTTGCGTATAGAATATTTATAATTGTTTTCTAAGATGTGTTTAAATAATGAATTTAAGAATTTACAAAGAAAATAATCTGGAGTACTTATAGAAGATACAACAGGGTGCATTGGAAAGTCAGGTTTATGGGCCTTCATTAGGGCATAAGCTAATGCAATATTAGCTCTTGTAGGATAAACCTTCGAATATTCTTTTTTAGATGTACATGCATCGTAGCTTGAAACTTACGTCTACTTTTTGAATATATTCTTGTCTATTAATAGCCGCTTATGCACCCCCTTTATCAACCCGAATAATTTTTAAATCGGGATTTTTCTTTAGAAAAGTTAAGTAATTTGTAAATCTTTTAGAATACAAGCATCTTGTTTATCTTAAAATTTGAACTCACGTAATTAGACATTTTATTGGAAAAATAACATCGTATATTATTGCGATCGGTTTCCGGTATAATATATAATTATATATATTCTAACACCACCACCAGTGTGGCAGTCGTCGGAAAGAATGCTCTTTCAAGCTTTGAATATCTCAGGGGGCAGGATCTTTAGGGTGTGAGAAAAACACACCCAGACACAGAATTAGGTAAAACAGTAATATATTCTTAAAATATTGCACAAATCAACCCTTTTACACTGGCACAAAATAAGAGAACAAAAAAAAAAAAAAAAAAAAAACAATTGCAGATTGCGCGTTTGAACGCATGGAAACCACTGACGGTAAGACCTCAGAGAAATTTTCAAAAGAAATATTTGCTTATGGTTTCACTCTTCGCCTAGGTAGCGATAATTTTCCTTATAACACCCGTGCACGGAGTTCTTGCTTGGCCAATACTAGTGAATGAATTTAATTAATTTTTTTTACACTTCTGAATTAATTTACCAGCCCACATTATTACAGGTCTTACTGTTATTCACATACGAAATTTCCTCGTCAATTACATACAAAATGAGGAACACACATTAATTATCTTTAATAGAGCTTCGGAATGAAATATACTACCGGCGTACGAGGTTATGAAATACTTTGCCGTTACTCAATTTTAAGGCGAACATGCAAATTTCAGTATTCTGGTTTCTAGTGCCAACACTACCTTTCTAGTTCCAGTCTCCCACCTCAGTTTTATGCCAATTTGGAAATTCAGCCGTGCTGCCACTCGCGTTCCTGCAACGTAGCCCGCTTCAATGCCGCTCCGAAGGCCACTCGGTCTCCTTTGCGCCTGCCACCAGATCCAGGGACCAGTCTTCTGAACGCCCACCACCAGGTCCACGGTCCAATCTTCTTAACGCCCACCACCAGATCTACGTCTCGTCTACCTTCGCCCGCCTTCTTGCGACACGAGTACGCGTATTGCCCAGTCTCTCCGCGTGTGCTATTTAGCGTGTCGCCTCACTAATGCTTTACAAAACTCTCACATTTCCGCAACCACAGCCACCATTCTGATTCGTTCTAAATTTCACAGTTCTTACAGATTCTCGTAATTGTTCTGCTTACATCACGTAGCCTCCTACTCTATAATTCTCTCACTTCCTAACACTCCAGAATTACCGCTTCTCTCCCTCAACTATCCCGCTACCTTACTCGACTTCTCACCTCGGCGTCTCACACAAGAAGTGGCCTTTTCCTCGCTGATCTGCCGTTTAAGTGTTCCAGTGACGTCACGGCACAACCCTACTGCGCTGCCCATATTGCGGAAGTGCACCGCCGCCGCGCTTCAGGCCGCAACTAATAGGTAGCGCCTTTTTCGATCAGTAACCGACGTTCTGTTATACCTTCACTCTCCACGTCTCTGCCGACGCTGCGTGGGCGTTGTGGGGTTTGTGGCGATGCCCCAAACGTCACATTGCCCCCCTTCTTCCCCCTTGAAGATTTTTCTTTGGAAAAATCTTACGCCGCTCGTAAGTTACAAAAATTATAGTTCCCTATGCACTCTCCGTCGCTGTCTACCAATCGGGCATTTCAAAATCTTTAATAAATTGAAGGGTTAAAGATTCTTTATCTGGTTAGTGAAAGGAAAACTAAAATTTGCTCCTAATTTAATATTGAATCTACACTTTGAGGGATAATTCTATTGGTAAAGCTATAAAAAATCGAAAATTGTTGGTACAGGCACAAGAAGAGAAATGTTGGTCACTATTAATTAACTTATTACACTAATTAAGAGGTTTTTGTCATAGAAAAATTAATAAAATAAGGGATTAAAATGTTTTCGACATGCATCAAAAATTCAAGGTGCGATTCTATGCGCATGAATCGTGTACTTAATTAATCCAAATTTTCACTCATTTTGCAGCAAGTGGGTAGAGCGATCGTAGAAAACCTTGACCTCTTCTATCTTGATGAAAGGTTGGTTGCCAATCTTTATTGAAAATGTTGAGAAGTCCAAATAAATTATAAA
Organism: Teleogryllus oceanicus; assembly: GCA_964035755.1. Lineage (NCBI taxonomy): Eukaryota > Metazoa > Arthropoda > Insecta > Orthoptera > Gryllidae > Teleogryllus > Teleogryllus oceanicus. The sequence goes on from CAXIVR010000008.1 coordinate 50,102,872, forward strand.
AATATCAATCAAATGTATTTGATATAACTATAACATTGATCAATTAGTCAAGTTTTCACCTGTATGACAACTATTGGGTGTAGCAATTATAGAAAAACTTGACTACTTCTCTATGGTGTTAATTGGGAATTAAAACCTTGATTATTTGTATATGGTGTTTTGTCATTGGAATAGAATAATTAGTTCTTGTGTTCGTCTAGTACATATGTAGGTATTATCTTAAAGATTAATGCAGTTCTTTGATTATTTGGTAATTAATTTTTGAAATTATTATAGAAGATCTTGATCAATTAATTAAGTTTCCCCCTCATCTTGCAGTTAATGGATGAAAGATCGTAGAAAGTATTGACTTCTTCCGTATGGTGGTATGTCATTAAAATAGAATAATTAATTATTCGTATAAGGTCTTTTGTTTTTGTATCAAAGATTAATTTAATACTTCGATTTTGTGGTTATTGAATGGTATTATTGTATAAAGTGGTTAGAGGATGGAGGAATTTATGAAGTTGACCTCTTCTGTACGGTAGTATGTTGTTATAATAGAAAAATAAAATAATGAATAAAGTTAACCTCTTCTGTGTATGATATATTGCTGTAATAGAATAATAAATTATGTATTTTAATAGCAGTACGTCTGTAACTATTGTACCTTATCTATAGACCGATTTTCCTAAGGTTTATTTATTTATTTTACGTCAAAAAAACAGTTAAAAACTGCGTATGACGTGCTATGGGGAAAAGTGAATTGTGTACACATTTTCAAAATTCTGTGATCCCTACACTAAGTCATATACTACTTAAATTTTGAATTTTGAAAGGAGAAAAACTCCATGTAGTAAAATCTATTTTCAAGGATAAATAAGCAATAAATTTTGAATTTTGAAAGGGAGAAAATAACAACAAAAACTCCCATGTAATAAAATCTATTTTCAAGGATAAATAAGCAATACATTTTGAATTTTGAAAGGGAGAAAAAAACAACAAAAAACTCCCATGTAATAAAATCTATTTTCAAGGATAAATAAGCAATACATTTTGAATTTTGAAAGGGAGAAAAAAACAACAAAAAACTCCCATGTAATAAAATCTATTTTCAAGGATAAATAAGCAATAAATTTTGACTCTTATTACTTCCTGCCGCGACAACATGGAAACGGTAATTTGAATAATTTTATTTCCCACTGAATTCTAGAAGACGTGCACAGAAAATGAAGTTACATTTATGTCCAGTAGCAAAACAAGGGGCCATCTCAGCATTTGCTCAATGGATCAGGGAAACTGGACGAAAAACCTGATCGAGATAGGGGTCATTGACCCGGAAGCTGTAGTACAATAGTTGTTACAGGTTGTTTATACTCATTTATACAGTCCAAATGGTAAATAATGCATTATGTATCATTGGTAAAATTAATGTTACTTTTCTTGTGATGCTCAGTATAGTCTCTAATTGTATAGAAACAGTTATGCAGCAGAAACGATTTCACTTGGGATTTAAACTTTTCTATTGAAGTTAATCGTTTAATGTCATCTGGCAAAGTGTTGTAAAATAATGTACATGTATTGTATGTGAATTTTTTGTAATGAGCTGTTGATACTGTCACCTGGTGAATATGATTTCTACGTCGAGTGTTATAGTAATAGACTTCGGCATTTTCTGAAAATATATTCCCGCCCTTGAGCAATTCATTTTTGACAAAAACCAGTGATTCGTAAATAAAAAGACGCGGTAATGGTAGAATTCCTAGATTAATGAAGAGAGGCTTACATGAATCACGGGTAGGATTTGTTATTATTCGTACAATTCGTTTTTGTAATCTAAAAGTCTGGGAGCTATAAGATGTATTTCCCCAGAATATTATGCCATATCTCAGGCGGGAATGAACATTCGCGAAGTATACACAACGAGCAGTATGAAGGCTGACTGAATTTGCAAAAATTCTGAACGCGTAGCATAATGAACTTAATTTTGTGTTCAATTCATTTAAATGGACGTTCCATTTAAGGTTTGACTGAATTGAGAGACCTAAAAATTTTGTTGCCTTAACATCAGTCAATGGTACACTGTTCATTTTCAATGGAGCACAGAATTGTTTATTTGAAATGGAAAACTGCATTAAAACCGATTTCGTTTCGTTTACTATTAATTTGTTATTTCGGAACCAATTTGAAACATCTGATATTGTACTATTTACTGTTTCTTTATTGCAAAGGATGTTCGTATCATCCGCAAAGAGAACCGTTCTTCCGTTTCGAATCGTCGAGGGCATATCGTTTACATAAAGCAGGAACAGAATATGGCCTAAAATCGATCCTTGAGGAACTCCACACGCAACGGGGAAAGTGTCGGAAAGGTGCGTACGTAATGTTCCATCATTCCAGTAAGGTATTTCAACTCTCTGAGATCGTTGTTTAAGGTACGAACATAACCAATCTAGAGCAATACCACGAATTCCATATGAAGGTAATTTGGAAAGTAAAAAAATGTCATGATCAATGACGTCAAAAGCTTTTCAGAGATCTAAAAATAATCCAATAGGTGCCTCATTTTGATCCAATGATGAGGCGACATCTTTAAGAAAAGAAAATATAGCTGTTTCCGTTGATTTTGATTTTCTAAATCCATGTTGGCAATCTGAAAGTGCGTTGTGTTTAGTGAGAAAGGTTTCCATTCGTACGTAAAAAAGTCTCTAATATTTTTGAAAAGACTGATAGAAGAGAAATGGGCCGATAATTTTGAATTTCATTTTTGTTGCCTTTTTTGAAAATCGGCTTAATTTTAGCTGTTTTGAAAATATCTGGAAACGTTCCAGTGCATAAAGATGCATTAAATATGTGAGTTAACGGGTGTATAATGGCATACGCACAAGTCTTTAACAAAGAATCCGGGAATTTATCTAAACCGGATGAATATTTATTTTTTAGTTTACCGGTTATTTTGAGAATTTAATGTTCTTCTTATAGTACCTAAATAAACAAAATTCCTTCAGTTACACTTTCATTAATCACACAATACCAATCATTAAAGAATAATAATAATTATAATAATAGAAATTAAGTAATTATAATAATATAAAAGCTTACTTCATAACTGTATTCTTGCTCAAATTTAGCAATTCCATCGTTAAAATCACAACCGATTCACATTCCAATCTTCCTTCCCTTTGCATTTCTTCAATTTTTTTAGCTACAAAAATTATATCTTCTTGTCGCTGGCGTGAACAAGGCGGACACCTTCTTCGCCCTCTTGGGCTTCTCATTCTTCACAATCGTGAATTATATTTTAAAAAAATAATTTAACACACAAAGCTCATAACCACGAAACGCTCGCAATCACAGCTCGCCGCACAACAGCACTAAGGCGGGAACCACGTGCATCGGCAAGCATCTTACATTCAGGTCTCGGTTTTAAAGTAAACACAATATTTATCACACAAAAAGTAAATTCAATGTAATATATAAAGAAAAAAAGAATTTTTACAGAAGAGCATATAACACTGCACTTCCTAGCTTCAATTATTTATCGCGGCGCAGTATATTTTTGTCGGACGAGGACATAACAAAAGGAAGAGTCGAAGCCCTTCACAAGTTAGCCAACTGCAAACGAACGAATGCGGGAAGGGAGTGCAATGGGCTCAAGGGCACGACGACCACAGAATCTTCACTCAGGTTGCGAGCAGTAGCTGTCACTTTGGCTCAACCTTAAGAAAATCGCTCTATACGATTACTTCAGTTCTTCATCCATTAACAGACAGTGACTATAGAAAGTCTTTACCTCTTCCACTTTGATGTAATAGTTGAATATATTGACAAGTCCAATTAAATTAGTAGAATACTAATCCAGTCATGACCAATTGTAAATGATTAGGATGAAAATTATTTTTTTCGGTCCGAAGGGACGTAGATTCGATCCCGTCTTGGGCATTTTTGTTTGTCCCCTGTCTCTCATGTGCGTTGTCGCGGAGGGCGTCGCGTTCTGCTGACCCCAGACGAGAGAAGCCAGCTAGTGTGTTGGTAACCAAGGTAATTTTTGACTAAACGCTCCATCGGGACGTAAAGGGTAACTGGCTTTCGCGACGTGTCGCCTGGGTAAAAGCTCTAGGGGAAAAAACTAGAGTATTTAAAAATTTAATATACACATCGAAGGTAAATTAAGGGGTCGGTTACTAAACACAAAATTCGAAAAGTGATTATTAAAAAAAACAAAAAAACATTGTGATTGAAACAGTATATGAATATAACAGCTGCAGCCCGCAGCAGCGGTTTACTAGTTTTCATTATGGCGGCACAGCAGGGGAATTAGCACGGAAATGAAAGAAAGTTTCTATTCTTTATAATTTCTATTTTGCGACTTCTTTTCACAAAATAAAATGTCTACATTGATTTGGAATGGTTGATAGCTGTGATCATAACTGTAAGTGGAAATACATGTTATAGAAAGGAATATTTGCACCAATGTACGCAATCAATTCACACAATCCACGTGCACAACATACCCGAAATCTAATAATTTATGGAGGTACGTTTTATAAGACATACATAATATAAACTGGTAAGTCTTATTTCCTGAGAAAGTGTGTTGGTTTTCTGTTAAATTGAAGTATTGCGTTGTCCTTCCCGGTGAGTATTCAGAACAAGTCATTGGAAGAAAATAAACACTCCAGCGAGTCTCTCATTATAGTAGCAGTAAATAATGCCTTAACTGTGTGTGTTTCGAAAGCACTCTCATAGCAAGTAGTGCTTGTATTTTTTCAATATCGTAACAGTCTGTACGCCACCAGAACTTCGAGCGCAATTACAACACTTGAAGCACCGTTGTGAGTTCCAAAGGTCACTAGCGTCATTTGCAATATGCGAGAGCACTGCAATTCTGACAACCGGTTGATAATCTAGAGGTAGGTGTGAAACAGGGGCTGTCGTTATAAGCACCCCAGTCGCCAGTTCACAAATTTTCGTTTTTCGTGGCTCGTATAGGTTTCTTCGAGAATACCGAGAAATATCCTCAGTGGTTCTACTCGCATTCAGCACGTCCTCCTGAACATTACATAAGAGAAATCGTCAAGAAAGTGATGTGCAGTAACGAAGTGTTACTCAGCAAAATGTCAATTTTTTCTCATCTAATTTTCAGAGAAGGTGGTGTGTGTTATTGCAGGAAATCCTCTATACTTTTTACTACACAGTGCATTGTATAGAAACAATACTTTCTCTATACTGCGTAAGCAGTAACAAGAAAGTAAAACTGCTATCAATATGACGATATGCTTAAGAAATAAAGCAAGTATTTGATATAGAAGAGTTAAAAGGGACCTCTTTGACAGATCGGAAACAAGTGAACGTCATGCAGGGCAATGACATGGCAAGAGATAGTGATGAAGTCATTTACAAATGAGCTAACTGTGAAGATTCACTGACAAAAAGAGTGCATGGACATACCCTGCAGTTATGTAGCCAGCAGTGGCCAAAGGGTAGTAGTCAAAGCGGTCCCTCCTAGTAATGTGTCGTTGCCATCGCAGGGGCAGGCGGTGGGGGCGGCGCCCGAAGGAAGTGTGACGTCAGATCGCACCGGGCGAGGAGGGGCGCCAAGCACCCGCCCAGGGACACGCTGCCCTCGCCCAAGGTAGCCCCTTCTCGTGGAACTGTTGCTGGGAACCCGAGTTGCAGCGATGTTGTTTTGAGAAGTGAGATAGTCATATTAAATTGTCAGCCACGCATTCGAAGCTTATTGATTAACAACGAAGAAAACCACTCAAAAATACTAATGAACCAATAGAGTTGAAATAAATGGGAGACATTTAATAAGTTTAGTAACAAAACATAATAATGCAAACTATAGTAAAACGACTAAACTTAACGTACGTATTAAAAGTCAAAAGGTTACTTTTGATGGAACGCATTTAAGTTTTAATGTCTCAGAAATCGGGTTTTCAATGCGAGAGTTACTCCTTCAATTATCTGATATTATATTATGTAATTATTTTATGTCTAATTCTCTACATAGAAGTACTGTCTTTTGTAGACGTAGTCGTGCTTTTAAAAATATTGTTCTCAGGCCACTTTTTTCCATTTCGTGGTTTTGACGTGCTGCAGTCTATCATCAACAATATGCTGTTGCTGGCTGTTGATTTAAATATGTTTATAATTCAATATTTTCCTGCACAGTACTACAATGTACAAAGATGGTGTTCCTTTCTTTAAGTATTCACATTTTTGTTTTAGATTGAATTATTCATACAAGTATCCGTCTGGATATAGCGCACACTATCTTTTGAGTTTTCCTTCGCAGGATTCGAAGGATGCATCAAAGCAATGAAGCTCTTGTTCCATTTACGAAATGACGCGTAACCATGGCGTCTCATCACACTAGCAGAACTCATTCGTAACCTGTAGCTTTTAGCGTTATAGATTTCATTTGATATTTGCTTTTGAAAGTAGTTTGTGAACTTTTTACTTTTCTCCGTGTTCTTTCTAGAATTACAAACAGCTTGTTTATTCATTTCTCTCTACCATTTGCTGCAAACCACCTTCCTGTCATGCATAGTTATCACTAAATTCGTAGCCTTTCATTACTCAAATATTTCGAGTCGCTCGAATATTTTAATATTAAATAATACGAAAATGCTTGAAGTAAGATCGGGCATGAAATAAATTTAAGTTTACATGAGTGCGTGCGTATATAGAGTGCGAACAAAAAAAACTTCTCGTAAAATACATGACTGATTTGTCATGTTTCTTCTAGCGAAATTGTCTTCTAGCGCTGTCTTCATTCGCTCACTACCAACTTCGCAATACTTTGCAAGATTCAATCGTCATTGAAGTGGCAAAGTGTTATGTAGTTTCGAATGATCGACTTTCAAAATTAGAACGGGTAATTTATTTGTGTGCGTAATTATGTGTAAAATAAATTGTCAGGACCATTATATTGGATGCTTCCGTAACCAAGGTTACCGAAATGGTGTTACGCGAGGCACTTTATCCAAGATTATGAATTGCCATAGGACGTTTGATAAAAATTCATCTACTAAATTCCAGAGAAAACGGAAGAGAGTGTTGGGTGATCAAGACAAATTAACATTGAGAAGTATTTTTGGCGATAAATTTGAAGATTATACAGTCGACTCCGATTATAATGAACTTAAATCACTGGTCATGTTTCACTTACATTAGAAAGCATAAGAAGATTCCGTAATAGGGAACCTGAACCTCGGATATAGTGAAATTAGGAAATACAACGTTCTGGATATTAGTTCCCTCCTGGAAAAGGATATATCGCCTCAGTGCTACAAATTCCAACACTAGGCAGCTTGAAATAAGTGTCGTCGGCTAAAGGTCATAATCGAAGAAAACTCCCCTGAGGTGAAAGAAACACCGGAAATGAGTACCTTACTTATGACCTTACGCCACTCAGTTTCCCTGCGGAAACAAAGGCCATGTCCTGTGCAGGCTACAACTGGTGGCGGCGACGCGTGATTGCTTGTTTGTTTCAATACTAGCTACCAAAAGCATCTCGCATGTTGTTAGACAAGTAAAAGGGCCTTCAGAGAGTGGGACGGTGTTACAACAGTGCAAGAGGATAGGACTGCATTATGATACTAAGACACAGATTACACTGCAGATGAAGTACGGAGAGAGCACGAACTCTGGGGAAGGATCTAGAGAAATTACTAATGGAAAAAGTACGAAGCAAACAATTGAAAAGAAATTGATATTTAAGGGCAAATAAAAAATTTGAAATTATCATATCATAATGCTAATGCATTTTGATGTACCTCTATATAAATAAAATCAATCGTTATGGAGAAATTCTGTATAATTTTCATCAGATAACTCTAAGATGGGATATAGTGGACCAAAAAAGTTAGTTCCCAGAAGTGCACTATAACCGGAGTTGATTGTATCGGCAAAATCCTGTTGAATTAAATGAGAAGTTCATAAGCAATCAAACATTTCGAAAAGAGCGTCAGTAACAGTACTTTTGGATGAGTGACAATTCCTAACCCACTGATCATTTATCCGTTTCCATTATTTTGCCTCCCTTGAAGGCAATTCCATGCGAGAAGAAAGGCTCCAGCAGTCAGCTACGCCCTGCCCGCAGCCAAGGTGGGCTCATGCCGTCCGTGAGTTTGACTAGTACATCCAGTGCGAAGACAATGAAAACAAGGAAGAAACACAAGAGAAAACGAGCTGCTTCTCTGTCGCCCAGACACTCCGTAGTATGGGTAAGTTGGTGTTGGCCCGGGTATGTGCCAAAAAATCTTCCTGAATTAAACCAGTATTTTTAATTGTAAGATATTCTCTGCACTAGCTAAAAGTTCCGAGTTCGTATTAATACTATGGTTTCGAACTGTTTTCAAAACATTCTCGTACTTTGACCTACAATTTATTTTAATTACTTTCCGACGTTTCTATTTTATATAATCTATTGAAAAATTTCCTCTGGATCCAGAAGTGTTAAAACTTGGCTGAAATTGTAGATATTGAAATATTATCGATTTAAAACTAAGGTTCAATAGGATAAAAATTACAAATGCCCTTGCCAACTGGTATTGCTGTCAGCCAGTTTTACTAGTACATCCAGTGGGCGGCAAGCAAAACAAGGAAGAAACAAAGGAAACGAGCCGCTTCTCTGTCATTCCGACACTCCATAATATAGGTAGGTTGGTTTTGGTCCGGGTATGTGACAAAAATGTTTCCTCGATTTACTTTCTTTTTTTTCTTTTTTTTTTTCTTTCTTGAAATTGCGATATATTATCGTTTCTATTTTCTTCTTTATTATTTTATATTTTTTTCACGTTCGCTCCCTTTAACGTTTATGGTTTTCGACCCAATTTTAAAACACACTTGCATTCTTTGACCAATTTATTTTACTTTCCGACGTGTCGATCCATTATAGAATCTTTTTAAAAAATTTCCTCTGGAACCAGGAGGACCTGATAAAATTTCTACTTTTATATATTGAAAACTAAGATTCAATAGACTAAAAACATAAATGCTCTTGGCCAACTAGTATATCAAGCCGTCCGCGAATTTGACTAATACATTATGTGCGTGCACGAGCTGGACACCGAAGAATCACAAGAGAAAACGAAACGTTTCTTGGTCGCCCAGTAGGCGACCGTAGTGTAGATAGGTTGGTGTTGGCCACATATGTCCCAAAATTCTTACGTTTAACTTTCTTCGAAATGAATGATAATCGATTTTCTTTTTATTTAACGTCAAAAACTAATATACTATGGGAAGAAAGGTATTTTGTGCATATTTTTTTAAAATATGGAATCCTTACTTCAACCCATATATTACTTTTATATAAGTATACAAGTTGATTGTGAATACAGATGGATACAAGCATTTTTGGCGAGAGAAAAGAAAAATTCGTGCAAACCATCTATACATTTTGACTTTTAACCCTCTTCGTGCCCTTCGTGAAGGAAGCGACTTCCTAGCATGAGAACATGGAGAAAGATAATTTGAATAATTATATCACCCACAGAACTCCAGAGGACGTGCACAAATAGTGAATGTCCAAAACCAAACAAGGGACCATCTCATCATGCGGTTAAAGAATCAGGGAAACGAGGAAAAACCTGATTCTGCGAGGAAAAACCTGTCACTGCAGCGCCTCTGACCGGGAGGTCCTAGGTTCGAGTCCTGACGGCGGTAGTATTGGCGACACTAGTTTTTGAGCCAGGTCGTATTCAGTCGCTGTCTGGAGGAGAATTCTAGCGGCCGGTTCCTCTGATCGGTACTTTCCGTGGTTTCTCCGATCAACACCAGGCGAATGCCGGAGCAGGACCCTAACAGTCGGGCCAGGGACCGCGCACGATCTTTGTCTTCCTTGTCCTATCCTCTCCCCTTACACACACACTTATACTAACATGCACTACACTACCACATATTCTGGGATACCGGTCGGGAGCCTAGAGTTTATCCCGGCTGGGGCGGTGCCCCGCTGGTGGGAGAGTTCTGGTTAGGGGGAAACCACTAGCCGATGGTAGGTCGGCGCCGGATCGCGCCATCCGGCGGGGGCAGATCACCGCCATCTCCCGAGAAAAAAACATGCCCTACACTAACGGGACTAATGACCAAAGCAGTTGACGCCGCAGGGCGTCCGGAAACACGAACAAATCAATCAATCAAAATACATGCATAGTGAATTGTATATGCATTTTTTTTGTAGTGAGCTGTTGATACTGACATTGATGAATATCAATACTACGTCCAGTGTTATAGTCGGTATTAGTTGAAAATATGTTTCCTGTGTATTATTTTTTACAAAAACCAGTTTCCAAGAGACAAAGAAATGATAAAATTTCTAGATTTATGAAGAATGGCGTGTAAGAATTACATGGTAGGATTTGCTTATTATTCGTACAATTTATTTTGTAACCTAAACGTCTGGGAGCTATAGGATATGTTTCCCCAGGATAATATTCCATTTCTCAGACGGGAATGGATATTCGCGAAATATCCGCAACGAGCAGTATGAAGACTGATTGAAATTGATAGAATTCTGAACGCGTAACACAACTTAATTTGGTGTTCAATTCAAATAAATGGGTGTTCAATTTGAGGTTTGACAGAATTGAGAAACCAATAATTTTGTTACCTTAACATAGTTTAATTGCACATCGTTCATTCGCAATTGAATCAGTAAGAGGGGAAAGGGAACAAGTCAAAAATTCTTTTTTATTTTAAGTTCGAAAGTTGCTGTTTAAGGCAAGGTAAATTGTACTGTGAAGAAATTAATCACGTCACACAGAATTATTGGACAGGATAATGTAACGTGTGTGAATAATATTCATTGTTCCTGTCTCCTGAAAAGGGACAAGAAATGACTTGTTATGTTTCTCCTCAGCACAATTCAATCGTTTATTTGAAATGGAAAACTGCATTGAAACTTTTTCCTTCGTTTACTATTAATTTGTTATTATGGAAACTACTTGAAAATTTGAAAATGTTCTTTTTACGGGTTCTTTATTGCGAAGAATATTGATATCATCCGCACAGAGAACTATTCTTCCGTTTTGAATCGTCGTTTACGTATAATAGGAAGAGAATGGGGCCTAAAATCGAACCCTGTGGGACCGCTTGTGCAATTGAGAATGAATGAGAAAGCTATGTCCCGTGATTCTAGTTCAGTGTTTACAGTATGGTATCTGATTTAAAACACACCTCATTCATTATTTTACCAAACATTTATTTTAATTACAGCTTTACTACTTTAGATGCCCGTAAATATGGATATATTGTTGTTGGTCATGGTAAGTGGCATGTATTTCTGAATTAAACCAGCTCTTTTAATTGCGACATACTATTTTCTTGCTATACTAACTCATGTTCCAAGTTTGTTCGCTTGGTTTTCGACCTGATTTTAAAACACACATGTTTTAGCCAATAATTTATTTTAATTACTTTCAAAAATATCACTTGAATCCAGGGGTGTTAAACTTTAACTACAAACGGCTAAAATGTCTACTTCTTTGAAATATTGTCGATTTGAAAACTAAGATTGAATAGGGGGGGAATTGATGAACGGTCCCGGCTAAGTGGTATCTCAAGTCGTCTGCGAGTGACTAGTAGACTACATTCTGTGCGCGCACGAGCTAGAGAAAGAAGAACAAGGAAAAGCGAGCCGCTTCTGTCTCGCAGACATTCCAATGTCGGGGTAAGTTGATGATGGTTGGGTATGCAGTATTTGAAGTTATCATCGTTTCTAAAGTTGACATATCCCCCATCGAAGACCGGTAATTCGACCGAAAGAAACCGAATTGAACGCTGACGTAGGTACGAACGCTTTTTCGTAAAATGAACTACTTATTTTTGTTTTAAATTGCGATATTTTCTTGACACATTTTCTCAAATTCCAACGCTTTCGCTTTAACCGTCTCAAAAATAGTAACGCACATTTTCATTATTTTCTGCAGTTCTCGTAAGAGCTCTATTTTTCTTTTCTAGAAAAAAGCTCAAGCTGCCTAATTGAATGACCGAGATGGCTAAGAACGCGTACTGAGTGCTTTAGTCCAGAGGGCTGCGGACTCAAATCTCGCCCTGGGCGAATACGCTTCTCCATCGCTTTCGATGTGTGTTGGGTCGCGCATTTTATATTGTTTGCATCCTAGTCATTTTAGTTTGTGGCTAGCGGGTTTAAGATACACCGCATGTAGAGAATAACAGGATGGGCAGAACAATGGGGGAAGCAGAACAACAACCACGACTGTTCCATTATTTAATTGCAATTTTCAAATTAAAATGTTCTAGCTTTAACTCATAAAATGCGATTGTTCGCTTTTATTAAAAGAAATCAATTTTCTAAAATTTCAGGAATTCATTCTAATGAAAATTCTGATAATACTCGACCTTCACGTTCCGCGATTCCCTTTCAATATGCGAATCTGCAGAAATTTCTTAGTTTATTTGAGCTATTACATGATCACCTGTACTTGTTACTCCTCTCTGTGAACGTATTACACGGTACATATTACTACAATTTACTTACACCTGTTACAACCAGACAACACCCGACGCACAACATCGCGATGTCAATGCCCTGAGGAAGTCTGCGACATGTCAGGCGAAACCTCGGCCTCTCAGCCGCTACGCGGCGTCACCCGGAAAGCCAAGAAGTAACAGACAACGTATTTCCATATCAATTACTGTATTGAGCAAAACATCATAAGAACAGTTGATGCGTTTCGCGTATATATTTTATTTTAGAATCGCCAAAATCCCCAATACTAACGGTTAATTTATAATGCCAACATGCACTGAAGCTATCGTCTTTCTAAGGGATGGTAACGAAATACTGATGTATTACAGGTGCAAAACCATTGATATTTTGATAATTAATAATTTAGTTTGTAAGAATAATTATATAATTGATTATTAAAATTTTTATAATATTTCCCTCATTTTCCTGTTTGAAGGAATCGTAAAACTATTTGAAATGTACACTTCCAATACGAAGACAAATAATGTGTAGTAGTTTTCACTGTCACTCTTTACCTTTGGTCTTTTCTACACCTTACGTACTTCTAAATTCGAGCTCTTATGAATCCACAAGAACACATATGCTCTTATGTATTCGTATTAATATTTTGTTAAATAAGTAGAAAAATGTTTCAAATAATTGGTAACTCTCTTTAGGCTCAATGGCCTCCTAATAATAAAAAGTGAAGATTTACTCATTTTAAATGAGAGACGGCATTCTTGCTTACTTTCTAATAATGGCCGGTTCCTCACAAACATTATACCTATTACTAAGGAAAACGTAAAAACAAAAATTACGTCATTCACACTTAGAATGGCAGTGTAGATTCCATGTGAATGTAGTACCGTTTCCGAATTGAGATTGATGCGAAAAATAAATGTACTATTACCCAAGCGAGTGTTATTTGATACGCAGAAGGTCGGAAACGTTAATCATTTGATCAAACCAAAAACTTGATACGAACGTCGCTTTTTCAGTTAACCCTTTGAGTTCCAACAATGTGAAAATTCTTAAACAAATTTAATTTATACTTTTATTAGTCTAATAAGTTACAAATACAATTAAAATATTCAAATCATTAATAAACACGTGTGTAAGGAAGGTGGCTTCACTGAGAAATCACTGGGACACATTACCATTAACCATCCATCATTTACTGTAGAATTTATCGAACCAATTTTTCATTTTGCCCAGACACAATCTCACATTACACACTTAGCATTGCAATTTGGTCCTATGGGCCAAATCAGAATTTCTTCGGAATTTCTTCTAAAACGCTGACAATATGATCATGTAAATGAACCATCTTGAAACTTTCACAAACTCACAATGCCTAAAACAACTAAGCTACAAGCAATAAACGTTACCCACAATATAATAAACTACTGACAAAATTGATAAAAGTACGTAGTGTCCCAGTAGTTTTAGGTCAAAACCACACGTAAAACTACCAGCACTGATTCGATTTTACGTAAAAATGAGTTTATGTGCACTTAAATTCACACTCGAATAACTTCCCAAAATGATCACTAAAGATATCTAGCTTCAAGTAAATTATACAAGAAATAATTGCAGAAGTGAAAACATAACGACGCTTCCTTTACAATTTTTTAAAAGGCCAGTACAAAGAGCGCAATTCGTGGGAAGTATGTGAAAGTACCGCTGGATGTCTCTGCTTCGCACTAACGTCGGTGGCTTCGCGCGAACGTCCCTGGGATTTCCGATCCAAAAAAAATATGTGGTTTTAGGGAGAGACCACTGGCACTCAAAGGGTTAACAACGATTTATGAATAAAACAGCCGGTGGAATTTCATTATGACGTTGAAATTCCTATCTCTCCAAGAGCAAGCGTGAACAGTTGTACTACATGTCTAAGCTGAAGTTGAACACAGTCACCTGATTCAAACCAAAACCATCTCGAAATCCCCACATTATATCAGACAGTTGAGTAATAAAAATTAACAACCTAAAATAACGAGCCTAATACTTAAAACATCAGATTAATCAGCATTGTATAAATTTAATACATTCCCTTCTTATTCAACCAAGTTCAAAATGAAATATATTTATGAACCTTATTTTGCATCATTTTACACACGTCTGTTATTGTTTCGAACATATTTCTTTGTTGTATTTTATTCTCTTACAAATGTCTTCACAAAATTGAAACACAGTAAATTAATATGCATCCAACATGAGTGATTATTTATGTTAAATGCCTTTATTCTATTACACTTGCTTCTACAGCTCTGAAAATTAAAGATAGCAATCAATTCAAAAACTTACAAATAAAGAGTACTGAATGTATGTTATACAACCCTATAATTGGTCCCACAAGTGACCAGGTAGTTACAATACAACGCACATAAGCTGAAGGTACTTATTGTATATTTTTGTTTCATCCGGGCACTTCAAGTGCCTACAATCAATGTTTAAAATACTTAAGGCATACTTTAAAGTTTTAACAATTCATTATGAAGGAAATTTTTGAAACTGAAGTAAACGTTGCATACAAATCTCGTTTTGCACCATGTTTCTCACTACAGAAATAATATATATGAAGATTTACTTACATTATCAAACGTGAAAATCCCTCCGGTCGCAGAATAATCCGTTAGTAATGCAGATACGATCATGCCTTTCCTAAAGCAAGTAAACGTGAGTTACACCGGGAACACTTTTATGGCGACTGATCACATAACCTAATTAACCTAGCAATTACAATGTTTATTCTGTAAATACATAGATCTAACCAACTACTATTGCACTCATTGCACTGTGCAATTCACTACAAACTACGCAATGTGAACTACTTTAGCCTACTGGCAGAGCTACACTTAACAAACTAATTTATTATATGCACTTTCTTACACTGAGTTACTTGCTACGAATTTCGGCACGAAACGCCGTCTTATTAGAGCCAGGGACTACTGTGCCTCATTCGGATCAATCCGACCTCCCTTTTCCCAGCCTAGAAACCTACTGAATGTCCATTGGCAGCCTCAACTGACCCATTCCTAGTTCCAAAGCTCGCGTGATTCTCACTCGTTTCTGTCTTGTTTGATTCAAACGCGACTCCCGGCTGTTGTCAGCAGCGGCCTGAGGGCAGCTCGGAAGCATCTAAGAATTATTGGAACACAGCCACAACATCTTCGAGACACTAGGCGGGGATTTGCGTCTCAAAAAACTAGTTTTATTTATATATTTATTGATTAATATAATATAGTATTGATTGTTTGAACCTGAAATGACTCATCCTGTAATTATAAGTTTTTCAGAGTCGGAATACGAGCGATCTATTAGCCTTCTTCTACCATGAGAGGGTGAGGGTCGGATTAATATCTTACGGAGTCTAAGCATTACACAACTTCAGGTCAGTATTATGATATTGAAATACTGAACATATGTGAGGAAAATAAATGAGAAAATAATTCAATCTTGAATTTAAAACATTAATATTAAAATATTTTAAGGTATTTAATATAATTTTGATTAAATATTCAAATGGTTATTTCTAAAGTGGCATATCTCTATTTCCCAGAGTTTTCTAGTTTTGCATATCAAAATATTCTTACGATGTCTCTCCTTCATGCTGCCAAATATTGTGTTCAAACATGGCGTTTCTCATTATGATAAATTGTCTAGGAAAATTGTTGAATGCAGTCCTAAATTTTTGGAACATCTTATCTAGCGGGAGCCCTTCGCATGAGCTTCATTTGCTTGTACATGGAGTGAGCGACTTACACACACTGACATCACATGCACTATATTACCACACATGCCGGGACACCAGACGGGTGCTTAGATCTTGTTCTGTCAGGGATGGTGCCCTGCTGGTGGGAGGTATCTGGTTGAGAGAAAAACCCACACGCCGGTGCTCGGCGCTGGATCTCGCCACCCAGCGGTGGACCGCCACCTCCCGCGATAGAATTATGCTCTATACTTAGGGGCTAATCACCACATCAGTTGACGTGCCTGCGATCACGATTTTATGTCAAACTGTCTCGAAAAGCTCTTGGATGTAGTTCTCAATAGTTTTCATTGGGGTCTCTTACCCATCGGGTGTCCTGCGCATGTGCTTTGATTGATTACTTGAGGTATTTTGAGCGCGTCAACTGCAATGGTCATTAGCCCCTTAAGTGTAGTGCATGTGTTTTGTTCTGGGTGGTGACAGATCTGGCTCCGCTGGTTGGCGAGATTCACTACCGACCTAAGGTCGGCTAACGAGGTTTTCTCCAAACAGTTATACAACCAGTGGGGCATCGCTCCAGACGGGACAAGCTCTGGGCTCCCGACCAGTTTCTCGGCATGTGCGGAAGCATGGTGCATGTAAGTGTGGCAAGGAGTAGCAGAGAACAGGGAATGGGAAGGAAAGATCGTGCGCGGACGTTGGCCCCTTTGGTAGGGTACTGTTCCGGCATTCGCCTAGTGTTGATCGGAGAAATTACGGAAAACTAATGATCAGCCGGTCGCTAGAATTCTCCTCCAGACAGCGTCAGAACTTGTCAAGGTAGTGTCGAAAATCCTAGCATCATCGGGACTGGAACCTAAGCCCTCACGGTCAGAGGCATTGCTGTGAAATCGGTTGATGCCTGGTTTCAGGGCGCGCCGTCGCCGGCGTCGGTCCGTCGCGTGCGTTCGTCGGAGCGCTTCGCGGGCGGGCGGTCGCGCGCGCGCGCCGCCGGCGCCCGACCCGCTCAAGCTGCCCTCCGACAGCGCCCACGCCCGCGCGCGCGCCTGGGACCTGCGCGCGCACCAGCTGCGCCTGCAGGGGCTCGTGTCGCGCCTCGCACACCGCAACGTAAGCCCCCCGCCCCGCCCCCCTCTACTTCCACTTCCCTTTTTCTTCTACTTCCCTTCCCCTTTTTCTTCTCTTCCCTTCCTTTTCTTCTCTTCCACTTCCCCTTTTTCTTCTACTTCCACTTCCCCTTTTTCTTCTACTTCCACTTCCCCTTTTTCTTCTACTTCCACTTCCCCTTTTTCTGCTACTTCCACTTCCCCTTTTTCTTCTACTTCCACTTCCCCTTTTTCTTCTACTTCCACTTCCCCTTTTTCTTCTACTTCTACTTCCACTTCCCCTTTTTCTGCTACTTCCACTTCCCCTTTTTCTTCTACTTCCACTTCCCCCTTCTAATTCCTTCCTCCTTGTTTATTCTACTTCATTCTCTTCCTCCGCATTCTCCTTTCGTCTACTCCTCATCCTCCTGTCTTTTTCTTCCTCTTTCAAAAGAAAGGAGGAGGAGAAAAAACTCCCCAGTTTTTTTTTTCTCCATTCGACATCTTCGTCTCTCCTCGACCTCTTTCGTTTGTCTTTGTTTTCCTTGTTTTTCCTCTCATTGCGTTCTTGTACATACTCTCACATCTACCAACGAGTGTTCATGTATTGGATGATTTCAAAAACTTCTTTATTCACTTAACAATCCCATACCAATGCCATTTCGGCCTAGAATTTTTTCATGATTTCCAATAAGAGCTGCAAGATGAAACAGTTACTACTTACAAAAGTAACTTACGTTAACTCACGTGTAGCTCAAGTTACACAAGAGTAAATATTTACCCAAACAAAGATATTAAAAAATAACTATGCCGGTATGGTGGTACTGGCTACTAATACGATATGGTGGACATGGCACGTGCCACGGGGGTCACTCTCAGGGGGCGTCATTGAGAGTACACCTAAAACAAAAACAAAAATAACCCTAATTTGAAGAATCCTGAGAGGGGCGCAAATTCTGTGCTTGCCATAGGCGCTTGAATACCTGGGTACTCCTCTGGTCATCGACTCCCCTCTTTCCATTGAGATGCGTCTGTGACCCCATTCCTTACTTCTTCAATCTATAGTTTTCCCTTAGTATTTAACCTCTCATTTTACATCATTATAAATCTTGAAAAACGCTTTAATGTACTCATTTCAAATGATATGTAGTGGGATGCATCCTTTAATTATTCTGAGAAAAAATACATCTCTCCTGTTTGAATTTTATTCACTGCAGATCCGACACGAGTCAATATTTAGACATGCCCAGCAAACAAACACAGACATTCATAAATAAATACGGCTTATGTACTACCTTCACTTCTGGCGGGCTCAGGCTGTGAAGCCTGTTCTTACGATTCATTTACTGTTCAACGATTTTCATTTTGAAATTAAGAAGTTCCTTGATCTAGCTTATGAATTTCCGTAGAGTTAAGTTGATCTAACGCACCAAATGAGAGGAACGAAATGCGACTCTTTAACGGCCGGTGTCCGCCAAGAATTTAATGGTCAGTTAAGAATAATAAAAAAATTAGTTGAAGCTTGGCCCGGAAGTTGTGCTCGGAAATCAATCAGTCAACACATGCCTATTGTGGTGTGGTTGGTTTGCTATGAACTTCGGCAAACGTCTTGATTTACACTCTCGAATCTCATCTGTTATTTGCTGTTTATCGGCCTAATGACGTTCATAACGATTTCCAAAATCACTCTACCCCAAGGTTTCCCAAACTTTTTGTTGTATCGAATTCTTTTAAAATAATGATTTGCTTCTTCGACCTCCTTCAATGTTTTTTATAATATTCAGCATGCAAAATTATCCACACTCATCAGGATCAATGTGGATATTTTTCATTTCTTATGCTATGAATGTCTTATTATTAATAATATAATTACGTATACATGTTTCTGTAAACATTTATAGACAGAGTTTTTGCAAGAAATTGAAAAAATCTCATGAAAATGTTTCTTTATTACTTTTCAGGAACCTCCCAAATCCATATATTATTATATATTTATATTTTAATTATTTGAAATACTTGACATTATGATGGTGCTCACCTCGATATTATTTAATTTTTCTTCTTTAATCTGTCTTTATATAAATTGATAATATCTGTATTATAACGTATTTAATTTACACAGTATACCATGTACGACAAAATTTGTTGTTATTTTTGGGTTTGTTATTACGGGTCAAACAACGTGAAGGTAGATTCTAGGAGTTGGGAATAAAGAACAATGATGAAGGAGGGGTATGAAGGAAGGAAGGTTTTACCTAGAGTATTTTCATAATATTGTTTTTAAGTTTCTTTCATTAAATACAGCAAGTTAACATATCTTTTTGTGAATTGATTAATTTCTATCATTGAATTCAGGTTGTTTTTTTTTTCTGCTACTAATAATGGAAATTTTCGATGTTTGATGTAAAATTTTTAATTTTCGAAATCAGTTTTGTGGTTTTTGTTTATCCTATGTTTGAAGTTGAATTCAATTTATGGAGTAATTCTAAAATGTTTTTTTTTATGTTCAACTATTCGTTTTTTACTTTCTCGTATACATTCGTAAATATGGAGAAATATACGTAGTATAGAGAAAGTTATGTAATGCTGCGGAAAATCGATTTCGAGATTTTAACGGAAATACATGTTTTGGAGTCCCCTGATACCGAAACAGTGTTGTTGTTTTCTTCGTCCGTCCGTCTGTCTGTCTGTAAGACCGTCCGTCGGTATGTGAACACCACTAGCGCCTACGTACGATCTCTTCCAAATTGAAGAATCCCTTGTCAATCCGGCTCTAGTTGAGGCTTTGAAATTCTGAAAAACATTCTTAAAAAATGTGGGGGTACATTACATGAAGCCCCGCCCCCCGTATATTTTCAAATTTTTTTCAAAAACGGCTCCATGTTTCTTTCAATAATTACACAAAAGTAATTTTCATGAAATACCTCTCACGCCGTTAATATGGACATTTCCATCGATTTGTATGCATTATTACATTTGTGAATGGATGTGCTTGAAATGAATTTAAAGTAAGTTTTTCGAAAACTCAATAGATTCCTGTGAAAAAGAGATTAAATTTCGCATTTACAGTAATGATTAATCACCATTTTCTTAACAACGACTACACATTTTTCAATGAAAACTTCTATTTAGGACGAGTTTTTACTCTTCTTCAATATTCTTGAAGTACTATTTCGGTTCTACTAGTAGGAAAGCAAAAAGTTCAGAAATTGTCAAAGAAATGTACTTTGGGCGACGATGAATGGCAGTTGGCCACAGTATGGACGACGACCTTAAAGCCAGACCACACTAAGGAAATTATAAAAAATTGCTACCAGAAAGTCTGTGCCATTCTATAGCACCTCTAGTTTAATTTTATTTTTGTTTGCACCTTGCATTTTTTGTGGGCAATTGGGGAAGCCCATCTGGTAAACATTTCCTTTTTCATACTCCGGAATGGGATGTTTTTTATTAATAACTATAAATTGTTTGTAAATATTTTGTACGTTCTAATTCCACGTTTTTAATATTTCTTTTCCAAATACATTAGTTATTTGCGAAATAATTGCTGTTTTCACATATGTGACCAAATTAATTGAAATTTGGCGCCTACTAAAGAATATAAACAATTCTGACCATTCTGTGGAATGAATTAACAGCAAAGAGCGCGCATTTCAAACGTGGCGCACTTGAGCTCTTTTCTTATTTTATTTTTATTTTACGTCAGAAAAACAGTTAAAAACTGCGTATGACGTGCTATGGGGAAAAGTGAATTGTGTGCACATTTTCAAAATTCTGTGATCCCTACACTTACTCATATACTACTTAAATTTTGAATTTTGAAAGGGAGAAAAAACAAAACTCCCATGAAATAAAATCTATGTTCAAGGATAAACAAGCAATAAATTTTGAATTTTGAAATTTTGAAAGGGAGAAAAAAAAACAAAAAAACTCCCATGTTATAAAATCTATTTTCAAGGATAAATAAGCAAAAAATTTTGAATTTTGAAAGGAGAAAAAACAAAAACTCCCATGTAATAAAATCTATTGTCAAAGATAAATAAGCAATAAATTTTGGCTCTTATTACTTCCTGCCGCGACAACATGGAAACGATAATTTGAATAATTGTATTTCCCACTGAATTCTAGAAGACGTGCACAGAAAATGAAGTTACATTTATGTCCAGAAGCAAAACAAGGGGCCATCTCAGCATTTGCTCAATGGATCAGGAAACTGGACGAAAAACCTGATCGAGATGGGGGTCATTGACCCGGAAGCTGTAGTACAATAGTTGTTACAGGTTGTTTATACTCATTTATACAGTCCAAATGGTAAATAATGCATTATGTATCATTGTTAAAATTAATGTTACTTTTCTTGTTATGCTCAGTATAGTCTCTAATTGTATAGAAACAGTTATGCAGCAGAAACGATTTCACTTGGGATTTAAACTTTTCTATTGAATTTAATCGTTTAATGTCATCTGGCAAAGTGTTGTAAAATAATGTACATGTATTGTATGTGAATTTTTGTAATGAGCTGTTGATACTGCCCCTGATGAATATGATTTCTACGTCGAGTGTTATAGTAATAGACTTCTGCATTTTCTGAAAAATATTCCTGCCCTTGAGCAAGTCATTTTTACAAAACCACTGATTCGTAAATAAAAGACACGGTAATGGTAGAATTCCTAGATTAATGAAGAGAGGCTTACATGAATCACGTGGGTGGATTTGGTTATTATTCGTACAATTCGTTTTGTAATCTAAAAGTCTGGGAGCTATAAGATGTATTTCCCAGAATATTATGCCATATCTCAGGCGGGAATGAACATTCGCGAAGTATACACAACGAGCAGTATGAAGGCTGACTGAATTTCAAGAATTCTGAACGCGTAGCATAAAGAACTTAATTGTGTGTTCAATTCATTTAAATGGACGTTCCATTTAAGGTTTGACTGAATTGAGAGACCTAAAAATTTTGTTGCCTTAACATCAGTCAATGGTACACTGTTCATTTTCAATGGAGCACAGAATTGTTTATTTGAAATGGAAAACTGCATTAAAACCGTTTTCTTTTCGTTTACTATTAATTTGTTATTTCGGAACCAATTTGAAACATCTGATATTGTACTATTTACGGTTTCTTTATTGCAAAGGATGTTCGTATCATCTGCAAAGAGAACTGTTCTTCCGTTTTGAATCGTCGGGGGCATATCGTTTACGTAAAGTAGGAACAGAATAGGGCCTAAAATCGATCCTGAGGAACTCCACATGCAACGGGCAAAGAGTCGGAAAGGTGCGTACGTAATGTTCCATCATTCCAGTAAGGTATTTCAACTCTCTGAGATCGTTGTTTAAGGTACGAACATAACCAATCTAGAGCAGTACCACGAATTCCATATGAAGGTAATTTGGAAAGTAAAATGTCATGATCAATGACGTCAAAAGCTTTTGAGAGATCTAAAATAATCCAATAGGTGCCTCGTTTTGATCTAATGATGAGGCGACATCTTTAAGAAAAGAAAATATAGCTGTTTCCGTTGATTTTGATTTTCTAAATCCGTCGGCAATCTGAAAGCGCGTCGTGTTTAGTGAGAAAGGTTTCCATTCGTACGTAAAAAGTCTCTCTAATACTTTTGAAAAAACTGATAGAAGAGAAATGGGCCGATAATTTTGAATTTCATTTTGTTGCCTTTTTGAAAAGCGGCTTAATTTTAGCTGTTTTGAAAATATCTGGAAACGTTCCAGTGCATAAAGATGCATTAAATATGTGAGTTAACGGATGTATAATGGCATACGCACAAGTCTTTAACAAAGAATCCGGGAATTCATCTAAACCGGACGAATATTTATTTTTTAGTTTACCGATTATTTTAAGAATTTCATAGGAAGAAGTTTCGGAAACGAACATTGTGTCTAAAATTTTGAGTGAACTGTCTATTTTTGAATTTTGTGCCTGAAGACCCTTAGTGAGATCGGCAGCAATTCTCGAAAAGTATTGGTTAAAGAGATTAGCCACTGTTGCCGGATCGTTCACATTTATATCGTTATATTTTAAAACAACATTCTCTACGGGTTTTCTAGTTGATTTTATTTTTCCCTGAAATCCTGGCGAATTTTTAACGGAGAAAAAAAAATCTTAAAAAACCTCTTTGAACTGCTTTTAAAGATGGCCGTGAGAGCGTACCACATCTCAGACGTCGGTCAGCGAGCGTTGGAAATGCTGAATATTGACAAGATTTCGGAGAATCCGGCTCCTTCCAGTTAAGACGCGACGAAATCACATAGTTTGAATATCAGAGGTGCCGAGCAGTCTCGTGGCGGATCGCCTCGCTCGTGAAAAAATGTAGAGATACGCGGATCCTAATTTGCTTCTGATACCTATTGGTAATTAAGTTGTTTCCATTTCTAAGTATCGTAATATCAAGAAAATTAATGGCTCTTTTCCTCTATTTCTATAGTAAATTGTAATTTTCATTATATCCCTTAAATTCGCAAATTTTGTTGTATAGAACTGTTCTCAATGATGAAAATGGTATCATCTACATATTTTGGTAAAATAAAATATTACTTCTGTATTCAATTTTTCTAATTTCTCATACTAACTACTCAGTGCATCTCCTATGGGTGTTCCTTGATATTGATGGAATATTTTTTCATTAAATTTAAAAGTAATGTTTTTAAGTATGAATCTTACGGCAATCAGAATTTTATTTTTAGGAATTGACAATTTATGTCCTTCTTTAGTTAAATATTTATTTAAACCTTCGTATATAAATTCATGAGGAATAAACGGAAACATTCCTACTATATCAAGTGAAACCATGACGTGTGTTTCTTGTACTCTTATTTCCTTGATTAGCTCTACAAGTTCATAACTATTTTTAATTGAATACATATATTAGTTTTCTAATAAAGGTTTAAAAATAACATTCAATAATTTGCAAAGTTCGTATGTAGGCGTCCCTACTGTGGAATCTACAGATCTACAACTACCGGTAGATTTTCGTTATGTACTACATTAAGCATTCCATACGTCCTTGCTTATATATCCCGTAGAGGGGACTAATTTTTTATAAGTTTGTTCATCAATGTAATGTTTATTTTTCCATCTTTTTATTATTTCTTGAACGTCTTACTACAAGTGTTATGCTTTGTAAAACTCTATATCGAATGTTATTAAATACTAATTCTAGTTTTTTATAATATTCTTTTTTATAACTACATGTGCACCTCTTTTGTCGCTCTGACTGTCTACAAGTATATGTATAGAGACATATTCGCGTAATTATATTCAAGAAAACAATTGGTCAAACAATATGATCAAGGTTTGGAAAAAATGCTGACTTTTGTACTAATACTTTTTTTGATCTTACAAATATAAACAAGTTTTAAAAACGAAATCACTATTATAATTGCAGAAATGTTATATTAATGTGAACGATGTAAAATTACAAAAGAGTGAATTTGTAATTCATTATTAGGGGTTTTTATAGCATTATATGAGTAAAAATAATAAAAGTCATAATTCTTTTTGTAATGAATGATATCTTGATCATCATTATATCATCGGTCATCGGTGCCTATTCGGACATCGACCCCGTGATCATCACTGACTGCATTTAACATGACCCTGACTTTCCATTGAACTCCAGCTTTAAACCTACAGTAGTCGTGGCATTTTTTGAAACAAATGGGCTATGAGTCCGCACTTAGCTATAAGTGGATACAGGCAAAGTATATTAGGAAATTTATTCTCAGTATAAAAAGGAAGAAGGAAAGAAAAATCATGGTGATGTTAAATAAAATAATGAAAATTAACATCAACACAATAATATTTTAATCTACACGTATTAAAAATATTTGAAAAACTACACACATTAATTAGTTCCCACAGTTAGTTTATTCCCACAGTTAGTTTATTATTTATCCCACAGTTAGTTTATTATTTATTGAAGCTAAAAGCAACATTGTAACGCCAGTGCTTGCGTCGGACTGAGTCCACAATTGCTGACGACTACGTTAACCAAAACCGAAACGAAAGAATATTTAAAACAACTGTTTGTAGGCAAGTACTGCAAGCACGTGATTCCTAAGCGCAAATTTAAATAGCAAGAGAAAAATAAATTGGTGCGGGCTCAGAGTCCGCACGCGAGCACTGGAGGATGCGCGTTAAGCTTTTGTCCCCCTGAACGAGCCGCGCCCCCGCCTTGTCACTCGGGCGTTGGCCTCGTTGCTAGGTTCCGGTTGATTCCGCCACGGAGTGCCCGCTGGGCACGGCGTTGCCAGCCCAGACGCTGCACATTCCCGAGGAGCGCCGGGGGGGGGGGGGGGGGGGGGCCCCCCCCCGTTCGGCCCCCGCTCTTCTCAAGCGACGCCCGCTCCCTCCCGCGCTCCGAACGCAGGCGAGTGCAAGATAACGGATAGCGTACCAGACTTTTGTACCCAAATTTGCTTCCGATCCGTTCAAATCCGTGGATTTTTAAGGGCAAACAAAATCTTTCGTTCGCCTTGCTTCGGAGGGGAAGTAAAGCTGCCTGTTCAATTAAGTAGATTTACTGCACGTCAAAGATCCTCATGCCTAAAAGAAGCCTCTGAGCTAAATTCAAAGCGCCTGTTTCGTCGCCACCTTCTCCGCTAGATGGTGAAAGGAGCGTAGTGAAATTTTCTTGATCAGACGGAAGAGCGGGCCTGATGACCCGAGTCTCGCCACGTAAAATAAGGCAATAACTAAGTGGAGAACGCATGTTGTTGATTGTTGGGAAATCGCCGCTAAGATTACCGACACTTTCTGTTTAAGGTCAATTCGAGCGATCCATCACAAACCGACATTCAACAGACTGAAAAGCATGCCTTTTGCAGGGCACACCTTAAAACGCAGGTTTCCAAGGAAGTTCTGCGCACAATTCCCCGGCGAGTGAGGACCCGTCGGCCGAACAGAGTTTTCCACAATCGCAACACTAATAAAATAGGAAGTGAAGAATGTTTACGAAAAGTATTCTTTTTCTCCGCCATTCCCGTGCTGGGCAATACTTTTTGATTCGTGGAGCACCATATCTTCTGCCGCTTCAGGTAGCTGCTTCACAAGAATGACGCTGAATGAGAGTGTAGCAGGTCGAGTGCGGAAAAGAAAAAAACAAACTCTTCTTCCAAGTCATTGATTGGTTATCCTGATCGCGTCAACTAAGATCATTAGTCTCGTAAATGTAGCGCATCCTTTTTATCGCGGGAAGAGGCGGCGATCCTTCCCCTCTGGATAGAGAGATCTGGCGCGGACTTACATGTCGGGTAGTCGGGTATTTTCCAAGAAGGTATCTCCCTCTAGCGGGTCATCGTTCAGTCACCGACAAGCTCAAAGCTCCCGACTGATGGACTCCTGGCAGATGTTAAAGTGTATTCCATGTAATTGTAAGTGTGTGTAATAAAAGGGTAAGAATAGGACAAGGAAAGGGAAGTAAAGATCGCACAAAGTCAGTGGCCCGTATGTGAGGGTATTACTCCAGAATTTGCCTGGTGCTGATCGGAGAAACCACGGAAAACTACCGATCAAAGCCGCCGCTATAATTCTCCTCCAGACAGAGGCTGAATTTGCTGTAGCTGATGTGCGAAAATCCTGCCACCGCCGGGATTCAAACCCTAGAACTTTCCGATCTGAGGCACTGCAGTGACTTCAATTAACGCCTGAGCCACCTAAGCCGGTACTTCCCTTCAATCACACACGTGTACCTTCTTGCAGGCGTTCCCCAGGGAGCCCCCTCCACAAAACCGCCTCTCCGAAAACCAAGCAGCCCGTCTCTCAATGGCCCGACGCCAACGGGGCGGCCGCTCTCGCGCAGTCTGTCGCTCCTGGATGTGCGGCGGCCGCCGTCTCCCAAGACAGTTTGGCGCGGCCTCACCGCGACCCCACCCACGCCTCCGACGCCGACCACGCCCCTGCGCCTCGTGCCGCCCCCGCGTGCCGTCAGCCCTGCCGCGCCCGCCGGCGCCGCCGCTGCGGCTGCTTCCGCTCGGCTCCGCGGCCTCGTGTCCGGGTAGGCGGGGCCACGCAAGTTTCAGATGTATCAGTCATAATTACACTGAAACGATTGTTTTGAAAAATATTTTTTATTTTTGTAAATGAAAATATTTTCTCGTAATACAATATTTTTTCGTGTTTTCTAGAAAATCAATTTTTGGAGAATGGTTAATATTAAGGTAATGAAACAAATGTTTCATTACCTTAATATTACGGGACATTTGTTAACAACTTCCGAAAATTTTAATATTCAATTAGATGCGTAAGATGAAAAAAAGATAATTTAGTATGAAAAATAGAAACTGTCAGGAAATGGGCTTTAAATATGCAACCCTCCAAACGCGCCAGCTCGATAACTTGCCTCATCACAATAAACTTTTTCAGTAACTACTTCCTTTTGAGTCTTATTTTATGTTGGTTAGCGTCATAACATGAAGTTTTCAATTTACTTTCTGCATATCTAAGCCTTTTAGTATTTATGCGATGCTTTGTGTGACAGTTTCTAAGTTTTGTAGCCAGCACCTAAGCCCAATGAGAGGAGGACTTCACACATAAATCATTTTTTAAAATAATTCTAAGAGTGATAACAACATAATTCAAACGCCAACTAAAGAAAAATTACGAAGATTTTAAAAAGTAACGTACCAAAAATCTTGTTTTGACTGCAAAATCATTTCCGTGTCTCTTAATAGTCAAATTTTGATTTTCCAACCGGAGTACAGTGCAACAGGAAAACGCGCGCGGGCAGAACGATAGTCGAAAACGTTATCACCACCCAAGGGTGAGCACGAATGAGTGAGCAAAAAACACGAATGAAAAACACAATTTTATTGCAGATAACTGTTTTTCTCTGTAATATTGTTCAGAATAAGCTGTCTTTATGCATCTTTATTTATATATATTTTTCTTTGGACCCCTCTTCCATACAAGGAAGTTATGTAACCCATGATGGGTTTTCTTGGGAGGATATACTTTGTAGTTTCCCGTTGCCTTCCCTGAGTTTCCGACCCGGGCGTCTTTAGATGCGTCGGGTCTGGGGACCTTATGGAGCAGATGCACACGCGGGCGGTTCCCTAATAGGCCTGGGATGTTATTCTCGTTCTCAGTCAGATGTCGGTTTCAGTCTGCGTCTCAATCGAACTGTCCGAGGGAAAGTGAGAAAGAAGGATTTCATCTCGTTAGGGTGAATGTTGCCGAAGGGATTTAATTTTCCAGGCATACCGCCAGGGTTCTTTTACATGCCACATGTCTGACATGGCTACTATGGATTTTCCACCCTTCGAATATCCGGCACCTCGGCCGGAATCGAACCCGTGAACTGGGGAGTTAGAGGCCAGAAAGCTAACCCTTCACCCACTTAGGCTTCATTTGCATTATAGGATTTATAATATTTGTCTTATTAGCGGATAAACTTTTAATTCACTTAAATATTAAAGGGGAGCTTTCTATTATTACGTTTACGAAATGTTTGGAATACACGAGCTATACTGCATTGGTGCAAGTAGTATTTGGTAGATTTACAGACTTAAAACCTTGGACTGTTTCTCCATTATATACGTGGATTTTGTTTGGGGTCAGGTTTGACTTCACACGTTTTTCAGAATATTTCTTGGACGAGTGTTATTTGCAAATGTTAATTGAGAAAATGATACTCTTTATTTGGTTTACTTACTATATCGTATATCATAACAAAGAATAATATTATTTACAGAAAAACATTCCAGTACATCCTCACAACTATACACACGTGTCAGTCTTCCCAGCATTCCGTTTGAAAGAGGGCTATCACCTCGTAATAGGCAAATACACTTTATTATAATTTAGAAACGACAACAATACATAAAAAGGAGATGGACTTCGTTAGAATTTTTCTCGTAATTTAGACGTGTAACTTGGAATCTGTTGGCATTTATTTTATAACGACCTCATAAAAATCAAATTACTTCCATCCATGAAAACGTAAAAAACTGAATAGTTTTCAACATATGTAAAACTGGACATTAATAGCGTATCTGAAAGAATTTCCTGTGAATAATATTCAGTGGTGCAAACCATTTGCACAAACGATCCCAAAAAAGTCTATCATTGGATCATCTCCATCCCGAATAACTATAAAAATATCAGAAAAATCCGCCAAACATTTTATGGCGCTATAGATCCAAACTAAATATTTATGTCAAATGCAACCTGCAACACGGCAGCGTTTTGGCATCTATATCGTTAAATAACTCCTAAATGAAGCGTTTAAGGGCATTAAAAACTAAAATCTTGCGGCTGAAGGACTCAAATAAACGTTTCTCACACCGTAATATATAAATTTTCTTGAACTTTCTTTAACATTTTTGCTGGTCCGGCGCTTCTTGATATTACCCCACCTGCTCAGAGGCATGGAGAATCTCCAACTAAATGTGAATGAGAGGGACATAGAGAGAGGCTGAGCCAGGGACGGAGAGAAAGGAAGAGTAGATGAAGGGAATAAGTTTAAAAAGAACTCTTCATTGCCTTTGGTAGACGTGGTGCGGCGGTTCCCAAGCGAGCCCAGCTTCCGGCGTCCGCTGAGCGTCGATCCCCTTCCGCCTCTGGAAGAGTGAGGGGGTCGGCGAAGGTGCGGCGGGCGTCGCGATTGGCGCCCAGAGTGGGGCCCGCGTCGTCGGCGGCGGCGGGGCGGAGGGCGTCGTCGGCGCGACGCTCCGCGGGCCGACGCCTCATCCACAGCGGCAGCGACTCCACGAAAAAGGCCTCGCTCGCCAGGCGCAAGGAGGGCCACGACGCGAACGTCAACCTTGGTGGGTGCGGGGGGAGGGGGATCCACCTGGAGCGTATCGTCCCCCAGATTATTTCAGAAGTATACATACCTTTTGCGGCTCTCACATTCAATCAAATTTGAGGTCTCTAAAGAAAGAGAATTTTAGGAGAAGTGATGAATTGCACTCAGACTTTAAAAAATGAAGGATTTGTTATAAAAAGCCCATCTTTAATACGCATGTCAAATGCAACCCGCCACACTCTGAATCTATATCGTTAAATAAGTCCTAAATGAAGTGTTTTAGAACCTTAGAAACTAAAATTTTGAGGCTCGAGGTCTCAAAGAAACGTTTCTCACACCGTAATCTATAGGTTGCGATCTTGACCATTCTATTGCATTGTTGTTTGACGCTTCTCGATTCTACCCCACGTGTTCAGAGCCTGTGGAATCTGTAACTGTGTGAAATTAAACTAATTACTTGATATTCTACGCAATTGCACGGGTGTACCTCTCTCTTCGTAATAAAGTTAAATAAGAATAGTTTGTATCGTCGAGGGTGCATTGTATTATCAAATACAAGGAGACATATAGAACAAGTGATGGAGGATAAGAGGGTCTTGAAGTAAAAGATATATTGGAGGCGTAATATGGAATTGGAAAAATAAGGAGGAGTGTGGGGTTTAAAGTGCGAGAGTTCTCGCATGGGTACGCTATTCACAATTTCATATTGATGGCTGAGAACCATTTTACTCAATTTTCCAGGAGAGCCATTGAAAATTTTGTATGTAGTAAATGGGGTATGGAATGGGGTATGGAATGAGTTTTTGCATGTTATTAAAGTGGAATATTTACAATTTTCATTTATTAATTTAACTTGATTTAGTCAAAAACAGTAAAAACTATATGTGATGTATGGGGAGAAGATCATCTACGCGCGTTTTCTTGGCTTCCAAAATCCCTTCTCACCGTTCTTTTAACTATAAATAGTTGAAAGATATATAAAAGTTAATAATAATAATAACAATAATAAAATTAAAAACGCGTGAGATTAGCAACATTTGAAAAACTAGACATTTTTGTTCCGGAGTGAGTTTGATGTACAGATGTAGTCATGGAGAACCATGAAACAAAAATCTTATTTTGTTACAAATTGGACTTACAACAGTATGGTTCTCAGCCATAGATATCACGGTAAACTTTTCGTAAGTCTACGTAAAGCAGTGATGATATTTCACCAGGGTAGCCAATGAACCTGGAATCCTTGAAAACTGGGAATTTCAGAGAGCCTGGAAAAACTGGGGGAAAACGGGAATTTTTCGTTCTTTGTATTTTGAGCATCAACTGCACTGCATAAAATGGCAAATTTCAGAGTTATGCTAGATTATGTTCACATATTAGATCAATAATGAATAAATTACAAATTTCAAGGAGGCTTTATTTTTTCCCTCACTTGGCTTGCTTAACCTATTGTTAGTGAATATTATGTTATTCAGATTGTTACTTCTCTTGAATTAATTTCTCTTTCTTCTATCTCATTGAATACTATACCTAATAATTTAAAGGAAAGATTCTCAGAACTGAGAAACGATATTATAAACGAACGACGCCTTTAATCACAGCCTGGCTTTCTACTTAACTGAAACAGGAGTCCACTCAAATTATGTTCTTGAACATCGATTTTGTAAAATCAGTCGCTTCTTATCTACTATCTATCACTTCTCTTATTCATTTTGCATGCAGCTTGCGATCAGTTAAAATCCGTTTGTTCGACAGAAGAAAACGAATTTCATGTAATTTCCATTTATTTTAGTACGTATTTGGTTTTTAGGTAATGTTTTACATAATTTCACTGATTTTAAGTG
This sequence comes from Teleogryllus oceanicus, assembly GCA_964035755.1. Taxonomy (NCBI): domain Eukaryota; kingdom Metazoa; phylum Arthropoda; class Insecta; order Orthoptera; family Gryllidae; genus Teleogryllus; species Teleogryllus oceanicus. The sequence goes on from CAXIVR010000008.1 coordinate 50,134,734, forward strand.
CATATTTTTTACATTTTACGTTTTTTATGGATCTTTTTGCTTATTTATTAAGTTTTACTGCATTTTTTTTTTTATAAAAGCGTCAAAATGTGAATTATATTCATTGTTTGTATCAGCATTATTGTAAATCCCGACCCATGATACATGTAGCAACCAGTTTACGAATAATTTTGTTTGTGTGTCTCGAGAGGTCAAAATGCGGCGCCCGAATGTAAACGGAGATAGCCGAACAGGCTAGCGAGCCGAGCGGTTGTCGAGCGACCCCGATCGGACTTCCATGGCGCGAAGTTTTAATTCGACATTTGTCAGATATTTATTTGTTTTTACTTTACAGTGGCCGTTAATTTCAAGTGCAACCTTTCGCGCGTTTTTTTAGTGGTATCCCCAGTAACCGTTAATCCACACTCTAAAATACAAATAAATTAATGTAGTTAGAGTTAATATATAATGATATATCAGTAATACATACACGACTGAATACATTGTTTACTTTTAGTAAACAAACTACGCAAACGTGTATTATTTGTGTCAGTGTTCGCATTTCTTGTAATGGTAAGAATTTAGGCACTGTTGTCACTGAATCCTAAATCTTTAATTGCAATGTCATATCTAGTAATTTTGATTTATTGTAATATCTAAGCTGAAGGAATTAATTAAGAAACTGTTCTTCCTTGCAAGATTCCACCAGATACTCTATGTTCAAATCTCCGCATACAATGAATCCAAAAGAACGATTACTGACTTCGTTTAGAGTTACTATCTCTTTGATTGCTGTCTGTATGATTGTAGAGTTTAGTCATTCAGTCTGCGGCTAGTAGAGGAGAGAGAGCATTGTAATGGGTGTTGTTATTCTTCGTGCGTGTGTGTATGTACAGTGCGTTTTGGATAAAGAAGAAATGTCTAAAAAAATCTAGCGTTACTAAATATCAGACAGCGTATGGACATTCTTTTTCACGGGGCGCACCTGATCCAAAAGTTAACACAAATGCATTTCGCACTTGGTGCAAAACCACTATAAATATAATTACAATGGGGAAAAGTGCGCTAGGAAGCCACTGTAAAGCGGAAAAACACAAAATCGCGAGTGGAAACAGGCGTAAAAGTGTGCCTTTAGATATGTTTCTCCAGCGTGGGGCCAGGAACTTCCAGTTCTTCTGGAAACGGAAGATCACAAGGTAACACATATAATATTTATTTTCAAAACCAATGAAATAAAACTATTATACTAATACATATATTCTGTAGGAATTGTTAGTAATCCCTTCAAGTATGCAGTTGTATATTGGTTGTTTTGAAAATTGAGAGAGCAAAAACCTAAAATATCTGGGCATATTCCCAAATATTTAATGAAGGAACTATCACAAGAAATATAAAGCGCCAGGAAACTCTCTCCGCACTGGGACGAGTCAGGGTCTACTATTTAAACTAGAGGCGCTACGAAATGTCACAGACTTTCTCATAGTAAAGTTTTCTAATTTCCTTGGTGTGGACTTATACTATACAGTCTTGCCCCTCCTTCTTGCCTGCTGCCATCTATCGCCGCCCAAAGTACATTTTTTTAAAAAATTCTCAACTTTTCGGTTTCCAAATAGAAGTACCGAAATATTATTTTAAGAATATAAAAGGCTAAAACCTCGTCCTAACTAGCAATTTCCATGAAAATTTTTGAGAAATTTTTAAGAAAATGGCGTTAAGCGTTACTATAAATGCGAAATTTGAAGCTCTTTTTCACAGAAATCTATTGAGTTTTCGAAAAACTTCATTTGAAGTAATTTGAAGCACTTCCACTCACAAATGCAATAATGTATATAAATCCATTTAAATGTGCATATTCACGGTGTGAGGGATATTGAAGAAAATTACAGTTGTGTAATTTTTGAAAAATAAAAGAATACATCAAAATAACAAAATGAATAATTTGCAGGAAAAACCTCTATTTCAATTTTATTAGTGTAGAAGACGCCGAAAAAATTCAAACTTTTGCAGTTTAAAACGGACCCATGCCAACTTTATATTACTTTATTCTTAAAAGAAATTCAAAGAAAAAATTTTGAGTCGATTTTGAGAAAATTTAAAAAATTAAAAAATTTCCGGGGGGTTTCATGTAAAGTACCCCCAAGTTTTAAAGAATATTTTTAAAAATTTCAAAGCTTCAACTAGAGCCAGATCGACAGGGGCTTCTTCAATTTTTTAAAAAATCCTATGCGTGATTTAGGCGCTAGTAGTGTCCACGGACGTTTTGAAAAAATACACTTTTTCGGTGTCAGGGCACCCCAAAACGTGTATTTCCGTGGAAATCTCAAAAATCGATTTTCCGCAGGACTACGTAACTTTCTTTGTACTACTTTTATTACTCCGTTTATACGTATGCGAGAGAGTAAAATGGCAATAATGTTGGTAGTAAATAGATCGCTGGTAAACAAGTGATGGAGACAACAATTGCACTGAACTGTTATGATTGTGGTGAGTGCGGTATTTACATTTGCTTTATTACCCGCTGCTGTAATCAACATAATTTTTGTTGCAAGCGCCAAAGTCAGAAAGTTAGAATAAGCTGTCTTTATGCATCTTTATTTTTATTATCTTTTTATTTGGTCCTCTCTTCCATATAAGGAAGTTAGGTAACGCATAATGGGTTTTCTTGCGAGGAAATACTCGGTAGTATCCTCTTCCCTGAGTTTTTGACCCAGGCTTCTTTAGATGCGTCGGGTCTTTGGTCTTATGGAGCAGGCGCACTCGCGAGCTCCGAAGATTTTCCTAGCGCGTTGTATTTTGTTGCTCACTGAGCCCTACTACGTAGTCCTAAGCAAGAACTAGAGGCTCAGATATCAAGAAAATGTGTGCGTATTGTATGTAAGACATAGTTGTCACGTAAACCCCCGAAGCTATAAATCCGCTACGCTTGTAGTTTATAACCCGCAACGCTGTATGCGTAAGCTATGAACCCTCTATATATGTACAGGATGGAACACGCCTCTGAGGCTGGGATCTGTTTTCTCTCGGAGAAGCGGAAGCGTGCATCTCTTCAGACACCAAGCCTCGGAAGTTTCATAGGCACTACGTAGGTGAATGATAGGAACTTCCCATTACGCTGAACGATACGGTAGAGGGAAAACTGTCACCATCATCCGATAGTCATTTCAGGGTTACAGTTTACATTTAAGCGCAAGCGCTGGAGATTTTTTACTTAAGCGAATTACATCTAGAAGTTTCAGGCAACCTATAACTCACGTTTTAAAGTTAACATTTAAAGACGGTTTGAGTGAGATGCGTGTTTTACGGACGGTCATCGTCCAAGAGCATTACAATGGCTTAGTACACAAACGTCCAATTGTTGTCATTTTTGAAATATTATTTTCGGGGACCTCGCGTTCCCATCTACCTAGTGTGCAAAGAAGGTATGTCCGTGTAAGATAGATCATGATTTTCCCAGGAAGCAAACAATGTCGCACAATACGTTACTGCAGTTTTACAAACCCTCGAACTTGGTTTCCTTGAAACTAGGAATTTTGAATTCACTTGCTGACCTTTTCGCGAGCGCATCATTTACGCAGAACTAGCTGAATAGCACCATATTGTTCCGAATTCTCAACTGTTCTCTACATCCTCAGACATTAAACTACTAAGGTTGCAACTTGTATATAGGCAGGTCGGCTGTAAGAAAACGAACAGATTGGGAATAGCAATGAGGTGTTTTGTAATTTTAACATCCGATGAAATACGAGTTTTAAGATACAATTCCCCTCCGGATTAAGTTGGTCATAAAATATTCCTAAAGGATGGAAAAGTAATTTCCTAAATAAACGCAGTTGATATAAAAATTACTAAAGAGCCAGTCGCCCCCTCCCCTGATAAACAAATTACAGATCTCTTTACGGGGGCCTCGATGGTTGAGAGGTTGGCTTACTGGCTTCTGAACTCCCAGAGCACGGGTTCAATTCCAGCTGAGGTGCCCGGATTTTCGAACGGCGGAAAATCCACAGTTTCACACTTGTGGCATGTACAAAAAACTATTGGCGGTATGCCAGGCAAATTTGCATCCCATCGACAATATTTGCCTTAAGGAGATCTCACTATCCCCCAGAATGTTCTAATATAGTAACTCGGAACATCTGCCGGAGAAAAAGAGAGTCAAATCCAAGGCGCATTTGGGGACCGCCCGCGAACCGCGCCTGCTCGATAAGGTCCCCAAATCCGTGTCGGAGGTAGGCTTCTAAAGAAGCCTGAGACGTAAACTCAGGGAAGGAAACGGAAAACCACCCTGAGTATTTTCTTCCTAGAGAACCCATCATGAGTCACCTAAGTTCCGTCATGGAATATAGAACCAAAGAAGAATATTGCTTAACAGATGGTTCCATATGTTTCCGGCCTGACCAAAATATCGCTCATCCACGAGAAAACTTGAACAGTTAGGTCTTATATTTAAATATAACGCTATAAGTTTGCAGCCGACATCTCGTTTAGTTTTGTGGAGAGAAGAACTTGAGTTAGAGCGTGAAATTCTCAGTTTAGCTTCTTTACGACAACGCACCTGTGCGTATACTGAGATTGCAAAGAATGTTGTGAAGGACTATTGCTTTACGGAGTTGGTATTCACATTACGGTCCAGATTGGGTACCCAGCAACGTCTACCAATTATCAAAACTGCAGAAAACCCTTTGAAGGAGAAAAAGGTTAAGACGAGGGTGAGAAGTGATTTGGGTCATTTTTCAATAAAAAAATTGTATTTTTTAAAATCCTAGAAAAGTTTATATATAGGTGTAAAATGTGGTTTGGAGTAAAGGATGATTAAAGTTGAAAAAGTATATTTTTTCTATTAAAAATAGGAGTAAGTGAAGACAAAAGTTAGAACCTACCACGCATGTCTTCCGTGATTAGATGAGCACCATTAGTCTCACTAAATCGTGGATAAGTTCTTGGTTGCATTTAAAAACCCGAAAATCTTCATGGAGAAGTGGATATGCTGTCCCTTATGGCTGGGCGAGCTGGTCTCCATTTCTTTGTGATCCAGTGACACTTGATATGACCGGCCGTCAGTGCTCAAAACGTTTCTTGTAAAATCCCAGTTGTGGTTTCATTAGAGACTTCATTGCAGAGCGTCAATATTTATGAGGCGACCACGTGACTAACAGCTTGTAGAGTGTAAAGATAGTTTGCATTGAACACGCCACATAGTACTAGTTCCAAATTGTTGAGGCAGAGTGTGCTGTTACGCTAAAATTCCGTAATGCCACATCCTCTTGATTCTCATTTGATTAGAGCTGATCACCAACCACTGATGTGTATGCATATAACTATATTGTTAAATATAACATAATAATAATGAATACTTTCTAACAAAACCCTTGCAATTATTCCGCCCTCTGTAAATCATTATTTTAAAAATGAAAATAGCTTATTACTGGACCTCAACATCTAGCCAAAAACTTGAACTATACATTAAAGCATTGTAGCCCGAGATGGCGGGTTTAGTAAACTTCATAAGCCCCATAAAGCCCCACTCGCTATTTCTCGCGGAGTATTGTTTTTCTCTATCACTCTAACGTAACGTTGAGGTTCGCTTATGGGTTCGTGTGGTAAAAGCGTTTACGGCGAAGGTGCTCAACCCATTGCAGAAACTCTGTCACTAACTGAATTAACGGCTCTGGTGTAGGTTCCGAGAGTTCGTCAGCCACATCTGACTCCAGGAGAACAACTGTGTCGTTGCCTGCCAAACTTTCCCAGAAGCACTTGCAACGCTTGAACACAGCTATTCCCGGCTTCAACGTGTTGCAGCTTCCTACGAAGAAAGCGACTTGTTTTGACAGACACAACAGGTAAAAAGCGTATAATGGATTTCGAGTTCAAGTCAGCCAACGAAAAGTTAAACTGTTACGAAGACGCGTCACACCTTACAGAATAGAGTGGATCCGTGTTCGGCTAAATTCGTGTTTCGAAAAACGGTCGTTTACGATTGAATATTTCAAACATTCTCTAGATATCCTAGACATAAGTATGCACCTTTATGAAATCTTATGTTTATAGATATTTTCTTGTTTAGTGAGGTCTACGGAAGGTATTGTCGAAGGTACTGATGAAAAGATCGTCAGTTCGATTCGATTTGCAGTCACAAATGGTTGAAGTGTTGTCGCTGGAGCAATACCTACCTTCATTAACAAGCTCCAAAGCTAGAATATTTAAAGTCCATGCTCTGAAAGTGAATTTCCACTTTTCATGATTTGCATAATCCAAACTATGTATCATTGCTTCGGCTTCTTTTCATTTCTCATGTGTGACATAACGTCTACAGAGAAGTTCGGTGTTTTCGTCCCATACTGGCATATATCTCATTCGGAAGCCTCTCGAGAAATCCTTCTTTGCAGTGGCAATTACGACATCTACAAAGCGCAGGAGGTGGAGAATACTAGTAGTACCAATCGGATGGCACTCTCCAAGTCACGAGTAAATTTGGGACAGTTTGACTTTGCAAAGTTCCATCTTGGTTTAGAGTAATCGGTAGGTTTCAGGATGCCAGTTTAAATAAGATAGGGCGGTGGTGTAAAGTTTCCAGTAAACATTAAAGATTTATTAGTCATGACGATGACCCATTACTAGTCATGTTTCACGAAAATTCCATATCTTTAGGTATGCACCAAACTATCTCGTTATGTGAGTCACCGGTACTAAAGAGACCAGAAAGAAAAGGCGTGCAGAAACCAGGAGCAAAAACCTGGTAGATAGAGCTTCTATGCAGCATTGTTGAAAAAGGATCCACCACCTACTAATAGAGGTAGATATCATATGGTTTTTGAGTTTAGGTCAATGCAAGAACACTTTACTTTGCCGACGTTTCGGGCATTTATTCGGCTTTCATCCAGGCTGCAATACAAAAAAATATTCTTGTAGCCCTGATGAAGGCTGAATTAGTAGCCGAAACGTTGGCAATTAAAGTTTTTTTTCACATTGGCCTAAACCCAATAACCACAAGACATATAATTTCAATAGGTCAAGAATCACTTAATATAGATGCTTAATTTATTCTTTTATACGTTGCACATTTGTTCGAAGGGAAAGATAGTTGATCACGTCTTGTCATTAGGTCATGCCGACCCAATAATTATTTTAGCAAATAACTTTTTAATTGCTAGGTGTGTCCAAATATTCGCTGCGGGATAGTCGTAGGCTGGGAAGGAAACGTGTATGTCGTAAGACCGGTTAAGTTCTTGCATTCACTACCGTGAAGTGCACATTGGTTCGGGCGTGGAAAAAGACGGATTGTCCTCTTCAAGGCTCCATTCCTTCTCGTGACTCAAACTGTGGTGATCGAAAACGCTGCTATGATGCAAAGTTTGAGAAAAGACAATATTGTTCCCTCTTTCATTCATTGATATAAAGATATCGCAATGTTTTTTGTTTCGTTTTGTTTTCTTCAAATTTTGTCACTTTTCCGTGACAACATTCCTTCTTATACCACGAACTTGACGTAGTAGGTGTTTCTGAGGGAATCCTCTGTTAATTATGTTCTTATGGAGTAATCTTACAATAATTATTTTGTAATTACGTCGTTTCATTTGTCAAGAGGGCCGTCAGGTTGTATCTCCGCGTAAGCGCCTCTCACACGCTCTCCTGCGTCACTGCGTCACCCAGCGACCAGAATTGGGAAGGAATTAGGGTATGGGTAGAGTTTAAGACGCTTCACAAGGGTTGGACTAGACCCTGTGAAGTAGGCAAACTCGATTTGTCGGAAAAAATTTTCACATGAGATTGTCCGGGAATAGGACTGGGACATTCTTGGTAAAAGGCAAGCGGCTTCGCTCCCTGACACGAGTGCCTCTTTGCACATTATACTGTGTTATTTGCATAATTTGTGTTCAGTGCACATTCAGTGTTATTTGCACATTTTCAGGGCACGCGCCTTTGTAAATTTTCTTAGTTCCAGTTCCCAAACTTCGACGCCTTCTAGTAAGGCACTCAGCTTGCTGCCGTCAGCCCAGTCGCACTCGGCGACTCAAAGGAACGTTTGGATATTGAACTCGTCCATCAAGGCGTACAAAGACACGTTGAACGCCCTTTTACCAACCACAGCGGAGCTACTGGCCGACCCCAAAACACCGCTTCGTACCGACGCTCCTAAGCCTGGCAAGCACCCGAGCCAATCCCCAGCCTTCCACAAGGTCAGTTTGCAGAGAGAAGATAGATAGAAATTTATTCTACAATTGGGCAGATGATGCCCGGTGGCAGAATGCAAAATAACAATTACAAATGACATAATAATATATAAAAATAAATATAAACAAACAAATTGACAAATTAAAATGCATATACACTAACATATAAATGAATAAACCTACATATTACTTACAAACATTAAAATGCATATACACTAAACATATAAATGAATAAACTTACATATTACACAAATATACATACATACAAACATATACGCATGTATACATAGACGAAGGAACCCTCTCATCACTTCAAATGAAATCACTTCACTTCACCTCACTTCACTGCACTGCATATAACTTTATCTAAATATTAATTGTTCATTACTTTTTACTGTAGACTACGCATAATCGCACCTTTCACTTCACTTCACTTCACTTCACTATACGTTTTCACCCTATTGACTAATTTCCTATATTTTTTTTCTAAAACCTCGCGCTGAGCAAGGAAAGGGCTCAAAAACTGCCGCAGGCAAATCGTTCCAATCTACTATAGTTCTGTTTACAAAGGCGAATTTCCCTACGTCCGTTCTTTGTATTCTTGTTCTAATTTTATATTTGTGATCAAATCTATTTAAATAATCTGGTTTATCTAACCTTCCCCGTATTTCCTGCCATGCGGAGCAACCAACGTAAGATTTATACAGCGCGCAAAGTCGTGCCCTCTTCCTCCGGCGTTCTAATGATTCCCAATGAATGTAGCAGTAGAATGCAGATGTAGAGAACAATGTTAAACATGATTTTTTACCGCGGTCAGCAAGGAGAAAGACACTTGGCAAAACCGCAATGAAGCTCTTAGTGGGATTTAATTTCTTTTTCATTTTTGATAGCGCATGATTCCAGCCTATCTAACTCAATCTGCGACATTTCGATATTACTTGCGTTCTTAAATTCCCGAACAATTACACTATCATTGGCAAAAGGACATATTTTTGATTTCATTCACTGCCAAATAACAATGTCGCTATCAATAGCAACGAACACAACTCACATCCCTGTGGCATTCCAGATGTTACGTAGGATTTCGATGAGAAATTCGACCCAATCGCACCCATTGAATACACTAGCTGAGAACCTGCGTATCTTACTATGGTAGCGTTGTATAGAAGGAAAGAAGCCATTTCCCTATCAATTCTGTGTCCTGAGTTCCGATGTCACCGTTTTCACTCCACGCATAACGCAATCGGTTGCTATTAGATGACAATTTTCATAGTCAATTCTAGCTGACAGTTTTCATAGACTGGCTACAGTTAATTCGGGAGTCAGCAAACTCTTTGCTTCGCTGCCTGTTGGCGACAACTATTGCGCGTGCAGTGTGATTGTGTTATGATGGCCAAACTAGCATGAGGATGAATTGCAGAAGCACAAAAAGTGAAGTCTATAAACCTTTTCACCTGATGAAAATCTGCTTATGTTTACATACCGAAAGAAAAGTAAACTTGAAATTCACGCTGATATGGTCTTGGCACTGCGCGGCTACAATAGCTGGTTACAATACTATATTTAATATTAATTATTATTATTATTATTATTATTATTATTATTATTACTATTCTTATTAATATAAAATTATATTTTCGATCATTTGCATTTCTTGTCAGCGCTATTAGGATTTCTGTGTTGTGAAATTATTATTCCAACCTAATCCAGCGTTCATTGTTGCATTAACGACGTCGCGCAGTTAATTTAGGCAAAAGGGACCGCCGGCGGAAGATAGTACTATGGGTTGCTACTTTTATTTACAATTAAAATTGCATTGAACATCGCTGATACGTTCAGTATATGGATACAGCGAATTCAGTGAAAGAAAGGTATTTTAATTTTAACTTGTGAATTTAAAAAAAATGTATTTTTCTTTCTTTTTTGTTTTTAGGTAATAAGCTGAAGCGTAAGAAAAATTATCACATTAAAATTTGGCATAATCGTCGTAATGAGAAAGTATGTGCTGTTGAAATCTCACTAGTTTCCTCCTCAAATCACCGGCTCAGGTGGCTTAGGGCTTCAACTGGTGTCACTGTAGGGCAGTACATTACCACACATGTCGAGACACCAGTCGCAAGCCTAGAGGTTGTCTTGACTGGGATCCCGCTGGATGAGGAAATCCCCGAAATCCGACATGAAGAACGACGCAGACTCACACCATCCACCGAGGAAAGAACAACGCTACCTCCTGGGATAAAAACATGCAGTACACATGCGGCACTACCAGTTGACGCGTCCAGAAAGATGAAATAATCAACTACCTGAAATGATTCATTCTTGATAGAGGGATTAATCGTTATGAGGAAATTTGACTTTCAACGTTCAGATTCATTAATAAAAATATTGCAGTTAATATCCATTTATTCACATTTGAACAATGCGACGTTTCGAGGCGCAATTTGTTTATTATATACCGAATTCACACTAATAAATAAATTTACAAAATTTTGTTTTGGCAGTCTCCAAACGTTCCAAGAATCAACGTCTCAGCGGACAAACTGTTGGCCTGGCCTGACACGTATTTCATTCAAGAATCTGCTCGTCACATGAATGCCCCCCAAAAATTTTTCCTTGTTAATGGAGATTGACGGACAAGACTAGTAATTGTAATGTAGATGATCTTGCTGTCCAGGTGACGCCGCGTCGAAGGCTGTGTTGCCGACGTTTCGACCATCTTATCGTGGTCTTCCTCAGGTCTTCCTCAGCCCTGAGGAAGACCACGATAAGATGGTCGAAACGTCGGCAACACAGTCTTCGACGCGGCGTCACCTGACAGCCAAGATCATCTACATGACTCTGGCCGCGGAAGCCTACGACTTCACTTAGTAATTGTAATGTTATTGCCCCTCAGTCGGTGCCGCACCGCGGCGCGCGATGCACGCTGAACGCGTCATCGCGCCCGGGCGTGTACGTGGCCATGGAGAAGGCTCGCGGCGTCATCCAGTCGCTGCTGTCGCCGGCGCGCCGCGCCGGGTGGGCGCGGCCACGCCCCAGCCAAGCGCCGGCCGCGGCGGCGCCGCCCGCCAGCGAAGGCCCCGCCACGCCCGCCTTCCCCGTCGCGCCGCCCTGCACCCCCGCCGAGCCATCCGCCATCTCCGTGATTTCTACCAAGGTTTATTTATTTATTTATTTTACGTCAAAAAGACAGTTAAAAACTGCGTATGACGTGCTATGGGGAAAAGTGAATTGTGTGCACATTTTCAAAATTCTGTGATCCCTACACTAAGTCATATACTACTTAAATTTTGAATTTTGAAAGGGAGAAAAACAACAAAAACTCCCATGTATAAAAATCTATTTTCAAGGATAAATAAGCAATAAATTTTGAATTTTGAAAGGGAGAAAAAAAAAGAAAAAAAAGGTTCTTGCTTGTTGCCTTCACCCGGCTAATGTATCACGTTATTTTCGATTTAAAAAAATTGGTCGCTTTTCAATACCAAGATCTCCATTTACCTCTGGATTTTTTTGTATATGTTGCTTTTAAAACTCAGGCCATTACAGTAACATTTATCTCAATCATCATCGTCTTGGATCTCTATCATTATTGCTACGCACCCTCGCCGGGACTGTCTTATCTTCCTTATTTCTACCAAGGTGCAGCTTCTTGGCAACACTCGGCTAATGTATGACGTTATTTTGGTATTTTTACAAAAAAAAAATACCCCGCGACGCCCGCCTTCCCCGTCGCGCCGCCCTGCACCCCCGCCGAGCCATCCGCTATCTCCGTGATTTCTACCAAGGTTCTTGCTTGTTGCCTTCACCCGGCTAATGTATCACGTTATTTTCGCATTTAAAAAAATTGGTCGCTTTTCAATACCAAGATCTCCATTTACCTCTGGATTTTTTTGAATAGGTTGCTTTTTAAAACTAAGGCCATTACAGTTATATTTATCTCAATCATCATCGTCTTGGATCTCTTATCATTATTGCTATGCACCCTCGCCGTGACTGTCTTACCTTCCTTATTTCTACCAAGCACTTTTGGCTAATGTATGACATATTTTGGTATTTTTACAAAAAATTAAATCGCTTTTCAAAACCAAGATCATTACTGACCTTCATTTATCTCAATCATTGCCATCTTGCATCTCTTCATTATCGCCATCGCCATACGCGAGTCATCCGCTATCTCGGTTATTTCTGCCAAAGTGTAGCTTCTTGACAACACAAGGTCAATGTATTACGTTATTTTTTTTATATATATATAAATTTTCGGTCGGTTTTCAAAACTAAAGATCATCAGTGGTCGTAGATGTATTTACCGCAATCATCGTTGCCTTGTATCTCTATGATTACCGCCCTGCACCTCCAGCGAGCCATCTGCTATCTCCGTTATTTCTACTAAGGTGCAGCTTCTTGGCAACACACGGCCAATGTAACACGTTATTTTGGGTTTCCTTTTTAATTTTTTTTGCTCAACAATAAGACCATTAGTAATCTCAGTAAGGCATATATCAAATTAAAATGACAGAATTTTCGTTTGAAACGGTTATAACTATTTAGCATTCACATTAAATAGTGCAGTTTACTCTCCCAGTGTATTATTAAGAAACAACCTCATGATTATAGGTGCCGCCCAAGCGAAGTCATCATCAACCAATCGTGCGGTCTACGTGGGTAGACATGTGCTCTTCTCCTTCATCGTCCTGCTCGTCGTCCTCAGAGATCCTCAAACGCCCACCCAGCCTCAAAATAGTCCCTTACAGTCCCAAAAGCAAGTCTCCCCGCGCCTCAGCGACCACATCCGCCAAGCGCCGCCGGCGCCTGCTCCGCTCTTCAGGGAAAGCCAGCAGAATTCCTCCACCCAGGAGCCACGCTCTGCCGTCCACGGACACCGCCTCCTCAGGCGTATCCAGCGGGTCGCCCGCGTCCTCAGTTCGTGCTTGGTTGATCCCCGTCGAACGGCTCCCCTCCGAGCGCGCCCGTCTCCGCCTTGCGGTCGAGCAACAAACCGGCGACCGTGCGGACGGTCCTGCCCCGCCTCCCGGGGCCGCGCGTCGCGGGGGGCCGGCCCGGGGCCCCGCCGGTCCACTCCCCCCTCCGGGGAACCCCGCGGCCCCGCTCGGACGAGGAGCAGGCCAAGCACTCGCCGTCGGAGGCGGAGCGGCGCAGATCGCCTCAGACGGCGGCGGACGAACTGCTTTAGGGGTGCGTGTTCTCTGGTCTACATCAGGACTTGCCCCCCCTCCAGGAAAGTTATCCGACTCCATGAACCAGAGGTTTCCTGTTTAAGGGGGCGTGTATCCACTTGTCTACATTGCGGCTTGCAACCCCAGAAAAGTGAGTACACGCGGTTTGCTGTTTCCACACGGTTTGGTGATATTACGAGCAGGGACGTAGGGACTTCCCATTAATGGGGCTGCGTACTCTTTTGTCTACATTAGGGCTTGCCCCACGTAGTGATTAAAAACAGATCCGGTGAAGCAGGGGCTTCTCGTTTAAAAGGGTGCGTGTCCACTTGTCTACATTAGGGCTTGTCTCACGGATTCGTGACAACAGCAGCCGGCTCGTTGAAGAATGGGCTTTACTTTATGGGGGAGCGTACTCTCTAACTTATATCAAGAACGCTTCTATAATGAAACACACAATTCAAAACAATTTTTCGCATTCAACAACTCCTAAAAAATGGTTGAGGCTGCAAAATAGCTTCGTCAGAGTTTTGGGAGAGCCTCCGAAGGTGAATTGGGTTGTCTACCAGCGTTCTGACACAATTTCCTTGCTTGGCACAATGTCATGTATGGGGAGTCATATTAAGACATGTACATGATTCCCAGAAGTGCCAAGTGCCCAACCGGGAGCGGTAACTTAGTGCATCAACTGATGTCACTGCAGCGCCTCTGACTGAGAGGTCCTAGATTTGAGTCATGACGGCGGCAGGATTTTCGACACTAGCTTTTCAGCTAGATCGAATTCAGTCGCTGTCTAGAGGAGATTTCTAGTGGTTGCTCTAATCGGTAGATTTCCGTGGTTTCTCCGATCAACACCCGGCGAATACCGGAGCAGTACCTTAATAAACGGGCTACAGAGCTGCGCGCGATCTGTCCTTCCTCTTCCTTGTCCTATCCTCTCCCCTTACACACTTACACCACCACATATTCCGGGAGACCGGTCGGGAGCTTAAAGCTTGTCCCGGCTGGTTGGAGAGTCCTGGTTAGGGGGAAACCCCACTAGCCGACGGTAGGTCGGCGCCGGATCTTGCCATCCAGCGGAGGAAGATCACCGCCATCTCCCGAGAAAAAAACATGCACTATACTAACGGGACTAATGACCAAAGCAATTGACGCGCCCGGAAACAGGAAAAAATCAATCAATCAACCCAGAAGTGCCAACAATGCGAGTTCCCAGTAGTTGGCGCATCTCGCGAGCGCTTATGAAAGCAATTAAAACGTTTCAAAGTAGTTTTTTCTTCCAAAGAGTTTCATCCAAAAGATGTCTTTGCCTTTCTCTCTGGAAGCCAGCCCGCGGTTTTTACAGAATATTATATAATCCAACGCGAGACGTTTAAAATGTATGTCCTTTGCTATTAATTAGCGCCAAGGAATTGTTTAAATGATAGAATTCCAAGTACTCGCCAAATTTGAATTAATTTTGGCCACCTATGTGCTAACAAAGATATTAATTTTCATGTCAATTCGTTCTGAAAGAAGAACGTTGCGCGAAAAGGATGTGTCGACAACAGCAAACTGTTTAGGAGTGGATGAAGAGATATGTGCAAAATGTACTGCTGCAAGCTATGTCATGTGGGCTGAGAATCGATATTCAAAAATTTAAACTGCACAGAAATACAAGAGGTCCTCTTCGTCAACATAGTATACTATGTTGACGAAGATGACCTCCTTTATTTCTTCGCTTCAGAACGTCAACAACACCGAATCAGAATTCCCTACAATTAAACTGCACAGTTTGGTGGTTTCAAAACGATGTATAGAACTGTATCCGTGGTATCCTTAGCCGATATCGGTTGATGCAATTTTAATTCATGGGTACGCAGTAATTGAAGCTTCTCCGTTGCCAATTGAGCAATTATCGGAAGGTGCACCAGAAAACACAAATAAAGACATCAGACGTTATAGTGAGAATTTTTCCAGAAAATTAGCGTTCTGGTATCAAATATTCAGATTCAAAATTACAAAAATTCAAAATTTGACATCTTGTTACACATTATATACACAGTTTCGTAGAGTTTTAAACATAGCTTCTCATTATGGTTAGGTTTTTGGTCAGTTGGAATCACTGTGCACCGGGATATTATTGTTCATCTGACAGGAATCGTTTATATTTTTTGAGAACCATTTAAATTAGCTGTTCGCATTTACTAATGGCTTGTCTATAAATTGCATAACGCTAAAGAGAGGGAGTAAGTTTGAATCTATGTTATGCTGCGTTACATTGCGGTAGAGGGTTTAGTTTAGTGTTACTTTTTTTTTTTTTTTTTCGTTTTTCCACATTCTCTAAAATAGTTCCTCGTTTTAGTATTACACTAAAACATTAAAATATTAACTAATTAATGTGTTTTAAAATATAAATTAAAATTATTAAATGTAATTTGTTAAATAAATGAAATGTTTATGCATTAATTTTTTTATTGAATCTGTAACATTACGAAGAAAATATTCAAATTGATATTCTAGAATTCTATTAAATTGGCGCAGTAGACTCACGCCCATGCGTCATCCACGACAGGGTGTGCCCATGTTAAAAATTTTCTCG
This sequence comes from Teleogryllus oceanicus, assembly GCA_964035755.1. Taxonomy (NCBI): domain Eukaryota; kingdom Metazoa; phylum Arthropoda; class Insecta; order Orthoptera; family Gryllidae; genus Teleogryllus; species Teleogryllus oceanicus. Next base: position 50,150,633 of record CAXIVR010000008.1, read on the forward strand.
CCTATGCGTCCTTCCTTCATTCAAACCTTGCCCCCAAACTACGAAAATCCAGCATCGCTACCTAATTCCAATTTTAATTATCATAAATTTTAATATTAAACTTAAATAAAATTAATGAAAATGGTTTTTACTATGCTATAACTTATTTTCACTTCTTGCATTTACGAGAGGGGATATCGCAAGCGATACGTAATTATTTAGGGAAGATTCAAGGGGGGAGACGTTACAGGGGGGAGAGCGGTATTCCAAATACTTCCAATTTGCGTTACGTACTTTATTGACGGCCCCCAATAATTCCACAATATTACCACTGATCTAACAATTTATTACATCATAGACACTTTTACTCGTACGATCCACACAATAAGTAGTAAACGAGAGAGTCAGAATGTCTCCAGAGCGTCTTCCTTTGGCACAGTGTCGGTCGTGACGATGAGGAGTGCGCCCGAGCGCTGCCCGCTGCGGCAAGTGGTGTGGGGCCACCCTTTCCGTCTGCCGTTCTTCCACTCGGACTCCTCCGAGCACGGACATGCCGCCGAGCCCAAAGGCTCCGCCAAGCAAAGGAAGGGTAAGCAAGTTGCTTGTTTTACTTTCATACGTTCTCTAGAGAATAATTCACCCACGGTATTCTGCATACCCATCGAAATAGACAATACTCCCGCAGCTGATCATCAGACTCATTCTATATCTAATAGAATAACCAATCTATTATTATTATTATTATTATTATTATTATTATTATTATTATTATTATTATTATTATTATTATTATTCCCGCTCTTCTCATCACCCATTTCCCCTTTCTGTGATATTGAGATACTCTCTCCTTCTCTCTTCGATGTGCTCCCTATATATAATACGTCATGATTCTCTTATATAATTTTCTTTGTTTCAGTTTCCTTGGACACCTGAATGAAGTGCTGGTACATCACAAGGCCATTGAATATACTCCGTTTCTAATATCTAATATCATGGGGCTCTTTGTGTAAAAGTAAACATTGCCTTAATTATTTTACATACATTGTTTTAACGTTTTTCTTTTACATAAAATAGAGTAAAAGTTATTATCTAACAAAAACAATCTTAAGATTTTGATGGGTTGAAGGTACCTTTCATGTCTAAAGCATTAATTTACGAGCAATTTTTATATCATATTTGTCTTATCTTTAAAATGTTTATATTAGATATTATTGATAATCTTCAAATTCTAACTTTAAATTTAACAGTTTACAACTCCTGTCAATTGAATTTTAAAAAACTGATTTTGGACGGTACTTTCTTCAAGGGGTTTTGGGAAAGTTACAATGGTTTGACTGTTGTGCGAGTGCATAAGTTAGTACTGTGCTGTGCGAGTGGAAACAAACTTTACTAAACAAAACAATTTGAATTTTCGAGAATTCTCAATTCATGAGTAAAAATTCAATTTTTCCTTTTAAAATAAAATATATAATTAAGACATTTTAATGAAACTTTATGAACTGCCTAAGAGACAATTAAGATAGAAAGCTATATTTTATAAAATCATATTTATTTAATTTAAAATGTGAGTTTCATGTAGGGGAGAAGCACAATCTGTGCACGCTCGCTATTAAGTGCTTCCTTAAATAACTCGCAGTACTTTCGAAGTTCCCTTTTGGAGCCCCATTAGATTCAAGCAGGCTTAAAATGCTCATTGGCTGCACTGCCAGACGACGGGCATTATTATATACCTACCTGTTTTAATAATTTTATTTATGACTAAGTTAACATTATTCAATTTACATAGGAATTGTGCAAACATTTTAAGACATTAATCTATGTTATGGCAACAGTCATCAAACATAAAATTGTATACATTACAAATATATTAAAAAATACAGCGGGAGAGGAAACAGAAAGCACCTCAGACGTATATTATTGCAGATTTGCAAAGATGTTGTACAATGAATGAAGGGGAAATCCATTTATTATTCTCTTCTGTTAATTAAGGGTTTTACCTAGATTATAGTATAATTGTGCTTGTATTTGAGGACGTTTTGTGTAAAAATTGTGTGCGGGATAGGCTAATTGGGTTTTTATTGTGTTAATTTTAAAATCATTATGCACTTGATTGTTACTGATGAACCAAGGTGCATTTGTAAGAAATGTTATCAATTTACTTTGGAACATTTTCATTTTGTTGAGGATGATATTTGTCACACAAAATATCCACCAAAAATCTGAATGCGCATTACTCAGATGGGACAAGCATATAGTAGTGCGGCCGGGTTATTGCTTTGTCAGAGTAATAGTGCTATAAAAGTTGATAGTTGACAGTGTTGTTTCAGTAAGAGTCTTTGTTGAATTAGCTTTGTTTTGGCTCCTTGAGTTCTTACTAATGTACTCTAATATTAATTTCTGCCTGTATTTATTACGGAATTATTGGAACCAACTTTTAAACAGACAATTTATTCGTCATTAAGGTTGCTAGCTGATTGACCTTCACATTCATATATCTATATTAAATAAAAGTATAATATCTTCCCCCATATGCAAAACAAGGATTGTGCATTTTTTTAGGAAAAGGCAATTAAAAGTTTGAAGGACATGTAAAAATATAGAATAAATTCACATACTTAATTAAAATTAATATTACTTAATTATAATATTAAATATTAAAATTTTTATTATATACAAAAAAGCAATATAATATTGTACTAAAAAACAATTTATTCTTTTTACAATTTACACAATGTTTCAATCCTATAGCTTCAGATTCTTTGCAAGAATTCTTCACCCCACGTATCTATTCGATAATTATCGACAAAGGGTGATCGGAATGAATGAAAACATACCTGAGGATTACAAACCAACAGGATGCAAAACGTGTAAATTTTACCAATATACCCTTCTCTCCGTCTCATGATTGTGTCATTGTTGAAACATGCCCCCGGCACGTTCGTGATCTCTCTCCGCCGGTGGCCAGGATCTCTAGGGCACGCGTCCCCGCCGGCGCACCCCCGCCTCCTCGTGCCCTCGCGGTCCCCCCTCCCCTCGCACACCACCCCCGCTCACAGCAGCGCCTCCGCGTTAAGGCTGCTCTGTCATTAGCTGCAACGGGGTTCACGGTTACCCTGTAATCTCGTCACCGGGGCGAGTTCGGATCGCTCCGCAAGGCTAAATGATCGTTTCTGAACGTACCCTGTCATTTGTCAGCCATTCACACACAAAGCCCCGGGCGCCCAGATATTCTGTAATTGAGATGGAAATACTAGTAGCAGCGGGACCTATCCAACTAGCGGGAAGTTTATCTCTTCCGGGACACGGGGGGTGTCCGGGTCTGCCTTTGGTACGGCTACACCTCGCATCAAAGCTGCACCCTCGCTTCGGGGAGATCGCCAGGACCTTTTGTAACGGAAGTCTAAAATTAACATTTTTGCGCTCTAATTGATTTTTTGCATCAACGTCAAAGGAAAGTGTTTGATACCCTGAAAAAAAAAGTTTCAAGCCATTTAACTAACTTTAAGAGAATGCTCCTAAAATTGATCAGTTAATTCTGGATCGTACATTGATCACTTTCACTTACTCAAGAGATTTTTTTCAAGCGCATGAAGCGATTATTTTCATACGGGTTACACATCTAATGTGATTTAAAAATAGTTGATCCAGGGATTAAAAAAGAATCACACAAAGAATATAAGTTCTCTGTATCTACAGAACGTTTGTGAACTTTTTACCATAAGAGCCATTTCAGAAGAGTCAACTCTTTCAAACTATTAAAACACCGTAAATCTTCATTGAAGATGAAGCTTACTGTTACTGGTTTTCTGTTTACACCTTGATCCCAGTTGAAATTTCAGGACTTCTGCTCGCAGTTCATATATTTTATTCTAGTCTAGAACCCATCGAAATCATTATGATAAGTTGAGGTCGTAATTTTTGGAACTTAAAGTAAACAACACTTTCTTCACTCTAGAAAATCTTCGTCGGCGCCAGAATGCTTTCCAGTGGATTCCTTCCTTAGGATAAACTTCGAAAAACCTCCTCTGAAGTCGGCCCGCATGAAAAAGCATAAATATCCGCCCGTCGGAAATTACGGGTGCAAGCGACAGCCTCAAACGAGAATAGCACATCAGCTTAGCAGCTTTGGCGAGCAAAGGAACCCATTACGAAGAATTAAATAAATATCGTGTCGGCAGAGGTTTAGAATTCACATCCGGGTAGGCGGCTAAGTGCATACCTGAAACGCGACAAATTAGCACACAGAAACTTCCATGACTGTTTTCCAGCGTTCACCATTAGTTGTGGAACTTAAGTTAATGTTTAATAAAGTACACTAGTTTTAATTAACCTTGCTCCTTTGCAAATAATGAAAAATTTTGTGCCTTAGAATTATGGCGTTTGGAAGCATCTAGAGAGAAGTTATGAGCTCATCCTTTTTATATCTAAATCTTCTTTCGTAATATATCTACTATTACTGTAAAAATGTGTTACTCTGACTCTATAAGATTATTTTGTGCAACGATTGGTTGAAACACGCTTCCTGCAAGGTCTCACTTCCAGTGAAGCAAGCCTATTCACCCACCTTTGGAATATCATAATCCACAATTGGGACAAAATAATCAGTTTTTACTGTAGTTAATATTGCCCTTTAGAATATTTCGTATTATCTTAATTTCACTATACGCCCTTCTCATAACTTGATAACTCTTTCGAACGAACGCCTTACTGAGAAAACATCTTTGCTTTGAAAAAGACACAGGTCTACTTTCAAAGTGTATGTAATACAGATCACATACACTTTGAAAGTACTTACCACAAGAGAACAGCACATATATCTGACTTCATTTCCAAGAAAGTGAGTCAAAATAATCAGGGTAGGATATATTTAATGTTCAATTATGAACAATTTTCCAGTTTCCAAATTTATGCAGAATTGAAAGTATTAAAAATAACTTAAAGCAATATCTGTATTACTAGTTTCGAAAATATGTATAAATTGATGGTAAATTTTGCAGCCTCTGGACATGGTTTTGTTATATATTTGTCAGAAAATGTGTAAAAATACAAAATCAATGAAACAGTATCGATTTTGGCAAGGAAAATGCCAACGCCTTTGATTACGTTAAGCCGCAAATGTGCGTCCCTACTTACGCAACAAATGAACTGCTGCGCAACAAATGCTTCCGTTTTCACATTTGGCATTTCATTAAACCAATTTTTGCTACTCCACGACCCTGAAAGAATCTTCATACAATAAATGTAATCCAAGCACTCCCGTTCACAAATTATGAACAAGATTAACTTGCAGCTGAAAGTAAAAAGTGGTTTCAAACGCAATTAATCTCACCATTGTAATGTACTGCAATTTTTCCTTTTTGTAAATGTTACTAAGAACCTACTAGCTGATGCCATCTCCGCAACTCTCCTTAGCCTCATAAAACAGAAGATTCCTTATAATACAAGAAAATCTGTACTACTTTATTTTTTTGTTCAAAAGAAGAAGAAGAAGTTATATTGTTTTGTTTCAGATATTTTGTCAAAATATCCTACTTAATACAAAATCCCTTCAAGTAGTGCCGGCATTGTTAAAGAAAAGTCGGGTTCGGAATTTTAAAGACATTTTAAGACAACATTATTTAAATCTCTTGTATATTTTATTCTTGTTTTTCGGTTGGAAAAATAATGGATTAACCGGTTTAATATTTACTCCGCAAAGAAAACAGGCTGCTTTAGCAAGCGCTCTCGCCTCGGACGGAGTTTGGAAATTCCTTTCGTGCGCGGAAGAAGAGAAGGCGCAGCAGCACTTTGGTGTATAAAATATTAGGTTCTCGTCTTATCATAGCGAGGCGCGAGGTATGCAAAACCGTCTTAGCAGGAGGCATCCGCTCGAGGAAAGCCGCTGGGAAGGAACACGTGGCGAGGCGGGGCGAGGCGAGGAGCCATGGGCGTAAGGCGCCCTTGTTTTCCCGCTCGGTGGCGGCTCAGGCCTCTTCTACTGGGGAGGCCAGCGAAATAGTTTCCCTATCACGTTGCTTCCACGTTTATGGGTATTGGGTTAACCTAAACATTGAAACGGTCAATATTTTATTTATATTCACTTTATTGAGGCGGCCAGCGAAATATTTTTCCCATCACGTTGCATCCACGCTTATGGTTATTGATTTTTCGTGTTTCGAGCGCATTCACGGCTTTGGTCATTATTCCTGTAAGTGTAGTGCATTTTTCTCGGGAGATGGCGGTGATCTTCCCCCGCTGGATGGCGAGATCCGGCGCCGATCTACGGTCGGTTAGTGGGGATTTCCCCTAACCTGGACTCTCCCACCAGCGGGGCACCGCCCCAGCCGGGACAAGCTTTAAGCTCCCGGTAGTCTCCCGGAATATTTGGTGATGTAGTGCATGTTAGTGTGTGTGTGTGTGTGTGTGTGTAGGGGAGAGGATAAGACAAGGAAGAGAAAGGAAATATCGCGCGCGGTCCGTTTGTTAGGGTACTGCTCCGGCTTTCGCCTGGTGTTGATAGGAGAAATCACGGAAAACTACCAATCAGAGCAGCCGGCCGCTAGAATTATCCTCTATGTATGGTTTTAGTTCACTTCAACATTTAAACGGTCAACTTATTTATATGTACTTTGTCTACTGATAATGGCTGGTTCAGGTGTGTACTTATAATATGATGTTCGGTTACCCGTCTTTATTTAATAAAGGCGATTGGGGATTCATAGCAAGGCAGAACCACAGAGCGCTAAGAGAGTCTCATTGAAAGATTTCTTGTTTAATATGTATGTCTCCTGCATTGACATAGCTATTTTGCGTCCAAATGAGGAATTTGGTTGTCGACCTTTGCATCTGCGCCTTTAAAAACGATACAATCAATGGGTCTATTTTGTATCTATGTACTGCTTGTGTAATTATTATTATTATTATTATTATTATTATTATTATTATTATTATTATTATTATTATTATTATTATTATTTCCAGGTTGAGGCAAAGAAAGTTCTAGCTTTCCTTTAAAGTCCTCCCGGTTTCTGTAGCTATGTGGCAAAGAAAACCTCACGCAGGCAGATCTTGCCAGTTACGGTGAAGAAAATACATGTTCGCCTCATGTCGCTCTTACCCCCAAACATCAGAATTTAAGTATGCCCACGCAGGGGAGACACCGGTAGCTGGCCGGCAAAGTTGGACTACCGACCCATTAACACCAAATACATACATTATTATTATTATTATTATTATTATTATTATTATTATTATTATTATTATTATTAAGACTCTCCAACAATACAATTACATCTTTGTGAAACAAGAAAAGGAACTATAATCCTCTCTGACGTTCATCATTCCAACGTGCGTAGATCTAATGAATGCATATTGTGAATCTATACGTATGTTGCATTATTTGCAATTTAATTAATCGATATTTTAAATCGTCTCCTATTTTATTTCAGTAGTATACATAGCTTTTGCGTCTCCCACATGCAAACAATCTTTATAAATGAGGTCTCTCAAAAAGGAGAACTTCATAGACAGGCGACGAATTGCACTTTGAGTTTAAAAATATGAAGGATTTTTTGAAGAAAAAACTCGTATGAATATTAATGTCAAATACAACACGTAACTCCCAGCTGAATTTTGGAATTTATATCGTTTAATACATTCTGAAAAAAACATTCTAGGGCCTTACACACTAACATTTTGAGACCAGAGGCCTCAAAGAAACGTTCCTTGCATCAAAATGTACAAGATGAGCTATATTTGGACATTGTTACTGTTGAGGCTGCAAAATAGCTTGTTTTTGGGAGAGCAGCATTCGGGTTGACGAGACTCCTGCCGTCTTTCCTCTCTTGCCACAAGGGAAAATTCTGAAAGACAGTTATTTAAGAACTATTAGTTTACCTCAGCGTAAGAATTATTAAGTATTGAGGAAGTTGTCAGTGTTACCGCAAAAATATCTTTTTCTGTCGTAATTCGGGCGTAATACAATGTCACGCAAGGCCCGCACCAAAACTCATCTGTTCACGGAGTCTGCACTGCCGTTACCAATCGTCAAAATCTAATTTTACAATGCAGCCAAGATGTAAATTACTTAGCATTTTTACTGACGAGGCGATCCTTTGTAAAACCGCTCAGCTGAAGATTCTTAAACAATTGACTTTCGTGGCCTCTTAATTGAAAATGCATCTGATTCTAGGAAATTGTTAACAATACGAAATGCTGCCTCTCGCTGGTTCCCAGTAGCTGGCGCAATCTCGCGAGCCTCTATTTATTTATTTTACGTCAAAAAAACAGTTAGAAACTGCGTATGACGTGCTATGGGGAAAAAGTGAATTGTGTGCACATTTTCAAAATTCTGTGATCCCTACACTAAGTCATATACTACTTAAATTAATGCAGTTTTCCATTTCAAATAAACAATTCTGTGCTCCATTGAAAATGAACGGTGTACCATTGACTGATGTTAAGGCAACAAAATTTTTAGGTCTCTCAATTCAGTCAAACCTTAAATGGAACGTCCATTTAAATGAATTGAACACAAAATTAAGTTCATTATGCTACGCGTTCAGAATTCTTGCAAATTCAGTCAGCCTTCATACTGCTCGTTGTGTATACTTCGCGAATGTTCATTCCCGCCTGAGATATGGCATAATATTCTGGGGAAATACATCTTATAGCTCCCAGACTTTTAGATTACAAAAAAGAATTGTACGAATAATAACCAAATCCCACCCACGTGATTCATGTAAGCCTCTCTTCATTAATCTAGGATTCTACCATTACCGTGTCTTTTATTTACGAATCAGTGGTTTTGTAAAAATGACTTGCTCAAGGGCGGAATATATTTTCAGAAAATGCCGAAGTCTATTACTATAACACTCGACGTAGAAATCATATTCACCAGGTGACAGTATCAACAGCTCATTACAAAAAATTCACATACAATACATGTACATTATTTTACAACACTTTGCCAGATGACATTAAACGATTAACTTCAATAGAAAAGTTTAAATCCCTAGTGAAATCGTTTCTGCTGCATAACTGTTTCTATACAATTAGAGACTATACTGAGCATCACAAGAAAAGTAACATTAATTTTACCAATGATACATAATGCATTATTTACCATTTGGACTGTATAAACGAGTATAAACAACCTGTAACAACTATTGTACTACAGCTTCCGGGTCAATGACCCCCTCTCGATCAGGTTTTTCGTCCAGTTTCCCTGATCCATTGAGCAAATGCTGAGATGGCCCCTTGTTTTGCTTCTGGACATAAATGTAACTTCATTTTCTGTGCACGTCTTCTAGAATTCAGTGGGAAACACAATTCTTCAAATTATCGTTTCCATGTTGTCGCGGCAGGAAGTAATAAGAGCCAAAATTATTGCTTATTTTTCTTGAAAATAGATTTAAAATAAAATTCATTGCTTATTTATCCTTGAAAATAGATTTTATTACATGTGAGTTTTTTTGTTTTTTTCTCCCTTTCAAAATTCTGGCTCTTTATTAGGCTTTTTATTTATTTATTCATTTAACGTCAAATCAATTAAAATCTATGTGTGACGTACTATGATGAGAGATGTATAATGTGCATGGCTTCTTAAATTCTGAGATCCCTGTCCCTACCTATATACGAGTTGAATTTTGAGTAGAGATATAAACGTGTATTTTTGGCAGGAATTAATCAGCAAATATTCGCTCCCGTATAATAAAAACTATTTGAAAGGCATATCAGGTATATATTTTTGGCTATTATTCCTCATCGTGCCCTTAGTGAAGAAATTTACGTACTGTGTCGAGAATATAGAGAATGGCAATTTGAATACCAATATTTCTCACTGAACCCTAGAAAACTTGCACAGATAGTAAAGTCACATTTATATTCATAAGTAAAACAAGGAGTCATCTCAGCATTAGCTCAAAGGATCAGGGAAACTGGACAAAACACAAACTGATCGACGTGGGTGTCATTGATTTAGAAAATGTAGTACAATACTTGTTACAAGTATACCCAGTATTTTAGAATTATGGAGTTCAAATGGTACCTAATAAATTAAATAGCATTTCTAAAATTAATATTACTTTCCTATAATAACGACAGGTGGCCTCGGTGGCTCGTTTGTGGTTTTCACGGCGCAATTCCGGGTTCGATTCTCTGTCGGGGCAAAAATTAATTGTGCGTTTTCCGTGGAATGCCCCATCCGTTGCTCTGTGACGATGAGAAAGCTCACTTCTCAGGTTGAGAAGACCAGGGACACGACGTAGGGATTGTTATGTGCTACATACCCCTCAACCCATGGCCGCAAGGCCGCGACGCCGCTGGTAGGCTTTAGCTCGTGGAAGAGCTGTCGTGCCGAAGAACATACATACAAAATAATGACAGACGCACAAAATTTTAGCTGAAGCTATCTGACTTTCCTTGCCTTCGTCCCTATCTCTCCTCTTACAGGCACTTCACTACTATACTTTGCAGGAGCATAGAGCTTGTTCGACAGGGGCCCTGTGCCCCACAGGGGGTGATACCTGCGGATGAGAAATCCCGCTAGCCTATATGACCGGATCTCACGTTCTAGCGGGGAACATCATCTCCCGTGAAGAAACATGCACTACTCTTTCGATACTAATGGTCATTTGAGTTGAAGCGTCCAGAAACATTAAATAATCAAACTAATGAGTAAAATTGTAAGTAATTGTATTTATTCTTCAGTTCTCCTCACCCCTTTAGACCTTCAATTACGACGACTAATTGCGCTATTGAAATTCACTTCTTAAAAAATATGAGTTTTCAGAATCTTCTGGTCTACTTTGACGGGTTTTCTAGCTGATTCCAAGATTTTCGCAAAAAGACTTGGAGTGTGCATTTCAATTCTGTGTTATGACACGAGAACGCGAGAGGGGCAGTTGTTATGAAAGCTCATGAAATTTCTCTTGTTTTAGAAGTTAAATATTAGAAACTTCATTTATAATGCAATGGAATAAAATTTGTCAAAATAAAAATTTCTCTTTTGTAATAGAAAATAATTATCAAAAAACGACCTAAATTTTGCCCTATAAAGTAAATTATCTAAAGGGAAAATTCCATTAACATCAGTGTAGCCGTTATCAAAATTAGCCTGAGTCAGGTAAAAGTAAAAACAATCTAATAGTTTTTATGCCATGTAAATAACTGCATTCTATAATGGTTCCTATTCTTCACAAATATCTTGGTAAGGACTAGAAAAGAGGAAACCCTATAAAGAACATTTACTTTTCAGGTTACGTGAAATGCTCCCCGCATGGGTAGGGCTTGTCACAACAAAAACTACAAAAAATACTCAAGAATCCGAACATTTTTGTTGAAATTATTTTTATTTGATAGATTTGGTCAACAATCCTTAGTTACAATGTGAACTGATTAAGTGACAATCTTGTGGTTTCGACAAATAAATTTACTGATGCGATTCTACATTATTCAAAATTCATGGCTTCGACTTATGGCATTGTCGATACCATACTTATACAGACTTATACCATTTTTCCTCGCCGCACCCAAGAAAGCTACGTTGACTTCTCCATGAATATTGACTTAGTCTATTGCCCTCGAAAGCTCTGGAAGTTCTGTTATCTCATAAAAAAAATTCCAATTATCGCGCACCTTAAATTTTATAATAGGATTACGACCGCGGTGACGAGCTGTTTGCTTCAGGAAGCCGAGGTGAGGACTGATGGCTAGCTTGCTTCATCACACCAAATGGTGTCGGTGATGGTAGGATTCGAGTTCATTCCTCTGACCGGGAGGTCGTAGGGTTCGAGTCATGACGGTGACAGTATTTTCGACCCTAGCTGGATAGCGATTAGCGAGTGTTTTTCCATGGTTTACCTGATCAATATCAGGCGCGTGTAGGAGTATTACCCTAACAAAAGGACCATGGACAGCTCGCGATCTTTCCTTCTTCCTTGTACTAGCCTAAACAGTTACTTACACACACTGCAGCACCACTCATGTCGGAAGACTAGTTGTGAGTTTCCAGCTTGCCCCAACTTGGGCGCTGCATCGCTTGCGGGAGGTACCCGGATGGAGAAATCCCCTAAATCGACTTGTAGGTCGGTGCCTGATCCCTCGCAATACCCTGTGTGTATTTGTCAAGCACCTGGCTTTGAATCCTAATGTTTTTGAAGGTGTGTTACCGACCATTTATTTGAAAGAATTTGCCTTTACTTTCTTGTTCAGGAACCAGAAGACAACCACTTTCAATGGCTTGTAATTTATTTATTTATTTTACGTCAAAAAACAGTTAAAAACTGCGTATGACGTGCTATGGGGAGGGAAAACACAATGCTATGGGGTGTGCACATTTTCAAAATTCTGTGATCCCTACACTAAGTCATATACTACTTAAATTTTGAATTTTGAAAGGGAGAAAAAAAAAACAAAAACTCCCATGTAATAAAATCTATTTTCAAGGATAAATAAGCAATAAATTTTGGCTCTTATTACTTCCTGCCGCGACATGGAAACGATAATTTGAAGAATTGTGTTTCCCACTGAATTCTAGAAGACGTGCACAGAAAATGAAGTTACATTTATGTCCAGAAGCAAAACAAGGGGCCATCTCAGCATTTGCTCAATGGATCAGGGAAACTGGACGAAAAACCTGATCGAGATGGGTTATATTACTGGGAAATATTTAACAAATACACTTCGTCACAGCAAGACCGTCACCAATAATGTTCTCCACTCAAAAATTATACAAAACTTTTCCGGACAGCAGTGTAAGTAAAGAATTGTGCTTAAATTAATGTGTTTTGTAAGTGTACGTATACGAGTGTATGTATATTGTATGTGTTAATATTGCATTGTGCTTGGGTATGAGTATAAATGTGGGTACATCTCCTATAAATCCAACTCCCATGGGAGAATGACAAAATCTCGACGTAGACATAAGCGTTGGCCAACGAGGTCTAGTAGCACTCTGATTAATAATTGCAGAGGTCTTTAAAGTTTTGTAAATGTATATTAGTATGAATAAATGGTGAAATTTTGTCTTGTGTTTTATTAATATTATCCTACAATTGGGGGTGAATTATGTTATGCCATGTAGTCTGTTTTTTATTATTTTAATACAATATTCTCAAAATAAGAAAAGGATAAATGTTACTATAAATATGACATTCTAATGGTTGGCAATTGTAACTTTTTTAACCTAGACATAAAATTGGGACAACCTGTGTACAAGAAATCTAATAAGTTCACAGAATATAACTTATGTACTCATAGTGAATAATGACACTATTCGCAAGAATTATATTCTGTTTTATTATTTAAATATTACTAGACATACCAGCTGTCAGAGCTATTTTTTCTCATTGAATTTTAACATTTTTAGTAAAAGCTTGCGTGCATTGCTATCGTAATAGGCTTTATTTATTGTTCTCCTTGCTGTAAACTGTCTCAAAGTATCAACATTTTCCTAACCTACGGAATAAAAGTATTATATATTGCCTGCCCATAACTTTCGTTAAGAAGGTTGTACCAATATGGCGGCGCGCAATTGTGGCAGCTTCACTAGCACGTGCAGGAAAGAGGTTCGAAGAGAATTATATTAGTTACTGGCGTACCCTAGCAAGAACTCTCGCATGTTAAATCCCTCTCTGTTCCCAATCCTTCCATTTCCGAATTAAGAGGGAAAGTTGTTAACAATTCGTGTGTTTAAAAATTGTATGAAGGTAAAATAAAAATACGCAGTTGATGTTTGAAACAAGTTTTCAATAAAGGTTTATTCAGTATAAAGAGAGATTTTCTTCAAATAATTCAGGACACTTAAAAATATTTGAAGTAATTATACAATCTTCCTGAACTGTCAGCTTTTGGCTTTCCTAGGTAGTCACAAACAATATTAGAAAAGCTTTTTTCTCTAGAGAAAGCTACGTAAAATTGTCCATGCGAAAATACACACATCAGGCAAGTACACAATCCTACTGTTTGCAATATTATTTAACTTTATTGCCGATCAGAGAAGAACACACATGCATTTCAATCGCATAGAATATGAAATAATTAGTTTAGTATCACATACAGTCGCAGATTCTGTACGTCTCTCAACACGTGGGGTAGCATAGGTAGTATTGAGTAGTGTCGATAAGCGCCGGGCCAACAAAAATGTAACTGTTGGCACACAGGCGGCCAAAATTAATTCAAATTTTGCACCATACCTGGAATTCAATCATTTATATCAATTCCTTGGCGCTAAGTAACAGCAAAGGGTATATATTTTAAACGTAAAAAAATGTTTTCTGTCAAAACAACGGGCGGACTTCCAGAGTGAAAGGCAAGTCGTCTTTCGTATGAAACTCTTTGGAATGACAAACTGCTTTCAAAATATAAATGTAACTTCATTTTCTGTGCACGTCTTCTAGAATTCAGTAGGAAATACAATTATTCAAATTATCGTTTCCATGTTGTCGCGGCAGGAAGTAATAAGAGCCAAAATGAATAAATAATAAATAAATAAACTTACATTGAGCGTTACCGTCGAGAGAAGCAAAAATATCTCGTATATCTACAGTGAACTCAATACTGGCCATCTTGCGAGATTTCTATCCAACAGAGAGCTGTAAGATTTGAGCGCAGGGTCTGTTTGGCACCGAGTTTACTCCTGGTTCTCTGTTAACATATAATACATATTAATGGCGGCCGCACCTCAGGGGAGAAGCAAGAAACTGAAGGGTAGCTGCACCAAACCTCCAGGCAATATGCATTATTAAACACTTGGAACCCACACCTGGTTTACGGGTGTTACCTAACATGAGAGCAAAATTGCTAGAGACGTTATTTGCCTTCTGGATATGTGAAATGGAGATGGAATTTCAGTTTTTTGGCGAAACAAATTCAGAAAATCGACCTCATTTTCAATAAAGAGTAAGGCAAAGCTACATAAATTTGTGTTTCGTGAGTAGTATCAAAAGATATAATAATTATAACAAAAAAGTCTTAGGAGCTCTTAGGAGCCTGCCATCTGGGGGCTTGCTAGGAGGACAAAGGGTGACTGGAATTAGCTGGGGGCCGTTCATAAATCGCAAAATCGAACACTGGCAGCCTGCTAGGTCTGGTGGTCCCGGACAGATGTTTATAAATATGACCCTAAACCATTCAGCCGTTCAATATTGTCATTTCCTAATTGAAGTAAGTCATGTCTCGGCCCCTTTAATTTGAAACCGATATTTTAATTTTGAGGGATACTTTACATGAAGCCTCTGAAACATTTTCTTAATTTTCAAGAAAATGTCTTCGTTTTGATTACATTTTGTTTTTGGATAATGTGAATGATGTTTGAGAGAATGGTACAAGCTCACTTTTGCTGAAAACTTTGATTTTCCGAAAATTATAAATACAATTTTTTAAAAAATCGACGTCATGCTACACAACAATTTTTAAGATAAATTTGTATTTCTTAATGAAATGTGTTCTTCAAAGAAATCGTGTTCAATATTTCGAGAATATGAGTATTTATTGCGTAATTTTATATGAAACAAACACATTTAAAACAATTTGCTCTAAACGGCTTCAAATTTTGTCTTTCATTTTTATTCTCGTATGTAGCAATGGACTGTAAAGATAGTGGTGATGGTCCTATTTTTGGTGCACTCTGAATTTTCGAAAATTGGAAACAAAAGTTCGGAATTGAAATTCGCGCGCTTCGTTTCAGGTGTTGGGATTTCGGAAAATAGCAACACAGGTTTCAAACTTAATCTCACTGTCGGTCATGATACGTAGACGTGTGTATGTTGTATGACTTAGATAATACTTTTATGAAAGAAACTAGATTGAAGGAAGGTAATAAATTTTAACTTAGAACTAACAAACACACTTCTATATTTTAAGAATTTTTAATAGCTGATTACGGTATTAAAATGAAAGTTCACTTAAAAAATTTAATGAAAGTAAGCTTGTCGTGCAATTATTCTTGCTTTTCTGTATTATGTTCTGTAAATACTGTAACATTTAAATTTATTCATGTTCATTTCATTTCTAAAAGTAAGAAATGACTACTCCTCCCGACAAAGGAAATAAATACTGATAAGTACGAGAGGCAATTCTTTTTCTAGTTATAACTGAGATTTTAGTATGGCTAAATTGCAATACTTTAATATTACGTAACTATTTTCAATCATGCGAGAAATTATGTGTAGTAGCCCCTCTAGTTTAGTATGATTTTGTGTAAACTTACACGTACTCAGTTTTACTCATGTTATCATATGCGTGTTCACCGTGAGGTTCGAAGACCCTCCTGAAAATTTTGATACGTATCCTCACAAAAAAAAATCATTGTAAAAGAGGTCCAGAAATCTAGCTGCCCCTTTTTACTTTCTCACCCTTACGAAGGTACTTTGCAAGAAAATAAAGTTATGTAATTATGCGCCAAAAAACGGAAAATTTTGCGGCAGAAGTTCTCTTATTGCGGGGCCCTGGTAGTAAAAATTAAATAAATCCAAGTTGCTAAATACAGAAAAAAATTTTCTTACACGTGAGGTAGCCAGAATCCATGTTTTGTGGGTCCTTGATACCGAAAAATCAATTGAGGGCAAAACACTTGTGTGATCATGAGTGGTCATCGCTAGCGCCTAAATTCCGCCATCGCAGCGCCTGATTTTCTCCAAAATTGATATTCTCCGATCGATCTGAATGAACTTGAGGCTTTGGGAGTTTGAAACGGATATTTTTATTTTTGAGAGTACATGAAGCGAGCATTTACGTTTTTAAGCGTTGGCCCGACTTGGATCCCAACGGCTCTTCTGTGACGTAGTGGTATTATTGACGGTATGTTAACTGAGGGGATCTAAATTCATATTTCGCAACAAATGGCAATTAAAGTTTTGTAAATAATGATCATAAGCTATACTGAACATATAATATAGATATTGTTACAACCTCTCACAAACATTGTGGTAATACTCTAACTCAACTCCACATGGAGTAGTTACAGTGCGAGAGTCCATTTCATCCCACATCCACCTCGGATCAAGGCATCATAGCAAGTGATGCCATGATGCTTGTTTTAATGAACTGAATTCACTTCGACCAAATACCGCGATCCATTTCCCACTTCAACCACATTTCCCATTTCTACTTCATGGTCCTGAATCTACCACGGTTGATTATTATCTTGCTTGTGTCCAGAAGCGGGTATGCAAAACTGCACGAATTTGGCGCTGGCGCTGGTCGCGCCAGACGCCTCGCCAGAGGGAGCGAGAGAGATGGAATAATACATCAAAAAGTGGCGGAGGGGGAGGGAGCGAGCTCAAGACTGTCGGAGTGAATATTTGATGCTGAGGCGGCGCCGTCGGCGGCTAAGAAGATTAGGCGCGAGGGGCGGGGCGCCCGGCTTGTCTGGAGTACATGCACGCGGCGGGGAGTCGGACGGCGGAGGGCAAGCGGGGCGGTTGGGTGGAGGCGGGAGGGGGGGGGGGGGGGGGACGGGGGGAAAGAGGGCGAGCGAAGGGGGGGGGGCGGGCGGGAGGGGGGGGAAGGAATGGGCGGGCGGTTGGGACGACGGGAAGGAAGGCACAAGCGAACGGAGAGGTCGGGGTGAGACGGAAGGAGTGAACGGGCGGTTGGGAAAGATGAGGCAGTCGAAGTGCGGGACGGAACAAGACCAGACATGGCAAACAGCGCCGGGTGGGAGAGACAGGACGGGGTGGAGCGGAGACGTGGGAGGAGTCGAGCTTGCGGCAGTCAGCCGACAGCTCCACGTCTCGAAGGAAGAACCTCTGCTCCTGGTCCCGCCCTCCTCTCGTCTGGCAACGCCCGCGTGCTGGTCCCATTTGACCACTCAGACGGCTGCTATTACGTCGGCTCCTTTTTATTCTCTCGTTTATACTGGTACAGAACTGTCAAGTGGTTGGCCTCATGGAATAGAGCCTTCGGGCAAGTGAACCCAAGAAGATGGACACTAAGGCTGTGGATTCGAAACGCGGGTAAGGAATGAATGTCCTCAGTTGTGATGGGTTGGGTGTCATTCCCAGTCCCTCGTGTATCAACCAAATCCTACAATAATCCCTTTCACTGATCGGTAGCACTGTGTGACAGTTTACAGTTTTGTCTCTGGGCTTACTTGTAGATGGGTTCCTACATCCACAGCAATGTTACAAGCACTGAGATGGGATCATAAACTACCGCCCACATGCATGTAATGAGGACGAAAGTGAGCCTACGAAGGACTTAATTACAGAATTATCAAAGCATTTTTTATTAATAATGCTAAACCATATTCAGATATTTTATCCAGAATTTCTCTTCATGAATCACAACAGAACAATCAACATTATGTTACATAAATAATGAAAAGAAAATATTCACGAGACGCATTTCATTGTCAAGTCCGAACATTACGAGGTTTGATGTTTTTCCGAATATGTATGCAGGAATATCGATTGTTGATATTATTTCAATAAAAGTTTTTTCTTTGAAAACCATAAAGAATCTAGTAGTGCTAAAATCGCACGTACGTTCTCGCCCTTATTTTCACGCAAAATTACTCGAAAAATGTTCAATTTTTTTGAAAAATTGTACCTCTCTTATTTCAAAATCTATCTTTAAGGAACAGAATCCATTAAGGGAAAATCTATCTTAATAATTGTTGTTGTAGGAAAGCACCAAAAAATTTTGACCTTTAAAAATTTTCGAAAAATTAGGATTTTCAAGGATCAGGACACCTGCACCAATATCTTAAACGCTCTAAACGCACACTTCCCAACTACAAAATATAATAAAAAACGATGGAGATATTCCTTTTTAATTTTAAAAGTGTCAGGGGGTTCATGTAAAGTACTCCCCAAAGTTAAAATATCGGTTTCAAATTTAAGAGGTCGCTACATCAGCCAGATCGATTGGGGATTATCAGTTTTGGAGAAAATCGTCTGAACGCCGCTAGCGTTGTTTAGAGAGGGACATACGTTTTGCCGGCATTCGATTTTTCGATATCAAGGACCCACAAAACAGGAATTCTGGCTACACCACGTGTTAGAGAATTTTGTTTTCTAAATTTGCATCTGGTTTTATCCACTTTTTCGTTACCAGGATCCGGTAATAAAAGTTTTTCTTCCGAAAAGTAGCCGATTTTCGCGCAGAATTACGCAATTTTCTCTCTACTCCGTAGCGAGATGGGATGCTTGAATAAAGCACAAATCAATGATAAAAATTGACAAAAATCGACTTCCAAAAAAAATTCTATTCTCGAATTAAATTAAATATTTGTTTTTATTACAGCACTTCTTAAGTATTTGATGTATCATTTGGAAATGTAAAAAAAACGGCACTACGAACGGCATTACGTCTTGAAGGCTACGTTATGAATAGAGCCCGGAAGGTTGGCAAAATACCTATTTGTTATTGTTACTATTTTATGGCATTTAAGAATATGAATTACTTAATTATATTTCTGAGGTTTTTTAGTAGATTTTTATTTTGCCTAATTTAGCGTTGCCTATTTTTGTCATTTTGCCTTTTCCTCGTTATTTTGCTTACTTTTTCTTCTGACACTGTTCGCGATCAAGTTGGATATATAAACCTGCAAGCCTGGACAGCTCGAAGGCACAGTAGTATTTTGCCTTTCTGTGGAAGCAGACACTGTTAAAAATGTGAATGAAAAAAAAAGATGATACCAATCATAATTATTTTTATTACGAGAAATCCCATTCTACTTTTGGGTACGACCACCGATCCTTTTGCGGAGAGCCCTCTATATATGTTGCCCAGAGTTGGCGATAACATAATTCCATTTTCACTGATGCATTTCAGGATTCAAAAGGGAGTTCACAATAGCATTTTGAAGAGACAGCGTCGCGAGAAAAAGAAATTCGTAGCCATCATACATTGTTTTATTACACGTGAATATATCATATCGTTTTATTACACGTGAAGCGATAATGTAAATTTTAGAGTTCGAATAATTAAAAAAAAATTTCAATTTCTTTTACTTGTGAGTTATTATTGTTTACATGCTTTTTTTGCGCCCGTACTTTAGCTAGAATAAATGCCTGTTTGGATACCTATTTTAGTAAAAATAAATGCCATTTTGCTCTCCTATTTCAAGTAAAATAAATCTCTAAACTTCCTGGCCCTACTTATAGCTTACAACAATATTAATGGAACTTACTCTTAAAACCTGTGCACCAGTATATGGCAATAGTAAAGCAAAATGATAACTTTCTTACATATCTTGAAAGCGCTTGCCCGTGGGTTATTATTTTTTACATCCGAACCCTTGATATACACAATATGTCTTTATAAATAAATTTTAAATGAACTCCAATTGGGTGTGACCCGTTAGTCGTTCTCAGAAAGATGAGTTCATAAAGTGACTATGTATTCCATTGCGCTCTAAGCTGTTTCATATAATACGAGTATACATGCAAACTATACACCGAGGTTAAGTGTTTTTCGCTCTCCCTAATTGTTAGTATTTCTTCGTTTATGTAACATCGTAAATTAACAGTACTGGTATGTGTGATAAACGTTATTAATGTACTTATTTTGGAGTAACTGGAAAAGCACACAGCCGCTAATGAGACAGAAAGGATAAAAATAACAGTTTAATTTTTAAACATTTTTTAATTGACGGATGTGGTCCATTTGTTTTTTCTGTGGATGCACACACATCGACCTTTCAGCTTGCCAAAATTAATTAAAACAAAAATATATATTCATATTTTTTGTAATTAGTCAATTCATTACTTACCAGTCCATAAAATTGAACATTCAAATACCCTTGACATATCGTACATATAGTCGTTAGTAATCGTGAATTTCCTCATAACGTTTTCGCTTACAATAATCTACGACAGATATTGAGATCAATAACATACTTCTCCTCAGTGGTTTAATACCTTTTCATTTCTAAGATACAATTACTTTCGTATCTCCCAAATCTCATTTTCAATCCTCTCTAAACCACTACAATTTTCTGACCAACTTTATCAACGAAACAGACCGTATTACACTCGTTTACACTACGCAACACTGTTCCCGAATTGTTGAAGATTTCTGAGTGATAATTATATGACTATTTCACTCATGTCTGCCCGTGTCGTAAGTAATGGTAAGTAAGAGTATATTCTAATTAAAACAATTCCAGACGCCTATTGCCTTTTGATTATCAATTTTGCACTCCGCTGTAAGCGCTTTGTTTACCTTTTGTTACCGATAGCAATTATTTTCCACTTTCGTTAGGTAATGTGAAACATTATGCTATTATATATCAGTTTTGTAATGAAGTACTTTACCGCTCTAGTGTGGTAATGAACTTCATTAGCACACTAGTGCGGTAATGGCATACGAGTAGGGTTATTCTGAGACGAGCACTATTCCATGGTCTACTATCGAGAATAAAAATAATTAATCAAATAATTTCTTATGAAAATAACTTTGTTAACAATTTTAAAAATAATAACAATAATAATAATATGTTTTAATTACTTATTATATACATTAACAAAAATTTCTTGCATTCAAAATTGTAATTCCTGATGATGTTGAAGCCTGACAATTCATATTAGTACTTGAAATACTATTTTCCCCAATTTTTTTTTTTACTATATTCCCCCTTAAAAACGATTTTCATCCACCGTTCCTCTTCAGCATATCCATATCGGCACCTGCATTTGCTAGTAATGAAGCGGACGATCGCCGAAACAATGTCCTGTAAATATTTCAGGGTTCTGCAAGCCAAGATACTTTGCTAATAGCTTCGGAATGCCTCCAAAAGTCAATGACTGCCAATTCCAACAGGTTGGCAAGTACATTTTCCATTGTTGTAAAATACAAAGAAACGATCGTGCACACTTTCAGGCCGAAGGCGAAAATATTCACAAAATGTTTCTAAACAGTTAAATTCTTTAATATTCCCTTCACTAATTACAAATTCTCTCGCAATTAAAGTCTTACTGTTTATATTAATTAAAATACATGTTTGTCTATACTCTATATCACTTATTTTAAGATTCATTAACTCATCTCTACGGCAAGCGCCAAATATACCAATTATTAAGGTCACCTTCATCAACAAATAATTATCATCGTCAGCTTCTATTAAAAATGTATGTATGTCTTCTTTTGAAAATATCTTTGATTTTCTTTGTTTTATATCCTTCACTTTTCCTTTTTAAAAATGCTAACAGCTGGGTAAACTTACTTGTATCAATATTATCCTTAACTAATAAAGTACTCTTCAGCATAGAAAAGTTGGTCCAAAGACTACTCGGTTTTTCCTTTTCCGACTTGCCGGAAAAGTAAGCCATTAAAACTTTTTCTGATATGCAATGAACGTTTTTGTTTTCACACCAAACCTTAAAAATTGAGTACTCACACTCATATTCTTCTTTGATTTGTATGGCAACAAAGAATCTATAGCAGCATTTGCTGCTATTTCTATTTCTGAGTCTGAACTGCATTCGCTCATGTTGTCGAAATGTGTACACCATACGCGTTTCAATTGTTCTCCTTGTTAAGAACAGTGTTGCCACTCAAAGGGAAAAAATGTGAATACTAAATGAAAATTGTAATCTTAAATCTAACAAATTTTTACAAAGTGGATAAAACGTGGTACGATATACGGTATATCGGCCTCGGTATGGGCCTAACGGCCCCGTTTGGCAATTTTCCACTCTCGTATTGTAATCAGATGTATTACGACACTAATATCGTAAATAACTATTATGGCCATGGCTATTAGTGCAAATGCATTGAAATTGCACCTATAAGATACGTAGAATCAATACGCATAAAAGTTATGTATAAATAAAATACTTTTTCAATTCGTCAATGCCACTGTCATGAAAAAGCAACAAAATTAGGCTTTCGTGTTTGTTTTACCTTCTGAATTTAAAAATTGCAGTCTTTATTCTTGCGTCTAGAAGTCGCGCTCAATTACGAGTAGGTCTTAGTAGATCTTACTGGATGTTCTGAAAACAAGTCGCGTGCACTTTCATATCTCGTTCTTCTCATCTTCAACGAAAGTAATTATTTTAGTTCCTTACGTTATTGCAAGTACACAAGTATCCAACTGTTGGGGGCGGCAGTTTCTGAGTCAGTAAGTGTCGTGTGGAACTGTACCCGCACAGTGTGTGTATATATATGTATATACACACATACACACACCTGTACAACAAACCTCAGGAAGTGGTAGTGTGTAAAACTTAAATCATTGTCATTCGCTCTACCAACGTTATGGAGAATACCAACAAACCATTTTAATGACTGCATATTACTGGACGAATGTGCGTATTTTTAACACATATGAAGCGTGTTTATAAAATTTTGTAGAAATATATGCTGAAATTAGTATAGGATTTTGAATATTTCATATCTTTGAACCTTGCGTGATATAAACTTTTTATAATTTGGCCATCTGGTGGCGCAGAGTAAAGTTCCCCAAAGAGACCCGCCTTTCACCAAAGAGATCCGGGTTCGATTCCCGTCAAATCTCATGTGAAAATTGTTCCCAAAAAACGAGTTTGGCTGCTTCACAAGGGCTAGTCCATCCCCTGTGAAGTGTCCTAAACCCTACCCCTATCCTTATTCCTTCCCAGTTCTGGCCTCTGGGTAGTCACTCAGGAACGCGTAGTGGGAGGCGCGTACGCGGAGATGCTACCTGGCGGTTCTCTTGACAACAGACTGCGACGAGACGTGACAGACAGAAGTGTATAAATATCTACAGTAACGGAGGATTACTCCAATAGCGCTCAACACCCAAGAAGGGGTTAGGAGACGCATTGCGTCGTGAGTTCACGCAACAAATGTTTTAAAAAAATTGAAAATAGCATTGTCGTTTCCTTTGAAATCACCTACTTTCATCCCGGAGATATGAAATTGTTTTCCCCTAGTGTAATCAGAAGAATCCACTTTCGAAGTTCGTCGTCTGTTCCTTGCAGAAAAACTTAACCACGATTTTCATTCAATTTCATTGTGCAACATTAGATATATTAAGTCGCAATGAGTAATTACATGCAGTCAGAAACGGAAACTACTAACTCCGCGACATGTTCTTGAAGGTCGGAGCACCCATCTCGCCCAGATAAGAGACCAAATCTATATTTTACTGACAAATTTTCTTCATAATTTATCAATCTGTAGTTTTTCGTTCTTGATTTGAAATTTATTTAGTAACCGTGTTTTCAGCTACAAGTGGAAAGCTACAAATGTCTTAATACAATGACGAGGTTCCTCATGATCTCAAGTTTTCTCAGCACAGACATTTTTTCTACCTCGAGTGAAGGAAACTTGAGTACAACCTCCACCATTTCCTTGCGACCTTTCGACGCGATCCGGAAAAAATGCCGAAACAAATATTTCCATACTATCCGAACGCTCCCTCACACTACCACAACAACAACAAAAAAATCTCTCATAAAAAGTCGACACCTCCCGTCTGTAACGCGCGCCGTCTGCCACCCTCACAGGCACAAAAAAGCGCAACCCGACGCATTTCGTTTCACCTCGCGGGCGCCCTCGGCATATTTTTTTTCCTACGAACGCCGTTCGTTTTGCCGCGTAAAACGATCCGCGTTTAAAATTCACATCGTAACGACGGCGCGCGTCTCCTTACACGCGCGTTCCGTCACTTTGGCGCGCGCCCACGCGCGAGGCGAAATCGTGTTTTCAAAGGACGCACGCGTGCGCGTGCGGGAGGGTGACGCGAGCGGACACCCCGCCGCCGCGTGGGCGCGCGTTATGAGGGAATATTTTTTTATGAAACAGGAGCCAACAGAGTAATTACTTGCCGCGCGCTCTGGGGACAACGGAGAGGCGACGAGATGAGGAAGCAGCTGTGGTGGTAGTGGTGATAGGGAGGAATGCGATAGTGCTGGTGGTGATGTTGGAAGTGTCGATGATAGTGACGGAAGCGGTAGTGTTGGGGGTGGTGGTGTGAAGGTGCTGGTGATAGTGACTGAGGCGGTAGAGCTGGTGGTGGTGATATTGAGGGTTGTATAGTGACGGGGGTTGGAAATAGCGACGGAGACGGAGTGGTGGTGTTGCAGGCGTTGGGACTGTGACAGAGGGGCAATGTGGTGGTGTTGGAGGTTCTGGGGATGTTGAGGCGGTGCTGGTGATTGTGAGGAAGGAAAGGTAAGTGAAACGAGTACCATTTAGCATTAATAAATTACTACATCTTAAATGTTTCTCGCACAATCTCGGCCTAAAGTCGTTTTCAAAAAAAAATGTTATTTATGTTTTCAAAATCCCCGTAAGCAGCAAAAAAGACCACAGTAGCAAGCTATGAACCGCGGAGTCATCAGCATGGTGGTGACCTCAATTGTTAACAAGCAGAATACTGCCGAAAATACCATTAGATGTAGTCATAATCTCGATGATTAGGTTTGTGCTTTTGGTGACAACAGCGTAGTAATCACGAGAATATTTGAGCACACAATAACGTCTGTGAAAACTTTATAGCCATTGGTTCATTGTTTTCTTATATGGTGCCTACAGTTAACTAGGTTGGTCATTATTCCCGTAAGTGTATTGAATGTTATATCCCTGGAGTTGGCGGAGTTCTTCCATCGCTACAATTCGAGATCCAATGCCAACCTATATGTCGGTTTGTGGAAGGTTAGAAATTAGAAGAAAAACAACGAAAGTTGGTGTAAATAAAGATGAGTTTGAAATTTACAATTATGATGGTAATGAAAATGTGTACAGACTCGTGTTGCATAGAGAAACACTGTCTAATGAAAACGTGAGTGAGAAAGTAATGGTGAGATTGATCTTGGTTGTGGTATACACTGAGGTGACAAAAGTCATGGGATACCTCCTAAAATCATGTGGGTCTTCCTTTTCCCCGACGAAGTGCAGCAACTTGACTTTGCATGGACTCAACAAGTCGTTGGAAGTCTCCTGCAGAAATATTGATCCACACTTCGCACGGTCCATGCTACCACTCTGGGCTCCGCTACTTCCTACACTCAACTCCCGTCGCCCTATCTCGCCCCCACCTCACCCCATCGCACTTCGTGTCCAAGCCGCCAGAACCCGCTCTGCTACGCCCTGCCCGGCTACATATCGAGTCACCCTGCCCCTCCCCGCCTCCATCTTCCCCTTCTCCCCCCTCTCATCTCTCCGTCTTAAAAATTCATACGTTACTTCTTCCCCATCCTTCTCCCCTCCCTAACGTCGGTCTCGCCGCATCTCATGTCTAAAATCATCAATCTGTCCATCTTTAACCATCTTCACCGGTAAATCATGGTCCTACTCTTTATCACCCATGTACCATACCTCTCAAATCCGTCCCCTGCACCTTCATCTATTTTACCTCCATCACATTCACCAAATCCATTACACCCTCTTTATGTCATTGCTGATCTAGTGTTGACTCATTCCATTCTTCGACCTTCTGCTTGTGCCACACCCCATATTGTTCACCACTTTTATTTCTTCCCCCAAGCCATACTTTCATATCCCACCTCAACTGCTGCCTTCTTCACATTCGTTTCCTCCTCCCTTTCGTCCTTTCCGTACAATTCGACCTTCTCGTCCAGTGCATCCTTTCCGTCCAATTCGTCCTCTCCGTCCAATTCGCCCTTTCCGTCCAATTCATTCATTCCGTCAAGACAAAATAGCGCGGAGCGGAGTGGGAAAGATTTGACGAAGAGGAAAGTAAGGAACTAAACAAAAAGAGGTAGACAGAAGGTATGGTATAACTGAGCGGGAAGGTGAGGGATGGAATGACAATGGTACAGCGGAACGGGCTATGGTGAGAAATGGAGGGATGGGATGACATGAGTAACGAGCTGGATGGGGAGGCGCGTGCTAGTGGCTGAGGCGAGATGAAGCGGGAGGAGAGAAGAAGCTACAAAGAGAAGTAGAGGCGGCGGACGACGGGGTTGTGCAGTACAATGGAGCGGGGTGGGCGGATTCGTGAGACTCAGCTGGGTGGAATGATGGTGGGATGCGAAGATAAGGGAGGAAAAGAGGAACGGGAGCAGGAAGTTCGAAAAGGTAGAACTGGACACAGAAGTATGGCAGCACGGAGAATGCCGAGGTGACATTTGGAGGAAAAGCCGGAAAGGTATGATGCTGATTGTTTCGTGTTTCTGAATGATTTAGTTGCTATGCATTAGTCCCGTAAGTGTAGTTCATACCTTTATTACGGAAGGTGGGGGTGTGGTTTCCCCACTGGATGATGAGATACGGCGCTGACCTATGCTGGGTGCGTTTTCCCTATCAAGATATCTGATACCTACAGGGCTCCGCCTTAGAGCTCTTAATACCCCCAGACCCGTCACCCCGCCCGCCCGTCAGTTTCAGAAAAGTACGGGTCCAATCCACCGGCACTAATACGGGTACCCGTATGATATGGGTACCATAAGATACGGGTCACCTGTAGAATACGGGTCGGCCTTATCCCTGCATCATTACGTGTCATCCAGATTTCTCCCGGCCCGCATTTCCTTCCACCCTGGCCATTCCATACTTCTTAGCACGGCCATCACCACTGTACCATACCTTCGTGCCCAGCTCTCTCATTCCGTTTCGTTCCGTCCTTCCATTTTGATCTCATCATTTCCTTCCAGCTCTCCCCCCACCTCACCCCTCTCTGCTCCTTCGCACTCCATCTTGCTTCATCTAGCTTTCCACTGGCCCGCGCCTCCCATCCTCTTGCCTTCCCTCCCTTCTTTTTCCTTTCCCCGTGCCATCCTCTCCTTCCCGCTTAATCTCACCTTACCTCATCACATCTCATCCTCACCTCAGCCGGCTTTCTACCGGCCCCACCTGCCCGTTTCTCTTGCCATCCTTCCTCTAATTCTTACCTTGGCCAGCTCCACTACCCCGTCTCCCCACCACCTCACATCCCGTTCGGTGCCGCTTCTTCTGCTCTCCTCTCCGCTTCGTCTGCCTCATCCGGCTTTGCTCGGGCCCGCGCCTCATCCCACCCCGTCGCGCCGCGCCCGCCGCGCCGCGCCGCGCGCCACCAAAGCTTGCGGGATCCGCTTGCGCGCGACGCGTAATTACAAACCGCAGCGTCGCGCGGCGCGCGTCTTGGCCGCTCCGCTTTCCGCGCCGCGCCGCCTCTGTGATCCAATTCCGCGCCTTCAACTTGGCGCGCTCTTTACGGCTCGGTTATGTCACAGGCGGCTGCCTGCCTGCACAGCGCCCCGGAGCGCTCGGGGCTGCGGGGAGACCTGGGCTGGTTGCTCTAATCAGGCGGTCAGGTGGCGCGTGTGGCGCGGGGAGTAAAGGCACCCGAAATATGCAAAGGAGTGAAAGGAGACTTTCTATGGTTACCGTATACTTGAAAGAATGTGTTGCGTGTGGAAGTTCTCGTCGTGGGTACGTGGTACCGAGTTTGACGTGTATTCATTATTAGAGAGAATGTACGTGTGTGTGTGTGCATGTATCTTTTCAGGGAATTAAAAAAAATACTTGTAGGAATAGCAATAGTTTGTGTCCAGATAGTAAAATGGTGGTGTTGTTACTGGAATAACGTAAATTACTAATATAAGGATGATCATTATTCTCAATTGTGTATTTTGTAAAATCACACCAGACACAATCCTATCAGTCCCAGAATGGCGTGCGAAAGTATTGATTAATACAGGATAAATTCAAGTAGCACATTTAATAATTATATATTTTCATTAAATATGGTTGTAAAATAAGTTTCTTTCTTGAGGTACTTATATCCTGGTTTGACAAAATGTTATCGAAATAAATCGGTTCTTAAATAGTTGCATGTTGTCTTCAATTGTTTTGTTCGTTTCAGACTGTGTATTTGCTATTACATTTATTTAATACTAATAGTACTTTGGTAATCGTTGATAAAACTCCAACTCGCGAAGCGAGAAGGGGATTTGTCAGAGTGTTTCCAAAGCACGAGCAGTATTTAAGAGGACTATTCCACGAATGCAATTATGTTCAACATATTTTCAAAATACGCCAAATATTGTAAAAATGTGAAAGCTATGTTAAAATCAAAGAGATTGCATTATAGTCCGTACGCGGTTTATTGAACGTCGACATAGAGATCGATGTACACCACCTATGATAGATGAGTCACAGTTTATGATTGGTCAGTAGGGAGAGGCGGTAAGAAATATCGGATAGAAAAAGCGATAAACTTTTTGAGATACACCGCCCTGATTGGGTCATTTTCTTTGTGCAGTTAAACACTATTGGTTTTAATTTCACGAGTCTTAGTGAATTGCTATTTTTCAAACTCTTTAATTATATTCATGTAATTAAATATTGAGTAATTTTTTTCTTGTTTCGTGTCTTTTCGGGATGTCTAATTATACTAATTGGCAACTAGTATCGCCTGTATACACACCTGTCAACATGAGTAATGAGGAAAACATAAACCTAATAACCTATAACAATCTTCATTACCTCACGTTTGAAACGCTCAAGTTGATACTAGATGAACCTATCAGATTAATTGCCTTGAAGGCAAATCAGACTCAAATAACATTCCGAATACAACAATTTAAAACACTCCACACTCACATTCAAACATGTACACAAAATGTAAACTTCCATTACAGCACTTCAATGACAAGACTTAATACAGAGATGTTATGTTTGAAAAAAACCATCAATGCACATTTACAAAAGGCGAGGTGATATTCTTGGGTCTGATGAGGACTCATTTTTCAACGTCTTATGTTGATCCATCGCATGATGCATCAAATTTGTCACGCGCTTTTTTCTGCGCGGTCGAATTATTCTCGATTTCAAGGGCGGCGCGACACCGAGGGAGCGCGCGAATCGCGCAGGCAGCTGCGGACACCCGCCGCGCAGTGGGGAGAAGCCCATTCCCCAGGGAACAAACTTTAAAGGGTTTTACATTTATTTATTTATTTATTTATTTATTTATTTATTTATTTATTTATTTATTTGTTTATTTATTTATTTATTTATTTATTTATTTATTTATTTATTTATTTATTTATTTATTTATTTATTTATTTATTTATTTATTTATTTATTTATTTATTATTTATTTATTTATTTATTTATTTATTTATTTATTTATTTATTTATTTATTTATTTATTTATTTATTTATTTATTTATTTATTTGTTTATTTATTTATTTATTTATTTATTTATTTATTTATTTGTTTGTTTATTTATTTATTTGTTTATTTATTTGTTTGTTTATTTATTTATTTATTTATTTATTTATTTGTTTATTTATTTATTTATTTAAGGTTGCTTTATAACAACTGGGTCTTAAGCGAACATGAGTATCGATTTAGAATTTACACAAGATCATACTTTTTTTACAATCGTTCAATAATACAATTAGACGTCTAGATGGCCGAGATGACTAGAGCGTGTGCCGACTCAGCGCCTCGCTCGGAAGGATTGCGAGTTCGAGTCCCGCCGTGGGCATGGTTGTTCGTCTCTGGTCTTTCATGTATGTGTGTTGTCGCGGAAGACTTTGTGATCCTGCTGACCACTGACCGAGGAGCCTGCATGTGTGTTTAGTGTAAGGATTAATATGTGTCCCAATGAAGAACATAGTGTGTACCCGGCGCGGAGGGCTGAAATCGGCAACCCCTGAAGCTGGGAAAAAACCACAGGAAAAAAGAAACAATCGATTATACTATTAATGCAAACTTAAAAATTGTGAAAAAGTGTAAATATTTTGTGTACTTACATCATTGGGAGGGATACACATAATTATTTATTTACAAGACCTTGATATTAATAACATGTTTGAAGGGTTATATTGGTTGTGATGTTGGTGAAGGAGGATATTAAATGTAATTTTGGAGATATTTTAAAGTTGTAAGACTAACTCCAGTTTTTATGAAGTTTGGTTGTTGATTTTAATATTGTTTTCATTTTGACTTCAGATCGCACTGTAATTGT
The DNA here is from genome assembly GCA_964035755.1 of Teleogryllus oceanicus. Lineage (NCBI taxonomy): Eukaryota > Metazoa > Arthropoda > Insecta > Orthoptera > Gryllidae > Teleogryllus > Teleogryllus oceanicus. Next base: position 50,181,442 of record CAXIVR010000008.1, read on the forward strand.
TTATTTGGACGCTTGATGGAAGTTTCACAAGTAAAAAAAAAAATTAAAAGTTTTCTCCCCCATACGTCACATTCAGTTTTTGACTGTTTTTTCTAAATAAATAAATAAACGGTACACACAAATATTAATCAAATATAAAACATACAAATTAAAAAAATCACAAACCAACTTTTTTTTAAATTGATTAAAAGTGCCCGTGTCTACTCCGTAAAGTCTGTTTACTTCGCTTCTCTTCAAATCACTTCACTTCACTTCATTTCCCTGCGTTTTTCTGTAACCAGTAATGTGTATATAGAATATGTATATGTGTATAAGCATCCCACTTGGCCCGCACTTTTATTGGCCTGTTAAATACAATCCCGTTATATTTTTGACAATCACGTAGCGATCCCACTTGCAAATTCTTTTATGAAAAATTTAAAAGAGTATAATTACATGAGAAATCGCTGTCATAATTGATCTGACATGATTATCAAAAATATAATGGGATCTTACATTATGATGTATTGTAATGTCGACCAATCAGGGTAGCTGAGATCGTTAAGACGAATGATCCTCAGCAGTTTCGGTTCGAAGGGTCGCAATTTTGAAACGTGCCTCGAGCATAGATGCTCTGTTTACGTTGCATAGTGAAGCCCTCTTAACCACGCATCACCGACTGACGCTCGGAACATCAACTGATGTCACAGCAGCACCTCTCACTGGGAGCACCTAGTGTTTGAGTCCCGACGGTGGCAGGATTTTCGACACTAGCTACCTAGGTCGAGTTTAGCCGCTGTCTGAAGCAGAATTCTAGCTGCAGGTTGCTCTAATCGGTTGCTGCTCAAATCTGTACTAGTTTGTTCCGATCAATACTAGGAGAATGCCGGAGAAGTACTCTATCAAACGGCCCATGGACGGAGACCAATAGGGAGATTAAATCTTTTCCACGTCAACACCATCTAGAAGTAGTCTGGTTCCTTCTCTTAAGACGAGGTTAAGCGCGATGAGCTCAGAAGCTATGATTGACCCTTTTAATAAGTACAATGCTTGTTCCTTCGGCTTTCAGGCAACATAGGTGCGATGGAAGGAGAGACTGATAAATTCCCAGGTGGCTGCACCCTAGGAAAACTCTCTCAACCATAGGAGGGAATCTGTAGACTCAAGAAAGTTGAAAAGACGTTAAAAAGCAATATATACTAGGTACTATCAAAATTGTCTCGTCAGTAGGGTTGTCAATTGGAACTACTATTTCCATTTCATCAATCTTGTCATGATTGGAAAATTTTATTGTAGTTATTTTTTGTGGGATGGTTAGCTAATCTGCTAATTCGGTAAATGTGTCCTTAAATGGAAATGTGTTCGCTAATCTGGAGAGATTTTCCGACCATGTTTTTGAATAAATAAATTCTTATAAATCATTAATGACTTGATATTTGAAAATATTTAAGATATTATAGGTCAAACTTTAGTAGGTTCGAGACACGCACAAAACCTTTCATGGAGGAAGACCCTCAACGTCTCAGCTCCTGGAACTCTTCCAATCAGCTTTAAGAGAACCTCCACTTACTTTGGAGTAAAACACTTTGAGAACTTTGGGAATAAAACAGTCGTGCTAGTCAATCATCACAATTTAATCAGGCCAAAGAACACTTTTTGAGGACAATGAGAGATTAAATATAAAAATTAGTCCAGTTTCCCAATGTTGACGAATAATCAGGCCAAAACCCCCCCTTTCTTATGTATAAAAACAACTTGAGAATGAGTGTCATTTGGTAATGCGGATCAGAATCACGAGACGATATTTTATAAATATTACAAGATTCTTGAGAATGATCATGTTTGTGTTGTTTGCAAGTATTCAATTTTGAATTAATTTTTTGGGGTAATATATTTTTTTCACATATTTTTTGTGGGGGAAAACTTGTATCGTGTTCAAATGGGAGGCCCACAATGGGAAATTATTGCCGATTTATGAGAAAGAACACTGGTAACGGGTGCCACAGCTTTCATAGCGTTTAAAACTCCCACAGACACCGCACATTGTAGTTTGATTTGTGTGTTCACTATTTCTAATGCCGTCCGGAGAGAGCAGAATTTGAAGTTCTAAAGGCAGTGATCGACTGTACTCAACGCCGCGGTCACCTCTTCTTCATTAATGAAGTTGTAGCAATGCATTCTTCAGATCGCAATATCTTGATTTTCAACCCAATACAAAACAAAGAAACATCTTGATTGAAAGTGGTAGAAAATTACCTTACAAATGATTTTCAAAGATCTTATAAATATGCTTCATTCAAATGATTAAAGGAAACCTTTCATCATTTCAAAATTACATGTATTTACCAACTGGTACATAACATATCGAAATTAAACAGCATTTCAAAAATATTGAAATCAATTTGAATAATATTTCTTCCAAATATGGAATTAAATTTGTTAAACCTGATAAATAAATGTTGAACAAGAAATAATGTTTTATAAAAAATTAATTTCACCGAATACTCATTCTTGTAAGCTAGGAAATGCATTTTTTTAAAAACTGGTAGGTATCTCGCTAAGGGCTTGACATAATTAAATCATCCATCAGTATTCATCCTAATCAATCCCATATCTATTTAGCCAGGGTACGACGCAAGAGACGGATAAATATGACTCCACCGTTGCGATGCCTGTCCCTGATGGCACAAGCTGGAGATGAAATTGAGAGTCCATGTGCTAAACTAGAAAATTCGCCCTTTAGATGCGAGTCTATGGGCACGTTTCCAGAACATTGGCCTTGGATACAAAAGATCATTCTTAGAGACTTCTGGTGTTTGAATTCTCTCATTGAAACAGTAAATGAGAAATTACTGTTACGGCTCGGTCATGCACAGCGAGCGTTTGCAAGATGATTTAAAGGACGCGTCCTTCCGGAAACACTAGACACTCCAGGTTCAGGACCACTCTTCCGTCAGTTCCCCTTCGATTCAGGTCCACATACCACGACTGGACCTAACCTTAAAGAGCCAACTGAATCCGTGCAAACTTGGGAACTGAAACCTCCTTCCAGTTCTCCATTGTACCCATGCCACGGGCATCGCCAAAAAACTAGTTCTCCACTAAAATGTTTGTATGTGTGACCTACTCTCGTACCGTGAGCATTCCTGCCTCCTTACTGCAACATCTGCACACCAATAATATATCCTATATAAACCGGTGGATGTTTCCTCTCCTCCACCAGAGCAATACCGGAGGTCCAGCGGGTTGACACATGGCATCATTCTTTATTACTATGTTCTTTCGTACGTAAAGTTTTCGGTAGAACCTGATATTAATGCCTAGATGATAAGATTGAAATGATGTAACAATTGTTGAATGAGGGGTAAAGAAAACTGGAGAACCTCGAGAAAACCTACCGCAAACTCGTTTTGCCCACCACTAGTTTCACACGGTTCGAACGGGATAAGAACTCCGGTCCTACAAGTGGAAGGGCAGCGTACTAACCACTTCACAAAAGCTGCTGAGATGCAAGAAATGTGTCCGGACTGTCTGCTGCTGTTTCCTACGTGTTATTCACCTTTCACTGACACCAGAGCCGATCGCCCCGAGCGCTTAACCTCCCCATCCATCGGGCTGACAGAAAAAGCAGGGGCCGCACAAAGCCCATACAAAAAGTAAGTTGCCCTAGGTCGTGAATAAAAAGATCACGCAATTTCGTGGAAAAACTATTTTAGTAGATGAAGCATATGATAAACAATTTTTTTCGTATAATCATCAACAGAATTGAGACATTTGTCATCAAAATTTGTATCCGTATATTGTAAAAGCATTGTTCAGCAAAGGTGATTATGTTGTAAATTAGTGCAACATCTGGTACATTAAATATTTTCCATAAAATTATTTTATGGAAAAATTAAAAAGAACATGGAAGTGGGAGGCAATGGTCAGGACTTGTTAACCCATAGGAGCATAATTAAATGTTTAAAGGAATTCAGTTATCTGGGTGTAACTTTAACAAGTGATGGTCGTGATAGTAAAGATGTTTTAAAGAAAACAAATAAAGGTAGGCAGGTCATAAGATCTTTACATCCATTGACATGGAATTCATTCTTAAATAAAAACAACAAAAGTTACACTGTATAAAACAATAGTTGAAAGTCTATTTACATATGGAGCTGAGTTATGAACTATTAATGTCAGGGATAGAAGAAGGATCCAAGGAAGGAAACTGGAATATTGGAGGGTTTTTTGAGGTTACGAAAAGAATAATTAAAAGTAAACAGTAATAAGTTACACTTATTTTGAATCGTTTCGGGCCAGTTGAGATGCAGAATTCAGCCAAGGCCACCAAGTGAACAGCTCTCTAACACTACCCTCGCATGCTGTCGCAGATGGCTGTGATTACCCGTCCGCCTGCAATCCCTTGCTGCACTAGTACTGCACTAGTCAAATACGATCAAAGCGAAATTACTGTCCAATTTATTTTAAATAATATTAAAAATACTAGTAATCAAAGAAATTAAAACTAACAATTATAATATTGAATGAATTTTAATGTATACATTCAAACAAAACATTTACTAGAACGATTCTCAATGATTAATTGTCAATACTTGTTTTGTAAACTTCTCTTTAATTGGACAAGAACCTGTATTATAATGAAGTCTGTATTGTAATTATTATTTTTATGCTGGTTCAGCACGAATGAATGACATGACAGCACTATACAATGGGAACAGAAAAATGTTCTATGGTGTGACTACCTGGGGAAACTCACTTTGTAGAAGTCCCTGGCAGTTCCTGTCTGTGCGAGCGCGCAGTCCCCGCATGTCCACTGTGCGGGAGCGGCGGCGCGGCGGTGGCGGGCGCCGATGATAAATCATGTCGTGGCGGGCAGGTGGTGGCACCGCGCCGGACCCTAATGGCCAGCTCCTGTTTTTTAATAATCCGCCGCCGCGCCGCTCTAATGATACTTCTTGTCGCGCGGTCGCCGCTAATACGATAATTAGCGATGCGGAAGGCGAACGCGCCACGCGAAAGGGGGACGGGGAGCACGGCGACCGCCGAGGAGGAGCTGCGAGTCAGATGCTCATGTTCAAGGCCGCAGGTTCGAATCCGGCGACAATGATATTCTGAAGAAGAAAAAATGGAATGTGAAGATACTCCTAGTTCGGGTGTAGTGGTCTTTCTATTTGTCTTCCAACTCTGCATACTAGAGTGTAAATTCCATGTGGAATTTGGGGACGTAGCGGGTTTGGGACAGGCTTACTCATGGCTGTCTCTTTTCCCTGCCTTTCGATCTCCCAATCCTTCCTCATTCTTCAATCCACCGATGTCAATGTTTCGCCTAATGTACCTATTTGGCTCTGATCCAAAATAGGTGGATACAGTTCGATGTAGAAACATCTTCAAAAGCCTATGTCAGACTATATACTGATAGAGAATATCTGATCCGTCGATTTGTTGTGCCTAATGTATCAATCTGACTCAGTATCGAAGGTGGGTGGATAAAGTCCGATATAGAAACGCTCCGAAACATATTTCGGGCTTTATATGGATATCGTAGCATAACTAGGGGAACATGTGGCTGAGGTGACGTAAGTTACAGCGTAAATTAAAAGGCGATTTGTAATATTGTGACCGCTCTACCTTTTCACTTTTCTCTAAAAAGCCTACAGCGGCTCAGTCAAGTAACTTAGTAGTATTACTTCACCTGTGAATTGTTATGACAATATCACACCAGAAATTAGGAATGGTTTTAAATGTCCTAACTGCCCTACAGGAGTGGGTTCGTCTTTTAGCCTTCTTTTGTAATAAAAGAAATATAGGCAAGTTAATTTTTTAACTATGAACAGCGTTCTGGATGCTCTATTAAATACTTGAATACAATTCTAATCTAGCATTTACACATTGCATTGAACAATTTTAACACTTGGCTACCTTTAGCAATTACGTGATTACCTAACAACTGCAGTTGCATAAAATTATATTACTCTTCACTTCACAAAAAAAAAAACACAATAAAATACCTGTACACAAGAAAATAATACATGGATTGGAAAATAATAAATGATTTTAATGAATTTAACTCGACTATCCACGCCTGGAAGTGAGGTGAAATCTATCTCTGTAGCATAATTCTCGCTTCTTTCAACAGGTTGGTTTTTTTTTTTTTTTAGAATTTCTAGTGAACTTTTCTGACTCACAAAGAAATATTTCCACAGCTTGGAGCGGCGACGGCGATCCAGATCCTTTCAAGGTCGTGGCAAGCCCTTTGATTCGGCAAACACGTGCTCTGGTGAATCGCTACCACTTCGAATTCTATACAATCTGACTGCAATATCTCCGCGTAATGAATTGCTTATGTGGTAAGCCAAGACGAAAGACAAAAAAAAGCTGGAAATAGAAAGAAACATTTCCTATAGTACATGCTTTCTACTTCAGTATACGTTCTTGAACGTTGAAATATATTATTTCCTCGTTGATAGAAAAATAGTATATTTCTGGGTAATGCGTTCACGTGAATTTATCAGAATATTCATTATTTAAAATTCTCAATTCTCTCATAATGGTATAGTTATTTTAACATGATGAGACGAATTAACTTTTTCAAGCTTTTTATCGTCGAAATACAGCGAATTCTCCTCTCCGTCCAGCACAACAATTCCGGTGTGTCCAGATCGGCGGTCGGCAGCGAAAGAGAAAGTTTTCGTAGCGGTGCTTTGCGCTAGTGCTGATATTTTCAAGGGTGAATTTTGATTGGTTCTCGTTCCATTCTACGCGAGTGCGTTTAGAAACTTCTCGCAAGGGATACCATTTACTGCTGGCGCGATGTGTTGCAATTCGGTAACACTATAATTGCAACTTGTCGTGTCTTGACGTTCTCGGGTGCTTCTCAAAAATCAATGTAACGGACATATGGGCGGTTACAATATACGGGAATTAAACTGCTAGAGGAAAGTTTATAAAGCTAGTGACGTACAAGATGCGTAATTTCGAGTTCCACTGTGACATAGACGGTCTCTTTACAAAGCGCCCACTGCTAATTCGCGAATTATGTGAATGGTGTTCAAGTAATCAGTTCATAGACATTCATACACAATTAACAAGTCTATACACCAATCTATGAAAATAATTCTTGCGACCATACAAGACAAGGGACCGTGATCATAATGAAGATAATCCTCCTGGATAAGGTTGCGTCAATTCGATTGTGGCTTTCGTGCTGATTAGCAGTGATGTAGAGTAAAATGCAGATGGATCTTTATCTACTGCATTTCTAGAGTGTAAATGTAACTTTATAGCTTTCAAGCGTCCACACAATTTGCAGTGTTCCCAGATGTTAAGGGACTCCGGAATGCTCTATTCATCCCATGTTAATGTGACAGATTTCATTTTTCCTTTTCAGAAACTATTCATAATAATTGCATTGAAACTAGTGGTGTTAAAACCACACGTTCACCCTTCTTTTTCGCCAGAACAATCTCGCATAATTACGCGAAAAGTACTCAGATTTTGAAAAAATGTTATATGATCTTATTTCAAAATATATCTTCAAAGAAATAATTTCATTAAGGGAAACATTTCTATCTTCATAATTGTATTTGTAGAAAGAGTAAAAAATTTGAATTTTTCAATTTTCAAAAATCAGAGTTTTCAAGAAACATGAGACCTCACCATTCTTTTAAACTTCCTTCACATCATCCAACAACTAAATTTAATCCGAAACGATGGAGCCATTCTTTTGAAAATTTTGAAAATGTTCCAGGGGCTTTATATAAAGTACCCTCCAAAATTAAAACATCGATTTTAATTTCAAGGACCCGCGACATCAGCCAGATCGGTCGAGGAATATCAATTTTGGAGAAAATAGGCTAAACGATTTAGTCACTAGAGTTGTTTACAGACGGACATTTTGACGTCATTTGATTTTTCGCTATCAAGAACCCACAAAACATTCTGGCTACATCACGTGTTATAGGATTTTTGTTTCTAAATTTAGCAACTGAATTTATCCACTTTTTCATTATGGGCCCTGTAATAAGAGTTTTCCTGCCAAAAATTCGCCGCATTACATAACTCACATTTCTCGCAGCATTACATAACTTTCTCTCTACTGCGTAAGTGGTAGCGATAAAGTAAAAATCGAGGTTAAACTTTAGGCCTAAGGTCACATTTTAACACAGGGGTGTTCAAAGATAATTTTTGTTTTTTAGAAAAAAAATGCTTGAATTTTTTGCACTTTTTTTTATGTATATTCCTATTCAAAAATTTTCATCTACACAAGTTATTGCAAAATCCCTGTGTTAAAGTAGGGAAGAGTAAAGATGAAGATCTGTAAAAATTTCCTTCAATTCTGTCCAAACGATTTGGAGAAAAAGAAACGAACATCGTTGAGAAAGTAAACTGACGGAAAGTAGCAATCAAAGTTTCTAGTGCATTTCAGCTCTATGACTTGGATCGTCAGTGTCTTCTACACAAATTTCCTCAAACGTCCTCCGTACGTTCTTCTTCTTCTCTCCCTTCCTTTTCTTATTTTCCTTTCAGGAACTTATTTGAACCTCACAGTTTCTCTTTAAGGTGAAGATTCATCTCTATATCTTGGTGAAGATGCGGTGGTAGCTAACAATTGAAGTTCCTTAGTGAAATTTTAATATTAAGATTTTTTAATTATGTTGGTCACGAATACTGAAAGATGAAGCCAACTTTTTTCCTGGACATTCACTCTCTAATCTTTGTTAAAATACTCTTGAAAGCAATAAGCTGTTGTTATTATTACTGTTATTATTATTATTATTATTATTATTATTATTATTATTACATCAAACTTGTTAACTTTGTTTTAAGTACGAGAAAATGGCAAGAAAAATTGTGTTCAAAGTTTGTTACTTAAGATTGGCCTATGCCAACGTAAAATAAAAAAAATAAAAAGAAATCACTCTGAAAAGATGTAATGGTGATTCTCAAGCAAACGAAATTTAAAATTATCAGATAAAAGAAATCAGTCTTTGAGGGCAGCCTTGACGGACTCACTCCAGATATTTTTAATGTTAACATTTATAAGGATAGGAATAGGGAAGGACGTGGCCCTCTTGAAAATTTTAAAAGTGCCCGGTAGCAGCAAAAATATAATATTTTATTGCTATAAATATGTTCAATTTTTTGATTTACCCCTTTTTCATCTGACAATTTGGGAGATTGTACATTTGGAGAAGAGACCATCCGAGCCATCTGACAAACCTGTAAATGTTTTAACATATAATCAATCATATTTATTAATTGTATCGTTAAAGTTATAATTTAATTCTCCTAGAATTGTTTTATTTATTTACTAGTTAAATATATTATGTAGGCAAATATATCAAAAGCATTATATTTCGTAGGCAAAAACGTTTAATGACAAAATCAGAAATGGGGTAGGCCCTCTGATATGACATGATAATCTCTGTGTGTAGTTGCACCTGATCTGCCTGATCGTTGAATGTACTAGAAACATTTCACCAAAGCGAAGCTGAGACCAGGACCTGTTTTCCGTGTAATGATAAAAGACAATACAACAAAGCTTGTGTTTTTACGAATGACGTACTGAAGTCAGGCATAGAACGCAATAACTACGAACACTAAATTACGATGAACTTACGTGAAATTATACACAAATAAATTACGAGTTCTGTAATAAAGGTAGTACCAGGAGGGTACAATTTATTATTGTTTAAATTATTAGTACTATTTAGAGTTTTTAATTGTCATTAAACTCATTATTAAAAATTGGTTGTATTTTTATTTCAATCAATTAGTAAAATCTGACAACCCCGAAAGATCAACCCTAAATTTTATTATGAACAAATTTTAATTATTGCAAAACATTAGTTACCTATTTTATCTTTGATATTTAAGATGACTAGTGGTAGCTTGAAATATTAAATAGTTCAGTTCCCATCTCCACTTGCTACATTGATTCGTAGCACCAGCAAATGAAAGAACTTTACGAGTATAACAGTAAATTTGCTTCATTTAAGCTATGGGTGATTCTGATCGACCAGAGGAAGAGAAAATAATAAAACACTCGTCCATCTTTATGCTTCTGCGAAATGTGGGCCACGGTTCCGTATGAATCACTACGGGTCTCTGGCACATTCACTCATTTGTTTTACGAACTTGGGGGAATTTTCGGGCCAAGAACATGATTCATCTCCTTTAGTGCCAAGCGTTGAGAATTATGAAGCTTCTTGTGATGCTACTTTCAGTGCAAAGAAAAAAGTAATTTTCGGTTCCAGACAGTTAAACGTATTCGATGAATGGAGTTATAATGACTCCGCATTCACTTAAATATCATATTTACACAGAAACATAATCCATACAATTTGCCACGATGTTTTATACTCTAGTAATTTTCTTAAGTCGTTAATTTTCAATATATAACATAATAATCTAGTACTTTTCTTTAATCGTATTGATATTAATTTTGACGTATACATAATCGTATATACATTGACGTATTCATAATCTTGTTTCCCCAAAACAGAACGACATTCTACATGCAATATAATCGTTTAATAGAAATACTTCCCGGTACAGTGTCAGTGCGTTTTTAACTGCCTGGAAAACATGTATGGCTAAAAACAGATTAGAGTCTCCTTGCTGTATTTTTGTTATAACAAACCTCCCAAACGCAATGGGACACTATGTGACTATGTGACACTACACTCCTTAATGAATTATGACTTTGAATACATCCCAGAATATTACTACACTGTCAAATTTCTCAACTATTTAACGAGTATTGAGCTTCCCGGTTAGATACACAAACGTATTTATTACTTCGAATTCCGAACGAATCAGATAAATCTGTACAACACCGAGCGAATTGTCGAGGTGATGTCAAAGGTCATCACCAGAGAGTTCAATGTCTCTTGCTGGAAACGTAGTACTTTGCCTATAGCAACGGCACAATCGATCCATTTCCACTCTGTCGCTGATGACGTGTAACCTATTACAGTCCTTCCTCAAGAGGCGAAGTGAAGCGGTCAGGGCCTTACTTAGCTCTGAATCAACTGAACACGGACCAACGCAGGATGTTCGTACTTATGACACTCGAGCAAGTACGTTCGAGAAAATAGAATACTTCTTCGCAAAACTCAAATGCACATTATTTGAAGACCATTACCAGATCCTCTGTGTAGACATGTAGCTGAAAGATATGTAACATCAATATAATTTTTAACTAAGGGAAAATCCCTCAAAATATACTTCATTAGAGGATTTGGAAAGTTTTGGACTTACCTAGCAAAATGTACGCTTAAATACGAGTAAGCCAGACGTGCTGTACTGCTCCAGCAAACGCAAGTGACAATTATATTTAGTTTTTAATTGTCTAATGTTTGAATACATTTCAGATCAACTACTCATGTACTACAAAAATATACTCACAAGTAATTAGACATATTGATAAATTACAGACGTATTGATAATTTCCTCGTACAAAAAATTATATTTACCTCTCTTCGTCTAACTCTTACCCCACAAAAACAAACTTTGTCACTTATTTAATTTATTATTATATTATTAATCTTATCGCTTTCTTAAAATATCTTGTTTATTTTTTTAAGATTTTGTATTTCTTTTGTACAGTTCTAGACTGACGACGGCAAAAGTGTTGAAAGCCAGCTCTTTTAATAAATCTAAATTGACAAAGATAATTTCCATTTTTTCTTCTCTGACCCAACCATCGTTGCAAATATTTCCATAAAGATAGAAATCAAACTTTAAATCTCACAAAAATTATTCCGAGGCCTCTTCGACTTTTGCAGCAGCCCACCCGGCTCTGTGGCCCCGCCCCTCTGCCCAAGATGCGCTCTAAGGCGACGTTAAATACACAAACACCGCGCGGGCCTCTGGCCGTAGGCGTTCCCGGCACGCTCGGTGGGGGCGGTAGAGAAACCACGCCTCAAGCCCTCGGCCACACACACACACACTGGCATCCCCCCCCAAGGCCAACCTCCCCCCCCGCGTGCCTCCCACACTGCCGTTCTTGCCACACCCCTTTACACACTCACTGGCATCGACTGTACACGCTCATCACACCTCATGATGCCATCAACGCGACCCAGCCGTCCTCGCTTCCACCGACCTCATAACCTTACTACACCGGCCCCCCCTGACACTGACCCCCCCCCGCTTCCCCCCGCCCCGCTGCCCCAGTCACAAGGCCGCGCTCCTGCCCCTTGCCGCCCGCCCCCAGGCCCACAGCCACCCTCGATCCCCGCAGCACCCGCGTCACAGCTACACCCGCTAAGTCCCCGCCCCCCATCCTCAGAAACAAAAATTCAAAACGTGGCACATTCACATAAAAATGAAAAATGTAGAAGAAGTTTTTCAACACCGTCAACGCCACTCAACGAATAGAATACTAAATACAGGTAAGACATCTCACCTTTTTTTCGTGGAAATAAAAATCTAGCCAAAAACGTAGAACACAATTTTTGCCAAGCGGACATGTCACCTTTTGAATGTATACTCCGTCAGTTACTGTCCTGGTCACACTGGCCACACACACTCCCCCGCTGACATTCGCAGTTCACGCCGTCCGCAAACCTTGGAATGTCTTTTTGATAAACGCTAAAGCATTTGCATAAAAGCCACATGTGTGAAAAACGCGCGGTAATTAAATATAAATACATTAGTGGTAGTCGCGGAAAGGAAAAGAATAAACAAAAGCCATTTCTGAATTTTGGTGAAAAATGCGTGCCTTATATTAATCGCCGAGGTCGAAGGTCCAAGCCTCGCCGTCGACGGAGAAATGTGGGAGGAAAGCTGATGAAGTTGGCCGAAAGGTTTCTCTAAACCACCTAAACTCAATTATCTTCATGAAAATCATTATTTGAATCACCACTTAATTATACAGCACATTCAACACGTGTTTCATTTATCCATTTGCTTTAGCTTTGGACTAAATATTAATGTGTGTGTGTGTACATATATATATATATATATATATATATATATTTTATATATATATATATATATATATATATATAAACACAACCTTTTCTCCCTTTCCTTACAAATAAAAAAATAATTACTTTTATAACATTTAAATCTTGTCTTCCTAATACGGGTTGTAATATACCATTCCAACGAATTTATAGATCGTGAGTTCACGAAAACGATCCTATTCAGGAAATTGAGAATTACCATTACTTGAGGAAGATGTATATATTTTAATTATCCCCTATCATTTAGGTTGTTGCTATCTAACAACAATAACAATAACTCCTTGGAATCTCAGGCATAAAATCGTATAAGAATATCTGCTTTGTTTATTCCTTGCTCTTGTTGACAATAGTATTATGCGAATTCTACCTCGCTTATGACATCAAAACACACATGCATGCATAAACAAAAACAAACTCATATAATACCCTTTGACAAATGAATTACGATCTAATATTTAATAATACATATTTGCTTCCAGCATTCACACAATTAAATATTACAAATATTTACTCGAGTGCACTCTACCAGTTAGAATAATTAGAAAAAAATGGCCACAACAGTCTTGACCTTGCTATAAATCTTTTGATGATGGAAAAGAAAAGTATAATGTTTTTGAACATCCCTTTTTGCTGCACGACGGTTGACTGTCACTGCTGTTCATATTCCACCATTTCAAATTAAAAAAAAAACTTTATAATTTCGAAACTAACAGGCGAAATCATATAAATATTCACCACGGTATTACAGTCTCACCTCATGCAGTTTTTGATTCTACAATCAAAACAGCACGTGAGGCGTTTACTACGGCAACTCAAGATCATCTCATCAAGTAGACATTCCTACGACCAAAAATAACACCATGGGCTCGCCACGATATCTCAATTACATTTTTTTCAAAAACATTGTGGTTCTGATCCATTATACCGCGCCGCTTTCAAACAAAAGGAAACTCTTCTCTGACAATACTACCGTTTCTATACGTCCTTTTTTATATTATATTGTCTTTAACAGCCCTTTAGCGTTGCCATAAATTCCCAAACATATTCGAAGACATTTATAATATTCGCAACCCTTTTTCAAATCACTTGTTTTCTTATTTGAACATATTATCAGTAATGTTCGTCCTCATTCTATTATGAAAATTAATTTTTTATCACGAAATTTTTTATTTACAAAATAGTATATGGTTTTGGCGTGTCATTATTTTTAAATATGTCATGTTTTTATTTATTGATATACTCACAGTCTATTTTGGGCACAGTTCTTTAGAATATCAAGAAATTCGAGAAAACAGTTTTAACTCAAGCATTTTCACATATTTTTTGTTCTTATTGACATACAAAGTTAATGTGTTTTTAGTCCTAATTTCAATGTTTCTGTATTTATTTTGACGCGTATATATATATATATATATATATATATATATATATATATATATATATATGAGATGGAATTAATTGAAATTATTGTTGACATTTTCACATCAAGTGACCATCAAATAAAATTTGGTGTACTTCGTTTGATAAAGAGTCAAGTTGTTCAGTTCGTCAATTGAATACAGGCCACCTGCCCCGTCACTCTCGCCACCATCCTGTCCGCCCACACACCCGCTGCCTTCATCCTCGTTACCTTTACCTCCCTCCGGTTCTGGGCACCAATTAATGTCATGGCTATCTCTAGGAGGTCCTGGGGTTCGAGTCCCGACGGTGAGAGGATTTTCGACACTAACCATATAGCTAGGTCGAGTTCCGTCGCTGTCTAGAAAAGAACTCTAGCGGCCGACCGCTCTGGTCGGTAGTTTTCCGTGATTTCTCAGTTCAACACCAGACAAATGACGGAACACTACCCTAACAAAAGGAGCAGGGATCGCACGCGATCTTTCCTTCCCATTCCTTGTTCTCTTCTCATCCCTTACACACATTACACACTTACATGCACTACACTACCACATGCTGGGAGACCGGTCGGGAGCAGATTGTCCTGACTGGGGCGGGACCCCGCTGGTGGAAGATTCCTGGTTGGGGAAAATCCCGCTAGCTGATCATAGGACGGCGCCGGATCTCGCTATCCAGCGGGGAAAGATGTCCGCCACCTCCCTAGCAAAATAATGCACTACAGTTACGGGACTAATGACTTTATCCGTTGACGCGCCCGCAATTACTAGAAATCAATCAATGAATTTTCCTCCCTTTCCGTCTTCATCCCTGCCGCCCCCGCCTCTTCTACTTTCGTCCACGCCTCGTCCGTTGCCGTTCCCGCTCCCGGCCACGCCCCCCATCCTTCCTCCCACCGCCCATGCAGACTTCCCGCTCGCGCAGCCACCGCCCACCCCACCATTCCTCATCCACCACTCCCTGCTGCCCCGCCATCGTCGTCTCCCGGCCACGCCACCCCACTCCTTCCTCCCACCGCCCATGCAGACTTCCCGCTCGCGCAGCCACCGCCCACCCCACCATTCCTCATCCACCACTCCCTGCTGCCCCGCCATCGTCGCAGTGATCCCCGCTGAAATCACTCTCCCGCTCCCGTCGTCCCCGCCACATTGTCGTTCCCGAGCAGTCCTTGATCCCCGCTGCACCCACCGCCAGCCTACCACTTAAATGGCGGAAGCGTGGTCGTCTGTCGTGTCGCCTTCACAAGAAGCTGCATGTTGAGCGAACGCTTGAAATAAAAAGACGTGTAATAAGGTGTTTTATCACAAATATTCATTTTGTGTCTACCTTTAAATTCTTCCCTGCTTCCTGATGTGTTTTCGTTATTGTGTTTTTGTTTTCATTTATATTTTTTGTTTGTCTTACAACTGTATTGTTTGTGTTTACATACGCTCTTAGTATTGTTCTCCTACCGTTCTGTACAAATATTAGTGCTTATCTTGCGACAACTGTTCATTCAAATTTAACTATTTTGAAAACGTGACTAGAAGTGTTTTGAGTTGAATAAGGACGAGCAATTACGGGATGACTGGTTAGTTTATGGTACTTTACTTTGAGAACTACAAAAAAAAAAATAAATGAGATGGAATTAATTGAAATCATTGTTGACATGTTCACATTAAGTGACCATAAAATAAAGTTAGCTGTACTTTGAGAGTGGGTCAATTGTGTTTCTACTATAAATAAAAGTCACTTTTGAAAGCTTAAAATATTTGTTCGCTTGTATGTCTCAATCTGTTGGTTTTTAATCCATTTTTTTTAAGAATGGCGTGACTTCCTAGCATTGCAAAACTCAACGGTAAACTGCACACTTATCACATGCATTGCCTTTATCTTCCCATAAAATAAAAGAATGACTTTAATCATATTGGCGATCATGTACTACATCTAATTAATTTATGACGTCTACAGATAGCCTTTCCTTCTCCTTGTTAATCACATAATTCTATGGCGGAGAACTACAGGCGTGTTTGCCAGCAATGCCGAATCACTTGTTTGCCAGTAACGCACAAAGTTATAACTGCAACCACAGCTAACAGAATTTACAGACACCTAGAGAAGAACCATCTGTTGCCACTTGAATAGAAAGGATGTCGTAAAGGTTCCTATAGCTGTAAGGAAATCTTGCTGCTAATAAAAGTCATCTTTAATGATGTAAAAAAAGAAACATAAATTAAGCAGGACTTGGATTCACTATCAGAAGGCTCTGACAGTGTACTACACGATTGGATTTTGAATATCCTGGAGATCTATTGATTTCATTCTAGACGTGTGTGTGTGTGTGTGTGTGTGTATGAGCACTCTTGAGCATATATGACACTTTGTGTGTCACGTAAGGAACGAGGAAGTGGCCTGAGACAATTAATGTCTCCTGGCACAATGTCGGGATAGGAAAGTATGTAGTCAAACATCAAGATGATCCAAACAATGAGGCCGGTCATTAAAGCTCGCTGAAGAATGGGAAACAGGCATTGTAAGTGTACAAAACATGTGTACAAACTTGGCTAAACTCCCTGGTCATTCAAAAGACTGGGAAGTACAAGACATTGCTTTATTGGGATCAACCCACATTTTGCACAAAGTATTGTAGAGGCACCGACAGTCCTTAGATCTGCTCCTTAGGAAGATGGTTGCAACCGGGAGTAGATTTTATATTTAACCGACTGATCACATCTTTAGTCATTAATAATAATAATAATAATAATAATAATAATAATTAGGGACCGGATTTTTATATTATATATTTTTTGTCTTTCCACATACCGTTCTCAAAATTGTAATATTCGCCGTTACATATTTTTACATATTTAGTACTATTTTACATATTTTTCTATTCTCACAAAATATTTTATTCCATTAATTATGTTTAATTTCGTTACATATTTTTTATCATAAGAAGTATTTTTATTAGCTTTTTTCCCTGCATTATTACTGCGTGCTGTGTACTCAAGATAGGCTGCATGAACACGCGTTCGAATGTTCTTCGCGCAATGCTTCAGTTACCTGTGGTGGAAAGCGATTGAGATCATTTTCACTCCAGATGTGAAAAGTATCTCTGCCGCCAAGTTTCGTGACCTTTAATCTTAATTTCCGGGAAACTTTGGTGATCGACGACGTGTAACACTTCGATTATAATGCTGGTCGCTGAAAATTGCTGGTCGTAAATATCGCTAGTTTGTACGATTGCTTCTATTGTGTCTAGTCTGGCCGGCTAAATTACGGCCCTGGATAGCAATAGATGAAGCTTTTACTGCTGCCAGGAAAGTTGTATGGTGCAAAGTTGCATCTACTTATGCCCTCCAAATGAATATTGAAAGGTAATTTCGTATATTGTAAATGTGTTTTATATTTAGTGTATTTTAATACGACGTGTTATATCCAATTTTACATACTATTTATTACATATTCTTAGTGATTTCATTACATATTTATGTAATACATATTTTGACACTTCATACTACATATTTTTTGGTCTATTATAATAATAATAATAATAATAATAATAATAATAATAATTCAGAAAAACAAAGTTTCACTCAAGGATTCACTGAATGGAAGGTAATTTTGTATAGTTTTCAACAAGGGTGATGTAACGAAGGAATTACAAATGGAACTTCTGTAAAGTGCCTTTTCACTGGTTAGCGTAAATTAGTTCTGGTAAAAAAGTGTCGCGTACGTTTGGAGGAAAAAAATTATAAACAATTAAAATATATTTTCCTCAGTTACGTGACTATAAGTGACAGTTACTTAACTTAAAAAAGGTGTTTTTATTGAACCCTTATTTTTATTGTTTTTATAGAAAAATGATTTGTAACATTGCCTTAAAAAAATCTTAAACAAAAGGACTTAACTGCTTGTAAATCGTTTGTGAAGACGATAAAAGAATTTTTGAATATACAAAATATGAAAATTACAAGATCTAACAGAAGAACTTTTTCAGTCCTACCAAGACATGGGATGTCGCATATTATTCTTGCATTCCCAATGGGATTTATTCCTGGAAATTATTGGCTATTTATTTCTGGAAACAATTGGCGAAGAGCAGGAAGAGAATTCCAAAATGACATCTATATCAAAGTATTAAACATTCACTAAGTCACGGGATTAATCAATTAGGCCTCTACTGCTAGTTCCGAAAGAAAAGAGATTTGACACAAAATACAAGTGATAACTATTACGCATTAAGATATCTAACGTTTTAATTTTTTACTTATTCTCAATCATGTGCTTTATATCGATTTCTAAACTATTCAATGATAAATTAAATAAATTAACAAGTCACGTGGTATTTTGCATTGTTTGCTTAAGTTCTTCCAAAACTGACAAAATTCTTATAGTAAAATATGTACTGTTAGAGCTTTTTTGGTATTATTTTGTATTCTGTGCAGCGAAATATGTTTTACGCAGTTGTGTTCTTTGATGCTACAACAAAAAAGTTCCTTTTCGACGACTAGTATAATTAAACGAGAATCGGTTTGGATGTAAACGGCCGAATGTTATTCCCGTTTACGCCTCTCCAGACACGAGATAGAAATATCAACGATCACAAGACCAAATGGTGTCAATGATCTTTCACCACTCATTTCGGACCGGTGCTTCGTTGTCTTCCTCGAAGAAAAAAAAGGCTCCCAAAGAAAACAAGAGTTGACATTTTCGGTGGGGGGGGAGACATTAGTGGCAGAACATGCTAATGCGGTGATTACGGCGTGGGTGAGACGACGGCGGGGGCGGAGTGGCCGGAGATGAGCCGGTCGCGGGTGCACCAGGCAACGAGGTTTTTGTCAGCTCCCCGCCGCTTTGATGGATGGCTCGAGATCGACCTCTGATACGCTTTGTTCTGACGCACACTTCCCCACCTTATCGCGGTGTGAGTAGGAAACCCTAAGAAGTACCAGGATTAGGTTTCGGACACATGACCAAATTCACAATTGAAATGAAAAAAAAAATTATTTATAAGCTGGTTGAAAATATGACGTGATATTATATTAGAATGTGAATGTGAAAATGCGACCTGAAACACCAAAATTCAAAGAATTCTCTGGCTCGAAGTCACAAGTCTTTGAAACCTGGCAGACGAGGCGCTACTGGTTAACATTGTATAGCATCGGTTACCTGAATGTTATTGTGCTATTTATTTTCAGCGCAAATAAATCATTTGCGGACGATCAAATGACGCCAATATCTTTATTAAAGATTGCCAAAATGTTAGTTAAGGTTTGCAGTTACATCATAGTTCCTACTTAGAATTTCAAATCATCAATAAAAGTGTGTGATATTTTATTATTATATAATGTGTGATATATATTATTATATTATGTGTGATATTTATTATTAGGCGGAATTTTGACAACATCATACGCAAACATCATAGCACGTCATACGCAGTTTCAACTGTTTTTTTTGACGTAAAATAAATAAATAAATAAACATTCTGTCAACTTGATGTGAATGTGCCATGCGATCAGAACTTTGTAACTAGAGAGGTAGAGAAACGTCTTAAAACGAGGTGTATGGAAAAATATATTCAAAATTATTCCGATAGTTATTGGCACCTCGAGAAATTGTTCCACAAAATCTATATAACCTCTCCAAAGACCTAGGGATAGAAAAGGCAAGCACGTGCAAGATATTACATTATTAGGTACAGCGCCTTTTTTATTCAAATTACTGTAGAAGCACCCTTAAATCAATTGATCTTCTCCTTAGGAATGTGGTTTCAACCTGTAGTAAATTTACATTTACCAGACACCTAAAGGCGACTTCGCACATTCGGTGAATACCGAGGGACTACACGCCCAATGTCAAGTAGTCGAAAATGTTCATTCTTTGATGTGCCCAAAAGAACTACACCTGAGGATCTGGCGCAAACCTGAATATTTTCATCCTGAATTTACGATAACTGGATGTTTGGATCAATCCCTCAACTCAGTCCTACGCTGTCTCCTGCCAAAAATTCATCCCTTTCACCATCCTTATGTTTTCCATCCTCACTCTTAATTCGAACCCTCTTAGATCCTCTTCAGAACTTACTCTCGTTTCTCCCATTCCCACAACCAATTCATCTACACCTGATGCCCCAATTTCCTCACAGCCTGTCACTGCTGGGACACATAACAGCCTTCGACTTCGCTCTCGAGGTAAAAATGGAGATAACAACTACAGTCAGATGCAGCAGAAAAACATTCGTATAGGTACTCGCAAAAGATAAACATACTGCACCATAATGTTCAATTCCTCTCAAATAAAACTGAGTTTAACGAGGCAATTCTACAGAGCGATTTAAATCAAATGGATGTTCTTTGCTGTACAGAACATTGGTTATCTCTTAATGAACTTAGCATTTTCCAAAATCCAAACTTTACCTTGCACACTTTTACTGTAGAGAGAGGGAATCGCATATGTCGGTTCTTATTGGGATTATTTTCGTTAGAAATAATTATCTAATCTATCTCCTTGATGGAATTAAATGTGTATTCCGTTGAAAATGTTTTCGAAATTTCTGTTGTACATCTTCCTTCGCTAAAAATGATATTACTTTGCATCTACAGGCCTCGAACAAAGAAACGTGCAGATTATATTTTGTTCTTAGAAAAAACTGAAGATAACACTTAATAATGTCAGCAATCACTCTTTAGAATCTATTGTTGTAGGCGGAGATTTTAATATTGATTTTCTGGTCGAATCTTGCGAGAAAGGAGAGTTTCTAAATTTAACAAATTCCTTCAGTTTAGATATTACAATAAATGTAACTACACGGATCACATTAAATTCAATGAAGACAATAGATTAAATTTTAATTAACAAAATTTCTACTCGGCATGAAGTTGAAACAAAAGATTTGGGATACGGTGATCAGGATACACAAAGTCTTACCATTATGAGAAATGCGAACACTGAGACAATAAATAATACACGTATGACTAGATCTTTTACTAAAAGTAAAATAAAATTATTCATTGATTACTTCATCCAGAAGTCATGGGAAGCGGTTTATAATACTGTTGATACAAACGATAAATATGATTCTTTTTATTTTTCAACACTGTCATTTATTCAAAGCGAATCACGCCACTACCCATCAACTTCTTCGATTAACCGAAGCAATCACTCAAGGATTTCACGATAAAAGGCACACAGTAGCTGCATTTCTAGACTTACGCCAGGCTTATGATAGGGTCTGGCACTCAGGATTCGTATACAAAATGTTTCGACTGGGAATCCCCGAAAACCTAATAAAAATCATTCAAAGTGTCATATCAAACATATCATTTACCGTTAAAATCAACAACTCTATTTCAGAATTTTACCCAATAACTGCAGGAGTACCACAAGGATCAGTACTCTCTCCAACATTATTCAATATTTATACCCATGACATACCAATTCACGCTGATTCCAATATTGCATTATACACGGATGACACAGCCCTATTTTCTACAAATTCAGATCTTATTAGCGAAAGATTACATCCAAAATCACTCGATGAGTACATAAACTGGACACAGAATTGGAGAGTTAAAATTAACCCAGATAAAAGTGAGGCGAAAATATTCACCGTTTGTAGATCACGAAATACAACTGAGCTATGAATACTAGGAACGAAAATACCATGGCATTTTATATGATAACAGCAAAAATTTCAAAATTATTTCCAATATTAAACCAGCGCTCTACATTGAAAATCGAATGCCGACTGGTAATATTCAAATCGATAATCCTTCCTACCATAACCTATGGATGCCCAATCTGGGGAGATGCAGCTCCTAGCAATATTCATAAAATTAACTTAACTTAATTCATAAATTGAACATATTCGCATTTTTACAGGATCAAGATACTTCATATTCTTTCATAAATTCATTTTACCAGCGCCATCGCTGAAAGAAGAAAACAGAAAAGAAAACTCTGAGCCCACGTACTTTCGCTACACTTCTTGCGCAGTCGAAGCATGTGGTATGTCGCGGAAGCGCGAGATGAAGTATTGGCTCAGGTGGCTCAGGGTATCAATTGATGTGGCTGCATTGCCTCTGACTAGGGTTCTAGTTCCGATGGTGGAAGCAGTTTCGACACAGGCTACTTTCCTACGCCGAATTCAGCCGCTGTCTACAGGAGAATTCTAGCGACCGGTTGCTTTGATCGGTAGTTTTCCGTAGTTTCTCCGATTAACACCCGGCGAATAACGGAGCAGTACCTTCACAAACGAACCGCATCTTCTCTCCCTGACCTATCCTCACCCCTTACTTACATATACTTACATGCATTACATTACCATATATGCCGGGAGATCATTAGGGTACTTAGAGCTTGTCCCGGCTCGGGCGATGCCCCGCTAGTGGCATATATGTGGTTGAAGAAAACCCGTGAGCTGACAGGTAGGTCGGCACTGAATCTTGCCATCCAGCGAGGAAGACCATCACCACTTCCCGCGATGAAAACGTGCACTACACTTACGGGAATAGTCACCTTAGCCTATGACGCGCCCGTAATCACTAGTGAATCTAGCGAGTCGAACTACCACCGCCATTAGGCAGCCTTGACATCAGTTCCCAACGATTGTAAAAGGTTTTCTAAAATCCATCAAAATTTCCAAACCTATAGGTTATAAATCGGAGTAAGACATAGAGATTTTTTTAAAATATTGATATTTCACATGATGTGATATTTCACATGATGATTTGATATCTTGCCTGAAAATTAATAACAGAATAATATTTGAGTAACTGATGCTAAAGAGCAGCACCGTATCTACCTGTATTCAAAACTTGTGGCTATGAACCAGACGCTACTTCGAGGTTTCGTGTTTCTGGTGGTGTTTTCGCACTTTAATCATTCTAATATAACTAATCATTTCGTATTAATTGTCACAACCATCTTGTAAACGACTTTTTTCTTATTATACAGCCCATCTACACTCAATACACGTATCTGGTCCTTAAGCCTACAGACTATTGCGGGTCAAATAATTGCCTTCGGAAAACGCTTTTGTAGATTTGTCCATTTCTGCATTTTTGGAACACTCAATATATAGCAATTCATCATGGCAAGAAAACATAGATAATAAAATAATGTGTTCGAACCCAGTAGTCTGTATAATAAAAATAATACACAATGTTTAAGACATCTGTCTATCATTAACATGTCTTCATCGTTTACTTCCATTACTTGCTTAAATACCTCACTTGTTTGATAATTTTCATAAATGTGGAGTTAACTATGTATCGTGTTTTCCTTGTGATCCCGTCTTTCCAGCGCTAATACACCAACTCCAAAAAATACACCCAACGGTCGAGGAGAAGGCTAAGTGAACATGTATTCAGCCTTCACATCCTTGCAACAAAATGTGATGATGACTGCATGGATTACTCAAGCCACGTCCATTTAAAAACATGACAACACAGGAGTACGGGTACTTCGTGGCACGGTCTTCGACTCAGAAACATCCAAAACAAAAGCCTTCCTCCATTCGCCAGAGAGATCGTCTGTGCCGTATCGTAAAAAAATTATAATACAATGACAATTAAATAATTTATCATAGTCCGGGTTCCTCCCCGTGCGCGGAGTAATTTAAGCACTTTATCAAGGATCATGATTGTGTATAATATGGGAACAAAAAAAGGAGTGTTTCTTGTGTAGAAGTAGTTAGCTCTTTTTAATTTATTTACTATTATGATTATAATGTCTGGCCTGAGGCGCCGCGGCTCGGCCGCCGCCGCCGCCCCCGCCGCCACCGCACAGGTGTCGTGTTCGATGTTTATCTCTTCCTCGTTCGCCCACACCGGCGAGCCGTGGCCTTCCCTTTCTTCTCCAGACCACCGCCAGCCGTTGCCGCGCTCGTGTTCTCGCCGATAGACGATCAAAGTTTCCAAATCTGGAAATCTAGTACATTGTAAACACCTTCCACACGCATGCTCTAATGCACGCTTGTTTTTTATTGTTCGAAGATGATAATCGTGCGTTGGATAATACAGAACCAGTTAAGGATAGTCGATGGAATTGAAGGTAGAACGTAAATTTACCCATCGCAAAAAACGTGATTCCTGGAGTGTCGTCTTCAATATTTCTAGTCTCGAGTGAAACCTTAGAAAGTGGCGATTTCCTAATTCGGTATAAGTTACTAGTTCGATCTTTGTGAAAACTTGTTAAGTTTTGTTTGAAAAATTGTTAAGACTCAACATGAAAGTCTAAAATTATACTGTATCTTTAATTGTATGTGAAATATTATTTATGTTTTCCTTCACTTTAACTTTATATAAACTTCGGTTTGCCTTTTCTGACCACCCAAATAGTAGCTCCCAAAAAATTATTTCTTCAAAAATGCATTAGAAAGTTCAAAAAGATTTCATTTACTAGAATAGTGCTTAAGAAAAATAATTCAGGTACCTTCTACCTACGCTTGTCCTCTTTCATCCCACATCGTTCCTCATCATTTCCCCACCTGTGCCCCCGAAACTAGTGTTCAAAAGATCTCACCTGTTCTTACAAATATTGAGCCCCTTCAGAAAACAAAAATCTGGTTTAAAGGATCAAGGTGCCTAATTTCCGAGCTATTCGCGGTTATAATGTGTGTTATTTATCCGTTTTCGTGTAATATTCTCCGAACTTCAATTTTGTTCGTCTTAAATATGAACGCAGGTGTGGGGCTAATTCCCTATCCAGCAGTGCACACACATTACTTCAGAGCTTTTTCTTTTGTTACAGTCAAAAATAGTTGATTAATATTTTTGTCAAAAGAATATCACCAAAACTCCATTAAAGTTTACTAAAATTTAACATTCAAATTTATTTTTTCATTTATTATCATTAGAAGTTACTACGTGTATTCCACCTTTGCAAGAAATCGGACCATTCTTCATTCCTCTAGATATGGAAATATTTCTGAAATCTTTCATGATAGCGTGTTTCCTATGTTTCATTACCTTTCAGAAAATACATATGTATCATATTTTAAAACATAAATAATTTTTATGGCTACGAAAATCGTAAAAAGGGGATTTAATAAATAAGTTTCAGCGCCATTTTGGGAGATTTCACAATATTTTTAACAAACTCAAAATAAACATTTGTTTTATTTAATTTTTTTATTTATGAGGATATATCACTAATAAGTCGTGATGTAGGGCATTCAAATGTGATCGTAAAAATTACCCTCGCAATTCTGATTATTTTACAGAAGTAATCTTGAAGAACATTATAAATTTCTGTATTGTCTTTGATGATTGTCCGACTTAACAGCCAAAACTCTTTTGAAAGTACTATTAAATCAATTTGTTTCCATATGTACACATTATCGTTAAATATGGCACGTGAATTTATGAGCATGTTTTGCATATAGTGAAAAGATGCCAATCTATAAGATCGGTACTCGGCATTCGGAGTGATCTCCACATACCGATGCCATCGTGGTATCAGCAAGAGTGATTTGGTCGGTCTCCGTGATCAAAACCGATTCAGCCTTTTCTGAATCGACCGCACCGCACGGCGGAGGTAACGGCCGGGCTGGGTGTTTGGACGGCTTTGAAATATGGAGCCGCGCAAATCTACCCTTAATTAAATTGTCGATATATATAAAGGAAGCCAATAGCTGTGAAAAATACGGACCGTCCCGCCTCCTCGTGGCCCTGGGTGTTAAATAACTGCCACCGCATCCCGCCAGCGCCCAGGGCTGTCCAAAAGCTTTGAGAGAGGTCGTAATGGAGTCAACGTAATACACTAGAGCAACATTTCTCAATCCTTTGGCCCAGGCGGAACACTGCAAACACTATTCAGGGTTTGGGATAACCAGAATTGTGATCCATTATTAACATATTTTACTATTATTGAGAGATGTTAAAATAAGGGAAACAATTATTAATAGTGTCGTAATGCATCCTTGTTGTATAGTTTTCAATTGCATTATTTATTATCTTTCAATGTTTTAAGTTAATTGAATTATTTTCCGTGTATATTAGTTTAATCTGTAACCTCCAATTTTTTTTAATTTGAAGAGGAGTGAGTAAATTACTTGGCGTACTAATGAACAATGATAATGTTAAGTTTTAAAATATATTTATAGATAAATTATTACAATCTTCAACTCGTAAAATAATTTTAATGTTGTTACCGAGTTTGGGCTGAAAGTAATAACGTATATAAATCTAATTTAATGTCTCGCGTAACTTCTTTAAACTCTCCCCGTATACGTGCTTACTACTTTTTATGGTTTACTTTTAAAACAAATAAATAAATAACGAAAAATGGATAATTAAGGTTCGCGACAACTAACAGTTATTTTCTAAAAGAGCACTGTCTCTGCGCTTGCGAGGCAAAATCGTTGGGAAAAGCAATTTTTTCGCGTTTTTTTTTTTTTTTTTTTTTTTTTGAGATGTCCTACGATACCCCGTTCCCCGTCCACAGCAAACATTTGTCTGGAAAACCATGGTCAACATCCACTGTGAATATGACCCTGGTGACTTTTCAAACGATTAGGTGCTTTTCGATGATAAAATTCGCAGAATATCTGGCCATCCCAACAACTTATTTATTTATTTTACGTCAAAAAACAGTTAAAAACTGCGTATGACGTCCTATGGGGAAAAGTGAATTGTGTGCACATTTTCAAAATTCTGTGATCCCTACACCAAGTCATATACTACTTAAATTTTGAATTTTGAAAGGGAGAAAAAAAAACAAAAAACTCCCATGTAGTAAAAACTATTTTCAAAATAAATAAGCAATAAATTTTGAATTTTGAAACTTATGGTAGATTTGGGTGTCCCCATTTACGGGGTCCACCCATGCGTACTAAGGAGCACTAAATCTACATTTTCGCAAACTCCTCGTACAAATTTTGTATTTTAACGAGCTTTTTAATACTAAGTCATTAACTGCAAAAAGTAAATTAATGTTTTGAATAAAAAGTTTAAAAAATGTACTGGAATACAGAAAAGGCACTATCACGACTTTTTTTCGAGTTGATGAGTGGAGGCTGTATATATAATAACCAGCCAATTTGATGTTTTAAAATAAAGAATTTTTCACTAAAGCCGAATATAAACTGTATTTTTATTTGTTTAAAGCGTTTACAATTTACATATTGAATGACTTTCGGTAGAACAAAGTAGTAAAAGCAACTTTTGAATATGTATCATTGATTTCAGGGGGAGGTCAATCCCCACGTATCTTCCTGTGGGTAAAACTACTGTATAAAAATAATTCGACTATTGATTATATTTGCACAAAATTCGTTTGAAGGGATCGAGACCCGTTACTCAACCAGGTATTACTTATGACATAGTCGTATGAGGACCGGTATAGTATAATACATCGCTATGTACGACAGAAAAGAAGGAAAGAGGAGAACTATTTCATGGTTTCTAATCACGTAAACGAAAATCTTAAAAAACACAAATCATGTCGTTTCGTGGTAAGAAATCTCGTGTAGGAAAAAACTAGAATCCGAAACAACAGCCAAAAGATACATCAAAATAATATGTTTATTTCATTTATGAAACATGCATGTTTTCTATGCTCATTACCAACCCAATTGTATAAAGCCATTATTTTGCAATAATTTAGTTGCAGATATTTTGAAATAAAAACTAAAAACAATTATCTTCATTTTTTCTAAATTGTACGTTTATAAAATCAAAATAAACTTTTGTAAATGTGCACGTAAAATCTTCCGTGCGTGGAGGAGTGAAATTTAACGAATATAGTCAGCGTAGCAATGAATGACGTTTGAATGACTCATCAAAACACGTCGCTGAATTGTGAAAACTTTCCGAAATGTTGATGATGCAGCGTAAAGTTTTCTGACAAAAAAAATTCTCCCCTGCGCAGATTGGATGCTATATGTGAATGAGCAAACGTCACAAAATGTATGATTTGGATTATTTTTTAGATTCTTTGCTCTCGGGGCCAAGGAAGGTCGCATTAGGACGAACAAAACTTTGGAAACTTGTCCTTTAGACATGTCTCCTGGACAGTCAAGTATTTATATACTCCAGCCTCCGGAGTCCACATTTACTTCTTTTTTTTATTATTATTATTATTATTATTATTATTATTATTATTATTATTATTATTATTATTGGTTTATTTAAGATCGCTTCAACATCTAAGGTCATTAGCGACCACTATTGCTGTTAACGGTATGGAAACTATGTGGATGAAACGATATAGTGATTGATGATAAGGGGTGAAAGGACGAACACAAATACAACCATGCCCGAGGCGGGACTCGAACCCGCGACCCTTCGGTCCGAGATCACTACGACACTACTGCCTTAGCGATCTCGGCCACCGGGCCGGCTTTTACTTCTTTGATTGTTCTGAAAAGATTGTTTTGAAAAATGAATGATACTGTTTAATGTAAAAAGATTTTACACTTTTACTTTCCCTCCCTTTACGTAACATCTCAGTTATATTATTTGCAGAATTAAAAACATCGGGCAATATTAAGCATATTAAAATATTGCTATGAATCCAGATAATTTTCATGTAACTATTTTAGTAAACATAAAAAATGTAGAAATAACTTACATTACTTTTTTGTAACTTTCCCAAAGTCATTCTTAAATTAAAACACACTCAGTGATAGATTAATGGCCATTAGTGAAACAATATATTTTAAGAACCGCCCAGAATATAACAAAGCCATTTCCGTACAATCTAGACGGAGATCTTGCGAATATTGTCTGGTAGCACGACAAGTCGGAACGTATGGGCCTCGATCAATAACTCACATCCAGATCTCCATGAAGATATGATTACATTTATGATACATAAATCTTTCGCCTCTCCTAATATAATAGAGGATAAAGTCATCTTGAGTATTAAACTGTAAACTATTTAAAATTCATGACCCGAAGATGGATCTCGTTTCGTATAATATATTTAAGGAATGCTGAGAAATGTTGGGGTCATTAATTTTTTTTTTTAAAAAAAAAAGAATGAATAAAATTCGTTAATATTATGATTTTATTTATAAATGTGATATTCAAAATCGGTTCTCTCGAACTTAAGAAAAATAAGAAGTACTACTATTTCTGAAGAAAATATACAAAACAAAACTGTTATTATATGCGCATCTTTTTCATCCACTGTGGTAGTAGATGACAGCACTGTTTCTAGAGCTACAGAAGTAAAACGATAACTGTCTCCTTTCTGTCAGGAAAGAGGCAATAAACACGTGTGTGCTGCATATACATGTGTGAGCCGTTCAGTACATCTCGTGACTACATCTTCTTAAAACAGAATCTTAAAGTAAGAAATACTATATTTTATTTTGCCATGAACATTCATAAGCTATTAGCTGCAACTCATTGGTTTTGATTGTTCTTGAAAGAGAGCGGCCTGTTAAATTCCTTAATAGACATTGACCGTTAAGAGAGTTTTTTCATTCCATTTGGTTGTGTTATGTTGACATAACAAAAGAGTCTTTACTTAGCATGGCGCCTCCGACGAATATTTTAATGTAAAAATCAAGAAATTGTCTATCACTATTAACATTGATTTATATTGATGAGTTTGACCACAGCGATTTTTCCACTGACTGTAGTTATTAAAAATTTTAAGAAATAAAACACATATTCACATTTATAAACTAGAAAGTTTATATTTTTTTAATCAAAACTTTATTGCAGTTTTTTCCAAAAACCAGTTTCAGTTTACCATATAAGAATAAGAGAAAATTATTTTTAATATACATCACAAGTTACTGATTTTAAAAAAGATAATGAAATGTAATTGTATTTTGATGAATTGTATTTCGGAATTTTAGCGAAAATATTATGTAGCCAAACTCATCAATAGAATGATGATTTTAATGCTAAAATTTATTTGTGCCAGGCAAGTTCATAATGTAAAAAAACTTTAAATATAATATAGTTGTTAGTTTGTCCATCTTAAGGCATAGAAACCAAAAAGTCTCAATGTAAGTTTTTTAAACGTTAATGTTTCATTAGAAAATTAGGTTTCATTATCGTCCATCAGAAGAACCATGTCAAAATAAATCATGTTATATAGAAAGGCAATATAGTAATTCATAGTTTGTCACCAATATAAGTGCATTGACACCATCAAAAACAGATCTTATTTAAGAATTCTTTCAGAATATTCTAGATGCATACGCCTAGAAGAATAGTGCCAACCGAGTCTTCTTGTCGAGAAGATTTGAATGAATAATGGATCACCTTTCTCGATGTCTTAAGTCCCCCAAAACGTGTTTAAGTTGCTTAAAATCTTCCTCCCTCCTTCCCCATACACAAACTCAAGACACGTTTTTTCAAGAAATCTCTCGGATTGATCCCGAAAATGCTCAATTCCTCCACCAGCAGACCGACATGCGTCGAAAGCCACCTTATTTGCTCCGATTGGTGGATGGGAAGGGGTCTAACCATGAGTGACGGACGGGTGGACGCAGCTTAGACGCTTACTATAAGTAGGATTATAAAAATAATTTGAATTTAATTCCTAAGCGTTCTCCCACACTACCTCAACCCAAGCCTAGAGAGACCTCTTCCACGCAAAGGCCACGCGAGGCCCACAGCTTGTCCAGCGGCGGGGCGGGGACGGGGGCGAAGGCGGGGATAGTGATGGCAAATTTTACCGATATTTCCATAATCACCAAAAGGTTTGCGATGTCGAAGAAAACATCGATGTTCAAAATATCGATGTTTTAAATACATGTTAAATCAAGAGGTATTTTTTCTATTCTATTTCCATTTTAATTATAGTACTTAAATGAGTTTTATTTTATTATTAGGTCAAGTATAAATAATGTTAAAAATACTTGACGCAGAATAAGTCACACCAAGCTCACTCATGCCCATCTGAGAGAGAGACAGGGAAAACGGCTGTTATGTGTAATGTGTGTAATGTTTCTGTACATTAATGTACATTAACCATCTATTTCTGTGCCCCAGGTTTGAGGCTCACTGGAAGGGACATAGTGTTAAGCATGACATGTTAGGTGTACTAAAGGACAGAGAACAATGCAATCGGAGGCTGTGCAAGTAAGTGTAATTGTGTGTAAAAAAAGTAAGTAAGTTTGAGGATGGGACAAGAAAGAGTAAGAAATGATTGTGCGCGTTCCGTGGCCCGTTTGTCAGGGTACTGCTCCGGTATTCGCCTGGTGTTGATCGGAGAAACCACGGAAAACTACCGATCAGAGGAGCCGGCCGCTAGAATTGTCCTCCAGAATTCTGAATTCAACGTAGCTAGCGTCGAAAATTCTGCCTCCTTCAGGAGTGTAACCCTAGGACCTTCCGGTCAGGGGTTCATCAGTTGATGCTCTGATCACCTCTCCCGGTCCACTCATAGAGAACCAACCCGAGAACCTTCCTCCATGCAAAGGCCGCGCGGGGCCCTGGTAGCGCGGCTTGTCCAGCGGCGGGCGGGGACTGGGGAGGGGGCGAAGGCGGGGGCGGGGCCGGTCATAAACCGCCGGAGGAGGCGGCGGCGGCGGTATCAGGTGCGAGAGGGGCGGCGCGGGGCCGGCGGGCGCGGCGCGAAGCGGCCAGCGATCCCGCTAATTAACGCCTCTAAATCACGGCGCGAGACAGCGCTGCGGTAGCGGCCGCGCCGCCAAGGAACGTCTATATAACGCGCCGCCCGTGTGGGGGCGTGGCCCGGGCGCAGGCGCTTCCGCGAGGGGGCGCCGCGGGCTCCTCGCCCGCACCCGGATGCTAATGCGGAGGGCGACCTGAAAGCCATCTTGCGGGAGGATACCGCGATAAGGGCAACGGTGCGCTGGCGGAGAATGTCGTTTATTTATTTACTTTGCTTTCGACACACAGACTACGAAAACTAAACATAAACACAACATTAATTTTAAATAATAATTTATTAATTTATTAATAATTATATTATTAATTTTAAACATAATTTTAAACTAAACATAAACACAAATATACTGTTACAATATAAACATGCAATTTTCTAGCCGAATGTCGTAAGTCGAACTCAGTTAAAATAGCCAAAAAAAAAAAAAAAAAACGAGTCTCAAAGATAGATTGTTTACGCGTATTGAAAATAATATAATTTTTTCACGCGATGCTGATGGTGCAATCTCTTCAGTGCATTTTTTTGTCGTAAGAAGAGAAGAGACGAACTGGGAATCAGATAAAAAGTATATTGAAACTCTCGTACACTGCCTGGAATCATCAGTTTTCGAATGTGCCCATTTGACATCAGTTGTTTGGAGTAAGTGTATTGGTTATACCTCCTTTTGATTTTATTCATTATATTTTATTTACTCATTATGAAATTGAGCTTTAGGTTTCTCTCGAGTGTTTCTTTGATTTTTTTGTTTGTTTTTTTCTTTTATGTTCATTTTTTACCATTCAAGTGATTTCAAAAACGAAATCCGTAAATTGTACGAGGAATGAAAAGCACAATATTATAAGCATAATTCTACTGGGATGGGGGTTCAAACCCCGTCCATCTACAGTACGTGGAATTTATGGTAGTCAAAGCCGGTACGAGACAGGCTTTTTCTTTTTCTTCTTCAGAGTTTCCCATTTCCCTCCCTCTCATTCCACTATTGCTCCATGATCATTGGTGTCATATTTTCTTAATCACCTTATTTTCATCATCCAATATCATTCATCACTCATTCTACGAATGCACTGGCATCATAGTAACGAATTCGTGAAATTGTGGTAATTCAGGCTGCTTGGGCACTTGGGCATACACCAAAAGCACGGTATATGAAGAGGCTGGTACCACTCGGTGGATGCACTTGGACAAGAGACGGAGACCTTGCATCCCTTATGAAAAAATCGACTTTAAAAATCAGTTCATCAAAATTCAGAAAGAAAGAAAACAAAACATTATTTTAGGAATAAATATTTTGTTGTTTTCACAATCACGAATAAATAAAAACATTTTGGTTAAAATATTTTATTTATAAATATTAAGCAATTATGAAGTTTACAATTATGGAAATTTGTATGTGGAATGATACATTTAGTGGACCTATTCGTCAGCTTGCTTTCTCTTACAAACAAAACTTAATTAGAACTAATACTATGATTTTCACTGGTTTAGGTATGCATTTGCCACTCTGGATGATAAGGAACTTAAAGCCAACAACTGCTGTAGGTGATGAAGTGAATGACAATTCCTTTCTTCGCTTAAAACATTTGAATGTGCAGCATTTGAAGAAAGAAAAGTTAATTATATGTAAAGAAGTGCTTATGAACGACTCAATTCAAGCAAAAACCATAAAGAACCGAATCGATTCAAAAGATCGATCTTTTTTGATTTAAAAAATCAATCTTAGAATCTATTCAGAATCACAAATCTATAACTTGAATTATCTCAGTCGGATCGGGTCAAAGTGAAAGAGGAATACTTCAAGTATGTACATTATTTTAATATCATGTCAGACTTTAAAAACAAGATAAGGATCGCTTCAAAAGCGCGAGTCGCGACGTCCAATATTTGGCTCCAGTCAGCCAGCTGCAAAGCAGCGTCTCTGCCTGAATGAAAATACTGGATTGAGCTGTTCAGTCGTTCCGTAGTTTCCTCCGGGCAATCCCAAGCGGGCGACAGACCTTCAATAATAGGTCAGGTACTACGCGCGATTCACTTCTTACCCCTCCTTGCTCCTGTCCGTTGAGTCGGCTGTCGAGCTACTCACTAGCCCCAGGAGAGGGAGATGAAGACACTAGGTACAACGTTCCGGGACCCATGAATCTTTATTTATTTAACGAAAAAACTATTTAGAACTGTGCATGATGTACTGTGGAAAGAAGCGCAATCTGTGCTTGTTTTCTTGAGCTCTGGGATTCCAACTTAACTCATGAACTATATTAAAATTAATATTATGAAAACAGATAGCAACGCGGGTTAAGTATCTTAAAGAGATTAAAGAGATCCCATGATTTTAATTCCAATTCCAATAGATATTTAATTATTTAACGTGTATCGTCCAATTTTCAAAGTTAATATATTTTTAAAATTAAAAGTCACGCGCGGGACACAATGTGTATTATGTCTGGTTCTGGAAAAACGGAAATCCGGAAAAGCAAGCAAAAAGACGTTGGGAACAGTTGAGCGCGGAAAAATATACTAAATCTTATCTAAATGTATCAAAATATAATCGATTCTAAGAAATAATATTAACTAATTGAATCCCTGAAATTACACACAGAAAGGAAGAGCTGTAAAAGCGTTAAAACATAAAAATACTACCTAAGCACCATACGGGAAATCGAAACCACTAAAAAGATTTCATGTATTTCAGGACTTATTCTCCGAAACTAATGAAATGACGGAGATACAGAACAATACCATCACTATTCATGGTAAAAATACAGATAAATAAGTTTTTGAAAATAAAATTTTAAATTTAACATAAACATAAAATGTTTATACATCTTAATTTATAAAATTTTATATTTACCAAGATTTGTCATCTATGTTGCATAAATTTTAATAGGATCTTCTGCGATGCACCCTAGCTTGAAAACCCAATGTATCTCGTACGAGTGTAATTACGATCACTGAAAATGTTTCGTAAAGGTACACATGTGGCGGACGGCGGATGGACATCGCTTTTATGTAACTCACTAGTCTTTACAATTACAAACACTCGTTATCTTCGCTTCGTCAACTATAACTTCACGATTCAAGGATGTCATGCAAACAGCAATGTATTGCAGGTGGTCTTGAAAATGACTTAATGAACAAATGACGGCAGATAAGCGATCATTTTATTAATTTTATTTCATTACTATTTTTTTACTGTAAACCAGTTAATAAGAGGTAATACCACATATATGGTGCACTACCTCACAACGTAAAAAATCATCACGGAATTTGGTAGCGCAGAAAGCTCAACTTTATTTCTAGAGGAAACTCTTAATTTTTTAAGTATAAAAAAGATGATGATGATGATGATAATAATAAAATAATAATAATAATAATATAATAATATTAATAATAATAATAATATTAATATTAATAATAATAATAATAATAATAATAATAATACCCATTTGTCAAATTTTTTTATAAGAGCCCATGCACCTTCTTGGAACCGGAGTCAGGGTTTTCTCTCGACAGCACTAGCAAGGTTCACTTCCAATGACCCAGGGCTGCAAGGTATTGAGAGGCCGGCAGAAGCACTACTTATCAGATCGACGTTTCAAAATGTGGAGAATAAAAAGTAGAAAGTAAATGACTTTAGCTCATTTCAATGTAAATATTTTACATTTTAATAACATTTACATAAACTTGGTCATCTAGAGTCAAATTTCCACAACTAGAAGATGTCTTTCTCGTGAACAACGGTCAACACACGTAACAAAATAGTTCCCACCTGAAATACACCAATTCATAAAATTCAGGAAATCTATTTGTCTGCAATATGTCGTTCAGAACATTGTTTTATTTATTGTAGTACTTTCGTAATACTTTACGGACATTATTAAGAAATGTCCGAGGTTTATTATATCCGATGATGTCGAAATTAAATGGGATTTCTTCATAATAATTGATTTTAAAAATATAGAGATACAGCAATATACATTAACGGCACGAACTGAAAATTTCTATATATTTATTCGTCCTTAAAAAGTTGTGCATGATCCCCTGTCTCTAAGTATGTTAACGCAGGCGTGGTAGCTTTTAATGCCTCTTGCACTATTGGAACACCATCCCACTCTCCGAAGGCTCTTTCAATAGACTAAAAACATACGAGATCCAATTACACTCCAGGATTTACTTCTGTCGTTGACTATAGCCGAGGTTCAGGTTCACTATAACCGAATCTTCTTAAGCTTACTTCTAATGTAAGTGAAACGGGACCAGTGACTTATGTTCACTATATCCAAGTTCACTATAACCAGAGTCGACTGTATCTTCTTCGTCCGATTGCATCTTTCGATCACTTATCCCTCTGAGTCCCTTTCCCGTTCATCTCCTATGACTTTTAACCATCTCAGAAGCCATATCCCTATTGCATTGCGACCACTTTTATTGGAGGGTGAAAGATAAAACTCACGACAAAGAGCCATTGATGTTCAGTATCAGCCGACATATTCATGTGAGAAGAATTGCCGAGCAATTTGTGAACTAAAACCTACTTCGTAAAACCCAACCCATACAAGTGACTAGCACTTGAAGCCTTGGAATCCTCAAACTGGAACGCTGCTGGAATTTGCCGCAGAGTATCACTGAGGAAAACTCTCAACGTCAACCGAGATTTGTTCGACTTCAGAGGAGTGACAAAACAATTCTAAAATTCTTCATACACTGCGCCGCTTCCCACTTTCACATTCACATTATCTCTTGTTTGCACCAACGTTCCACGTAAACCTCCACCTCCACATCACCTACGCCACCATCTCTACTACTCATCACTTCCCGAATTGTCTCCATCTGCGCCACCATTGCTGCCTCTACTAACTCAATTGCCTACACAAGATTTTCCCCAACTTTTTGGCTATAAAATGCTCTTTGTTTTAGAAAATACATACGAATTTCGTGGTCAAGTAAATATCATAATATTGAATGGTAATATAAAATACTATATAATATCTTAAAATATTTTCAAATTGATATTCGACAAATAATTTATCAGTATCAAGAACCGCTAGAGAGCATTAAGGGAGCAACAAACCGGCGACAAAAGCTATGTCCGAAATTATTGCGTATCTCATAGTACGTAAACTCGCAAACAGGGCAGGTAATGCTGTTACGTCTGGCAGAAAGAATTCTTTTGGTTTAGACATCGTCTTACGCCTATCTCTCTCACATTCCGTCGCCACGACTTCGATGTGGACGACAGAGGCTCAGGCGGAGACGAAGTGGAGGGCCACCACCTTCACCTTCGGCCTTGGCACAGGAGAAGGTGAGGGGGAGGGGAGGGGAAGACTGCGATGGCGGTGGCAAAGGCGGAAATAGTGGCGTTGGCGGTAACTTTATTTATTTTATTTTACGTCAAAAAAAAAAGTTAAAAACTGCGTATGACGTGCTATGGGGAAAAGTGAATTGTGTGCACATTTTCAAAATTCTGTGATCCCTACACTTAGTCATATACTACTTAAATTTTGAATTTTTGAAAGGAAAAAAAAACTCCCATGTAATAAAATCTATTTTCAAGGATAAACAAGCAATAAATTTTGAATTTTGAAAGGGAGAAAAAAAAAGAATAAATTTTGAATTTTGAAAGGGAGAAAAAAAAAAAAAACTCCCATGCAATAAAATCTATTTTCAAGGATAAACAAGCAATAAATTTTGAATTTTGAAAGGGAGAAAAAAAAACTCCCATGCAATAAAATCTATTTTCAAGGATAAACAAGCAATAAATTTTGAATTTTTAAAGGGAGAAAAAAACTCCCAAGTAATAAAATCTATTTTCAAGGATAAACAAGCAATAAATTTTGAATTTTGAAAGGGAGAAAAAAAAACAAAAAAACTCCCATGTAATAAATTATATTTTCAAAGATAAATAAGCAATAAATTTTGGCTCTTATTACTTCCTGCCGCGACAACATGGAAACGATGACGGCGGCGGTGGAGATGGCGACGTGCGGACGTAGACGTGCTAGTGGCGGCGGGAACGACGGCGAGGGCCGGGGGGGGGACGGTGGGGTGGTGGGGCGGGTTGAGGCGGAGGCGGGGCGGGAGGGGGCGGTGGTTGTGGCCCCAGCGTCTCAGGCGATGAGCCCCGTAACGCGCAAAAGATTGGGCGGTCGCGGCCGCGCTGTCCGCATTACGGCCCACGCGAGAGGACTTTGACATTCTATACGCGTATTCGTGAACGTAAGCAGATTAGACGATAATCTGAGAAACGTGATTGGACGGTAACAAGGCGAGAGATCACGACCGGCCGGCGAGAATTACATCTTCTTCTTCAGCCCGCGCCCTGGCAATCCGGTCGGTCGGTCCGGCCATAAAGAAGACCTGCAGAACAATGGCTAGAGGTGTGAATAAGAAGAGCAAGTTTAAAAATGAATTGTTCCGAGAGAGGACGCTTCGTGAATTAGGGGGTGAAGAAGGTAATAGCCTATTTTCATTTCCTTGGCGCTGGCTTGTGATATCGTTTCTGCTCAGGCGATGCACTTCATCACCTGGCCTGTATGCCAG
Organism: Teleogryllus oceanicus; assembly: GCA_964035755.1. Taxonomy (NCBI): domain Eukaryota; kingdom Metazoa; phylum Arthropoda; class Insecta; order Orthoptera; family Gryllidae; genus Teleogryllus; species Teleogryllus oceanicus. Next base: position 50,219,910 of record CAXIVR010000008.1, read on the forward strand.
AGCTATCTTTATCGTGAGAAATGCTTTAGCCCAGTTACGTCGAACCCTTCTTTCGCCAATCAGGGATGCCCAACCTGAGGAGTAATGCCTACAGAACTTTCAGCTAAATCAATCTTTAATTTTGACGCAAGTTGTTAAATCATCGTCTGCCTACTTTCTTTGTTTAGTCCTGGTTAATAGAAGTTTTCTTATAATAATGACATTGGTTTTGGTTTCAAAAGTACCAGGTGGACAGTAACAGACATCACATATACTGCAACGTCGACTAATATACGAGGATTCTAATTCTCAACCATTTTTGTACTACGTAAGTTTCATAACCGAACACCTTGAGTACCCGAACCATCTCGGAAGATTTAAGAGACCCTTGAGATTCTTTTCATAACATTTGTAAATGTTCCACCAGTTACAAAAACGGGTACATATCATATGAAACTCGATATTCATGTCTTCAATATTACACAAAAGCAGATTGTGATTCTAAATATCCCGAACATCTCCAAAAATCTAAGAGCCTGTTGAAATTATTCCCAGAGGCATTCGAAAAGTTCCACCAGTTGCAAATATGAGCAAATATATAAAACTCGATGTGCATGTTTTGAATATTAAAAAAAAAAAAAAAAAAAAAAAAAAAAACTTGATGCACTGTGGCTAGGCCGAAGGCCTTTAAGCCATTACAATACCTACTACCTCGTTCTAACCTTTCGAATTCTGGTATTCACCCCAAATGGTCTCTCCTTCGCATCAAAGCCGCGGAAAAGAGACCATAAGGTACGGCTGAGGAAAAAACCCCTGAAGGGGGAAAAACCTGCCGTCAGAAGCCGAATACATGCTAATCTATCCGGTTTTTAAACTATTTATTTGGCGCTGGCGTCAGGCATTCTCCTTCCAATGTTTGGCCTCCTCCGCATATTACATAAAATCGGACAATAGCGGATTGTACGGCAACAATAAACAAATATTGTTACATATACCAAGTTACGACATGGTGGAAAGCACACCGAACCTCAATTCGGTGTACAAAAAAAGTTGAAGAAACTGGAGATCCTGAAAAGTCCCACCAGCGCTAAACCTTCTGCCCTTAGAGACCGTCCCTCGTGACATCAGGGAGAGAAGATCATCGACCTGCGCCGGACATCTCCTGGGATTCCCCTCGTGTCGCGCGCGCGGCTCTTCCGGCGGCGGCGGCGACTCGCTGGCAGAAATCCACCGCACAATCGCCTCTCCACGCGCCCACCAAAGGAAGCAATATTCGCGAGCGGCGCCCGCGGCGAGGGGCGGCGCGGCGATCACTCAGCCGGAGGCCTCGAGTGGGCCAAGGCGCCGAGGGCGAGGATGAGGACGAGGACGGGACGGTCGAGCGAAATTGGACCATATTCCTCGTTCAATTAAGCCTCGCCACGCAGGGGGCACGGGCAGAAAAGAAGGTATAGGCCGGCAAGTTAAAGGAGGTATCGCGGGGGTTAGTGGGTATGGTCCTTTAGAACATCGACCACCAACGTTTTGGATCTAAAATTTTGGAAAGCTAATTTCATAATGTGGAATCGCCGAGCTCTGATATCATTTATTTTAACATCATTATTTTACTCATGAATTATCTATAAAGAGAATTTTAAAAAAATATTCATCTCGATAAGAAATGACGTTTGACCTATGCAGTCAGTTTTGTTTCAAAACTTTTTTCATCACCGCAACGCAACGTGATTTTACTCAAACGTAACTGAAAGGTTGTAATAACCATTTACGAATATTGTAAATATTAATATTTAATGAAAACCTTATTTATTTCCATTGGTAAATCATTCTCTCAAATACCACTTTTGCTTTCTAAATTAAAGATAGCTCACTCCTGAAATTATTTAAGATAAATACATTTATGGCATAATCAAGAGGTAATTTTATTGGTTTATGGACCATGAACTGAAACAAATGATTCTCTAAAAAGTACGTAATAGCAAAAACAATGATGAGGGGAATGATGAAATGGCGGAATAAGAGGCAGAAGTACAGAAAACATGCCGAGAGCCGACATTCCACAGCAAAATCCGCGTGGATTGACAGAGGAGCATGAAATCCGTGTCAACGACAGAATGGTTTCTTAATTAGAAATACGCCTTTTAAATGTAACAAAAGAATAAATATAATTTAATTATAAGAAAATATTTAAATGGCCAATTGTTACAAAATTATTAATGTTAATTTAATTATAATAAATACTTTAGCTTAATTAAGGATTAGTAGAACGTCATGGTAACAACTGATGCGTTAGTTTAAAATATTTATGGATTTTGGTTGTAAATATGTCAAACTGTGAATGAGATTAGGAATTCCGCACAATGTTAGTCTGTGACTTTGTTAGTTTACTGTGTTGAGAACTCTTAGGAGGAAGGTAAACAGTTTGATGAACTTCCTGGAGGATTACTACTCTCCTAATGGAAGAATTAGGATCACTTTTTTAACAACAAAGTTTACAGCATTGACAAGTATGTATTCGATTTGATTTTGATTGAAGTGAAGGTTTGGCGGAATTTTTTGAAGCCGTAGGTTCCAAAATATTTACTTTAAATCCATTAAAACTGGCTGATTTAGCTCACCATTACCTGACATGCATCTCCAACCGGGAGATATTATTGCTCGTTCCCCAATGGTGGTGGATTTCCAATTCTAGCTAGAAAGCTAGTTTGAATTCAGCCTTTGTCTGGAGGAGAATTCTAGTTGTTGGCAGCTCTGATCGGCTGTTTTCCGTGATGTTATCTATCAATATCAGGTGAATGATGGATCAATACCCTAACAATTACCCCACAGAGCGCATGCAATCTTTCCTTCCTCTTCCTTGTACCCTCTTCCCTTGGACATATAAACTTCCCCTTACAAGCACTACACTGCCACACATGTCAAGAGACCAGTGGGAAGCTAAGAGTCCCTGTGAGGGAGACACCTCGAGGAGGAAATCCCCGTCAGCTGATGGGTTGGTCTGCGCCGGATCTAACCATTCAGCTGAGGATGAACACTGCCCCCTCCATGGATAAAACATGTACTTATAGGGATTAATTGACACAGCAATTGACATTCCAAAAACCTTCAGTCATTCAATTATGCATACATGGCCCAATCAATGAATTAAATCAAAATCCATTGAATGGAATTAGTTAAAATCGATGCTAGGGACATGTTTAGACTTCATGCAAACATAACTTTACGTCTTTAGCTAAATCCTTGGCGTTAAAATGTTAGCAATCGTCTTAACTAAATCTTTGTCATTAAAAATGTTCTAATAGATATCTTCTGAGCCGTACACACATTCACAAAACTTCATGAGGTTGCCAGACTGTAGAATGGTGTGTGCTCTCAAAGCGGTCAGCTGAAGATCTCGACTCGTGCGTGTGAGGGTCTGAGAAGAGCCGGCGGCTTGACGACCTGTTTGGTCCACGCGTGCACCGTCTCAATCGACTGGCGAGTTCGGGCACAAATTGAAGAGATGTCAATAGGCACTCTCCATCGGCGGAAGAATTCGAGATGAATCAATTCTCGTGATGGATGACACCCGCAGATAAGTCTTGGGATAATCGCTTTTCAAGGTCATACCAGAATCTTCTGCGTATTGAAGGGAAAATGGGTGGTTTCGAAGTTCTTGAGTTGCGAGTATTGCCTACGATCCAGGTCCCTCAGCAAAGTGGTTACGGCAGTAGCAACGATTTGTAGACGTGTTCGATTTCCGCTTTGGGCATGAATGTTTGCTTCATTGTTGTGGCATGCTGGAGCCTATCATAACCAGCACCTTCTACACTCAATTCCTTTCCAGACCTCTCCCTGCCCAAATTATCTGAATGGTGAAAGCGACTAACTGCGTGCAAGGGGGAGTAATCGTCGTAATGGTTCAATGGGCTGCTGGCATGCGGCCCTCACCAAATTTCCCTACTTGTATAGGTTTCGTGCGCTGACTTGGGCCTACGAGTAACCAGGGGCAAGAGGCGGTTCTCTGTCGGCATACGATTCATAGCGGAGTAACGGAGTGGAGGCTAAACTCAATATTCTCTAGGCTGTGGAAAAGCAGTGGTATTAGCTGAGAACAAGGACCATCAGCTAATAATAGAAAGGTTTAGCTGATATTAAAATTCTCAGTGATAATGTTGATGATTATTGCCTAGCACATGAGCCCCAACCAAGCGTGAGCTTGGAGAATTGGGCCTTGGATGGGGTCTGGTTGTGACTGGAATTGCTCACAATCCATTCTAAGAAAAGTTGAAAAAATATATAACAAAAATATACTATTTAAATCATTGAATTGAAATGTTTTACTGCATTTCCAATTTTTACGTTGCTATATTTGATACTGCAGTCTCTAATTTTCTGAGAAATGTTCTGAGATTTTCTAATTTGAGACTTGTGGCCATTTTTCATATTTTTTGACCTAATAAACCGAAACATGCAATGCTTCATAATTAAAGATAAATATCAATGTATATGTGTGTTTCTGCAATAGTTTATGTGTTTCAGTTATTAGATAATTTATTAGGGGAGACAGGCGATTCTAATAATTTTAAATCAGTTCATAAGAAACCTAAAGCGATGGAGTTTGTAACACAATTAAAGATGCGCATCGTTCAAAGATAAATTCTGTTACTCTAATTCTACAAAAAATTGAAACCGTTGTCTGTGAATTTCATTTACTTTTTTCGTTCATTAGATTATTTGAACAAAGAATAATCTTGAATATAAATATTTAATTATCAATCCAACATCAATTCAAGTTTGCAATTCCAGTTTGCAAGTCTCCCAATTTCGCTACTTCTTAATCCAAGTCTCAATGCACTTCTTACGAATAGCGAACTTCAATAGACGTAAATGACATTCGTGAAAATATTCCATACTTTATTGACGCAAATAAAACTAAAATGTGTAACGTTTTTCACTCACTGCATATCTATCAGATACGGCCCAATAGTTATGGCTTATCACGATTTTCAACCCACTAATCATCAAATCATTTATCGGTAATACGATCGAACGGAATTGTGGTCGTAAATACCTCCACTGCACGTATAGAGGTATTGGCACGCACGTCAATCAAAGTTCATCAGCAATGAAACGGATTCAATCACCAGACAGGGAGGTTAAACACCTTCACAAATTCTCTCGCGCTTCCTAGTCGCCATGTGTCATTATGCAGAAGGGAGAAGAAAGAAAGAAAAAAAAAGAAACGAAGGCTGTACAGTAAATTGATGGAGGAAAATATACCCGCACAAACCGAGGCATGATTCGGTGATACGCGCATTCTGCCTGAGCAAATAAGGAGGCGCGCGTGGGTGGGAGGGAACGGTTTTCAATGGGCGGGGAGGCTGTGTCCAATTGCACACGTGCAGGGCCCGTCGTCACGCACGCAGTCCGTCGGGCTGCAATCTGACGGTCTGACAGCCGGCGTTTAAGCCGCGTCGAGATGCGCACGACGCTGTGGGTGACGCGGGGGAGGCTCGCGGGGCAAGGTGAAAGCGCTACGGAAGGAAACCGACAGCGAAGGTTTTAATGGTTACCGTGAATTTGTTTTATTTATCTTACGGCAAGTACATGGTTTAGAATACAATTAATGTAATCTACAAATTAGAACATCACAACAATAAAATAATCATTCTTCAGACTAGAGTTCTTCAGGTCAGATCATAAAGGGGAACATCTAGCTTCTCAACCCATTCATCCACCTTCATGAATAAGTTCATAAAGCGCCTGTTAGGGAAGATTTTCTAAAATGTACTCATTAGTCCTTCTCTCCAGACTGTATCGTAGGCTGCCGTAAGATCAATGCATGCAGCAGCGGTCTTTAAGCATTTTTTAAAGCCAGCCTGTATATACATGTTTTGTTAGAGCACCTGAAAGTCACAGCTTCTTTCAGGTCCGAATCCTGCTTATTATGGGTCGACCATCTACATCTCTTTGATTAATACAGGCAAAACATCAAAATGCGAATTTTGTAGGTGAGACAAAAACTGCTAATTCTTCATTCTTTTGAAATTTTGTTCTGAAATCTGCATCACAATAATATTTTCAACTAAATAATTTATCAGAACAAATATTTTTGCAGTTGTGTGCGTAGTACTTCTCAATGGCACGCGGGAAATATGAAAATCATTTATATGAAATATTTAGAAAAGCAAAGTAGAAATTAATTTACATTTCTGACAATTGTCAGTATAGATTATGCAATTAAAACAACTATTCTAGTAGAGAAAAATAGAGAAAGTACATTCTCGTAATAACCACCTTCAAAAATTGAAACCAAAATATTAATTTTAAGTTAACCAGAATTTCCTAGCTTGCTTATTTTAAGATCCACATGAGCACTACTTTTGACACTATTATAATTACTTGTGAACACTCCATATTGTTAGATGTTATAATGAAAACAAATACAATTTTGTAGTTCTTAAAACGAACTTGTTTCTCTAACATCCTCTACTTACTGATAATTATGCAGTTTTGTCAGATTGTGTCATGCTGAAGGCCATTCCAATTCGGAAAAAATCTATTAAATTGACTCAAACATATCTGTTCAATGGATTATCGATATTTTATGAAGACCTTGTGGTCAGTTAGCCACATTTCGGCAAAAAATAATTCATTATTACAAGGATATCGTCCCTCCAGTTTGTATGCCTGTAAGTAATAGTATTACATTTTAACAACAAACTGCGGAGTAATATGATAAAATGTGTTGTAGATTTCTTATATTACAGAAGCATTTTGCCCTTCAGCTCCATTAAAGTCTGATATTGTATACGACTATATGCTCCCGAACCCTTCATATTATAAACAGACTCTCAGCTAAGGAGCGTCCAGGGAATTAGCATAATCTCTTGTTCTTGGTGGCAAATATACGTTTTTAAAAATTAAAGAAAAGAGCTTCCTTTTGAAGCAAATGTGCGCGTGGAGCAAGGGCATAAGACAACATATTCGTATTAATTATTTTGAATCTTCAGAACGCCTTTACCCACAAGGGATTATTGGGTGGGTTATCCCTATTCAGTATTTCAGTAAGTTCCGAGTGCACGGATGCTCGGATGGGCGATTTCGTCACTCACGGCTAGACCTCTTCCCGAGCACCAATCGGGACTTATGAGGTGTCATTTGACGTGTCTCGGTCTTCTGGTGGGTAACATAATTTGTTTTCGGATCCGGTCAGAAGATTCAAACAAATTTCCAAAAATGTGTTTTTTGCGTGTTTTGGCACCGCGATCTTAGCGAGTGTGCCGGGAATTAAATCAAGGATGCTAGGACGGAAGGTAAAGGCGTCCTCAATGCCACCTAAATAGATCAATGTAGGTGGTGGGTTTGAGGCATTTTTCGCTCAATACGCCATAATTTTCTTTTACGACTTTAAAAACACTGATGTTGACATCTTTAAATGAGCAAAAAAATGAAACAAAATGAACTTTATGTTCATTTGAACCAGAGATCTCCTGGCATGTTTCATTTTAATTTTTCCGTAGGCCTATTACCATATTTTTTTAAATAAATTTTCAAAAACCTACGAACAGTATTGCCTTGATTGTATTAAATTTGAAAAATGATATGTGAATACGGAGAAAACAAATATGTGAGTAATTTTAAAGAATGAATGAACGTTTTTATGTTCCACATATCACTTTTACATAAAGTGTACAAATACCGATTAATGAATGTGACCCAGAACTTATTCTTATTAAATTTAACGAACACCTAATTCACATAAACATGTAAAACAGTCGCCTTTTAATGTTTAGATAGATTCGCATACAAAACGATTGTTAGAGGAATTGCAGAAGTGGAAGTGAACACAAATTAGAATGAGTTTGTTTGATTTTTTCGACAGTTATTATTATCATAATACATTATTATGTGAGTTTTTTTCTATTTTCGTATAAATGCCCCATTAAGTTCATACAGTAGGGAGATTTATGGTTCATGTAATTGTTAAAATGCAGTTTAAATGAAAAAATGTATGTAATAGCCTACAGAACCTAGCATGGCGACCTATTTGAATATCTAGAACAATTCAATCACATGTTTTTGGAAACAGATCTACATTTAACAAATATATGTATATTCAAAATGCCTATTACCTTCAGATTATTCAACCATTTCGTAGTAATAAATACATGGTGTACTCAGTATAATGCATTTTGCCGAATGACCAGATTTAAATCTGCATAAGTTTATGTAATCAGTGGAATTAATAACGAGTAGAATCTATATTTACAATCTGGTCTTTATTATCTACTGAATTTCTACTGAAGTGTCAGGGTGGAATAATGAAAAAATCTTACTACAAATTACTTAGGGGATGAAATCACATTCTTAATTTCGGTAAATACAGAATATACACTTTTAAGTTCCAAGAGTATAAATATCATTGAATATTCATATATTTCATATGATTGATGTCAACATGGTCTACAGCTCTTAATGACTAATTTATTGAGAAGCTATTTGTAGACGTCTTTGTGTGATGAAGCTACTAGAAGTGGAATAAAACAGTAAATTTTAAATTATGCAGCTGCAATGTCCTGCTAAGGTACAAGTGAAGACGTTTACATCTCAAATATTAAATATGAAAGCATACAAATTATATCTTAATTGACCATAATTCCGAAAAAAACATTGTGAAATTGAAGCATGTAGTATCATAAATCTCCGGACGCTATATGTAACAATTAGATTTACAGGTTGAGATATTGCTGCATAGAAAAAATGCAATGTTGTCAAAGAAAAGGTGAGAAACCACTCTTCCTAGCAGTCGCCATTCGTAAAAACATCGTAATTCAAACCGCTGATTCATTCTCAAGACATTCGTAGTCTCGCGTAATCAGATAGGAAAGGGTAAAAACGTCGCAAATTGACGTTTTCAAGAAAGTTAAATTATTGGTTTGAAGATCCGGTGCCGACTCCTTTGGATGATTATTTCTGTGGAGCTAACTCTGAGAAAAATTGCAAATTGTCGGGAGAAAGCTGAAGGGTCATTCCGTCACGAATTATTTCCCTTTGTCACCTTCCAGTGAAATGACGCAAGGTTTTTTTAAAGGAACGTGTTTGTTTAATCCATGACTTTCTAAAACTTCCATTGCTCTCCATCTAATTGCAATTAGTATTATTAAGATCAACATTCAACTTTTATGGTTTAATTATTGCAAATAATGTAGATAATAATTAAATACAGGCTGAAACCCCAAAACTCCTTCCTTTTCAACAAAAATTGTACATGACCTTATTTAAAGATCCATTTATACACACATATGTATACACACAACCTGCATATAAAATTATTGGGCGTTTCGATGTAACCCGTTACGAACTTATGTTTTAAACATGGGCGCCAGGAAAAGGTTACGTTAATATTATTAAAATTAATGCTTCAACCGTTATCTAAATAAAATCAATATCCCGCTAGCTGAGTCGATGGGTTTCGTTAGAAATAATCGCTATTACCTACTAATAGCCGATTATCCGATCTGCCATTTTTACAGAGTAGCGAGGAATCTGAAAACAAATATATATTGTCTGGCTACTTATTAGCTGGAATTGGCCAAATGAAAATTGTTTGTTCTATTTCAAAAGAAACTTATGGTTTATTCTCAATGCCAGGCAAAAATATGGCTTGAAACATTTTTAACAAATAAAGAATGTTCTTTTGGTCATGAGCTCTTTCGAACCTTATCCTGCAGTACCCGTCTTCGCGTGCACTTGAACGAGGGCGCCACGAAGAACCATTTTCCTCTTCTTCTCGGTGACGAGAATTCCAAAGTCCAAGTACCAGATTCTTCTCTCCTGCCCTTGCACAAATATTGTCGAGTCATTGACCCTCGCCGCCTCAAATACGTGTAGTTCTAATTTAATTTACTTCGCGAAAGTTCCAAGTTCTTTCTGATTACGCAACGAGAATGAAAGTTCAGCAAACCACTATTTACTCAGCATTATTCCAAGTCCTGTTACGTACAAATTCATTCAAATTCTAATTTCTGCACATCGCACAAGTATGTGCAGAAATCCCATGTGCATGCATGTCCCAACTTGTTGCAGATCTTATAAATTCTATCAGTCTGAAATTATTAGCTCACACACGAAAATTACATGTTACACATTTTTAAGCGAATTATTCGAAGTCCATCACGTTATTTCCCAGAAAATTCAATTTCCGTTCGTCGCATTCAAGAATTACTCAAAGTCCGATAACTATTCACTCTCAAGAAAAATTTACAACCCTCACAAATTAATCATCCGCGTGCCCCCCCCCTTCAAGATCGATCTTTCTACTGTTTTTCACCACAAACATTCGACGCACTTCCGTCGTGAATAGACTGTCACTGTTCTCCTGGTCAATCCCTAAATTGATTACATAATCAAATAGCTATGCCCTAGACTGTCGTTAAACATGCCATATTTCTATTTGTCTATCCTTGTATATTTACCCCATTTACGACAAATATTAGTAAATAAATGTGTGACATGTTGGTATGTTACAATATATATATATATATATTTTTATATGTTTGTATATATAATTATGGTAAAATGTTTATTATCAATTTGTAGTTTTGCAATGTTAAACTCAATCCATAAAGATTAATAATAATATAGGCAAGGATGCATGGAAAAACTATTTTGCAGCTTTGTAGAAGGAGACAGAATATAACCGAGAGATATGTTATTTTGGGAAGATTAAAAATTGGATAAAAAATGAGTATAAATAAAACACTAAAAGATACAGCCATTTATACAGATAAATGAAGAACAATAATGATTTCGTGTAAATAGGACAAACAGTAGCCATATTTGTGATCCTTCAGGTAGCCGAAAAGGCGATAGAATTTAACAATTCTGCCTTTTTATGTTTTGTAGATCTAAAAAAGGCATTCGATCGTGTAAGACTATAAGATATAATAACAATCCTGAGAGAGAAGAATACATCAAAGGACTTATAAAAAGTAACAGAGGATATGAATACAAACACTGTCAGAAAAGTGCAAATTAGAAATATGATAACATATGAAATTACATGTTAATCTGACATTATACAATGGGATTTTCTAAGCCCTATACTTTTTAAATTAATTAAGGACAAGCTTATTGACAGTGTAAAAGACATGTCAGGATATGTGTTATGCGTATGATGAGTATTATTGGCAGATTCAGAAGACAACTGCAAAGACTCTCTCAAAATTTTAAAAACACAGAATATTACAATATGGCCATCTCAACTGACAAAACAAAATCAATGGTGATTTCAAAAGAGCCTATACGGTGTAAACTGATGATACAGAATAAAATAATAGAGCAAGTAATGAAGTTCATTTATTTAGGAGTTGAAATTTCAAGCACGAATACGTATAATGAAGTCAATCAACAAGTAATGAAACGAGAAAGATTATCAGGATATTTGACAGATGTGACATGGACAAACAAATTTCTTAATGTAGAAAACAAAACTGTAGAATGTAGTAGCATTTACAAAACTATGGTTAGACAGTAATAACATATGGAGCAGAAACAGCCGATAATATGAGAACATTAAGATCAATATTGGGTGTAACAAGATGGGATAGATTGAAAAACCAAAATATAAGAAATGAATGCGACATAACATAGTAAAATTTATAAGAACAAGAAGAAAATGGAATGAGCACGTTACAGGTCGGAGAGCAAAAGACTATTAAGATTTCGAGAGATTCAAAACCTACAGGAAAACGCGACCTAGGCAGAACGAAGAAAAGATGGATGAACAGTTGGATTTCCACATCTCCTGAATGGTGAAATGTGAAGAAAAATATGTGTTACCTTAATAAAAGAAGAAGCAATGTTAAATTTTGGAAAGTTCACCGAAAATGAAACAAGCACTATTTTTGTAAGTGTTCTTTGCTCTCTCCCAGAAAAACTGTAAAGAAAAAATTTAGACCAGTTATGAGAAAATAATCGTTTAAAAATTGTCTGTTTATAATGGAACATGAGGCGAAAACGAAAACTGATCATATTTATGAAAAATTGTTCATGGCCTTATTCCGTCCTTGAAGAACAGATTTTATTGAGTTTTATGGATGTTATGGTGGTTGTAGAAAGACTTAGAAAAAATGTGAACTCTTGTAATTTTCAAAAATTTTAATTCTCATTATTTTATTTCTTTGCTCCTTCTGAAGAAAATATTAAAGAAAAAATTTGGAGCCATTTTTGAGAAAAATATTGAAGCTCTTGTTAGAGCGAGAAATAAAAATGTGTTTTTTGGGTAATCATTATTGTTCAGGAAAATACTGTATGAAAGTAAACAAACCCTTTCTATTAATTGATACGTACTGTGAATATTGATATACAATATTTTTTGTGGAGTAGTTTCGATAAAACTGTTCTTTGCTGACTGCGATGGTGAAACATTTAAATGCTCAAATATATAATTTCGTTTGCGTTGTTGCTATAAAAACGAATGGGATCAAATTTTCCTTACTACATTTATTCAATGCTATCAAACCGAATATGCATAAAAAAGTCAGTTTTATTTGTATTGAAATTTTTATCAAGTTATTATATTACATAACCATAACAATTTTACAATAGTAGTGAGTCTGTCTTGTAAGGCAGGGGTTGTGGCAGGTCGGCCCAAGAGCGAGTACAGCGAGCTGGATTCCCAATCCGCTAAAGGATTGAATATTTTAATTTTTATTCGTGACATGGGGAGCATTCCGAGTCCCTGTGTTTTACACATATACCTTAATCCTTCCAAAATATCCATATGTGTGTGTGTGTGTGTGTGTGTGTGTGTGTGTGTGTAATTAGTAAGCAACCTTCACTACATAAGACTAACCCAACATAAAATGCATTAAATTATTATATCAAAGTTAGTATGTTGTACAGAAATAAGGTTCAGAACCGAAATAAACCAATGGGGAATAGGAAGGAGCTCCTTACTGGGAATGTCCCTAAAGAAAAAGTAGATAATGCGAGAGGTCCTACCGGGAGAGGTGGCTCAGGGCATCAACTGATGTCAGTGCAACCCCTCTGACCTGGAGGTCCTTGGTTCGAGTCCCGACGGTGGCAGGTTAACACTAGCTTGTCATCGAATTCAGTCGCTATCTGGAGGAGAATTCTAGCGGCCGGCTGCTTTGATTGCCAGTTTTCCGTGGTTTCTCCGATCAACGCCAGGCTAATGTAGGAGCAGTACCCTAACAAACGGGCCACGGACCGCGCGCGACCTTTCCTTCCTCTCCCTTGTGTTATCCTCCCCCTTACTTGCACACGTATACTAATGTGCAATGCACTACCACACATGCCGGGAAACCGGTCGGGAGCTTGTGTCGGCTGGGGAGCGCCCCGCGGGTGGGAGATATCTGGTTGAGGAAAACCTCGCTAACTAATATGATCCGAGATTTAAACGAAAGAAAAGTTTTTCTCGTTATAAAAGTATTATTTCAAACATATCAACAACAATAATAATAATACAATTATTAATGTAGCCAGTGCATTTTCTTGATATTCAAACTACTTTGGCACTTTAGAGGAGATTTACGTCAATATTGGAATGTTTCGTTATCGATAAATAAAAATTATCCAGTAAGTATATTACATCATTCTGTGCTTTTATACTTCAGTAAATTGCATGTATTTTATGACAGAAAAGCTATTTGATGTGTCAATCCAAATGAAATTATTTTTCACGTGGCAGCCCCCCATCACACAAACAATAAATTACATTACCTCAGAAGCCGTGATCGATTGTTTCAGAAAACTATTTCACCCGAAACACTTCCGGCATAAGGTTGTTACTGACGAAATAATCAACAGTGTGGTTGCTTCACTACAGCGCCTGAAATAAATTTGGTGGAACGAGGGTAATGCCCTTCCTTCGAGTAGGTACACTACACGTAGCTGAATAAGAGCACATACTTTACAAAATTGTGTGTGTGTATATATATATATATATATATATATATATATATATATATATTATATAAAATGGTAACATTATATGTAGTAATTGACACCAGTTACCAATATTTAATCCTTTAGAAATTGATGCGCTCTTTCACCGTTATGCTGGTCGGCCAAAATGGATCGATATAGCAAAACAGCTTTCAATTGGTGAGTTTGACGGTCAGCACAAGGGAATCGATACACAGTAGTTGGATAGAGTTACAAATTTAAATACGCTTAAGTTATTGTGTAAACAAGTGTGTAACTAATCAAATACTTGAAAACGTTGGAGAAGAGTTACAGTCTCGTGTTTGAAACACATGTGGATTTATATGGAGTGCTGTTACAATTTATTTTTTGATGGAATAGATAATTGAAGAGCTTATTTGCAAAGGTTATTTCATTTAGGTTAGGGTTTTTTCTAGTATTAAGTTTCGATGTATTCTAAGATGCTTCTCTATCACATCGGAAAATATGCTTTCGAAAACGTAATTTCTTCTGTATTCAACAGGGTCCGGAAACCGCTGAATCCTTTATTGATCTATGAAGCTCTGAATATTTTCCCAATCTGAAAACAAATTCACATTAGGCATAAACTCTTCAATTGCAAGTCGACTCTGTCAAGCTTCTGCTTTGATGAAATGGCTGGTGTACTAGATGAGACACCTATAAGGAACAGGATGGCGCCAGGAACATTCTTTTGATAATATAGAAATGAAACTGCTCTATCAATGTTCCATTTTTTGAAGTTCTGCAGTGGTACCTTCTCCTCCCTGCTTGTAATTCCATGGTGCCGCAGCCAAGACAGCCGCTGAATTCGACTTAGCTATCGAAGCTGTCTCCAAAATTGTCCACCGTCGAAACTCATCCCTAGGACCTCCAGGTATTCAGATGCAACAAAGGTTGCCCTGAGTATCTCACCCAGTAAAAGAATCGAGCGATTCGCAATATCAACGTTCGCGTTGTCGAGATTCTGCTGTGGTTCCTTTCGACCCTGGCTGTCCCATCGGGGTCTCGGACGCGAGCGCAGCCCTGGGGCAGGCGGGGGCGGCTGGGAAGGGCAGCTGCCGGCCGGGACTGTACCTCGCCGCGAGGGGCAGCAGCTTGTTGGCAGGCGTCAGAGCGGCGGTGGCGGCGGCGGCGAGACTGTACGGGCGAGCTGCCCAATATTCGATGCGAGCAGATTGAGCAAACAGCCAAATATTTGCGCCCTCGGCCCTAATGTTATAATACGGGATAATTTGAGGTCCGCGCCTCGCCTCGCGTCGGGGGCGGCCCGGCCGAGGAGGGAAGGGTTGACACAGCCGCGCTGCCCCCGGCGCTCGCCGCCTTATTGCTGCCGCCCCCGCCGCCCCCGACGCCCACGCCACGCCCCCTCATCGCGCTCGCCCAGCTGCCTAGACCCCTCGTCAAAGCGGTAGTGGCCGTTCCCGCAATCGTCGGTCGTCGTAGCTTTTCGCAGTTGAAGTCGCATTGTCATGGTTACAGCATTATTACAATGAATCAACGCCGCCGTTAATTGCACAATCATCCGTGAATAGTTAATAACAATTGAAGACATCGAGGCAACAACATGCTAATCACTATAAAAGGTTTTGCGAAAAAGGAAAGTAACAGTTTGAACATTTCCTTCTAAGATGGGTAAAGAACATTAATTTATGAATTACACTACATCTTGCGTCGAATCTTTAAAATAAATCCCTACATCTAGAGACATTTATGGGGCGCCGAGATACACCAAAATATCAATTTCATCAGAAATGTGGCATAGCATGTTATTCCCCAAAGTTTTCTATTGAAAAAGTTATTTTCAAAAGTCTACATCTGCAATATTTGTGAAAAATAAATTAAGCTTACTGTTCCGAAGCTTAACAGTAGAATATGTTACCAAATTTTGCGATATGTGTAAAAACATGTGAATCACATATTGACTAGGGCGGACGAAATTGTTGCAGTATTCCAAACATTTCATTGTCATTCTCATTGTTGTAGTTCTGTTCTCTACCCTTTGATTAATCTCTTCACCCTTGCAGCTTGATGTCATTAGGGAACGTATTAATACGTAACACTATTTGTATAGAAACAAGATAAATATATTTCATGGGTTAGTATTTTTAATATTTTAGTATAATTACGTTATACATTTTTTCATATTTTACCTACTAATACATATTTCTTACGCAACTTTCAACAAATTTGCATGTTGAAACATCTCAGTTACAAATGTTCTTGGAATCTATAAGTTCTACAATCGCTTTGTGAAACAAAGCACTGTAGCACTGCGCCTCTACGTCCTCCAGACTTTTGTCAAAAATTTATCGAGCTCACCCCCCCATTCTTGGAATTTGTGTACTTGGATTAAGAATGAGCGAATGTTTGAGAAGCTGTATTAATTGGGACCATGTACTTACTCATGTTTTACAGAGACTCGATCGAAATTTGACAAACATTTCTGAGAAATCATTATCGAATCGTCCTTCCTGAATCCTATCAACAAACACACCCCTCTGTCAGGGATGGAATAAGAGTTCGGATTTTACTCACGCAGTACTACCCACTGGAGCTACATGAGAATACTCATTAAGAATATGATAGATCAGTATGTCGTAACAGTTTGCAATAAATTAAGCTGATTTACAAAACGTGTTGGGGGCACCCTATCCGTGAGTGACTATATGATTAGACTGCTCACGTGCACACTGTTTTAGTGTTCACGTCATACGTATTATATATTTTGTATAGAACACGTAATGTGCGCCACAGTCCAGTGTTCAACTACTTCTGCAAGTACAGAATTTCGTTCAGCCGCTGCGAATATATGTTTAGACCTGATCGGCTACATTTGCGTTCGAAATTGGAAAGTGCTTATGCCTGGCAGAACTAAATTTGTACTTAATATATTTGCTCTTTTTTACACAAATTTGAAAAAGTAAATACATATAAACGCACATCTTGTGCTTTTTTAAAACAATAAATTCCTTACCCTAGTCATTATTATTACCACCGCCACCGTATACTATCACACCCGCTTTCCCCCTTCACCCTTCGCACCCCGGCCCTCCCCGTCCCCGCGTCCCCTCCCCGGCCCCAGAGGTGAGGGCGAGGGCGAGGGCGGGCGACCCCTTTCGGGTCTCCAGGAGGGCCCTCGAGCGCTCTCCGCTGCGCTTCGCTGCTGCTGTTGCAGCTGTCCATCTCACTGCGAGCGGATTACTTTTGCTTTTCTGCTGCTCTTCAATGGCTCTAAGAGATTTATCTCAGAGTGGAAGCCTATAAGGATTGGCTATTAGCTCCGCTATTTGCAGTGTTCATATGTTGCAGGATAACGGTGACGGAATTCCTCTCAGTTTACTCGTTTTTCTGTTTCAGTACATTTGGTACAGTTAATTATTGTTTGATTCGATAAGGTGCCTATTTATCATCTCATTAGTCCACAGATTTAACGACTGTACTGCAAAATGAGTTTGATTATATGTACAAGCGTATATCATAGAGAGGAAACAATATGCTCAAAATGTAAAAACGTCTTGAATATGTCATTTACACTTTTAACTAATAAATTCAATAAACTTGAAATAGCTATACATTTCACTTATTCAAGTACTTTCTATTTATTTCCTAAATGTTGAGAAAAGAATAATGTAGGTTTTCGTACAAAAAGGTGTTTACACAATAATTAATGTTCAACAATTGAACCGTCTTGTTTCTCACGTATTTTTGATGCTGAGGGCTCATGATTGAAGCGATAAAAAATAAAAATGCTAGAAACTAACAGTGAGCCATAAATCGTTTGAAGAAAAAAGTTTAACTATTGTAAGAAATGTCTCGAATGGCACCGACAGGATATCCCACTGTCTGTACCAATAAATATGAAATCAATTAAAAGATCATATGAACCAAATTTAATGAGAAATATCGGGTTCATGTTTTTCTGTCATATAGAACTACAAACTCATAAGCGTATTAGATTTTACTCTCTTTTAGCAAAGAAACTGATCACTAGAACACTGAAAGGAATGTAACCCTCATTAAACAAAACTTACCCATGAATCATCATAATTAAAATAACGAGCATAACTCAGTTCATGGCTGTAAGGGAACTTATTTGAACTCAAAACGCAAAGGGAGCCAGTTATATACCACTACAGAACAACAAATAAATCTTAAGCCACCTCGAAGTGCTTAGGCAATGACAGGTTCTCAGAGAAACGTGGGTTTGAATCAAGCAGAAGACACAGCTGTTTTTATCATGTTCGTGGAATGTAGCCATTTTATAGCTCTATTTATCACACTCTTAATTCAAAACCATTCATAATTTTTCCCTACCTGGTAAATTTGGAGTAAATGCGGGCTCCTTCGGTGTAGGTAGAAATCGCGTAAGATGTTACGAACTTGGTTCCACGATATGCTGCCCCTCGCAAGATGTTCTCTATGCTGCCCCTCGACAGCTGTTACAGAAGAGAGTGACGTAAAAACTTGAGAATGAGACACTAAAATGTACCAATATAGTATGTATATTGTAACCATTTAACTTAACTATCCAGCTTTAATCTTAAAACAATATATTATCATTTTAGACAAATAATTTCATTATTCTCATGAAATGGATGCTTGAGTTTGGATCAGAAACATGAAGACATATCTTTACTGCCAGCATTTTTTCTTTTTATTGGGTTGTCATCAGACCTACATTAAAATGATAGTTCTTGAAACACCTTGAACGAATAACTTTCAAATAACGATCGATAAAAGTTGAAAAAACAATTACAATCTATTAACAAGAAATAAAGTATATAAAAGACTAATACAAAACAAATAAAACCAATAGTTTTGAATAAATACCTTCAGTAAGATTTGGTGTATTTTTATAATATTTCATCCAGAATAATCCAAGCATTCCTCATAAAATCAACCACGTATGTGATTAATTTTTATTACGTATATTATTAAGATGCCACAATAAGCCTGACACTAAGATGGCTGCTATGCACACATCCCAACATTCTATCTCTGATTAATTGATTGATTTTTCGTGTTTCCGGGCGCGTCAACTGTTTTGGTCATTAGTCCCGTTAGTGTAGTGCATGTTTTTCCTCGGGAGATGGCGGTGATCTTCCCCCGCTGGATGGCGAAATCCGGCGCCGACCTACCGTCGGCTAGTGGGGTTTCCCCCTAACCAGGACTCTCCCACCAGCCGGGCACCGCCCCAGCCGGGAGAAGCTCTAAGCTCCCGACCGGTCTCCCGGAATATGTGCTAGTGTAGTGCATGTTAGTGTAAGTGTGTGTGCGTAAGAGGAGAGGATAGGACAAGGAATGGGAAGGACAGACCGCGTGCGGTCCGTGGCCCGTTTGGTAGGGTACTGCTCCGGCATTCGCCTGGTGTTGATCGGAGAAACCACGGAAAACTACCGATCAGAGCAGCCGGCCGCTAGAATTCTACTCCAGACAGCGACTGAATTGGACCTAGCAGAAAAGCTAGTGTCGAAAATCCTACCGCCGTTAAGACTCGAACATAGGACCTCCCGGTCAGAGGCACTGCAGTGACATCAGTTGATGCACTTGCTACCGCTCCCGGTTTCTACCTCTGGATATCACATAATGCGGTATTACATACTGTAATTATTATTGATGACAAACGAATATCAAAATTTCATTATTCTTTTCACACCCACTACTAGTGTGTTGCTTGCCGGCCACGGCCCGTGGCCACGCGCCACACGCCAGCCAGATGCCTCGTGCGCTGCTTAACAAAATGTTTTCTTTCGCGGAGAGCCATCGAGAATTCACCCCGGAAACGGCGCGACGCGTCGCCGACGCCGCAGGGTTCCCGCACCTGACACGCTGCCGCGCACACGTGCACGCAGAAGGCAGGAGGAATGAGTGACTACTCCATTTTTTCCAGTTATTTTTTTCGCTAGCCCCGTGAGAATTATATATCCCTGGAGGTGGTAGCTCTCCAGGTATCTCCTCAAACGGGGCATCGCCGTAGCAGAGTTACACCGATGCTCTATGTTGGTCTCCGGTGATGAGTGGTAGTGTAGAGCATGGAAGTGTACATGGAAGGGGAGAGGAGAAGACATGGATAAGGAACGAAAGATCGTGGTCCGTTTGTTTAGATTCGCCAACATCAATTAGGTCGTTTGTTTCTTTTTTTTCGCTTGGTATTCAGCATTAAAGGGGTGCACAGGTTAGGATAGGATTAGAAATTCTTTCTTTTAGCCTTTTCTGACAATACCCACATCCATTGCCCCCAGTACAATTGATGTATCCGGTATCTATTCCTCCTTACCAATTATTAGCTGACCCATTATTCCAAAAGTATTTCATAAATATTATATTACAGTAGTAATTAGGTAATATGTGTGCGTCGTATGCTTGCATATGTCTTTTAGTTCCGGATAAACGTTTTCCGGGCCATTCTCAGCAAGTGGGATTCCCCTCAACGCCCTTCGGTATCCTGTGGGTGAATTGGCCATTTACCCAGGATCCATCCAGAACACTATTAGAATTTTCAAAAATCTTGAGTTTTTTGGAGAATAAGCGTTCAAGAAGTGTTTTGAGTGTGTTTAAAACATGTACAGATGTGAAGAACAGCTCATTTAATTTTTCTTATGAGACGACTTGCTTTTATTTTTTTTTAACTCGTATTTTTCTAGAATATCCTGGAAGAATTCTACTTCAGTCTAAATGTCTAGCGCGCTGAAACCTGTGTGGATCTAAGAAGTGAGTTTGTCGATAGTAAATACATACATGTCACGGTAGACATGTCATCTGCCTTGATTATCACTGAAGGTGAGCAATGAGCTGGCAATGAATCACCCTTTTAAGGCCTCTGAGAAACAAGGGCAACCGACTGCATAGCCACGGCCCTTCTCACGTTTTTGGGGCAATTGGGTTTGGCAATGTGCAAATATAAATAAGACCAGTAATTCTAAATCAATGTAACTGTATGGACAATAACATAAATGAAAACATGTTAGTGACGATTTATTGACGAAAAGTTTTACAAACACATCACCTAACTTATGTATTTCACACCTGAACACAAACCATCCTGTATCTTTCAGCTTTCCTTCATTACACTGCACTCATATCTACGGTGTCCCTCAACACCAGTACCTTGTCTCTTTACTTAGTCCCCTCATCCTTACAATTCGTGTCGTTTCCTCCACTAATAATTCCCTCCGTCTTCTCACCCCTCCCCAGGTCTACTCACACCGCCTTCCACGCTCTTCCTCGAAAAACAAAAGAGTGACGACCCCCGTCGCGCCAAGCCACGGGGATAAAAGGTGCCAACAGTTTCTGCGCCACCCCCGCGCTACCTCGCCCCTCCGTCGGCCCGGCGCGCGCCCCGCGGGGCGCCGCCGCCAAACACGCGGAGGCGGCGCGGGCTGCAGGGCCCATTGTTCCTGATATCTTCAATATCTGTTATCCCGCGGCTAAAAGCCCACTCGTGCCAGTAACGCAATTTCATGGCCTCCCCCGCTGTTGATACGGGCCGCGCGGCCGAGTGCCGCGGCAAACAGCGGCAGCGCGACGGCGGGCGGCCAGTGGCAAGAGAGTGGGCGGAGGCCGGGGGCCGCGAGAGATGGCTGGTGAAGGCGAGGGGCGCGAGGAATCGGTGAGGGTGGACGTGGGTCGGGAAGTGCGTGAGTGTGCGAGTATTTCGTTTTTGCGGGTGCGTCATACTTTGCTCCTTAGTCACGTGAGTGTACTGCATTTTAGAGCCTGGAATTGGCGGTGTTCCATCGATGTTGTAAAGTGAGGTCCCGCGCCGACCTCTACGTCGTCTTGCGCATAGTTCGATATATTTTCCTCAGTCGGCACGGCACCTTCCCAGGTCGGATAAGGTCAGCTTCCGACTGGTCTCCCTCTTTATATGGTAGCGTACATGTAAATACGTTCGCGTAAGTGGAATGCAAGGGACAATGATGAGAAAGGAAAGTTTGCAAGCGTCCATGACCCGTTTGCGGGAGTGCTGCTCTGGTATTCGTCTGGTATTGACAGGAGAAACTACGGAAAGCTACCGACCCGAGTTGTCGATGGCTACAATTCTCCTCCAAGCCAACAAATCGCCACCGTCGTGACTCAAACCCGAACAACTCCCGATCAGTGTCACCTCAACCGGTGGGGACGGGGCAGAAGGAGTCGAGCAGTGTACGATGAGTGAACGTTCGGGCAGGGGCCGGAAGGGCTGTGGGCACTTTATTCAAACCGTTAGATTGGAGAGTCAGATGATTTTATTCCATCCAGTGAGGATGATTAGTGAGTCTGATAATACTGTGGAAGAAGCAAGCCATAGTGACAATAACGATCATGAAAAAGAGACAGTGCAGAACAATGATGATTGGACCGTTAGAGAAGATGATCCGCCTTATTTTGAATTCAGCCAAAACCCAGGTTTGAAAATTGGTAACATCAGTATTGAAAAGTTAGTCAACTTGTTCTTTTCGGATGAGTTTTTGATCTTTTTGGTCGAACAAACTAATTTATATGCCTCACAATAAATAAATAAGCAAAGACCACTTCGAAGGTCAAGCCGTCTTTCCACGTGGACAGACACGAATTTACTAGAAATGAAAGTTTTTCTTAGATTGTTGCGGCAAGTGGGTCCGTGTACTCTTCCAACCATAGAGCATTATTGGAATACAAGTGAATTTTACAATTTTCCATTTTGGCGCTCTTCCATTAGCCGGAACAGGTTTCAATTGATTCTTCGATTTCTTCATTTTGCTGACAACACTGTAAAGACTGACAATTGATTGTACAAAATTAGACCTGTGTTGAATCACTTCAATAAAATTATGAAGGACAATTATGTACCAAACCAATGCCTCTCTATTGACGAGTCAAAGATATTATGTCGCGAAAGGCTATTCTTTCGCCAATATATCATAAATAAAAAGCACAAGTATGGTATAAGTTATATAAGTTATGCGAATCAAATGGAATTGTACTAAAAGTACGCATTTACTGCGGAAAATCTGAGAATACTGACAAAGAGACTGGTCACGCAACTCACGTAGTTCTACATCTGATGGATGAATATTTAGACAACGGATATAAATTGTCCATGGACAATTTTTATAATTGTTTCCTTGGTAAAGGAACTAACACTCCACAAAAAATATGTATGTGGTACATTACGCGCGAATAGAAAAGAGAATCCAAAACTTATAGTAACAAAAAAGCTGAAGAAAGGTGAAGTTATTTGGAATAGAAGAGGAGCGGCAGTATTTTGTAAATGGAAAGATATGCGTAAAGTACTGACCATATCAAACATGCATCGTGTGGAAATGGTTGATTTCGTAATCGAAATGGCAAGATATCAAAGAAACCCAACATCATAAAAGACTTAATGAAAAAATGTCTGGAACTGATTTATCTGACCAAATGATAAGCTATTATTCATCACTGAGGAAAACAATCCGTTGGCCGAAGAAAATTGCTCTTCATCTTTTTGAAATGTACATCAACATTGCTTATCTGTTATATTCTGAAACCAATGGAGTTAAAATGACCAGCCTGAAATTCCGTAAAAAATTTGTCGAATGCTTAATCGGACGACAAATGAAATCACTTGCAAGAAAAAACAAACAAAAATCGACAATTTTCATTATTTGAAAGCACTTTCACCTACAGAGAAAAAGATGCGACCAACAAAACCATGTAGGGTTTGTACTGGACAAAGGAAAAGGCGCGAAATGCGTTAATTTTGCCCGGTATGTGATGAAAAATCCGCACTTTGCACTGAAAACTGTTTTAAAATTTATCACACTTAATTTTAATAAATTATCATTTCAGTACGCTAAGAGTATTATTTAGTCCTTTCCTGTATGCCAAATATCCAAACTTTGCAACTGACAATATCTATATACATCTGTATACATATACATCTATATACATCTGCAACTGACAATAATATTGCTGTTTTACCACAAATAATCGCATACTGCTGTTTTCATAAACAAATGTTCCATACTGGTTAAAACATGGAAATTGATACAACACGTTCTAACTCGGTTAATCTGATCCTCCTCTGTACGAATCGCAGAGTAATCTGTGTCCCTTTTTCGGGTTAATGTAGTTTATCAAAGCTACAACTCCGTCAATTGTTTGGCTGTCACAAATCGATGTGCATAGAATAACGTCAATTATTGCATTAGTAATGGAAAAAAATATCATGTAAATGCGGAATTTGTGGTTTGAAGCAGACTGAAATTCCGATTATTTAAATGATTCTGTGCGAACGTATATATGGTTATCCAATGACGGCTGGTCTCTGGATTTTTACTTGTCCCAGAGATACGAAGTACAGATACGTACAGCCAAGGAAAAGTATTGGAATCGGTCCAACAATTTGTCGTCGAGTTTTAGGTGGTTAAATCCCTATTGAGGATCCTCGTGATTCAAAAATGTATCATGATGTCTGTGTGCATGATGAATATGTGTGCATGGATGAATAAGATCATATCGTAAATAACTTTGGCAAATTTGTGACTGTTAAGCTAATAATTTCAGAACAAGTCAGAATAAAGGTCTGATATGTATGATGTAAATAAACAAGACTTATCCACTTTTCCATTACCAGGAGCAGGCAATAAACATTTTCCTAACTTCCTGTTCGTAAGGTGCAGGATTACATACATGATATACGGTCCACAATAACAATACTCTCTCTTCCTACGAAGTAAAGCGAGAAAGTAAAAACAAACACATAAAAAGTATAATAGTGAATTTATACTTTTGAGTGTTTGAAATGAAAAGTACCAATACTCATCAAATTCTTCCGCTTTATCGTCCCGCAGCGGGGACAGAAGGATACATTATGTCCTTTTCTTCACACCGTAACATTTAAATTCTACATTTTACAAAATCCACAAAAGAAAATCTTTGGTATGGCACACGCCCCTCATTTTTTAACATATGAAATTATATTATTTTAGTTTCAAACTTTCATCTTTGTTTTTGTAGTTACACAGTTGTTAAATGTTTGCAATATGGCAGCAGAACTCCACTGGCCTCTAATTCTCTCGTTAATAGCATTCGAAAGTTATTCTTACCGGTGAAATTTGAAGAATACATTTTATAGTCGCACTGATAATCTCAGAAAATTCTATTATTTCTTGCTAGTTTCATTTAAATAATTTAAAAGTTTAGAAGCATATTTAGCAGCAATTTGCTGTAATAGAAAATGGAGGTCATTTAATAAATTTTTGTCTTAAAATCACAGAATGTGTTGGTCTCCAAATACAGAATACGTTGGACTGTGTATCACGATTTATTATCGTGCATTCGAAGTGATTTTATTGTTTCTTTTGAAGGTTAAAGAATCTAATTCTAAGTTCCTCCCACCATACACGAAACAGAAATTCGCTCTATTGCAAATTGGAAAAACGCATCCATTTTGTCCCGACATCCAAAGCACCGGTCAAATTAGACTACGCATTCCACATTAATGGATTGTGAAATTTATGATACCACAAAGCCGAGACAATAGCAATCCTTCCCTTATTATAATGACGTTTTAAAGGACTTCATCTATCGAGACAGTTATTTCACCTCGAAAACAAATTATTTTTGAGCATCTTTCATGTCCCGCGGGACAATACGGCAACATACGAGCACGGCAAAGGAAAATTAATGACATTTTATATTTCTATATCAAGAAGAGAGCGATTCTTTTCAAAAAACTAAGCAACACCAGACAATATTAACGTGCTGGGCGCGGGAGTCATTTGTAACTGCCCGAGCAATTCCCTCCAGCCCGCCCGAGATGGCCGCTGGGCACGCAGACTCGCGATGCTCATCTGTCACCATTATGGCGACGCCAGCGCCGACGCGGAACCTACAGGACAACTCAATTTACGAATCATAGCGCCCGCTCGGCTCGGCTGGGCTCGCCGGTAGCCATGGCGCGGCTGTTATTATTTCCTCCAGCCAGCGGACTATTGAGTTCAGGCACCACGCGTGGAATGGAATACTGCCGAGAGATCCGTCACCCTCGCTTCCAGTTTCAAGCGGGTGCGAGTGACCACTTTCGAAATCTTGAAGAGAGCAGAAATACCGTGGAAGGTACGGTATGTCGCTACGTAATTGAGAAGAGAAGAATAAAGTAGAAGACGCTAGTAATGGGCAGACTATTGCTGTCTCTTGCGTGAATTTCTAGTTGAGATCATTGCTTCTCTATGCGTCTACCTCCTGACACCTACATGTTTTCACTACCCTGTCAGCATTAGAATTGCTCAATAAATGACCAAACTCATTGATAAATTGTTCTTCTTTCGTTTAAACCCATCATATTTCTATAATTAATAATATCTTACTGACAATGAAAAAATGTGCATGAAAGGTTTGATAATGTATCATCAAAAAAAAGTTACGCAATTAATCGAGAGAACTAGGGCAAAGACATGCCTTCCTCCTTTAGGCAAAAAGGAAATTTTTGAAGAATTTACATGTTAATAGACATTATTATTTTAGAACAACTCTCATCGTAATAGACATACTTCTAAGAAAGAAACCAAGTGGTATATGTGTATACAGAGGAGAACCCAAAGAAAATCCAAAACTCCTTTTTCTTTTTGGGAAAATATGGTCAAGGGTTACTGCGGCGTCTAACAAGCATTAGACACAGAATTAGAACACATCATGATTTTGCATTCCAAATGGAAAGATGATTAATAATGCCATATCTCAAAATGGTTAACCGCCTGAGGTAGTTTAGGTAATCTATGAACTGGTAAATATGCAAGTCTCCCACATCATAACCTTCGTGGTATAACAGACTAATTTTAAAATTTTGCAATATGAAGTTCATCTTAAAAGTGATTGTAGTACTACTGCCTTGCGGAACAATAACGCATCATAATTTCGCTGGGTGCCCTTTGCTGTCAGCCGACTTTGCTTCCCAGACATTCAACATTTCGCTTTGTTCAGCCCTGGTCCGTGATAGAGCTGTTACGTGGAGGTCCAGCATTTGTATCCGCGCCCCAAGTGATATAATCATCCTTTGTGCGCATGCGCAAATGTCTTTATTAACGGCCGACATGCCTTGAGATATGGAAGCAAATGAATCTTCGCAGCGGTGGCGGCGGCGTTGGCGTTTGTGCTTGAAGTGGTGGTGGCAGGAGCAGTGATAAGTTTGGAGTCAGTAGCGATGGCGATGGTTGCTACTGCTGCGGCGATAACAATGTGGAGATATAAGTAGTGTTATTATAGTGGCACACTGACAATGACGGGACTGTGTTTTGCGAAAATAGGCTGAAAGTGGGCAGTTGCGCTGAAATTGGCAGAGATATGGTGCAGCGTAAGTGAAGTTGACATGCGAGCTAGTTGGCAGAGAGGCGGGAATGCCGTAGGGATACAAAATCAATGAAACTGATGAACTAGCGATAACAAAGGCCATCATTTGTACAGATATAGCAAAGACATTTTCCATGTATATTGAGTAGGTAGCTGGAAGGGATGACACTGAGGATGGTGGTGGAGACGGCGGCGACAGCAACGGAGATGGTGACACTGATGACGACAGTGATAATGACGGTGGTTGTTACAATACTGGAAACGGAGATGATAGGGTGAGAGCGACAGTGGCATTGTTAAGAACTGGTAGAAGTGGAAACATTGTAATTATTTACCGTAGAGGCAATGGAAAAGTCTAGCTGAAAGCGAAATCGACGGCGAAAGAAAAGACAAAGGGATGGAGAAGTCAAAAGCAATAAAAAAGGCAATAGGAACGGAGCAGGAAATGGCGGTGGAGAAAGCATAGGATGGTGAAGACGGCGAAGGAGAAGGCATTGGGTTGAAGAAGGCAAGGTTAGAGGTGCAGAAGCCAGTAGGGATGGAGCAGGTAATAGCGTGAAGAAGGCAAGAGGAAGGAGAGGGCATTAGGATGACAATGAGAATTCTTCTAGAATTAAGTGGGAAATACAATTATTTAAATTATCGTTTCCATGTTGTCGCGGCAGGAAGTAATAAGAGCCAAAATTTATTGCTTATTTATCCTTTAAAATAGATTTTATTACATGGGAGTTTTTTGTTGTTTTTTTTTCTCCCTTTCAAAATTCAAAATTTATTGCTTGTTTATCCTTGAAAATAGATTTTATTACATGGGAGTTTTTTTGTTTTTCTCCCTTTCAAAAATTCAAAATTTAAGTAGTATATGACTTAGTGTAGGGATCACAGAATTTTGAAAATGTGCACACAATTCACTTTTCCCCATAGCACGTCATACGCAGTTTTTAACTGTTTTTTGACGTAAAATAAATAAATAAATAAATAAATAAATAAATGAGGGTGATGGCGGAGGTGGAGGTAGCAATACCGCAGACCGGGGCGAGGGCGGGGCGCCGCTAGGCGTGAGTGAGCTGGGGGCGTTTTCGTGTGGGCGGCCGCCGGCGTCGTTCGTCCCGGCGCTCTCGTGGGCGCCTCATCCCCTGCCTTCCAGCAGACTCACCCCCCCCCCTACACACATACACTCACTGCTGCCCTCGTCTCAGATGCCTCTCGGAGCCAAGCCAGTTTTAAGAAGTATTTAGAGGCAATCGGTGGGGACGAGTAAAGTTCGCCACTGCATTTATATTGACGAGCACTCATTCAGATATTCTTTTATTGCGATTATCGGCCATCTAGGAACACGCTATAGGTTATCCTCCGAGGCTCAGTCATTTTTAAGCTGGAGATATTAACGTGTTTTTATTCATTATGAGAATCATTTTTTTTTGGCTGTATCCATTGATTAAACAAAGTTGTTACCCTTGAGTTATGAATTATGAGGTGAAAGGATGATGATATGGGATGAAGGGACAATTACAAACGCGTCCATTCCTACGCAGGATTCAAACCTGCAGCCTCCTCAGTGCAGACGACGACTGCCGCAACCGTCTAAGTCTATTTTTTTTTATTTATTGCAAACAGTTTATAGGAAGGAAACACTCTTCCATGTGACATTTCAGTTGTTAGGAGCATTAGATAATACGAAAGGTGGATGGGATGTCAAGGGTGAGTACTTGTAGATAACTGAAGGAAGCAACGATTAATTGCATCATCTTATGCCGACCAGAAAATCGTTGATTGAGTAAGGTTTCCGGGCATGTCAACTGCTATGGTCATTAGTGCCGTTGGTGCAGTGAATGTTTTATCCGGGTAGATGGCGTTGTTCTCCCACGTTCGATTGCGAAATTCTGCGCGATCGACTTGCAAAAAAATGTACTGTCCCTCGGAAAATTTCAAAGACGCATTACATTAATAACTACAATGCTACAGAATGGCCGACACCTTCTCTCACTAGTAAGTTTTCTAATCTCTTTAGTCTAGGTTAAAAGTTTGGAATTGCCTCATCATCTTTCCAGATGCTACCATATCGGCGCCTAACAGTTATTTTCATATTATGTGCACGAAATGGGTATTTGTTTACTTTCTCGCTACCGCTACCGCGGTGGAGAGAAAGTTACGTATTGCGCAAAAAAACGCGAATTTTTGGCAGAAAAATTCCTATTACAGGGTCCTGGCAACAAAAAACTACATAAATCCAGATGCTACATTTAGAAAAAAATCCTCTAACACGTGGTGTAGCCAGAATCCATGTTTTGTGGGTTCTTCAAACCGACAAATGTTTGACAGCAAAACGTGCAATACTTTTATATTTTATGTGTAACAGTTTGCCTTTTAATGTTTTATTTACCATGTGCTATTTTACCAAGTCAAAACGGTTCTTTCATATGTTAAACACTAAAATAAATCTTGCCATTTATATGTTCAAACAAATGTAAATGTATATTAATTATTATTAAATTTGTGATACTCATTTGATTGCTTTTCTGTGCCACTAGTTATGTAGGGATTACTACCCAAAACATAATATTTTATCCACTATCCACAAGATGGCAAGTGGTCATTTTTATCATTCATATTTTGAAAAAAATGTACATGATGTCATTTAAAGATCTAATTTTGAAAAACATATTTCATTAAAAAAATATATCTTCAAAATTTCAGTAGCAAAAAAGTATTAACATTTTCTTTTGATTCACTCAATGTAAGAAACATATCGTCTTGCTGCGCCACGGGATAATGGAATGCAATGAAATCACCAAACAAAGACCGGGGGGGTAGCTCAGTGCAAATGATGTCATGCGGCGCCTCTGACCTGGGGTCCTAGGTTCGAGTCCTGACAGCGGCGGAATTTTCGACACTAGCTATTCAGGTAGGTCGAATTCAGTCACTGTCTGGAGGAGAATTCTATCGGCCGTAGTAATGTGTCTAATTGACACCTTATTCGTAAGTCTACTTTTGGGCAAGTGGCACTACCTTTCTCTCCATAAATTCATCATGCATATGGACTTTCTTGTTGACACAATATCCTAATTTTAACTGATCGGTAGTTTTCCGTGGTTGCTCCGATCAACACCAGGCGAATGCCGGAGCAGTACCCTACCAAACGGGCCATGAACCGAGCAGTTGACGCTCCCGGAAACACGAAAAAATAAAAAAAATAAAAAAATAAACGAATTCAACATACAATATCTACAAACGACCATTCCTTTATCTCATCTCGTTTGCATATACCTTCAACTCATTGACTCAAAGTCGTAAACTGCATGCAAGTTTCAAGACCAGAAAGAAGTTTCTGCTAATAAATTCTCCCAACCACCTGCTACGCACCGTTGACTAAGAGATACCAACCCCTTGACAGAGTTCCGCCGCATCGCCCCCCCCCCTCCAACTCGACTGCATTGTACTCCGCCCCTCTCGCCGCCTCCAACGCCCGTGTCATCTCGTGTCGGAATGAGGTGTCGGGCGGCAGGAGTGTTGAAGCGAATATAATGACGCTGGGGGCACATGAACAGCTCGGTGGCAACTACTGCGGTGTTTTCCGCAGCGGGAAGTAATGGGATGGATTGTGGCCACGACGAAAGCGGTATGTGAGATGTGGGATGTCAGGAGCGAGACGGCTGATGCAATGAAGAGAATTTATGCAGGCAACAAAGAAATTGCTTGGGATGAGGTCAACTGTTTCGCAGTAAGCTTCGAAGGATTCCCATGGAGTTCATGGGGCTTGATTTCATAAAAATATATATTGTGCAGAATGTGTGTGAATGTATACACCTGTATACACTCTTTTGTGCAACCCCCTAAGGTGATCAGCTGACGTGACAACTTTTGAGAAATACCACTGCCGGATGAGAACATGTATTCACACTCGATTTAAGGTAGCTTCATTTTGTGTTGGCAGTCGCCAACCTTCACATAATTACACTGTATATGTTAGGTTTGCGTGGTAACGACATTTGTTTTATATTTAAGTTTGCAAGGAAAAAATGTCTTCTTCCGTAGAGTCCGCCAACATTCAAGCCGTTCATGTGAATTGTACTGTGCCAGTTTAGTTTTGTTTCGAATTACTTGCATTTTGCGGTTTGCTGTTTTTCATAAATCTGTATTTAGTGTTTTTGTTAAATTAATTAATTTAGTATTCGGCGTTTTTGATTTTTATTTATTATTTTCCATTTTTCTTCAGTAATCATAGTGAAATCATCGAAATAGTTTTAGTAGTAAAAGCTAGTTTTTTTATTTATTAAGCTAGATTTATTATTTTGTGTGTTCAATTAATTTTATTATATTTATTATTTTTCTGAATCCAATTTTTTACTAACTAGAAAATAATGGATAACCCAACTACATGAGGGCCTGTTTTTAGTATTTTGTCTAAATTACCGTGAATTCAAAGTTCCTTTCAGAATGGAATAGTAAATGTGTTTTGTGGATTGTGGAAGGAATCAGTGGAATAAAAGGTAGATATCACTCATTCTTGTTTGATATACGAGTGGTAAAATTAATAAGGTGAGATTATTATTCTTTGTTGGTTGTTCTTCAAAATTGAAAATGTAATTTTCATGATTAAAATAGTGATTGGTGTAGTCCTTTATTATCTTTAACTATTAATTTTCATTAGTCATGCATTGGTAATCAATTCAATTTATTTTAAAGTTGTTTTTGTTTCCAGTGGGTGTGAAATATGTTGCAATAACCATGCACGTATTGTGAGTGCACGTATTACGTAGTATTGCACTTCTCCCCAAAGTAGTAAGTCGCACTGTTATAAACTGTTTTTGGCGAAAAAAATCATACAATTATCAATAAATATAAAAACAAGAACCTCTGACCACACCCAAAATGACATGTCCAGCCACTGATATTGACAATTTTACAAAACAAAATTGCCAATAAGATGTATTGTAGTTTGAGTGCAGGTAATCAATTAGAATTTTTAATTGTTATTATAGAATTTTATTAATCTATACCCTTATCAACTTGTTTATATTGTTTTATGTGTTATTTAACATGTACCATGAATTCTAATTTATTTAGATCCGTACGAAACGCGTTTTCGAACATAGCGGATGACAAAATATTAAATTTCCAAGATTCTCAGATCTTTTTGAATCGTGTAGTAAAAACATAGGTTTTATTTGGGAGAATGAAACAGATATAACCGATGTGAGAGAGAGTGAAACAATAATTTTCAAAAGAGAGTGGTTCCTAAGGAACACAAACTCCAGCACCAACCAATACTGTTTTGGATGAGACATGGATGTATACGAATGGTACTTTCTTACAGTTCTTCAGAAACATTAATATTGTTTCAGTTTTTGTAGCCCATTTGTAAGATTATTAGGTTGGTAATAATTGACATATTACTCGTAATTCTGCTTCTGGGCAAGTGGCACTACATTTCTCTCTAGAAATTTATCATGCATATGGAATTTCTCGTTGACACAATACCTAATTTTAATACTGAAATAACAATTGTCTTACCTTCCATTTTTCACAATTCCCAAGAACACTGCAAGAGTGTGTAATAAATGTATTTATCTTTACTTGGCTGGCTGTTGAAGCATTTGACATTCATTTATAACAGAAATTAGAGTATAACATGATCTTCCTCATTTGAACTATTTAAGAAATCAATGAGAGGGTTTTCTGTAAAATTACTGCATGATCAGGACGTAGTTTATAGTAATGTCGTCACAACAACTGTCAGCAGTAGAATGAAGTATTATTGTGCAACTTTATATCTTTACAATGCCATTGATATCAATGGTGTACATTCTTGTTTTAATAAATAACTTTAAAAGACAAAACGTTCTATTTATTACCATAAGTATCCCTAGAAAATGTATCACATGATATTTAAATGATGACGAAATACTAAAACTAAAACTGAATTAAAAGCGCCCAGCTTTAGCAACATAATGAATTAGACACACCAAGGAGAGGAAGTCCGAGATTTCACAGGAAGATGTGGAAATGGGGAAGAATTTTAAAATGCGAAGTAAGAAAGATGCCAAAGAGGGATTGGTTAAAAAATTAGGAGGTTCCGGTGTGGGCATACGGGGAAATAAATCAAGAGAAAAAGAAACAGAGGAATGTCTAGAGAGTACATAATGAGGTAGGTAGAAAATTGGTAAGATTTCAGAGTAGAGTCACTGAAATCTGCGTAGAGAACTGCTACCTCTCGCGATAAAACCATGTACTACACTTACGGGATTTATGAGATTTGCAATTGACGCGGTCAATTGAGACACTCATGAGATTTGCAATGGCCGGAGTTACTAATCAATTAAGCAAGCAAGCTGTTACCCTCACTTCTCAGAAATTTGAAATGAACGAGCCTATAATTGTATTCCAGGGGGCGGCTCGTGACCTAGTGGTCCCACTGGACGCCTTTCGCTGCTGCGGTACGGTTTTGATCCCGGGTGGTTCGAAGTGGAATCTGTGGTGGACAAAGTCGGTTCGCGACAGGCTTTCTGCAAGTAATCCCGTCCCCCTGCCAAAATGCGTTCCTCCGCTATGCTCCATTTATCATTCCCAACTCTACCCTAATCATTGACCATTCCGCTGAGGATCGAAGGGTCAAAGGGGTTTCTATGCGATAACCGAGGAACTAGCCGAGAAGACCCGTAGGTACCTCAGAGGGTCATCGATAGGTAGGGTCCCGGTTTGTCGAACTAGATAGATAGGGGAAATAGTGAGGGAGTGAGAGACGTCACCTTCCAAGATGCTAATTATGGATAATAAGGAGTGGATGGAACGGTAGGTGGAGCGAGGAGTGCTGCTTCGTTGAAGCTGGACTCTGAGGGGAAGAAAGAGCTTTTAAAATAATTTTCTGTATTGCATTCGACAGAGGTCCTGGTCTAGAGAAAGGCAAGTGGCTCGCGGGCAACTCCAGCGAGCCATCGTGCGTAGTCCGGTCCTTCCATTTCAGTTTGATTGGTTGAAAGATTGATGATTCCGGGC
The DNA here is from genome assembly GCA_964035755.1 of Teleogryllus oceanicus. NCBI lineage: Eukaryota > Metazoa > Arthropoda > Insecta > Orthoptera > Gryllidae > Teleogryllus > Teleogryllus oceanicus. The sequence continues at coordinate 50,254,128 of CAXIVR010000008.1, forward strand.
GCATCAACTGCTAAGATCCTATCAGTGAAGTGCACGTTCATATCGCGGGAGGTGGCAGCGTTCTTCCCCTGGTGGATGGCGAGATCCGGCAGTACTACCTGTCGACTTGCGGTTTTTTCGAAGGTATCTCCCATCGGCGGTGCACCGCCCAGACGGGAAAGCTGTCAGCTCCCGATGTCTCCCAGCATGCGTGGTGTATAGTGCATATGAGAGTGAGTCATGAGTAGTGTGGTAGCAGAGTAGTGTGTGTCTAGTAAGGGGTGGATAGGACCAGGAAGAGGAGGGAAAGATCGCGCGTGGGCCGTGGCCCGTTTGATAGGGTATATCGCTGGCATGCGTCCGGTGTTGATCGGAAAAAACTCAGAAAACTACCGACCAGACCGGCCGCCCGCTAGAATTCTCCTCCAGACAGCGGCTGAATTCGTCCTAGCTATCTAGCTGGTGTCGAAAAACCCTGCCACCACCGGATCTCGATCCCTAGACATTGCAGTGATATCAATGAGCCAGCTAAGAGTCCCAGCAGATGAGCATTGCCTTGGCGCACGAAGTAACGTGCGTCGTGGATTGTGTATTACGGGGAACGGCCAAAGCGCTCGTGTGCCGTTTCGCATAAGGTACGGATATATTCTACGGCGCGCATTACTTCTCGCGTGTCAACGCAATACTCATGTGCAGGGGCTCTTACGTGGCTGAGGGCATCAATTGATGTCACTGCGATGCCTAGGGATCGAAACCCGATGGTGGCAGGGTTTTCCAACAACGTAACGCTGTGTGAACAGGCCTGTCTTCCGTTTGAAAACCCTCTCTAGTCCCACTGGCGGGGCGTGGAACAGTTGCCGCCCGTGGCGAGCGCTCGTTCGCCATCCCAACGGCCGCCGGCGGACGCGGCGCTAAGTGGCCGCCATCGCCGCCACCGACAGCCGGGGCCGGGGGGCCCCGGCCCCGGTTCCCCCCCCCGGCCCCCCCACGCGTGTCCGGCGCTGGGCGTTCGGTTGACGCCACAAGGCAAGCGGTCCTCTTGCGTTAATCAGCGGTTTTACAGCCACACATTCTGATTGATTGGTTGATTAGTGTTTTCGGGCGAGTCCCGTAAGTGTAGGGCATCTTTTTTCGGGGGAGGCAGTGGTGGAATTTCCCCCACTGGATGACGAGACCCGGCGCCCCCTACACGTCGGCGTGCGGGGTATTCTCCAACCACACATCTCCCACCAGCGGGGCACCGCCCCAGTCGAAATAAGCTGTAAGCTTCCGACTGTTATGTCGACATGCGTGGAAGTGTTTGTAAGGAGTGAAAGTATGGAAAAGTAGAGGGAGGAATGATCGCGCGCGGTCAGTGGCCCGTTTGTTACGGTACCGATTCAGCATTAGCCTGGTGTTGATGGGTGACACCACGGAAAACGATCAATCAGAGCAGCCGGTCCTTAGAATTCTTCTCTAGACACCGCCTGAATTCAACCTAGCTATCTACCTCGTGTTGAAAATTCTCCCACCGTCGGGACTCGCACCCTAGACCTCCCATAACACATTCTGAATTGAATTCGATTATATATCCCTGCGTTTTGTCAAAATTTCATAAATCAAGAGTTTTTCTTTACCTGCTATTTCTTTGAAATTACAAAAACGTCTGACGTGTTAGAGAAAAACGGATTTCAGATATAGTAAGCATTTGCTCAAATAAATTCAAATCACTCATCAGAACCAAAAGCGCCGAGAATTATTTTTTTTCGTAGGCCATATCAGTATTGTTGTTTTATACGTATGAGGCACATTCAGTTTTCTTTATCTTTTTCATGGTGTCCGGTTTCTGCATATCAGTGAAATATGCGTGATGTACGCTTGGAATGAAGGAAACAAATAATGCATATCCTATTTCTTTCTTGTCATTAACTTTCCAATTTTACCGGTACTGATGCGAGATATTTAAGTTTTTGAAAACATTAGGCCTTTTTCTTCCACCACTGGAGGGTTAAAAGTTTACAGTAAGTATAGAAACCAATATCTTGATTTTAGGTATACTTGTACATCATTATAAAAGGTTTCTATTCAACAAACCTAATCCATCTAATTTTTAGCAAGTTATAGACAATATTTTGTTTCATTTTTCTTCCTTCTTGTTACAGACATACGTCGCTCTTTAACACATCGAAATCATTTGTTTAATTTCTGTTAAAAAATGTGCAAAACAATTATATTATTTCGGTACGTATTCCTTTAGCAATCTGGATCAAGACTTTATCATCAATATCGTTGCTGACGCTATAAATATCTCAAAAAGCAATCACTGAAATTTTATCACTATCAAAAGAATATATTGCAATCTCCCGTTTCGCATTTACTGTGATGTGCTATGTCGTCCACAGAAAGAACTTAAGAGTTTTATCTCTTTCAGAATAAATGTAAAACCACTTGCGCCTCCTGAAAATGGAGTCAATTTAATGTATACAAAGTGGAGTTGTACCACTATTAAAATAACGCCTTCGTGTAAGACCAACGAGTCTGTTATGTATGTGGATCAGCTCTTGAGTACTACGCAGTTAGCGCTGCCCTCCCTTACCTCTAACGGTGATTTCATGTAACGTTGATTGTGTTGCTGAAGAGTCACCCCAAAGTAGGTCTAGTTACTTTTCAAGTACACTTCGAAAGACGTCCAAGTACCTATTAAGAGTGCACAGAAATAAACAAATGAATGCAGGACAAGGATACCACCTTAGGCGAACCGAGCGCGCAGTAGCAGCGCTGCCTCAATAGGGGGCGGTGAGTTCGGTAATGCAATGACATGCAGATTTGCGATTAAATGAAGTACAAAATACTTTACTACATTATAAATATTACTTCATAATTGAGAGTACTTCCGTTGCATATCGAAATAATATTATTTCAAGTTACGATGATTTTTAATCTATCATGTTAAAAAAGAATTATCCTACATAATTCGCAGCAGTAATGACATTTTGCAGAATGTTTTAGTGAAAGCTGTGTACTGTTGATTATCTCCATATAGTCTTTTAAGTCCATAATGTTTTAGGTCTTCTATGACTTTCTCTGAAGAGAAAATTTTATTTATTACGAGTAATCATACTGATACAACTCGGTGAAGTCATTTTCGACATTAGTTTCTGGCATGTGAATAGGTGTGAATAGGTTCTCGAGCTCGTAAGAAGCTTCTCTGAAGAAATTTAATAGTTTAACTTTATAATCCCTCCATTGTTGCTTCTGTTTGCTTTAGGAAGGTTTTCCATTATGAAAAGCTGCACGTACAAGGAGCTGGCTCTAGTAATTTACTCCTACGGTTATTTGCGAACGAGAAATTACTACGTACGTAACACTGCAGCATCTTTTCAAACAAATTTGCCCAATAATTCAAACAAATGAGTCGTGGACTTAAAAGACTGTATTTACGCCAGAGAAATTGATTAACGCGATTAAACACATTTTCGGGCACTCGACGTTCCGGTCTCTCAGCACTTCACACAAAAAAGAGCCAGTCACGTTTTAAATTTATTAGGAGGAGCAGTACGTGCCACACGTAACAGTGCTTGAGACGCGCATGCTAGTAGCGCTGTTACGACAAAGGAGGTCGAAAAGCTTCGCAGCGCCAACGCGCGTCTAGGCGGAGCCCCCAACCGTTACCCCGCTTCCAGAAGACTCTTCAGCAGACAATCGTTCACGAATCGTTCGTCTCGAAAACACGTTCGAAGAGCAATCAAACACTCCACGTCACGTCGGGATATTACACTGCGCCAGCGAGCGTGCTCCTCGCCCGCGCTGCAGCCCACGACGGCCGTAAGAGGGCGGGCGGTGAGGACGAGCAGGATTCGCCGCGTCATGCGGTCTGCTACCCTGCGTGCATCGCGCTCCCAGCTGCTGCTACCGATCGAACAGGCATCGCTGGAGATGTAGAGTAATTCTAAAGAGTGTTTTTTACTGAAGACACGAAGGCAAAACAGCGTTCAGCCAACAGGCTCTACACTTGCAGAACCGAGTCATTTTAAAATTTAATGATTATTTTTAGAAAGGGATGGCTTGACAGGAGGGAGTTGTGGATGGTTGGTCGGAATGAAATTAAGATGGGGGACTACATTTGTAATAGTATAAGATGAGAAGAGAAGTTAATGGTTACGGGAGACGGTTGCGTATGCGAGTAAGGAGTTGGATTCAAAAACTTGCAGAGGATATATTTGGAATATTCAAACAAATTGTATCTATCAATTTTGTGTTGTCTTGTGTTTGATTACTAGCAAACCATGACATATTTACTACAATTCGCAGAAATTGGTAGTAACAAAAATTAAAGTTTGTCCTTTGTTGACTGGTTCAGATTATCCTAATACTGTCATCTTAAATAGTGTCTTCACTGTAGCAGATTTTTTTTAATTAAGTAGGAAGATTTTCAGAGATCATCCCAAAAAAATTCGCTTTTAGGGAGGAGAGAATGCCCACAATCGAACGAGAGCGGGGGGCACGATGAAAAAGAAACGTTCTTACAATATCTTTTGTGTCTCGACGTATTACTATGTGACTGTAATGATTTCAATATTGATGTCACTGCTCAATTTGTCGGTGATTTTGACAAAATGTGTTGTACGTTGAAGATAAGCAAATAAAAATAATTGAATGAGGAACTTTGTTATATTTATTAAATTTTTAAAAAATCAAAAGAAAATATACGTTTAAAAAATAGTTAATAAGTTACTCTCGTTTAACCCAGCTGAGGATGTGTTTATCTTGATAGGGAGGGATTTGACAAAAGGTGAATTACGCCTACGTATTTTTTCAATGGTTCAAATCGCATTTGGAAGGAAGGTAGTTCTTAAACAACCCTTTTAATAATACGAAAAATTGAAATTCGTTTTTGAAGCAGAAATTGAGGCAAGCCCATCATGACATCTAAAGAACTATTCAATTTTAGATAATGTATTGGGAATCTCCCTTTGACTCACCTCCCTTTGATACGAGTAAATGTAGTAGCAACTAAAAACTAATGATGAACACAATAGTTTTGGATTGAAATAGGTGCACTATCAAAGAAAGCTCTGAAGAGTAGAGAAGAGTAGAGATGATGATTTTTTTCATGTGAGTGAGGGTCATTTCTAGCAAATAAATTCCATTTCAGAGAAACTCGTTAGGAAGAGAGCGCAAAGAACCCTACGTCTCCAGGCCTTCCTGGAGTCCTCCTCTTCCTTCACTTACTCTTTCCTCCAAAATAGTCCTCTACCCCTATCTAATCAGCATTATCTGATTGTATTTCATCTTCAACACTCAACCCTTTCCAATGCCGTTGATCTTCCTTCAATTAGACCTCTAACACTATTATCATAGAGGAATGATATACCTTCTTAGCCAATGCTTATACCTTCAATTTCTTCTTGCCCTCCTAATTTCTCCTCTAACTCCGGCTTCATTCACTTTCTCTTCGATTTCCTGCAGCAACGTCATTTCATTATCCTGGACCTTTCCCACTTTCTTTTCCTCCGTCTCCTTCACTTTCGTTTCCTCCACCTCCCCTACTCCTCTCTCTCTCTCTCTCTCTCTCTCACACACACACACACACACACAACACACACACACACACACACACACACACACAACACACCACACACACACACATACAACACACATACACCCTCTATTTCTCTCCACTTCCTTTCCTCCACTCTCCCACTTTCATTCCCTCCATCTGCCTCGAATTCTTTTTCCTTAGTCTCCCCCACTTCCTTTACCTACATCTCATCGACCTCCGTCCCCATCTCTTTATTTTCCTCTACTTCAAACTCCTCAAATACACCTTTTTCCATCTCCAGCTTCCACCTACTTCTTCCTCCTCACTCTTCAACTGGCTTCATCTCCACCATCTCTTCCACCTGCACCCGTGCGGCCCGACCCCCCCCCCGCCGAGTGGCGCCCCCAAACCGTCGAGTGGCCTGCGCGCCCACGCCTCCCCCGCCCCCTCCCCCTCCCCCTCCCCACCCGCACCTTCCGAACTCTTTCTTCCCGCTGTCAGGTCGGCCTTTCAGGTGGAGAGCGGAGCTGGGTGTTCACGTCTCATGAAATTCTGTGTTTAAAAAGAAGAAAAGCGCTTCGGAGGGCGGCCAATGAAGGAAGGAAGCAATTAGGGCTTTTCAAAACACTGTACAACAGGGGCGAGGCTCTCCACGCAGTATGTTACTTCAAATAGTCTTTCAGACTGTGTATATTTTCTCGCCGGATACGTTTCCACCGTCTGGCGGTCGCGGGGGTGGAGGTGGGGGAAGGGGAGGGCGGAGACGCAGCGCTGCGCCACGGGGGGCTCTGGTACCCCCGGGGCACGTAGCGTTCTCTTCTGCTAAGAGGGGGACGCTCCTGTTCAAAAGTAGCATACATACGATGAAAAGGGAAGTAAATGTGCATGTTTACAGAATCCGAAGAAAAAATATTTAAAAATGTTAACATGCAATGACATCTGAAGATTAAATTATGCCTTTCGCCCTCAGAAAACCAATTGCAGAAGTAAATTCATTCTCATTATCGGGGAAATCTGTGAGTGATCATTATCTCATGGCGTCCACATACTATCCTAATACGATAGCAATGAACATTATATTAGAAATAGAGAATACAGATAGTCGGTTATTGAATTGCTGAATTAAAGAAATTTGGAACTAGTTCATTTTCCCGCGAGACAAAACGACAATGTTTCATAAGTTTGTAATTTATTACCACATCAAAATTATAAATATCTTAAAATTAACAAAATTGCGGTTAAATCAAAGCATTAAGCATTCTGCAAAAAATTAATCATAGCAAAACTACATTTAAACTAGTGGCACACTTACTTTTTCGCCCGTACTTTCACGCCAAATTACGCAAAAATTACTCAAAATTTCGAAAAATTATCATGATTTCTTTCAAAATCTATCTTTAAGAAACATTTAAAAATTCATAATTAGTTCATAAGTATTAAAGATAAAAATTGTGAATTTTCGAAAAATCAAATTTTTCAACGAGATCTACATCGTTCTGTTAAACGTCCTTCATACTACGTTCATAAACGTACTTCAACAAAAAAAATTAATAAAAAACGACAAAGCAATTTTTTTGAAAATTTTGAAACTGTCCCATGTACTTCGTGTAGAGTACCCCCCAAAATTTAAATATCTGTTTTAAATTCAAGGGGCCCGACATCAGCCAAATCGATTGGGATATATCAATTTTGGAGAAAATCGGCTGAACGGTTTAGCCGCTAGCGTTGTTCACAGACGGAAAAACGGACGGACGAACGGAAATTTACTGTCCTTCTATTTTTCGGTATAAAAGACCAACAAAACATAGATTCAGGCTACATAACGTGTTAGGGGATTTTTTCCTAAATTTAGCAACTGAATTATCCTTTTTTTCTTACTAGGGCAATGTAAAATGTTTTTCTGCCGAAAATTCGTCGTTGTATTACATAACTTTTCTCTACTCCGTAGCGAGAAAGTAAAAAAGCATTAAAAACATTGAACTTAGAGTAGAAGCTTTAATCCTACGACAAAAGGTATTAAATGAAAATACAGCGAAACTTGCTCAATGTGGAATCTCAGGGGCAATTTTTTTTCGCAATAGTGAAGATTTCGATTTATTCAATGGAACACCCTAGAATTTACGCTTACCAGGACCCAGGTTTATGTTCACATTGGACAGGTTTCTGCACTAAACACGTTTCACATTGAGCAAGTTTTCCAGTACCTCATTACATCCAGATGTAATAATATGTTCTTACACATGGATCATACCACTTGACTTTCTTGTCTTCGCAACATACCGTTTGCGATCTACCATCACTGTATTGCTACTTGGCTTTCTCAGCATTTATTGAGTTATTACTCGTAATTATTTTGTTGATACGAAATTATTTTCCTCTGCATTAAACCCCTCAGATCCAAAGTTAACAGATTCCCACCTTATAAAGATCTTAAGTATATTCTTAATGAGGAACTGTTGCCATCGTAGTCGTCTGAGCGATAAAATCGGCTGCAAAACTTATTTAAATAACATGGGAAAATTAAAATAAGTGTGTTGAAATGAAATGCGTCTTGTCTTCTGTATTTTTTGCATGATTTTATGTTAATATTGAACTTTAGTATTGCATGATTTCATTCGCAAACTCTTTTTCATGTTCATACACACATCAAATTTATTAGTTTCATTTCTCTTTTCTTTTTTTTCTCTTCTCTTCCATTTCTATACCATAATGCTGTTCGGCCCTAAGTCGCCATCCTGATTGAGGTTTTCTGGGTTTACTCAATCGCTTAAGGCGTATGCCGGGATGGTCCCACGTTTTGCACTCCCAGACGTAAATGTACAGATTTCCCTCCCCTGTTACATTGTTACTACTCTGTATCAATGTAAACTCAGTGGTTAGGCGGAAGAGCAGGCCCTATGGCCTGAGCCTCGCCATTAATAAAGACATTATTATATATTATTATTATTATTATTATTATTATTATTATTATTATTATTATTATTATTATTTGAATACTATTAAATATTTGAAAGTTCCACCTTCAGTTCCAGTTGTTATCTCGAATTATGCCACGCAAATTGTCTTACTAGCAATAATTCCGTTTTCCAAGTTGTTTAGGTTAAAAACGGAGAAAAACATCTGTTTTTTATCAAAGGGCCCAATGCTAATTTGGTAGCTTTTAAGCTCTCACCACCCACACTTCCTTTCCTTTATCCCCTATTTACATTTCTGCGTCCGCAACATTTCTAAGCACGACACTTTTCCCACGGCCAGACCTTCCGAGCCTCCTCCAGGAAGCAGACAAAGGAGTCGCTTGGAGCGTCTACTGAGCGTCACCCACAATTGCCGTGACTAATCCTCACGCCAGGAGGTTCCGAAACCGTGAAACTGTGCTCAAACCTGATCAGCCGGTTGCCTTTTGTACAGAGAGACACCCGGGAGCTCGCTAGAATTCATTAGGTCGGTAGCCACATCAAATGACAGAGCATAATGGGAGTAGACATTTCCAACAAGAGATTTTTTTCTGACCCCCCCTCCCCGTATATTTAATGGGAACAATAAGGGCAATAATATGAAGTGAGGGAAACAACGGATGAATTTAAACATTCTACAAGCTTTCAAATTTCTTTTACGGTGCTCTACATTAAATAACTTTATCGCAAGCCACATGTGTTGATTATGAAATACCTCAATAGAAAAAAATGTAAATTAAATACGTATGTAACAAACAAGGAGAATGAAATTTGATTTCTTTGTAGTTCGTTAATAATGAGTGTTTATGCGATAATGTTTGAATTTGAATTTTGAGTAACTATTCTTAATCTTGACAAGACCATCAATCTGAGCTGAACTGATTTCTGGTCGTAAAAAACTAGAAATGTACTTAGGAGTGATGTTTCCTTACAACATACTTGTATGTTGTTTATAAATCGTCAACATACAAGTATGTTGTAAGGAATTATGTTGTTCTTGTATTCATGGGGTAAACGTGGTCACTTGGTGATGGCAGCGTCTCTTTTTCCCTTCGAACCTATGACCATAAAGTTGTATCAACTATAAGTTCAGATATGGCAGCAACAATTCCGGCAGACGTCAGAAACCTGACAATGATGAAGTTGCTGAAATTGAAGAAATACTTTTGTCCGCAAGAAGACACAAGAACATCGGGAGTTTTCAAATTGTTAGTCGAATGTGTGCACTGTGAAATGTGTACAACAACAGAGTTGATATGATACTCTGCCATATCACATTAAAAAAGTACTTTGTTATGAGACATTGTCCGATCAGTGATGTTAATATTTTGTTTTTATTATATCAGATCGTTGTTTGTTTTTGTTGTTAGCTGTGCTGATGGTGATAGTTGTCTCAGGCTTGAATTGTCGCTGAAAAGGTATACATTGGCCCCCTTCCGAAATGAACAGAATAACTGTGGATGATTTTCTAGATTTTGTACCATTTTGGTTGTCATACCAAGGAATTCATTTAGATTATCCTATTCAATTTCAAGGACCCTCTAAATTTTCGAAAATTGGAAAATTTCAAAATATGTTGGTCGGCTTCCTTCAACTACAATATTGAAGATAGAGACCCTTAAATGAAATTTGTTCTTCAAAGTCACCTCAGTAAATAAAAAATGTTAATTGTTTCGAAAATATTAGTATTTTTTGCGTAAATTGCTTAAAATGTAGGCAATTTTTCAAAATTATTTTCTCAAAAACTGTTCAATTTTTAATTTTTTCTCGAATAGTGCAAAATACCCTAAAAAGTAAGCAGAGTTCATTTTATCTTAACTATCAGTACTATTTGAAAAAAATGCCAAAATTAAACTTAAGAAAACCACAATTTGTTTAGAGAGACGGTTTACTTAACGAAATTTGTTTTTCAAAATTAGGTATTTAAATAAGATCTTGTACAATTTTTTTTAAATATGAGAAGTTTGGGGTAATTTTTACTTATCTTTGAAACTGCAAATTCGAATTTCCTTTTTGTTTTCATCTGAGTCATTCCGGTAATCAGTACATACAACGACAACTCCGCGATTGAAAGTTCTAAATCCTTGAATTAATTTCCCATTGTCAGGCGATGTTTTTGGATGTATTCAACTCAGTTTTGGATTGCCGAGTTGGTGCTAAATTATTTGCTTTAAAAGCGAATATAGAATCTGAGCAGGACAGGCATACTTTGGAGAATTTGGATTTTGCATGGAATTACGCCAGGGGTCCTTTATAAGCCATGTGCGTCGCACGGCACTTTGAAGAAATTCCGCCAGTTCGAAAATCGAACACTCCGAACCCGTCTAGAACCCGTAAACATCAGTTTTGGAAATCTATGTAATAACCCCTACCACTGAGGTTCATTGTTAATCCTCATCATCCTAAGAGCAAAAAGGTGTCTTGTCGCTTCTGCCATGACAATATTTTCCCGCTGTTCTCTTCATCTAACATCTCTGAAGAGTAGTTCATTGTGAATTTGATCTAAGATTTTCGTTCTAGGTCTGCCTCTTCCTTTTTTTCCTACTATTTTGCAGTAAAAATATACTTAAAATGGTTATGTTCGAAAATATATCCAAAAAATTGTGCTTCTCTTGTTTTCCTGATTATTGCTTTCCTGACTTTTTTGGTCGTGAATGGCAACCCTAGGATCGCGCGAATGCATAACTTGTACCCGCCAAAGCCCAGTCATTTTCTCCCGGGTGCAAGTGTACGTGACGTTCTTTGAGGGGGGGGATGACACTTTTATGCCGAATCCATTTTTACACCCCAGGGTTGTTATCCCTAGGGCGATGAAGTATGAGTTGATGGTGATGATGATGAGTGAATGGACCATCAGAAACACAAACACACATAACCATACTCGAGACGGAACGTCAACCCGCGATCCTGCCGTCCGAGATTGCCACGGCACTACAGCCTTGGCGATCTCGGCTATCCGAATCGGCTCTTTCATTGATTTGTTATTAATGTAATGATTATTTTCTTTTTCATCCCTACCTTCGTCTTTCCTTTCTCTTCTACCCCTCCCGCACCCGCCTACTTCCCAGCACCTGCGCAACGAAGCCCCCCCCCCCCTGTAACCCCCCAACCCCAACCCCCCCCCCCCCCCCGCCCGCGATCGCCCCCACACCCTCGCAGCAGCCCCCGCTCCCACCCACGCACTCGTGGTCTCGTTACGAGCAGCGCGGCGCGGCGCGGCGCGGCGCGGCGTCATCTGTGATTGGCGCTGACGGCTTCCCGCACAAAAGGCGATACACTGGCGACGCGGCCGCCAGCCGCCCCACGAGGCTCCTTGAGGGGCGGCCTGCGAGCAACCAGAGCAGAGCGGAGCAACGCTATAACGGGAGCCGAGTACCTCTGATGGCTCCTCAGCCGTCAAACCCCCTCACCTCGCTTCGCCAAGCGCTCACCAGGGTGATGACGACGCCTACGGCCCGCTTTTGTGGGGGAAGAGTGGTATTATCCAAAAGTACCACAGAATCGGTTTCTTCTGGGCTGCGGGTTCGTTTTGAATGGATGCGAGTAACAGTGCCCAATCTTTGTGTAAAAGATAAACTATTGGTTAGTAAACAAATCGCTGATTAAATACGACTTCACAAAGAAAGCTTTGGGGGATTTTGTGAGAAAAACTGTTCGACGCAGTGAAGTTCATGAGAATGTTTGAGAGAAAGTATGGAAGGCGAGAAGGATGTATAAGAGGAAACAAAATAATTTCAGCTTTTTATTTCATAAATTGCAAGAAATGAGCCAGGTGACGTCCTGAAATAATTCGAAAATTAGATAAAATATATTTAACAATATCACAGCACATGTCGATCTCTGTGTTGGATAAATTTAAAGCATGTTAGTTTTAGACGAGTAAGTTTTCAATCCCTTTACACCCCTCTACTGTTAGTCAAGCGTTCAAGCTTTGAGAACAAAAACACGCAAAAGTACGTTTATTTAATTAGTCTTTGGGCGGATCCGAAAATAAATTATCAGTTCCTCATCAGTTATCAGTTTCCCATCAGTTCCCCACCTAGGAGGGCGAGACGCGTTGAATGACTCGTATGTCTCGATTGGCGGTCGGGAGGTGGCCTCACCGTGATTGACGGTCGCACGGCAGAACGGAAGCCTACTATCAGTTACTCAAATACTATATAGGGATTTAAAATGCTAAGGGTTTTCGTTTACAAAGCAAATTAATATTTCTAGATTTCTACTATACCATATTTAGTGATTTTTGTTTTACATGAAATATAGTGGATAGCTTGCTATTTTTGACCGGTTTTATAATACAACACTACATTTTAATAAATTTGCAAAATTAATACAATGAACGCATATCTGCCGTCATTTGTTAAGTATTTTGTTCTGTGAGTTGCAGTGGATAGTAGTTTCGACACGTGGCGCAGGCGAAGACACGTGCGAAGTTATAGTTACGTTTACTAAGGATGACTGAACAAACATGCACCTTACAAAAGAAAATGTATATCTTTTTTACGATGAGGTCTTTATTTTCTTTAAATACCAGTTCACGTTCAGTTTTGCTACAGTATTTTCGCCTGAAATTGTCTGAACATCACTCTGTGGTCAGTTTATTGGTTCATTTACCTCAATTTGTATTTTGCGAAGACAATGCTTCTGAGGCATTCCTCTAGGATAATTAAAATGCGGAAGCTTGGTTTCATTTAAACAAAATATTGAAACAAAAATTATCTTCATTTATCCTAAAATGGTTAATTATGTTTGAGACAAAAGCAACTGGGGTTGGAAAGCAAGGAAAATATAAAAATTCTTGGATTTACAATAGAGTCACTTCAGTAGATTTCTTCCCATTTATCCCTCAAATTTTGGTGTGTTTCCACTAGTTTTGGACTTAATTGAGAGAGGCATGACAAAATTTAGTTGACAGTGTCTTGATCTGTTTTGCAAGTTTCAGGCTCCTAGAAGCGAGAAAAATAAATAATGTTCTGGGTTCTCTAGATTTCGCGGAGCGGGGTAACGGTCATGGTGTTTCGTGATAATTCATCTTATATTATTGGAAGATATATTATTACGTTATACATTAGCAATGTATACAATGCATACGTTATACAGTAGCAATATGTATTACATTATTAGTTAGTAGAAGTTGTGAATGGTGTAATTTTAGATGCCAAGAGCGTCAGTAGTTTACGTCCAAATTGTTGAGCGCAAATAAAAAATAGTAAATAAAAATTTGAGCCCCAACTGGGTACGTTGTTTGAAATAACTGTGTCAATAAATTGGTTGAAGGAAAAAACTCTTCACACTACCTTTTGGATGATTTTATCGCTACCGACGATTGTAAACTTTTATCATCTGGAACGTGATGGATAACCATTCTCACAGACGTAACAAATCTTTTTTTTTAATGTAAGAAAATTCTGATAGTTTTATAATTGTTATCAATGAAATGTTGAATTGACGTTTTTAGAAATTTGTCTCGTTACATTTTAGAATCGTATATGCCTGTATTTTTGAAATGTTTTAGTCTCGGAACAAGTCAGGCTTTACATTTTGAGAGTAATTTTGAGTGCGATAATTAATATTTTAAGAAATGCGGGTAATTTAAAACTGCGAAATAATTTTTTTTAGGGATTCGCTTCCTATTAGTACTAATTAGACTTTCCATCCACATAAAATATTTCCAAGGGACAAATGGATGAAAATTGAAAAATACTTTTCATAAGATTTATCGTAGATATTATTTTTCCAATATAAAAATACTACAGGCAGGATCATTTCGCTGAAAGAAAAATTAATTAAATATAAATAAAACTTTCTTCTATTGTTAACATTATTTAAATAAGACATTTCCTCAATGCATTGCTCAATTCAATCTTCAACTCTCCAGTAACATTAATTTATCGGAATCCCTGTCAGGCAACACAAATGGTCCTCAGCAACACCTTCATTATACCGCTAGTTCGTTTAAATTCTAAATGTGAGTGACGCAAATGATGGGACATGGTACGCTGTGCATAATACAAACTCAACAATAGAAGAATGATGGCTGTATCTATGTTAGGCCCTTCGTCACGATAATGTCACGCACGAAACGGGAGGAGAAGCATGAAAAGACCTCGGGAATTCAAGTCACAGCGGTGGGAGAAGCTTCGGAGTCAGGAGCGCAAGTGTACGCAGGCACCTTAATTGTGACTATATTTAACTTACGACACGCAGCTACCCTTTCAATCGTCGCCTTCTAATGGAGTCGTTTATTTAAATTGAAAAGCCCGACTCACGCCGCTGATTGAGAGCAAACAAGCCGGCCACTCCACTAGCTAATTTCATTACACGCCGCCTGACGGGCGCGCTTCACAGCAGTTTACAGGGGGAGAATGCAGCGCCGGGTATCGAATCACGCTCCCCGCGCCCACAAAGGCCCCGGGCCTCGCCTTGGCCCCCGCTAACAAGGAGCACGGAGCTGCTGACGCGCCCACCGCGCACACTGGCCCAACTCGCAACTCACTGGCGGAGGGGGCCGTGCACCCACATCAGGTGACAGTATCACTACCAAACATTCACGAACAATACACGTATATTCTTTTACAACACTTTTCCAGATGATAGCCGATCGCGTAGCCGAGATCGCTAAGGCAGTAGTGTAGCAATTTTGGACCGAAAGGGTCGCGGGTTCGAGCCCCGCCTCGAGTATGGTTGTATTTGTGTTCGACCTTTCACCACTTATCGTCACCACATCATTTCATCATCACAGAAACCAATAACGTTAACACCAATAGTGGTCGCTAATGACCTAGATGTTGATACGATCTTAAAAAAAAAAAGCAAAAAATTTCCGTGACATTAACGTTGAAAGCATACAAAAGTTTGCTCAAGTAAAATATTTCTGCTACTAACTGTTTCTATAAATTAGAGAATATATAGGCATCAGAAAGGAAATTAATATTAATTTCAACAATGATATTTAATGTATTATTTACTTTGGACTGTAAAATTCTAAACAACCTGTAGCAAGTATTGTAAGTGAGCTTCGGGGTCAATGACCCATCTTCATCAGGGTTTTCGTCCAGTTTCCCTGATTCCTTGCGCAAATTCTTAGATTGCCCCTTGTTTGCTTATGGACATAAAAGTAACTTCAATATCTGTGCACGTCTTCTAGAGTTCAGTGGGAAAATATACGAGTAGTTATTCAAATTATCGTTCTGCATGTTGTATCGGCAGAAGATATTCGTTCATGAAGAGTATGATTACGGATAAGAACTCAAATCAGCTATAGTTGATTTGCTTTTAAAAATATATTTAATTACATATAGCGAATATTTTGTTAAACGTTCATTTCTTTTTTTATTTTGAATCCAATTTGTATGTGATTTAGGGTACGAATCCCAGAATAAAGAAAAAGAGCACAGAATACACTTCTCTCCGTAGCAGTCACATACAGCTTTAACGGTTTTTGACGCAAAATAAATAAAATAAAAAAAGAACAACGTACATATAAATTAATTCTTATCCCCTAAGATGAGCAGAAGATCCCCCATGAGCAGCGTTCTGGCTTCCCCTGGTGCAATCCGGATTTCAATTCCCGGTGGAAGGAAAAACGGAGTTGTATATTTCTTTTAAATGGCTCAGTTTCTGTAGCTGTGTGATGAAGAGCTCAGGCAGGCAGAATTTGCTAGTTACGGTGAAGGGAATACGTCATGTTCGCCACATGCCTCTCTTACCCTCATGTGTTGGAATAAACTAAGCCCGGGCATGGGGGATACATTTTTGGTAGTTCGCAAAGTTGGACTATCGACCCAAAAGGCCAATTGGTATGTGCTATTAATTAGAATGTTGGTGATATAGATACCTTATTATTTCACAATAAATAAACAGAGGTTGTCTGGTATCTGCAAGCTCTGACGATGATCGCTACGCGATCGAAAAGATCTTAAGACGAAATATAAATTTGATACCAGACAACCTCTGTTTATTTATTGTGGTATGTGCTACTTTGACACGAGAGATCTTTATGAGCTAAGGCATGCCAGCGGCGTCCCAACCTTGCGGCCATGCGTTGAGGGGTACGTGTGTTTGGTGCAAGGCGATCCCGGCGCTGTATCTCCATTCTCATAACGATCTCTATCACCTGAGAAGCGAGCTTTGTCATCGTTACACAGAAACGGATACTGGGTCATTGCAAGGAAAGAGCATTAATTTTGGCCCCGACCGGGAATTTAACCTGGGGTTGCGCCGTGGAAAGCGAGCACGCTAACCAACACGCCACCGCGGGCACGAAATATCAAAAACATACATATATTAATCCTTAGATCGCACTATTAGCAGCGCACTATAAACCGAATTTTTAGCCCTAGTGGTAAAAGTGAATCGATGCTTAATTTTTCAGATAAATCTGTGAATGCAAGAAAGAAAATGAAACACTTTCGTCTGGCCGTATCAGCTATTACTGCCCTTAATATAGCATTAAGTGATTTGCATACTTTAATTCAAATAAAATGAAAGTCGGTAAGGCTGTCTAAAAAATAGTGTAGGACACTCGAAGTATACCAAAATGATTGTTAAAAATATAAAAAGTTACATTTTATTTTGTGTCATTCCACTTTTTATATAAACTTAAGAGTATTTTTTGACAGTCTTCCTGATTTTCATTTCAATTCAAGTATAAATAACTTAATTACGTAGTATGTTGCTCTAAGTTCAGCAGAAGCTGATGCAGCCAGACGAAAGTATTTTGTTCACGTTATTGCAATTACAGTTTTACTGAACATTTGAACGTCGTTTCTCTTTTTGACTAGTGATTTCTGCTGTCATGTTCAGTTTGCAAGTTTTTCAGTAGTAAAATACATAATTTTGAAAGTCTATGTGATGATTAAGAGCAAATTTTTTTTTGTTTTTGAAGTGACAATGTAGGTGGGCACGTGTAATAAGGGAGATTTCTGATTCAGAGACAATAGGGTTCAATTATCTTCATTTTTATTAATAATTTAACACACTGTTATTCTGTTTTTCCTTTTTTGACAATTATATTCAAGAAAATTCCTTATGAACATACATTTTTCATAGTGTTATTAAATATTTGACTTTTATATTTACTTTTCTTACGGTGAATGAAAAACAATTTCTATGGCCTTTTTTAACGATAAAAGACTTGTAATGGGTACAATATTTTTCTACACTATTAATGATATGAGCAGAGAGGGATAAGAAATGAGTAGATGGGAAAAATATTTTTCTTTATTTTTAAAATACAATACTACGCAATAGAAACTATCTGTCACGGCAACTACTGGTTTGAATTTCGACTAATTGGCCGTACTAACTCCAGCGTCCGAACAAAATAACTAAACCCTTAACTCCTCTCGCATATTCAGAAATCGAGAAAACGTGCGCGGATGTGATATGGTTGTCACCAATGTACATATTTTTTTACTCCCTTTGTTATCCCATCACAACATATATTGTAATGTCTCAGGAGCTCGGATCCGGATTGTATGGCAGTGTTCCGGATTTTCTAGATCAACGGCCATGAAATGAGGGCGAGATGTGCTAGGAAAGGATCGGGACAGTTCGAGGTGTCAATTATCCGGCATCCTTCTGAAATTAATCAGAGGAAACCACATATACGACCATTCAAAACACCTCCAGAATTCCCATGTAAGCCCCTTCAGTAGCTTGGAGGGAGCAAATTATCTAATGCTGAAAATTCTGCCACGCACTGTCTGGTAGGGCAGAAGTTCATTTAGGGTCGGTTTCACCACTTTCAATTTTGTGTTTGACGTCGAAAATTGAATTCATCGCGTTTAAGATACTCCGAGTTCACCTATACTTTAAACGCGATTAATGGATGTTAAACTCACGCGCAGCTAAAGATTGTTTAAAAACAGCTAATCGCGGCTATCTCCTTCCTCATTTCGTTTCAAAATTTGGAGTCTCGTTTTATCATGTAACAAATAATATTTAGAGACTCATCTGTATTATTGGACGACAACGATCTGGAGCCAAATGATTTTGGGGTGAATATGAAAATTCTAAATATAATATACCATTTTCGAATTTGTCGAGGCAAAATCAATTTAATTTTTTATTAAAAAATTTATAAATAAAATTTTATAATGCTTAAATACTATACTTACTAGCACAGCAATGAAGAGCATATTTTACATAAGTAAATATTTACTTTTTTCTCCTTAAAAATTAAAGAATGCACTATACTAATATTTGAAATATTAATATAATTTGTAAGATTTTACTTTCCGTAAATGGAGTATAGAGAAAGTTATCTAATGCTGCTATCTGAGAAGATTTCCTTTTTCGAGAGAAAAACTGTTTTTGGAATTTTAAAAGAGGATTTCTTCCTCAGTATCAGTAATAATTTCGCATAGACAAATCCACATTTTGTGATTCTTCATTCCCAAAGTTTTTTTCAAAACGTCCGTCGCTCCGTCTGTGTATCTGTCTGTTCATCCATCTGTGAACAACACTAGCGCCTAAACTATTGGTAGATTTTATTTTCAAAGTAAATATTCTCCGATCGATCTGGCCCGAATTGAAGCTCTGCGATTTCGGAAAGAATTCTTTAAATTTTGATGGTTCATGAAGCCCCAGAGACATTTTCAACATTTCCTCAAAAATAGCTTCATTTTTTAAAACATCGTGTAAGAATATACCAATATGAGAATATAGTAATATTTCACTTATGAAGATGGTGTAGGTCCCACCAGTTACTTCTAATTTCTGAAAAATGCAAGTTTGACATTTTTAACCCCCTCGTACAACTGTACTAATATTGAAGATTGATATTTTTTTCATCAAATGAAAGTTGTTCTTTACAATTAGTTAGTGTCATGTATATTTGAAAACAGTAGTTTCCGCGCAATTTTGAGTGAAATATGGTAATATTAAAACAAATAAAGAAGTAATATTTTGCGTTCGTTTCTTAATTGTTCATAACTACTGAATAAACTAATAAATGGAAGGATTTTCCCTATATTAAATGAAAATATTGAGATATATCTTATGATAAACGTAAGTTACCTCATGATTTTTTCGCACACAAGCTACCTCCAGTTAAACTCAATAATTAAAGAATAAACGTATCCTGAAGAATATGAATTAAGAACAAATCAACCACAACTATAAAAGTTTTCATATTTATTAAAACACCCAAAGTCAACTTTCGGGAAACTTTCTCCTTCTTCAGTGGTTTATACAATGTAAAAGTAATATAAGAAAATAACATAAAAGTATTGAAGGACAAAAAGAAATATAAGAAAAAATATGTGATAAAATGTCTTAATAAACATTAAGTTATATTAATGTTACAAACGTGTAGAGCACGTTAAGAGGCCAAAAAATGATTCCATTTTGGCAGTGAACACATAGTGATAAATTTCATGTAACGGAGTTATATGCATTTATACTTGTAGTTGTCTCATATTTTTAGGCAATCACGTGTATACAGGTGTTCGGAAGGACCATGAAATCTTGACGGCGTCAAGTGTCTTGTCGAACATCTGTGCATAAAAAGTTGCCTAAAAATCAGGGGAAAGATCACATATGGAACTCCTTTGGGATGAATGCTTCCACTACATTGAGAAAATGTTATAATTTTCGACCCCTCTGTATTCTTGATGTTTGCAACTGAGACACCCTAGCATGCCTTCTTTCCATTTATGATTAACTTTGGGGAAGTATAACAAAAGTTGAGACACGCCTCGACCAAAACCAAAATACATTTAAGCACTGCGGAAGGCTTGCTATGACTAGTATAGGTTATCTTGGCTTGCTTTGGCTGTTATGACTTATCTTGGCTTGCTATGGCTGTTGTGGCTTATCTTGGCTTGCTATGGCTGGTGTCACTGGTGTGGCCATTGGCTTGCTTGGCTGATGTAACTTATCTTGGCTTGCTATGGCTGGTGTGACGTATCTTGGTTTGCTATGGCTGTGTGGCTATCTTGGCTTGGTATGGCTGGTGTGACTTATTGCCTTGCTATGGCTGGTGTGGCGTATGTTTGACAAGCCCTCCAATTTTGAAATCCTCTTGCGGTCAGAATGCCTTTCCCGACCACTGCGAGGCAGCGCGGAGAGGCCGGGCCAGAAGGCGGGTGCTGACACATTCCGCCATTATGCGCGCGTCCACGCGGCGCGATTCACGGCCGTGACTGGCAGCGAGATGCGAGTTTCATGGCCGGCTTACCGCGGCCCGCCCGCCCGTGTTTAGGAGGCCGTGAGCTATCGGCTTTTGTTGTTTGTACACATTCCTGCTCCAGGAGCTCAATAACTCCTAATTTGACAGGCGAGCGAGCGGCGAGCGGGCGGGCGGGCGAGGCAGACGCCTGCTACTGTGGGGGAGGCAGGGCCAGGGGTGGACAGGCGGGGAAAAGCCCTGCAGCGGGTAAAAATACGCTAGAGGGGTTACTGAAAGAAACTACGACGCGCTAGTTCCTGCGTGCGTCGCTGTGTTGTCTGCGGTATCAAGTTTGTAAAGTTTTCGACAGGAATCAAGGTTTCAATACATGTCCTTTACTTGAAATATATTACGAAAAATGAATTAGTGGATGTAGACAAAATCTCAAGAAAGTCTAGTGCAAACTCGTTAAAATTTGACTGTTTATCCACACTAATTGATCTTTGCAGTTAAAAACATTGATTGATATTCACACTTTAAAAACTCACATCTTTGCTTCGCTACCTACAATCTCACACAAGCAAGATTGCTCACATCAGACAAAACATTCATCAAATATTATCAATCTAATATTATTAAGGTGTATTTTTTTCTATAAAACCAGTTAATGAAAACAAGTGAGAACTCATTTTTGGTCCACTACTTTTCATTTAAAGAAAAAAGTGCAAAATTTGCTTCTGTAGAAAACTCGTCACACGAAACGAAAACCCAGTGTATCTCGAGTATAAAAAAATATATAATACAGCTATTTTTATTTTTTTTTTCTTAATTTATTCACATTCAACTTATTTATAATAAAAATTCAGAAAAAAGCTCGTATAACAATCCATTGTACATGATTGTTTAGAGAACAAGCTCGATTCTTGATCTTTCAAGAGATAATGAATTAATTTTCAAGAAATAATCCATACCTATCTTATAAGTGGAGGTCTATGTGTAATTCTCATTGTTAGCGAATTATTAAATGTCAATTGTAACAAATAAAACAATCGTAAATAAACGAAAATAACTCAATCCTCTAATCTTTAGACTTCAATTTAATTTACGTGTTTGTATTTTCAGCTAGAAAGCATTGACACTGAAAGAAGAAAACAAAATGTTCTAAAATTTTAAAACGTTGCCACGGAAAAAGTTTCAAATTTCAAAGTTGAATAAATTCTAAGTTTTTGAAAGCGTCCATGAGTCTATCATTCTTTCTAACGTTTGTGTCATTTGTAGGGAAAAGTGACAAAATTGAATAATTTAAGGAAAATATTTCAGAATTTCCTTCTACATCTCATCATATCTATTCAAATATTCGTTAGTCCTTAAATATTTATTTTGACATTTCAAATGGCAGAAATAATATTTCTTCTCGCATATTTTGCAACTAAAAGGTATTATGGATACGTAGATGTTGCAATTTCTCTACGGCGTAGTTTAGAAGAGGAAACCGGTTTTTACTTTTGTCTTTCTTGTTCTTCGCCACCGCTGTATTATATTTTGAGAGTTGCACATTCCCGAAGTATTAAAGAAAGATTTACCTAACGTATGAAAATACTATTTTTATTTAATACATAATAGTTAACATAAAACAAATTAATTTACTCAGGTACAAAACCTTTACATAAAATATATTATGTTCAAAGTATACATATTCAAATATGATTTAATATTCAAGAAAATAGTAATCAAAAACCAGCATAACTGAAAATTCAATATTTGATCCTAATGTATGTAATTTCTCAATGAGCTTACAATACGTGACCTAGAAAGCCGCGACCCACTGTTTACTATATTCTTGCTATATTCTTGCCTAGCGGTTCTACAGGTACGTATGCCTATTGGCTTATCTAAAAGATAATTTCTTGAGTCACTTGATATGACATGGTCTCCTGTGTTAAATGGTTTCTGTCAGGACAACCCTGCGTACAGGACCTCTGAAGCAAAGATGCAGACGTGACGGGGAACCCAGACGATATGACGTCAGCAAAAACACAGTGGATCATTCGGTAAGGGACGTAGAAGTGATGTGTCACGTTTCATTCGGAGATTCTGGCGACAAAGTCTGAGCAACACAAATTTGTATTCCTACATGTAAATGTATTTCATTATCACACCGCCTCTCTCTATCAAATGGCTAATATTATAATAAATTACGTTGCCAAAAATATACCACTGGCTGCATAAATTTTATAAAACAAGGAAAGAAAAACGAATAAAAATGGCGTTTCATGAATGACGGCCCTAACTTATGGGATGGTAGGTAATATAAACAAGAAAGAAGATCTAATGGAGAAGTTGGATTCCCCAGACACTCACTGCACCCTGAAAGGGGAATACGCATCCTCACTTCTGAGAACAGATATTAAAAAATTGAAACATTTCAATAAATAGCCCGGCTGTCTCTAACTTAACGCGTTTATATAATATACAATTGTAGATGGTTAGAATCCCCTTAAAGAAATGTCCTTTCTCCGTAATAACACATACCAACAAACACCACAATTACTGTTACAATGTGTCATTGTTCAAGTGATCGGATTTTCCATTCGTTTGTGTCTCCACATACTCTGACATGTGTACACATCACCTCATGTCATTCCATGCTCTTGTATTCAGTAATCAATGTGTACAAAGCCATTCACATATCTACCTACAAAAACTCCAATGGACAGTCTCTTATTCGTCTATTCAAAAATACGATCTCTTTCCTACTGCCCATATTTTCGAATAAACTCGCCAAGAGACTTTAATAAAGATAAGATAATGGAGAATGTAATACAAGTTTGCCATATCATCAGTTTTTAGGATTAAACAACGTTTACACAATTCTTTCACAATTGAAGTGAAATTTGTAAAATATTAGTTTCCCTCTTTCACTGACTTTTCCACGAGGCGGTGGTTGATTTCGACCCCGCTATGCAGCTAGTGTCGAACATCCGCTACCATCGAGATTCGAACCCTAGTATCTCCAGGCCAACCTTACACTGTCAGAAATGTAATTAAATCTTGTACAGAATTCACTTCTCCCCGTAGCACGTCACACACAGTTTTTAACTGTTTTTTGATGTGAAATAAATAAATAAATATAATGTATATTAATGTATTGAACATGAAAATTAATGTAACCTTCTACATTAAAAGGAGCTTAATATATTTGTACATTAAATTTAAATCATAAGTTAAAATCAATGTAATTTTATGTAGAGCTTCTCCGTTTCCCCTACCTCTCATCATTCATCTCATATTTTCATAATCACCAGTCAATCAAGATCATTTATCCCATTCAGATATGACCATAAAGCTATGACTCTTGCATCCTAATGTACATTAAATTTAATGTCAGTTCATGATGATTACTTTAATGTAATTTACGTTAAAGTAAAACGGAATTTTCTGACAGTGTACTGCAGATGTTGCCTCTGAGCCATCGCCGTCGGTTCCACTTGATGTGACCTGTGACTACGCGCGTAATTACGCACCCACTGAGAGCCACCGCGCCATGGGCAAAAGGGTGACGCGCTAAAAAGGCGATTGAGGAGATTACCGCAGCTCAGTGACCACCAACGAATTCACAAAAATCCGCCAACACGCGAACAAAGAGCACCCGGCTGTGATACACGTCCGCACGCTGCCGTCGACAAAGGAATGCCCACCACGTGTGACCCTCGGTGGAAAAAGAGGGTTTGTTAAAGAGGAGATTACGTTGTTATTTGAATAAACAAGGACGAGGAAGCCCGGGTATTGCAGAAGTTTCAACGCTTTGAGAATGTGACGAAGAAACTGTTTTTAAAACATTGGCGTGATATTCGGATTATCGAAAACTGCGTAGCTTAAAGTGTGGCTGTGTGTAGGAGTGATAAAACGTGCCACAGTGGAACATCGTGTGGTCAGCCTTCACTTGCAAGGCTCCAATTCTATTGTATATTGTAAATTTACTTTCAGAGAATGCGCTTTCAAAGTACGATTTCAGCAGGTTTTGTATAATCTAACAAAGTGAATTTCCTTTTCTTTTATAAGATATACAAAATAGCTGAGTTAATTTTCAATGGGGCATTGAATATTCGAAATGTGTTGCTACTTCATGCTTTTTATATTAAAAAAACAGGAGTACCATACCTGACAAATATTAATTCAAAGAATTGTAAGCGCATAATTGAAAAATTAATTTTATTTTTAGTATAATTTTTTAAAATATTTTAAATACCCGACAACGGAAGTGAAAGAGAATGTTCGATAATAAAATGTATTATGACCACCTTTAAAGAAAAATGCGGAGAATCCAAGGTAGAGGTAAAGATCGTGGGTATTATAAATGAATTCCAATAATTGATTTATTGAAATAAAACATTTTCGATAAGAAAGAAAGAAATGAATAAATATATATAATTATTATTTGTGAGTAAAAATTACAACTACCAAAAATTAATTTTATTTTACTTATATTAATTGAGAATGTTTTTATTCTTTTGCCCTTTTAGAAACGCTGTATCTCTGAAGGTTCTGTTCTTTTAAATATTTCCTCACACTCGGCCCGAAATGGAAGCAATCATTGCCAAGAAACACAAACACTCGTCAAGTGGACATGACTTGATTGATTAATGTTTCCGTACGCGTCAACTGGTAAGTCCCATAAGTGTAATGCAAGTTTCTATTGCGAGAGGTGTCGGTAGAAACGCACTGCACTGCAGGTATATCCCACCAGCTGGGCACCGCCCCAGCTATGACAAGCTCTAAGCTGTTGACTGGTCTTCCGGCATGTGTGGTCGTATAGTGCACGTAAGTGTGTATGTAGTAAGGGGTGAGGATAGAACAAGGAAGAGGAAGGAAAGATCGCGCGCGGTCTGTGGTCCGATGGATAGGAACTGCTCCGATTTTTGCGTGGTGTTGATCGGTGAAACCACGGAAAATTACCTTACAGAGCAGCCGGATGCTAGAATTCTCCTCCAGACAGCGCCTGAACTCAACTTATTTACACTGTCAGAAATGTAATTAAATCTAATGCAGATTAATGTATTGTACATGAAACGTAATGTAACTTTGTACATTAAAAAGAGCTTAATATATTTGTACATTAAATTCAATGCAAAATGTTAAAACCGGTGTAGATTTAACGTAGAGGTTCTCGCGTTTCCCCTGTCTCTCATCATCCATATCATATATTCATAATCACCAATCCATCAAGATCATTCCTTCCTTCCTTCCAGATATGATCATAAACCTTTGACTTGCATCGTAATGTACAAGTGTACATTAAATTTAACGTTCGTTCATGATAATTACTTTAATGTAATTTACAT
The DNA here is from genome assembly GCA_964035755.1 of Teleogryllus oceanicus. Lineage (NCBI taxonomy): Eukaryota > Metazoa > Arthropoda > Insecta > Orthoptera > Gryllidae > Teleogryllus > Teleogryllus oceanicus. Next base: position 50,280,039 of record CAXIVR010000008.1, read on the forward strand.
TAAAGCAATGCGGAAATTCCAGAGAGTGTATCTAGCTCATGTCGAAAATCCTGCCACCGTCGGGGCTGGAGAGTGGGCGCGGCATTCACATCGCAAGAGTCGAGCTCTTGGGCGCGCAAAGGACGGTATCATTGCTCCGTGGCTTCGCAGCTGCCTCGCGGCGCAGAGCGCGCGCCGCGTCCCGGCCAGCGGCGGCACGGCGCGGGCGCGGGGGCGCGGCACAGCGCGGCTTCGAGTGGCTGCGGCGCGGGCGCTGGATGGCAGTGGAGGACGCTTCGGAGGCTGTTCGGCGCTCAAGGAGAGATGGACGAGTGACAACGGAGTCGAGGTTGATAATGCGGCAGAGGAATGAAGTAGGCTGGAGATGGAGCGGGCTAGGATCCTGTGCAATGGTGATGGAGTCGGCTGGTTTTGGATCGGGCTGTGGTGACAGAGCGAGCTGGTGACTGAGTGGGCCGGTCACGGAGCGGACCGGTGTTGGAACTGGCTAGTGATGTGTTTGTATGAAGCGGGCTGGTGATGAAGCGGCTGGTGATGAAGGGCTGGTGATGAAGCGGCTGGTGATGAAGCGGCTGGTGATGAAGCGGGGTGACAGAGCGAGCTGGTGACTGAGTGGGCCGGTCACGAAGCGGACCGGTGTTGGAACGGGCTAGTGATGGTGGTGATGAAGCGGGCTGGTGATGAAGCGGGCTGGTGATGAAGCGGGCTGGTGATGGAGCGGGCTGGTGATGAAGCGGGCTGGTGATGAAGCGGACTGGTGATGAAGCGGCTGGTGATGAAGCGGACTGGTGATGAAGCGGAGCGGGCTGGTGATGGAGCGGGCTGGTGATGGAGCGGGCTGGTGATGGAGCGGGCTGGTGATGGAGCGGGCTGGTGATGGAGCGGGCTGGTGATGGAGCGGGCTGGTGATGAAGCGGACTGGTGATGGAGCGGGCTGGTGATGGAGCGGGCTGGTGATGGAGCGGGCTGGTGATGGAGCGGGCTGGTGATGGAGCGGTCACACACACACAGTTGACAGCGGAGAGAGACTTCACGCCATCAAAACAGCAGTTTGGAAGTAGCGGGCGACAGCGAGGGAATACAGTAGTAATCATTAGCTTCTGCTACACAAAATAAATCATTAAAATCAGCCAAAGAAAGAATACTTATTAATTACAGTTGGAAACCATATTTTTTAAGAAATTTCCCAAGAGACAACGAGCAGTCACTGCCAAAGATCGTGACAGATAACCTAGTCAGAAAACGGATTTATTATTGGTAAGTGTGGTTAGTTAAAACTGACACAATTAAAAATGCTCAAGCAGTAATTGAAAGTATGATTGCAAAATTAAGTATTGTGTAATTTAAAACAGTTTCAAGTGCAGAATCGTTGAAAATCTTTCTAAAATACTTTTTTATAAGAATGACATTTTCACAAATTGATCCAGGCGAACTCTTATCCTGTTAGAGAACCGCTGCATGTTAATTGTACCCTAATTTCTGCGAATATTGATCATAGGAATAAACTCTTCTCGAAATTATCTTTTCACAAAAAGTCGTATTTGCAACCAATTGAATCGACTCGTCCATCAGCACCTACCAACAAGAGCAGCTGCGTTGCAACCGTGGAGACGGTTTTGGCGGCCGACGGGTAGCGACGCGCGGCGGGGGCGGGCAGCAGCGGGGACGGCGGGGATCACCTGGGGGCGGGGAGCAACGGATGGCGCGAAGGTACTCGGGGAAGACAGCGGGAGCGATGGATAGCGGCCGATTGGCGGTTGGAGGTTGATGATGGGCAATGGTCAATGGCTGATGGGTGTTGGCAGAGGACAGAGGGGATAGGAGGAAAGGAAGGGGTGGACTGTGGCAGTGATGGGACGGCAGACGTGGCAGCGGACAACGGCCAGTGGCGGTGGCAGTGGGCGGTGGACAGTGGGTGCGTGGGAGGTGGAGGCGGGCGTTCGGGCGGGCGGCGAGGTACTCGAGGCGCGGCCGGTGTTTTCGCAGCATGTGATAGCCGGGTCATGCGCGTGTTTGTGCTGCACTCGAGGTCGGCGCTCGTAGCCGCCGCCGCCGCCGCCGCCGCCGCCGCCGTCCGCGCGCGCGTAACGGATACAGAGTGGCCGCGATATTCGCAAAGCAAACGCACTCGCTCCGTCCGCTGACGAGGACGAGGACGAGGACGACTCGGCGCTCGCGACCTTTGCAGTCAGCTCGCGAACCAAGCTCAGCGAACGGGCCCCTGCGGCCCTACTCCACTGCAATCGCATACATTTCGTGACTTGTAGAGATCAGCTTTACGTCTCCAATGAAACCTTTTATTAAATTGTGGTTATATAAAAATTGAACTTTTCACGAATATTCCTTTTTCCTACAATTATATTTCATGTTGCATCTTCTAAGCTCCCGACAGGTTAATCTATAATGTTGTCGTTGAGATTCGCCTTGACAATCATGTATTAATTATTATATAAATCGCGCAATAATTATTATATAAAGATAATTTGTATATAATAATCAATTATTATATAAAGAAGAAAAATACTTCGGATACTATTTACGAGTATAAGTCCCCCTGGGCATCAAAATTCACAAATGTGTATTGCCGATCAGAGAATAAGTTCAATACACATTAATGACGAATATTGTAGAGTTTTCTAAATTATAGGAGAAAATATCAGTAGTCGCACATGTGAAACCGATATATAAGTTAGGTTTCTTTATACTTCGTGTACGACTAATATGTTGCGCCCTAGGTCCTTAAAACTAAGTTCGTTATTTTTCGTACATGTTACGCCTCTTAGGCCGACGGTTACAAAAGGAGACCATTGCAAATTTGTGACTAACATTTGCTATCATGTAAATAAAACATAAATAGTTTCAAACACATTGTTCGGTATGTTTTTGAAATGCCAAGTATATATTTGCAAATATGAGGACATGTATATATTTAAAACTCTAAAGGTTTCCGTTTAGAAAGAAATTCCAACTTTCTACTCAACAAAATTTCGATATTTTTTCTTTAGATTTTTTTCTTTAGAGGTAGCCCTCGCACGTTCAAACCAGTGAGAACACACTTCTAGATGTCTCACTTGCTTTTATTAACTATTTGTAGTAAAAGAACTGAATAGCAAGCATGTTTATAGAATGAAAGCCTATTTGTTCCATCATTTTTTTTTAAATTTTTATTTTGTATAGGATTGTCTTACAACGTTTAGTTTACCAGAAACTCTTCGTTTGTATAGTTGACTTATATCTAATTCTTATATACTAACTCTAAACTACAATCGACGAGGGGACTCACCGAGCACCTCTAAAAATTACTGAGGTTTGAAAAAATGTTGAGAAACGAATGAACTGGATATCGGTTTTTTATTCTAGTTGGGTTTTCATTATATTTTCCTAAATTTATATGTCTATCCTGATTGATGAGTGTTAGATTGGAATAAAAGTTATTGGCAAGAAAGGCTATGTGATGTGCGATGGGTTTTAGGTTAAGTTCGTGGTGTAATTGCTTATTGGAAATGAACCAGGGGGCGTGGGTGATAGTTCTTAGGTATTTGTTCTGAATAACCTGAATTTTGTTGATATTATACTTAGCAGCATTTGTCCAAATTGGACAAGCGTACAGGAGAAGAGGTTAAGATGGTTTTGTATAAGGCCTTTTTATGTGTTTATTGGCTTTGGTGTGATTTTTAATGTGTATTTTCCAGTTGAGTGTAGTATCCATGTGAAGACCCAGGTATTTAACAGCATTGTTGTGAGGAGTCCAAGGGATTGTATTATTGTTCAATTTATATGAGATTGGATTTCATTAGCTATGTGATTAATTGAGGAGTGGGACATGTAGATTACGGTATCATCTGCAAACTGGGCTATGTTTGTTAATCTTGATGTAGGCATATCGGCTGTGTACAAGTTATAGAGTAGAGGAGAGAGAGGTGATCCTTGAGGTAAACCGGCAGAGATAGGGCGGGGGTTCGAATTTTGATTTTCTATTGAAACTGAGAAAGTTCTATTTGTGAGTAAGCTTTTAATTATTTTGAAAAGGTATATAAGGGTGCCTATAGATAAAATTTTATAAATTAAGCCTTCATGCCATACCCTGTCGAAAGCTTTAGCGATGTCCATGAAAACTGCTATTGAAAATTGTTTTTTTTGAAAGGAGGAGTGGAGATTTTCTGAAATACGCAGCAGTTGGTGTGCTGTGGATAGCTTATTAGTGAATCCGAATTGGTAGAAAGGTATGAGGTGAATTTTTTTAATATAGTTGTTTAATCTTGTTAGAATTAATTTCTCGAATATTTTTGCTAAGGTGGGGAGGAGGCTTATGGGTCTATAGTTATCGGGGATGCTATGATTCTTATTAGGTTTGGGAATCGGGAGGATGATAGAATGTTTCCAGGTAGTAGGTTGGGGGGATTTGATAACTTTTAGAGTTTTGTGGAGAGATATACTTAATTTTTTGTGGTACGTTGAAATTAGGGGAATTCGCAAAGAGTTGGATGTGGGTGTGATCTGGGAGAGGAGGTGTGATGTTTGGTGTGAAAGTTGATGCGAAGTGGTCGGCTAATACTTCCGTTTTTATCGGCAGTAGCGTATTTTTTTCCATTAGGAGTAGCTAGTGGTGGGATTATGGTTTTTTTTCGAGTATACTTTTAGTGAAATTCCAAAGAGAGTTATTTCGTGTATTTAATGAATGTATGATATTATTGTATTTAGTTTGTTTATAGGTTCTAGAGCTTTTTTACCGATTTTGTTTAGAATTTATTTTTAAGTGAGGGAATTCTAAGTGCCATCCATAATCTTCTAGTTTTATTTCTAGTTTCTATGATTTTGATAATGCTTTTCGGTAGTTTATTTGATGTGTGTTTTCGAAGGGTGTTCGGACGTTCAGGATTAAGTTTGCTAATTGTGTTGATTATTATATTATTTAGTTGCGTTATTGCTTGGTCTATTTCCGCTGGAGAGTTTAGTATTTTAAAATTGGGTATTTGGTTTTGCATTATGTTTTTGAATTTGGACCATTTAAGTTGTAAGTATTTAATGCCGGAATGAGTGAATGGGGTGGGGGGATTTGATCTGCAGAAATTAAGACTGGGAGGTGATCTGAGTCTAGTTCAAAATGCGGAGTTGAGTGTAAATTGCTATTAATGTTTGTTATTCCTATGTCTAGTATATCAGGAAGCTTGATTGGATCATAAGGATAATAGGTTGGTTCTGGAGGTGCGAACAAACTAATTCTGTTTGTTACGATATAGTTTAGAAGTTGGGCGCCTGCTGCGTTGGTGACTCTGCACCCCCATTGCACATGTTTAGCATTTAGATCTCCTAAAAGTATGTAAGATGGATAACGCGAAAATAAGATGTTCAGACCTGCAAAATTTGTTCTTATGTTTGGGGGTTTATAAGCGGCAATGATAGTAAGATTTGGGTTGCTGTAGGTAAGTGAAACTGCTATTGTTTCAATGCCATTAATGGGTGTTGAGTTTTCTTCGAAGTAGGCGATAGTGTTTTTAATGAGTATGATAACTCCGCCGCCTGAAGTGTTAGCCCTATCCTTTCTTACTGTATTATAGCCTGGTAGTTTAAAAGTAGCTGGAGGTTTTAAATGGGTCTCAGTGATACATGCAATGTCGACATTGTGTGTTTGGAGAAAGAAATGGAGTTCGTTTTTTTTATTGCTGATGCCACATGCGTTCCAGCTCATTAGGATTAATTTAGGATTTGAATTATTTTGAGCCATTGGAGAAACTAAAATTAGAAGTAATTGCTTGTTGTATGTTTTGAATAATAGTTGGGATGACTGAATTTATGATGTTGATTATATCGGTTATTATGGTTGGGTGGTATATAATATTGCGGACGATTAAATGCTGATTCATGGGTGAAATTTGGTATGTTAGCAGTTCTATGGAGTCTAGGGAAATGGCGGACGTTTAGAGGTGGGGGTGGCGGTGGGGTGCCGGTGGGGGTGGAATTGATTTGTTGGTTCTCATATTTGACGAGGGGTTTGAGGGCATTCTAGTTTTATTTTCCGATATATTTTTAAAGTATTGGCATTCATTCGTACGGATATCCGCACGGTGAGTCCCATCGCAGTTTCTACATTTCGGAGGTTGGTTCAGTCTGGGACAATTTACTGAGTAATGATTCTTGGCACAATGTATACAGGCGATTTGTTTGTAAAAATTATTTTTAGAATGTCCAAAGTCTAGACAACGAAGGTACTGAATTATTCCATTTGTTTTTCGTCTTCTTTCAACTTTAACTTTTAAGTTGCAGATTTGGCTGGTTCGGAGGATTAATTCAATCGATTGTTCACCGGAAAACTCTGCAGCTACCACTGGGATGGGCTGGTTATCTTTATGTAGTCTGGTGATACTATTTAGGGGAGAGTATTGTTCCTTCAGGTCGTTATATATTTCCTCTTGGGTGATGGAGGGGTGAATGTTTTTGAAAACCACCGAGAACTTTTTATTAGTTGGGTCCTTGTATGTGTGAAATTGTTTTTCGGTTTTTATGAAATATTGAATTGCTTTTCTGAAGTCTTCTATTTTTTGGAAGTTCACTTTGGCTTTGTTATTGTTGAATGTTACAGTGAATTGCGCAGAGATTTGGGCCTTAATTTCCTGATTTAGTTCCATAATGTTTGTAATATTGCTGATGTGGATGGGTGGGATTCTAACATTTTCAGGTATAGGGGGGTCGGTAGCGTTCGTAACATCATCGGGAAGGTCAGCTACACTGCTGAATCTATTCTCTGTAGTAATAGCGTAGCTGGTATTAATGTTGGTCAGTACTTTTTTGGATTGATTGGGGTTTTGGATGGGGTCACTGTTTCCGCGTTTGCCACTGTTCACTTGGGGGTCTGGAACGGAGTTTACACTAATATTGTCACTGCACCTTGAGGATGAGGTTGCACCTTCTGCTGGCGCAAAATGACTGACCTGTGTTGGCTGACTATAATTTTGGATATGTGGCTGCATACTTGTTGCTTGCGGTGCTGCGTAATGATACATCTGCGCTTGTTGAGTTGGCATTGGTTGATACGCTGGAGCTTATAGAGCTGTAAAGTCGCGGCCGTCGCCTTCCGCGACCTCCATTTGGCCGACGGTTGGATAAACCAAGGCTAAGGCATCGGCGATGCACTGGCTGAGGCAAGCGTTGTTGAAAGTTGATGTAGAGTTAATCACTTATTAGATCACTGCACTTTGATTTAATTTGCGCACTGTGTAGACTTAAACTTTTAGCTAATACACCTTACACTATGAATGGTTACTACTACCGAGAGCAGCTGCGCTCAGAGGTCCGCACAGGTCGACTGCTCGGAGCGGAATGGTGTTCCATCATTTGTTCGTTACGGCGTCGTTTGGTCGTTTTATTTTGTGACTTGCAATCGATTTATCGAAAACAATCGTTCATCGCGAGCAAAGCGTGAGAGTGTGAGGTTGTAAATTTTGCAAGTATATTCTTGCATCATGGAGTTGTAGGAACCAAACCGAAGATAGCGAGATTTTGAACTTCGAAGATAGACAGTTATTTAATTTAAAGTTTAGGAATATATAAACGCAACGTCTATCGCCTGACACGTGGGTTGCTACACAAAAAAATAACAAATTTTGTGTAATGTCATTTCATTTTTTAAATTTAAGGTGGATGGTACGATATTCTACAATAGACCATACAGCGTTCTTCATATACAGATCTTGGTAAACAAAAAAGCATTTCAATTGCATTTTCAGAAACAGTTTAACTTCGCGTTCACGATAAGTAGTGATTTTATTGTTCCAGAATTCGTAAATCTCCCTCATTTCATCACTTTTGGAGAATAGATACGGAATGATAAGAAACAATAATACTTTTCTGTTGTAAATTTTGTACGGCTCTTTTTTTTGTCTGATATAATCGAAAGAGTTCAGACGATATTTGTCACTGGATATCCCATTGATTAAATGTTCCTACCTATCCATCTTTTGAGATATAAACATTTTCTAATGTTAGTTATTGTAAAATATAAAACATAATTGTTGTTTCTTCTTTTTGTATTTACCGTAACTACACTGGATATTATTTTTAATCATTTTCTTTGTTGATATTAGTGAAAGTTTGCAGTTCCTTTTACCAACGTGAAGAACTCTGTTCAACTAGTATTTTACATTTGTATTCAACGATTTCACTGCAATTTAAAAAAGCTACTGAGCCTTGAGAAGTACATGTATAACATCTTAAAACCTTTATCTTTAGTTCTATTAACTCATATTTATGCTGGTGTCACATAGAAAATATATAAAATAAAAAAGAATATAATAATAATAATAATAATAATAATAATAATAATAATAATAAACGAAGAAAGGAGGAGTAATAGTAGATAATGGAGAACCATTATCCCACAACATCAAAAACAAAAAATATGGAAATATGAAAATCTATCTAATGAATTGAGAAATATGAGTATATTGGAAATTAAACCTAACAAAAACATATCCACTAGAGATAACAACGGAAGGCCTCTCGGCAAAACCTTCCCAAAAACTTTAACACAACTTCAGCTTTTCAAAATGTTCTGAACAAGGGATAGGGCGCAAATCTGCTGCAAACAGCAGAAACCTAATGTCAGAAGTCCAGATAAAATAAATTTTTATTTTGTCTATTCCCAAAACAACTGTGGGTAAGCAGAACACGGTTCACCAGCAAAAATTGCTGAGAAAATAAAATTGTAATAATAATAATAATAATAATAATAATAATAATAATAATAATAGCAATAGAACATCTCGAAAATCAAAACCGTCCCCGTGGTTCTTTCATCAACGGGCGTCATCCCGAAGACTTTAAAGAATTCACTAGAAACGCTGAAAATAAATAAAATTGCCATAATCAATATCCAGAAGTGTGTCATACTTTGTACATGCACATTGGTCCGAAAATTCTTGGGAAGTAATGAGAGTGTTTAGTTGTTACTTTAATTACATTAGTATTTAGGAATATTATAAATGTTAAATTTTGTATTAGTCTATAACTTCTAGAATTACATACTGTTGATTTTTATTGTTGTCATGCTTTGATGTATTGTATCTGTATGACTACAATCTATGTACCAGTGAACTGTGAATGAATTAATAATAATAATAATAATAATAATAATAATAATAATAATAATAATAATAATAATAATAAATACCCTTGCTCTGGACAGCCAGGTGAAGATCTCAACTTCTACAACAGCTAGGAGGAAGGGCAATCCTCCCTACGGGGTTCATTCGTAGGGTAGCATGGTAGGAAGCCTAGAGATGGCAGTCCCATCACCAACCAAACCCATAGCGATATGGAGATTCTATTTAATAGTTGTGAGGCCTCGGAAAAAGAGTCGCTGCCTGGGGATCGCGGTTGGAGCCAGTACTGGCCGCGAAAGCTTGCAAGCCACTGGTGGTGTGTTGCTAAATAGGCGGGCACACACCGGGATACCGGAAACTATCAGTCATTGAAAGCAGCAACCAAGAACTAGTCGCTCCTGCTGATAGTGTTTCTCGGACATTACTAGGGACCACTCAAGCAGACATGCCACAACGGAGAATTCAATGGGCAGCTGGCATGAACGAACCCATTGTCAGAATTTGTATCCTTATCACTTGTTGCGGAACAAATTGTTTACGCTACCGCCAGGAACTTCATAGAAACTTTTTTTAAAATTGGAAGTCATGCTTTGATAGAGGATATCTGCGTGACTTCTATCACAGTACCAGTGAACTGTTCACGATTAAATAATGATGATAATAAAGTAAATAATATAATATAATATAATATAATAATAATAATAATAATAATAATAATAATAATAATAATAATAATAATAATAATAATAATCCTGGACATTTTCGACCTATCACTTGCCTCAATTCATTTTATAAAATCATAATTAGCTGTTTAAAGTTAGTCACAGAACAACTTTGCCAACGAAACCGTTTTCTCTCGAAAACCCAGAAAGGCTGTTACAGGGGCTCGTTGGGATGCAAGGAACTGCTTGTGATAGTATCATCATGTCTCAGGCGTCTGACAAAAAGCGCGATCTCCATACTTGCTTTATTGACTACAAGCAGGCATTCGATATGGCTCCACATGATTGGCTGATGTATTTTTTTAAATTGTATGGCATCAACCTTGTAATCGTAAGATTTCTGATGTGCGCAATGAATAACTGGCAAACAACAATACATATGTCATCAAGTAATGAAAGAATCATCACAATCAATCGTCAGAGGCATCTTTCAGGGTGATAGTCTCAGTCTATTGTAATGGTCCAACGTTTCGAGATCAAAACCCCAGATGCAACGTTGCCAAAAAGTGGCAAAGAATAAACGTATATGTGGAGTGCAGCGATGCCGATAGAAACATGTTTGTGGATCCAAGTTAAAATAAGAAATTATAGCATGTGGGATTTAGGGAAAATTGAATATAATCATCCGATAGAGCAGAAATTATAGAACAAAATAAAACAAACGGCATTAAATTCGGTTGACGCATTCGGAAGTTATAATCTGAAAGATATTTGGAATTTTTAATAAAATGAACAGAATGTGGCCATTGTTGCATTAGAAAAGAAACATTACAAACAGGGTTTTTGAAGAATAATTACCAAACGCACGGACCGATTTGGTTGAAACGTTGGGAAAGAATAGAATAAAAATTTTCGGGAGCGAAGTAATTATAAAATATATCGAAGTTGTGATGGAGTCAATAGTAGAAACAAATGACGCGATGCTGAGAAGTTAAGGAAATCTTGCAGAACCAACAGAGCAAGCGTATATCAATTTTTTTGTGACAAAAATCTGTAGTAACAATGTAGATTGATAGAAGAATCCAGGAGGAATGCAGATGTGAGAGGAGATGTGTCGTGGACATGGTAATGAACGCTTCGTGTACGTGAAATCGGTGTGTCTTTAATTTTTTGGGAAAGTGTAAAAATAGTTAGCGAGAAGTAATGTTGAAAGATTTATAAATATTTTGGAATATTAGAAAAGGGAGCAAAATTTAAAGTCATTGAATTCATGGTATATTTTAGTAGTAAAATTTCAAGCAATTACGGATAATCAATTACGTTATATTCTAGTGTGAGGAAATTTGGCGCGGTAAATATTTTTGTTATGGGACTTAACTGAATTAATGCACATCAGTATAATTTAGACAATTATTTTCCAAGATAAATGGAAGTCAGCAAGAGAACTTTCTAGAAGTGACGTTTTGATGATACGCGAAAATTTGTTTCTGTTTTCGTGTTAAGTATTTTACCGAGCAGTACGCCGCAAATATATAGAATTGATTAGTCGGCGACAGGCTAGCGGCTGGACTTTCACATTTATGTGAAATATTGTGGTTAACGAAGAATGATTTTCGGAGGCGACCGCGAGGAAGGATGGCCGGCGACCGAACATCGAGGAACATCGAACAGCGGACACCGGACATCTTCAGTACGAGAGATGAGCCGAAAAAAGGGAAGTGAAACGCATATGCATGTGTGTGTGTGTGTGTCGGAATTCCTTGAAATGCTTCGTATCAAAACGCATTCCATAAACAAAAACAATTTTTGTTGAAGATCAAGTTTTGTTAGTAGGAATAAAATAGAAATAGTTGAAGGAAAGTAGGGAATGCGCATTCGAGGGATGAATGAGATTTTGATACTGGTTGTATTAGTGTGTATGAATGATTTTTTTTGTTACTGTGTATTATCTTGTTTTTTTGGTTTCTTTGTGTTGGTCATAGGGTATTATATGTTAGCGTGGAAAGAAAGACGGTGAATCATTGCCGTAGAATTGAGAATAGAGTAGAGTTATCAATGCAAATAAATTATCGAACCAGAAATGCGGTTCGTTTTGGATCAATTGAGATGTTCGTAGTAATTTAACCTAGAACGCACAATCCAGTTTCCTCACTGCGATTCCTGTATAGGAACGCCAGCGTATCCACGGCAGTAGATAGTTAAAAATAAAAAAAGGGATTTATTATATGTATAGATTTGATAGCAGCACGGGCATAGATAACGTAGAGAGGTTAGAAGATAAAATTAATGAATGATAGGAAGAGAGCAGGGAGAGATTGTTACATTACATTAAATGGCGACCCAACGAAGTAATAGCAGATGATAGATAAATTGTAGGAATAGGAGAGAGTAGATAGTAAGAAGTAAGAAGGGAGGAAGTGGATTCATTACATAAATGGCGGCCCAACGGTGGGGCAATCAATTATGAATAATAGATGAGAGGAGAGAGGAAAAGATTCATTACACTATACTAGTTTTGTCTTGCCATGAATCCCCTCCCTTTTGTTGGAAAACATGGGAGTAGGATTTGAACCGAAAGGCCTAGGGTAATATTATGTAAGTCATCTGGCGTACATAAATGATATCAACTGAACTCAAGAATCTTACATTGACTTACTCAGCTCATACAAGTTGCCATGCTCCACAGACATAAGAATGTAAATTGATATTGAAAAATGTAAAATCCAGAGCATCAGTAAAGGTAAACTAATCAGCTCAATAGAACATGTAACAAATGTCCACAGAGACTATAACAGCCTTAGAAGCAGATGAACTCTAGAAATGACTAGGATTCAACAAAACAAGTTGGATGCGCATACTGAAATTAAAGCGAAAATACAATTGGAATTTGTTAAGAGAATAAAAAGTATATTCAAAACCATTCTCAACTCACGGAATCTTGCAGCAGCCATTAATATGTCGCAATACCAATTATTACATTCAAATTGAGGATCATCAAATGGTCGAAAACGGATATTGAATCTTTGGAGAGGCTTACTAGAGTCCAAATGACTCGCTTCCAAATCCACCATCCAAAAAGCTCAATCCAAAGGGTCACACTTCCAAGAAAGTTGGGAGGTCGTGGTATCCTTAAAATCAGCCATATCCATACAAAACAGATTATCAACATCAGGCAGTACTTCCAGACGAAAGCTATCATCTCATCTATGTAGAGTTTCTCAGGAAGCAGATGATAACTTCGCCGTTATGCTTCAGACCAGATTTAATTGAACTCCAGCAACCATCCTTCAACCGAGAGATATGGAAGCAGAAGGCAATCCACGGTAGATATTCCGCTGAAGTAGCCAATTCCAATGTCGACACTGATATGTCGTAGAAATGGTTCAGTATTGGATATCTATATCTCGAAACTGAAGGGTTCATGGTTGCTATACAAGACCAAGTAATTGCAATAAAGAATTATCTGAAATACATCATCAAAGATCCAGATCCAGATGACTCTGAGGATTGTCGGGCCTGTGGTCAATGTAGCGAGACCATTCTGCATATTATCTCAATCTGAAGTGTACTAGCCCCTACTGAGTATAAGAACAGACATTATATGGTGGAATGCCCAACTTGACATTTGGATCTATGCCCAACTTGACAAGATATGTGGTTTAGCACCACGCCATGATACACCACATTATATGTAAATCCAAAAAATGTGCTTGAAAACAACAGCTATAAATTGTATTGGGACCGATATGTATTGAGAGATCGAACAGTGCACCGCAACAGCCCTGATATATCACTCTGGGATAAAAATAGGAAAAAAGTATGGGTTGTGGATATGGCAATCATCAATAATAGCATTCTTATGACAGTGTAACAGGCGAAGATCCAGAAATTTGGCCCATATCGTGAAAGAAAAGTGGAATATCCTAGAAGCAAAGACTGTTCCTGTGGTTCTTTCAGCAACAGGCATCATTCTGAAGACCTTAAAGTACTCGCTGGAAACATTTGGAATTAAAAAGAGTGTCGTCATCAGTCTCCAGAAATCTGTTTTACTCAGTACGTGCTCATTGGTCAGGACGTTTCTGGGAAGTAATGAAAGTTTTTAGGTTCTACAATAGTCTATGTAAAAAATGTTTCTGAATTGTGTACATAAATATGTATCTATTTGTTGTCTCTATGAGAATTTTGTTTATTGATACACAATTTAATTTATAACATGTATTAAGAATTTAGAAGTCATGCTTTGATAGAGTATATCTGTATGACCTTTGTCTCAGTACCAGTGAACCGTGCACGATTAAATAATAATAATAATAATAATAATAATAATAATAATAATAATAATAATAATAATAATGGTGTAGTTAGCATATCACCAAACAAAATTTTAAAAAGTTTTTCGTATTCCTTCTTCAAAATAGGTGTACGTTGCATCGAGCCCAAAAAACATTATTCATGATTTAAAAAGCGCAATTCGTAAATTCAGACTATCCAATCACACGATATTGTAACTTCCAATCAGACGAATTACTCGTCACGTGGCGCACCGCGTGAATGGCACGCATAAGAAAGCGGGAGCCTGTTTGTGCAACGCCAGTCCAAAACCCGGCAAAGGAGCTCAGGCGGACTATCCGGTCCGTGCGCGGGCGCCTAATTCCGCATGCCATCAAGCAGCCGGCTGGCTGGCTCCCTCCCCCCAACGGGGGCGGATTCAGTCGCCCCTTGTCTCGCCTGATAAACCCAACAGAGACTTGGGCAAATCTCCGGCGGCGGGCGCGCGACCCGCGGCCAACCCCCCTCCGCCGCCCCGCCCACCGCCCACCGCGTCGCCCGCCGCCTGGCGCAAAGCCGGCGCCGCGGCGTTCCCACGCAACGGCTGCGGCCGCGTGATGTGGCTGGCGGTGGGATGAGGACTGTGATGCGGTGGATGAGGATGACGAGGAGGGTGACTGCGGAAGGCGAGAGAGGTGAAGAGGTGGAGGAGGATGCGTGAGGACGCGAGAAAGGAAACGAGGCGAGGAGAGTGACGCAATCGCAGGGTGACGAGAGTGAGATGGTTAAGGGGGCAGGGAGGATTGATTATTTCAGGTTCAGGTGCGTCAACTGTTCGGTCATTAGTCCCATAAGGCACATCACAGGAGGTGGCTGTGCTCTTCCCCCGCTGGTAGCTAGTGTCGAAAACCCTGCTACCAACAGGACTCGAACCCTTGGACCTCCAGGTCCTAGCACTGCAGATATATCAATTGATGCTCTTGAGCCAAGCAGGGAGATGGACGCGATGGGGAATGAGGAGAGGTTTAGGTCGTCAAGGAGTGTTACGAAGGCCAGGGAACGCAAACGATAAGATACACTAGGGGAATAACGCATACAGGGAGGGTAAAGATAATATTTAAAAGTGTATGGGATGGTAAGATCAATGAGAATGGAGACGACAATCACATTGTGAAAGAACATGTGATGCTAATAGAAGTTTAGATACTGCAAAGGGGTAGGATGTACGAATATGATGGAATTAACTTGATTACAAACTTGCAATTGGCATGAGAGTATTAATATGTTGATTGTCAATGATGTGGTGAATGTTTTGAAGGTTAGTCATTTTTGCATCTGTTGATACTGTCGTGTCGAAGCAATAGGATAGTTGGGACGTAATCGTAATGGTGTTGGTGATTTTATTTTGGTGGTTTATACGATAGAAATTATAGAAGTGGTCGACGTACTGGTAATGAAAGAGAAGGATTGTTGTGGAATTGATAATGGTAATGGTGATTTTGAAAGAAGTACAAAGAACGATAAAATAGTCCTGTAAAAATATAAATAATGGAATTTGTGGTACTAGTGGTGGTGATGAGTGAGTGAGGGCCAGTGTGTTTTAGAGACGTGGTGAAGACTAAAGTAGTTGTAGAGAGATTGTACCAGGAGAGTAATGGGGACGAAGTGGAGAATGAACACGCTGAAATACTACTGAGAATGGTACAAGGGACGGCCTATGGTTACTATATAAATGGTGCGGATTAAACCTTTCAAGACTAAACCTATGTCGACGTAATTGAATGCGTCGGAATGCGTCTACTGCTGACTGGCTGTGCCAGAACGGGGTGAATGCGAAGTTTGTCGAAGAGGGTAAGGTCAGCAATCGTGCATCATCTCATCACCCATCGTATTGCTTGCACCTTACCCTCCGCTGCCATTACCGCCACCGCTACCACCGCCGCTTCCACTATATCCGCCACTAGTGCTGGCATGCTCCCGCTACAATTGCTAACCCCTCTTTCTCCGTTTCTGTACCACCGCCATTTCCTCAGCGCCACCACTTAAGCCGGGTACCACAGTCATACCCTACCCGCCCCCAACTTCCATCCCAGCTCCGTTGTCGCCGCGCAACTCCTTACACTACATGCACTACTCTACCATTTAGATTGGAGACCATTCGCAATCTTAGAGCTGTTTTGGCTGGGACGATGCCGGTTGGCGGCGATACCAGAATGAAGGAAATCCCGCAAGTCGCCGTACAGATCGCCACCGGATCTCATGTTCCAGCGGAATAGAAACACCGCCTTGCCCGCGATATAACACCCACTACACTTACATGACCAAAGCCCTAAGTAGTTGACTCAGAAGCACAAAAGCACAAAAAAGCTCAGAAGCACAAAAAAATCTCACAGTCCGTCGCCAATGCTGTTGTCTCCTCCGTGACACCATTTTCGACACTCCACCGTGTACCACTAATCCATCCCCTCAGCCGCCTCTTCCTCCCCTCCACCACCATTCCTCCGTCCATTCTACTTACGTGTCACCACTTTAGACACATCCGCCGGGTACCACTGCAACCGTCTCCACCTCCACTACCACCTCCATCACTTCCATCGCCACTGGCGGTGCTGCTGTTGTGGCAGCGTCAAAGCCGGATGACGCGGCCCCGCCGGGGACTTAGTGCTCTCCTGCGCGTGTTATCTCTGCAAACAGCGCGTGGGCGCGAAAACCGGCCGTGCAGCGCGACGCGGCGCGGCCCGACGCGCGGATCACA
Source organism: Teleogryllus oceanicus (assembly GCA_964035755.1). Lineage (NCBI taxonomy): Eukaryota > Metazoa > Arthropoda > Insecta > Orthoptera > Gryllidae > Teleogryllus > Teleogryllus oceanicus. The sequence continues at coordinate 50,296,823 of CAXIVR010000008.1, forward strand.
TGTGGGAACGCCGAGGGTTGCGGTGGAAGCGGGCGGAGCGGCGCGGCCGGGGGGCAACGGGAGGGAGGGTGGCGCCAAGTGACTGGCAACGACTGCATGATGTCGGCCGGATTGGCGCCGATGCGAGGGGCATATTGAATTACGGAAATCGTGGTAGCTGCCGGGTGACGAGGCGTGATCTCGGAGCGATGGGAAGGAGGGGTGTTTGGTGATTGGAAGGAGGGAATGGGGGGGTTGGGTGGCCGAAAGGATGGCCTTCTGGCAGATGGTTGGCGGGCAATTGAATGAACAGACGATTGAGCATTCCAGCGATAGGGAGAGGTCAAACTCGGAGGGGAAGGAGGAGGACTCAGTCAATTGGCAGGAGATGGACTGTAAGGGGTTAAAGATAAATAGTAGATAAGGATAAATAGGCAGAATGTAAATGTAGTTCCACTGTGTGCACGTTTTGTTGACCATTTTGCTAGGTGTGGTAGGGGTAGAGCCTGGGATGTAGGATGCTATTTTGTAATTAAAAAAATTAATTTTTGCAATTTGTCCCCGATAAAAGTAAGTATTGCTTAACACGAAAATTTGTAGTTTTCAAACTCTTCAGTTGTCTTGTTGGCACTTTCTGAAGGATTCTGGAGCTCACGAAACTGTTCGAATTGTGGATAGACAGTGCGAGTGGGAGGGCGTCAGTCGATGGTCAGCGGAAAGGCAGGAGGTGAGCGGGCGCATAGGCAGGTGGGTAAAGACCGTTTTTACAGAGTATAAACCGCGGGCTTCGTATCCGTGGAGTAAAAATATTCTTCTGGTATAAATTCTCGTGCATTCTACAAATGCAGTTACACCAATGGCATAACTATCCCTCGCATGGAACGTAGAGAACTATAGTTGGCGGTACAGAAGCACGAGATTGCAGTGCTTTCTGGGCAGTATAGACGTTCCGTGGATACAATTTAACAGAGCACGCCACGTGGGTAGGAAGATAGCAGTAAACAAAGTGTGAGCCAATCGTCAGTAGAGAGTTGTACATCGTGTGAGCATTTGCGGCAGGAAAAAACAAACTAACATGGAATCAGAGGGTAAAAGGTTAGTGTATTTTTCTTTTATATTTTTTTTTCAGAAATAATCGTGCATGTGCCATATCCTTTAGATATTTATTAATTGCAAATTGCATTGTAGCAAAGTTACGAGAGCTCCTAACTGGAAAGACCTCGAAATTCGAAGTATGTTAGAAGAAATTAGAGCTAATAAAAATGTAGTAGAGAATAAAAAATCCGATACTGTTACAAAGCAAATGAAACAGAATAATTCAAAAGTCTCATAATATATAATACTTAAATTTCGGCAGTGCTTTGATTACAACGTAATACGTACCGATCACTCCGTAAATCACAGGTACAAATAAAAATAACCCAAATGTTAACGCCTCGAACAACCTTGCCAATTACGCCTCTGTGGCGATAAATCACCTGTTAAACACTTCCGCCAGCTGCAAACTTTGACCCAGAGTAAGGGCCTGGGCCGGGATAACCCACGGTCGGTTGGTCGGTTAGGAATAACTCGGAGTTATACTACCACGAGGAGAGATACCGTGATTGTAGAAGGCACGAAGGAGCGCTACACTCAGAACAACGGTATGATTGTAAAAACTGCCCTAAGTGAGTAGGCGAATATGCAGGTAGGCGGATAGGCCGATAAGCGAATAGAGAGTTAGGCGAATAGGTGGACAGGCGGATAGGCAGTTAGCGGCTAGAGGATTGAGGCAGATAGGTAGAAATGTAGATGGGCGGATAGGCAGATAGCGATAGACAGGAAATTAGAGAGAGAGGGTGAGGACGCGGGTAGGAGAGTAGAGGGTGGGCGGGTGGCGTGGTGGGCCCGGGCAGGGCGTAGACGTGGTCCAGCCCCCGGTGCCAGGCGGGAGATCCCTGCCCGCCGCAGGTGGTTTTGCGCGCGAGTCGCTGCCACGTGGCGTCTGGCACGCCGCCCGTGAGCTAAATCCTCGGGTGGACCACATGGGAGTCGCATCCTCCCGGCCACTGGGATTGCATTGATTTTCAAAATTTACATCGCCGTTTTTCCTGCCATGACAACGCGCTCTTCCTTTGCCTGCAAACAGCTATTCTCTTGGAATTAAGTTACAACGCAAGAAGTGCCTATGACAACCTAAAACTAGAAGGAATATTTTTGAAAATATTTATTATTTGCTTTTAAATTTGATCGACAGTTGAAGATCTTATTTTAAAAAAGATGTATAATCAATAAACATTTTTTTAGGGAAAAGAAAGTATTCACATTCATTCCTAGTTAAAGATTGGGTTCAACAGTTTACGGATACTGTTTCACGTAGGAAAACTCAATTTGAAAACACAATATTTGGCAGCATGAGGAAGACGCGGGTAAAGAATGTACTGATATGTAAAACTAGGAAATAAAACTGAAATGAAGATTTGTGACTTTCGAAATAAGATCTTAAATTTTGACCTACAAAAACTTTTTAAAAATTCATGGTTTTTAAACAACGAGTATTTTTCATGTAATTTGGGCTTGAATTAATAAAGTTCAATTGGCGAAAAGGTTTTAAAAATACATTTTCTCAAAACCTGCTCCAAATTTTCTTCAATTTTTCCATGAGTAAGAAAAGGCAGCTTAAAATAATGGTGCGGGAGATCGATGAATTTAAATTAAGAGAAATAATTGCTGTGTATAAATTTTTCTTACAATTTTTGCACCCAAAGGCATAGTAATATTGAAGTGTGATGCTTTATCATAATACATAAACATATGAAATACATTAATGCCACAAATAAATGCGTCATTAAAAAATGGAATTGGTTTTGTTGGTTCAGTACACATAGGTGGATATTTTTAAAAAACAAGTTTTCACGAAAAGTAAATGCAAATAAATCATTTTAACTGTATTGTGAACAAAAAATTAGTGTTTTATTATTTTTAATTTGGCGAGAAAAATATAGTGTGCGACCGTAAGTGAATCAACAATGACTGTTTATCTGATATTCTTATTTTTAATTAATATTGAGGACAGTGATGGCTTTCAGTGTCAATTCTTTAGTTTATGTCTTTTTTCTTGCATCCTTGCTTTTTCATATACTATAAGTAGAAAATGTAGAATACTAGTATAGTTCTTTAGTGCGGCATACTTTTTACTAGTAAGTTCCAATATATACAATTTAGTATTACTTTCTCGAAAAGTGTAAGTTACATCTAAAATGTTTCTTAACAAATATTGTTTGGCATCACATTCTGAGTAGAAAATCAAATTTAGATTTTTTCGTCGACCCTAATAACCAAAAATCGGAATTGAAAATTATAATGGCCCTAGAAGAAGATGGCTCCCACAAGGGATAATCCGGCCGGCCAAGGGATAATCCGGCACTATACTTATTAACGAAGCTCACTACATTTGTTTACGAAACGTGGTATGGTATTGGTATAACATCGACTTATTACTGTAGCCGTTACATTGACGGTATCAGTAGATAAATCTCGTTGAATTCTTGTGTTTTATGATACTTATTTCGTAAATAAGTATACATGCACACATTAAATACGTACACTTTTGCGTAATTGAAATCTTTCTGGTTTCCAAACATAATTTCACACCCCTAATGCAACAGCGCCAAAACTCGCAAATCACTCATTTCTCAGGAGAGCCTTCAGAGTTTTTTTCGAGGGCATTTAAAAACAGGCAATGAATTTAAATTGCTATTACTTGGCTATTTATAAAACTAATAAAATGGAATTGCATACCACATAATGGAAAACGAGGAATCTAACAATAGGTGTATCTATATTTTTCAATTTTCCGGAGATGTGCCCCTCTTGCATATTACTTTTCTAAAAATAATTTTATTAACTATCTTGTTAGTTTTAATTATTTTTTTGTAATATCAAAAGACTCGCGTGTGTGTTGAATGAAGGAAACTTTTGTTGGAGTATCCCAATGTCTGTTATTTATTTGACAATTCCATGTCACAGCAAATAGCGCAGCTCACTACACTTATTAAACGTATAATGCTTCAAATCCAATATACGATTTAATGACCCGCAATAATAACGAGTTCGGTTAGTAATTACTGGATATTTCAACATCCGCACTACTTGTGTTCTGAATAATATTCAGGATTATAGGTCAAATCAATATAATGAGAATTACGTGGATGTAGAGGCAGTCGGCCGTGTTTGATGGTATATCTGTATTCCATACTTGAATTCAGATTTATGTTCATATCCCTTTAATAATCATATTCATTCTGTGTCCAATTAATATACGAGATTTGTTAATCGATAAAATTGGTGGATGCTTTGCTTTTCCTTCCATTAAGTTAATTATTTGAATAAAGAGAAAAGATAATAAAATAGAAAAACATCGTGAATAAAACGTACGTTTTGTTTTATATTTTTGTCTACTACTTTGCGTTGCGTGGATATGCAAGCTAAGTCAAACGCACAAAATAGAATCCTGCCAATGTTTGTCTGAATGGAATTCTACTTTTTTTTACTATTCCACAACTTCCACTACGAAATCAAATATTGCATATAATATCATTGATATACGATTATCTATTTGAGATGCATAAAGACGAATGTTCTTCAGTGTGTATGTGTTTGCCAAATTTCTCAACGCAAATACTTTTCTTCTCATCGTCAAGTAGCGTATCGTCAACTTCTTCCCTCTTCAACGTCCACTGCCACATTTACACAACAGCGAGAGTTTACCGAACAAAATCATTTACACAACAAACTTATTTTCTCCCAGTAAAATCAACAAACACTTTTTCACCGATTGAAGCAAGAGGTAGGCATTGTTTCACAGACTGTCGCCCACCACCACCTGCAGTAGCAGCAGCACAGTTTTGTTTGCCCAAGCGTAAATTAGGTCTCCTCTTTCGGGTGGTTTAGCCAACCAGGAAGACGAAACAGAGGAGAAACGGAAAAACCAGAGCCTTCGCACCTGCACCCTAACGGCACCGGCTTTCCCCAACGCCTCCGCCGCGTAGCGACACGGCACAGTGGGTCGAAATGACTGCAAATACATGCGTAGAATATGAACAATAACTCAGGCACACAAGATAAAAGAAGTTGTCAGACCCGAAGGCTTGACACATGTATTCTATATATATTTACAATTTACAATGTCACGGTGGTTTTTGGCGAATAAAAAAATCTGGAGGGAATTCTGGCTTCATATTCGGATACAGCGCGTTGACATACGTGACAATCGTGTGTCAAGTCTTCCAATCTGACAGCAACCTCCGACAACAAAAAATACAATTTCGCGGTGGTTTTCCGTGTTTAAAAAAATTGAGGATGGTGGCACAATTCTGGCTTCAGATTCGGATTCAGTGCGTCGACATAATTCAGTTCCAAGTTTCCTCATTACGTCCCAAAGTTTCAAGCTGAAGTGTTTCAAATTTGGACGTCACAAGTCACTGAAACAGCGTATGTTGAACTAAAATAATCAGAACATTAAGCTGAAGTTTTCAAATTTGAACAGTTGTCACAAGTCACTGAAACAGCGTAGTGTTGAACTTAAAATAATCATGAACATTCAAGTCCTAATCTGCATTTTCTTGACTGGCAAATGAAATAAAAACTATAACGTGCTCCTATAACGTGCATATTATCACATCATATCCGTCCTCAAACTGTCTTACGTCGGGAATTGTGCCCACCATTTCATTCACAAGAAGCAATAAATACAAACTTCAGTTTAAGAAAACTGGGGCTGTAAATTTCAGAGTATATAAAATAGATGCACATACAAAAAATGAAGACTCGAACCGAAAAAGTCGAGGCTCAATGGCTCCTCTACTTTAGCTATTTCGACAATCCATTACTATTAATCTATTTATAATGCATTTACTCACTTATTTACGTGTTTATTTATTTATTTATTTATTTATTTATTTATTTATTTATTTATTTATTTATTTATTTATTTATTTATTTATTTATTTATTTATTTATTTATTTATTTATTATTTATTTATTTATTTATTTATTTATTTATTTATTTATTTATTTATTTATTTATTTATTTATTTATTTATTTATTTATTTATTTATTTATTTATTTATTTATTTATTTATTTATTTATTTATTTATTTATTTATTTATTTATTTATTTATTTATTTATTTATTTATTTATTTATTTATTTATTTATTTATTTATTTATTTATTTATTTATTTATTTTTGTATTTACTTCCCTTTGGAATGCATTTCGCACCAGTGTGCGACGTCGCGACAGGCCCAGACAGCGCGTCGCCTTTGGGATTGCACAGCCACCCCCGCCCCCGCCCCGCTGCGTCTCCCCCGCCCGTTTCGCCCGTCGCGTCGGTCGGTCGCATTGTCACAGCGTTAACGGGACTCCACGCCTATCGGAGGGGCGGGAGGAATGGGAGCGGAACCTTCCAAGAAGTCACACCTTTCGAGATGCGTTGGGCAACGCCCAACTGGTCTTGTACTAACACTTTGTTGCGGCAAAGCACCGCGACGACACAATCTTGTAATAAGCAATTTAGTTTACAATGGAATATTTTCTGTATACGAATATTTAGGGATTGTTCTTATAAGAACTTCAGAGCATGGAAATCTTTTCCTTCTGGTCCTTTTTCTTCGTCCTAGGTTCATCTCACTTTCCATACAATAAATTGCCCTCTTAGATATTTATTTGAAGTGCCACTTCTGGCTGAAAGAACAATTGCCAAAAATACTGCAAATACAAAATCGATATCAGTATAGTAGTATTTACTGCAATCAGAATTTTTTATGCTGACGTTCCCGTTGCTTACTGAGAAACATACTCTTGCTATTTTAAACGATTAAATTTTTATCAAGAAAGTTGATCCCATCAAATTCTGACGACGTAGTACAGTAACGTGATTCATTCGTTGTGTTTATTAGTAGGCGTATATCGTTACTTTTTAAACAACATAGGTTTGATAGCAACATTGTGTGATTTAATGTTCCAAAATTCAAGCAATCATTTCCACCATTCATCGTCTTATGCATAATTGACTTAGCAAAAGTTTCACTTTGAGTAAAGCAAAAATAGTCTGAACTGCATTAATTCCATAGTGCATAATCAAACTTGAATTATTACGTATGATTAAATTGTATCTGTAACCCTGTAGTTGTTGCTACTAAGCAGATAAAGAATGAATGTTTTACAAATAAATTATTTCGGAAGTAACTTGGTGAAAAGCCATAAATATCTTAAAAATATTAAGCAATGTTTCGAAAAGGATTAGCGTTGAGAAAGACATATACGGTTTGGTGTTTGGTTCAGAAGGACATATACGGTAAGTTTAGAAAATACATTAAGATTTTAAAACGTTGACATCGTGTTTTTATATCGAGTGAATACGAAAAATTGGTTGTTTGAACTACTTGACATGTAGTACGTGGCGAAAACAGGGTACTACAATTTACATGTGAAACGTTCACATGTAACAAACTTTTCGTTTCCGTTGTTTTTAACCACATATGGTGCTTTATTTAATTCAACTAATGTACTCAAATATTACAATTATTTCAATTCCTTATTAAATAAATGAGTCTGTTAAAGTACTTCGGCGAAAAAACGTTTTCTTAAAATTCCAATTTAAAAATAATATTTTATATAAATTTAATTAAAAAAATATTTGGTAATCATACTTTATCTTCAATACATTTAAAAAAAAATAAATAAGTTAATGCAGATGAAATTCCACAAGTGTTATATGAGTTTGGTTCACCATGATCAGGAATTTTGTCAGTTTTTCAATCATGGCCTCATTCGAAAGCAAATATTTCGTAGAGAAAAGCCTGAAAAGCGCTTTGTGTACAATAAATTATCAGGAGTTTTCCATGCAATTGTGAATGTATAATTACGCATGCGGTGAGGCTGTGAGCGTATTAGAGTGTGGGATTGTACGAAGGCGTATGTGGACACGTAGCTAAGCGTGTATGTGAACTTGCAGAGTATTTGCATGTCCATATACGTGTGTGGGTACGTGTGTGCGTGTGCATGTGTATGCGTGTGTATGTTACCTGTTCTGAACCGCGATTCAACGCAAGAGAGACGATATTGGTGTTTAAAAGCAGAACAAACGTGTTGCCAAGGTGACACTAGCCACCCCTCCAAACTCATTACGTCACCTGATCTTCAAACGAGCAGCAAAAAAGCCACCCACGTTTGTACCAACGCTAGAAAGCGGACTGCCTCGAGAAGGTAAACAAGGCCGCGTTGTGTGACAGAGGGTGACGGCGCAGGGGAGAGATCATGGCGATGTCAACGCGCCGTCAGCATTACGAGGCCGACGCTCTCGTAAATAATCAACGCGTCGGCGCGGCGGTGTGCGGGCAAGTCCGCTGTGTGGTCTCGGTGGGCGGAGGGGAGCTTGTTTGTATGGTCTCCCTAAGAGGGCGCCCTTGGAGATTTCCAGCGGCTGGCAGCAGCAAGCAGCGACGCCACACGACAACGCGTGAAATTAATGCTCCACCCGTCCCTTACACGTCTGCTAGATTTCAACGTATGACGTACGCACGTCAAAACACTCGCTGAGGTAGGTTGGTTCCGCGCGAGTGCTGTTTATTTGGTGACTTATTCCTGTCAAACAATTTTTACACATGATATGAGTTTTTGTGTGAGTGTGTGGGATATAGCCCCTCCTGTTTGGGGTCTCACCCTTGGTCTGTCAGATATTTTGTTGACATGGGCAGGACTACTCATTAGTGTGAGAGTACAACAATTAGGAAGATTTTAAACGGAGACTAAATGGGACGAGGGGACGCCTGGCATGTTGTTGACCTTATGCGTGAAATTCGTTGTAATGATTTTAATGCTGTCCGGTATTGACTAGGTTAATACTGACCGTTAAACATAACATTTCTGGATGTGGCGAACGAACAATCTGTGCACTGACGGATGGACATTAGAGCAAACATGACGTTAGATCGACTTGCTATATTTATGCTAAATCCTAAATAGCTCAGAATTCTACTTCACTATCTCATTAAAAGTTTGCGAGTTTTCCAGAGTTCTTCGAAGTATCTTCTAATTTGTCTTCTATACATGCCAGTAATACTAAAGATTAGAGAGCCACCATCAACCGAAATACTAGTAATTAACTTTTATTCTCGAAAGTGTCAAAGAAGGGGGAGAACACCCTACGAAGGCGACAGAAAATTACATCAGCGTTTCACATCCACAAACATCATGATGCATCTCATACCTTCTATCCTCTTTCAAATTAATTGTTCATCTTGTTTAAATACTTCACTCGTAGGCATGTCTACGCTCTTCGACGCCAGTTCAGATTTTAACAACAAATTCTTGGACAAAATGTCACACGCTACTGTCAATTATTTTTCTGGTTAACCACATTTTATTTTTTTTAATGTCCAAGGAAGTTCACTACTGTACCTTTACATCTTAATTTAATGAATTTATTAAATAACCGCTTCTTATATTCATCATACTCTTCTCACTTACTTTTCATTATAAAATTGAGAATTCCCAGTATTGTTCCCAAAGAATGTTTATATTTTGTACTAGTCGCGGCACACAGAAAATACACAAAATAATCACAACTGAAAAAATTGGTTTTAATTTTTTTTTACTACCGTCAACATTGTCTAAAAATCTAAAAAATAATATGTTATAGAATATTATACAACCCATTTTAGGGGAAAATTGAGACAGTACTCCAAACGTTATCACGTCGAAAATGAATTCAAAAATAATTATTTTTTTTCTATAGAGTTTGGCGTCAAAATTCGTGGACAAAAATACCTTCTAATTGAGCTATGTTTCCCCGTCTCTGCAATTTTTTTCAGCCTAGCACACGCAATAATGCTAGAAAAAATAAACATGCAAAACACGTTCCTGGTTGTATCTCTGAATAGATTGCCTACGAGCTAATTTTTTGTGAATCTACGTCATTTTGTATTCACTTTCGTAAGAGCATTGCGATTATCGATTTGGTTTGGGGACACTTTTCACCGCCTATTTCAGCTATACCCTTTGTGCCATGAAATAACATTCGGTTTATTGGTATTGAATATCTAATTTATAGATTTTTATCGTGTTCTTTTTGATCTACTGGAAATTTGAGAGAGAAAGGTGTTTGGTAACCAATTACATTATTGTAGACAACTCAGAATGCGAAATAATGTACAAAGCTCATTCAAATATAATTAGCAATCCCAGAATAGTTATTTTGGCGCGTACGTTGCTATATATTCTATCGATATTTATTCTCCCCCGAATTCTAATTTGTTTCATTCCTAGAAGTTTCGACTCGCCGGTGTTTGTATCAGCAAAACACATTGCCGTTTCTTCTTCGGAGATTCACGCACCCATAAATACACGCTTCCCCAGCTGTCTACTCGATACAATGTGAGAATCTCTGCTTCACAATATAATAATGACAAGGAACAAACCGTGTTCCGAACAAACCTCATTCCTTGTCTAAATCCGTGGTTAGCAGCAACTGCGAGCAATTAAAACCGCAGGACGCGACATAACTTGATTTGCGACTTAAATATTTTTGATCATTTACGAGCTTCGTCACCTGTCGTTTGTATCAATAACAGCAACTAATGTTCGTATCAATAACATTACTTGTCGTACGTATCAATAACAGTAGATATCAGAGAATAGTCATAAATATCAGGGAAAGCCTCTTTACCTTGTCATACTTGTAAAATATTTCGGCGTGGTGTCGAGACTATTTGCTACTGAGTCATTTCAATAATGTAGCTGAGAAAGACGAAACACTAAGAGTTTTCGTTCAGAAATCAAATATAGATTTCTTCTAAATCAAAATTCGTGATTTGTGCTAAAAATCATAGGTAGTGGGACCCAGATGTGTTATAGGTTACTATTTTAACGGGTATTGTAGTATTAAAATGTTTATATAATCGTAAAATTAATAAAACGATCGCTTATCTGCTATCATTTGTTCATTATTTTGTTATGCGTGTTGCAATCAATTGTAGTTTCGTCACAGATCGCAAGCAAGGGTGTGAGGTTTTAAGTCATGACTCTTCTCATGTTTCATGACTCATGTTTCAGAGGCAATTTCAAGAACAGTCAAAACGCATTGATTTCACTATTTGGTTTAATTTAAACAAATGTATTGAGACCAAAAGTGCTTTAATTTATCCTGAAATATCCGTTAATTATATTTGCGTCAAAAGGAATAGGGGACGAGAAAGGAAAATAATTAAACTTCTTGGTTTAAAAAATAGTCACTTCTAGGGATTTTCATTCAGTAACTCTCAAATATTGGCGGGTTTCCACTAGAAATATAGTCCGGGATATCCCTATCTCCCACAAGTACATCCCAAGATTGTTCTAAAAGAAATGTAAGGGCAAACCGGGAGCGACCAATGTGTCTCTCCATAGGTTTCATAATCATCGTTTCGTTTGTCTTCACTAACAATCGAGAGCTCGAAAACCATCCATTACAGCCATCCCTCCATAAATCTATTACATCGCAAATTAGTTTCACATTTCACAACGAAGTAGAAATATAAACGTAAATTCATTGGCAATTAACAAGCACATTAGCTTCACATGGACCTGCTGGTCGACACACACACACACACACACACTGTCTGGACCATCAATGCAGTAATGGTTTCGGACTGCAACCAAATTATAGATCAGGGGTGTCCAACTTCCAAGGCCTAAAGGGCCAAAACTATAACTTTTAATATGGATGCGGGTCATATTTTCATTATTAGGGCGGTCCACACGTGACCCCATATTGCTGATATCGGCAGTTCGCCCGGCTTCTCGAAACGGGGGCGCATGGAACCATGCGAGATATCAGGACTATCACAACGCAGTGAAACACATTGGGGTAATTTTGAAATTCACGAATATACTAGAAAAAATCCTTAAATCTAAACTTTAACTATTATTTATAATCCTTAAATTATATAAATATAATCCTTAAATCTATATGTTTAAAAAATCCTTAAATCTAAATGTTAGCTATTTTTACATTAAGGGGTGTTGACGTCGACTGGGCACGTGCGCTAAGCACACAATGTTCTCGCCTAACGTAGATGCAATGCTTTCACATTTGAGTAATAACACTAGTTGGACAATCCTCTTATACATCATCAAAAACCTTCACTGTCTTCCCATGATCATCATCATCAACAGTATCATCTTCGACATCACCATCAGTGTCTCCCACAAGAACACTGGAAATAGACAAAATGGTTCGTACGAAAAACGCAAGGCATACGCTTCTGTGAATCACAGTAACTTGCAATAAATCGGGTGATTGAAGCGCCAGTGGCCAGCCAGCCCGGAGGCCGCCGGGCGCGTCGGGGAGCCCGGGGGGGGGGCGCGAGGCCGCGGGGCGCGCGGCCGGATCGCCGCCGGTGTCGCCAATTTGCGGGCTGTCAGCGACGCCCGGCGCCGTAATTGGACCGTCCCTCTCCTCCCCCGCAGCCACCACACCCTCGCCCCCCCCCCCCCCCCGCGCCCCCAGGCCCCGACTCCCGCCCCCGAGGCAACCTCGCCACGCCTCCCCTGCCTTCCCCGCCGCATGCGCCTCCCCCTCCGGCCCCGTCATCCGAGCCACCCCTGCGCCGCTGCCCTCCCGCCCCCCCCCCCCCCCACCCCCGCCCCCCCCCCGCCCCTCCCCTGCCCTCCCGCGCGTCTCCGATCTGTGGGCGCCTCTGCAGGCACCCGCGCAAGCACCCCCTCCGATGCCCCGACGTCACACTGGCAGAGCAGTGTCCCACTTGGAAATTTATAGTCTTCTAAATAAATAAAATTGGAGAGTTTGACTATGATTTCAAGATCGATGTGAATAAAAATATATTTAAAAAAACAGCCTTTTTGTATAAAAGTCTAATCTGTTCGTTTTATTGTTCTTGAGCAGTGTATGTGCTACTCTTTAGAAAACCATTTTGTTTGGTTTTGTTCAGCATCACTTTTGCTGCTGGCCACTGGTTCAAAATTAATGTGAAAGTAAAATTTACAAATTGCAATTTTCAAAATTAATAACCGTAAATAATAATGATGTTATTTTATAAGTGACCAGACATTGTTTAAGGTCGCATAGTCATCTACGTCATTACTATTGGAGGTACCACTATGGTAACAATGAAGATGAAACGAAATTATGATTATGGCTGAAACGACGAACACAAATACAACCATGCGTAAGGCGGGACTCGAACCCGCGACCCTTCGGTCCGCGATCGCTACCACACTACTGCCTTAGCGATCTCGGACACCGGGCCGGCTAAAGGAAGACTTTTCGGGCAGAACTTTTTTTCAAATTTTAATTTTCAATTAGATAAAGGTTTGTTTCTTTGTTTTTCATACAAACCTACAGTATCATTGCAATGTTAATGGGATTTAGTACACGTGACATTTAGAACAAGAGAAACGTTTCTGTCTATGCAATTTCGTAAAAATTAATAAACACCTCTTTTTTAACGCATTGAGAAAAATTAAAATGTGCACTCTTTCTATTTTTCCAAGAATCTTGGAAACAGTTAGTAAAGATACTAAAGTTAGTAAAGATACGTTTCTACAAACCCATACAATTTTCTTCTAAATACAGTTTGATTCATTCCAGTAGTGCAATTAGATTCAGAAGAATTGATCGTTAAAATTGTTACTGGTCGTTTGCCGTGAATGCATTTGTTCACAGCTGCCCATAGGGAAGGGCTAGGTGAGGCAGGATGATCATGATTAATAAATACCCAATCACTGCACGGTACTTCAGTTATTTTGTAATAAAACTACAAAATATATTTTTAGAGCATTTTTTTATTTTTGCATTGTCCACTGTCACGTTCCTTCACCCTCCATGCTTCCGTGATCGCGCGTCACACCCTTGTTGCTTTACCCTGCTGTTCGAAGGGACTCACTTTTCTTATCGCTCCAGGAGCCCCGCAACCACCGCGCCACGCCCCCTTCCCACTCGAAACGTTGAACGGAACGCGGAGATCCCCATAGCCAGGGCAGGATGAAGGTTTGCCCTAGGCATGAGAGCACTAATAATAATGAAATATTGAACTCAGTAGATGCAGGTGAGTCTCGTAACTTTAGCATCTTCCGTAATTTTTGAACTATTGGAGTAATTGCAATGCAGTTTTCATGGAAGAGCATGAGGGAATGGGACTAAATGATCCATTTTATCACTTTCTTTCGAGATATTGAGGTAATTTTTTAAATGAAATTATACTATTCTATAACTATTCTTTTAGTATATTATAAGCGTAGAAAGATAAATCCAATGACATACATATTTTCTTAAGTTAGATAAACATTTTTTTAAGTAATTTTGATTTTTTACAATTCGTATTTAACGGGTATTTTGAATGTAACAGTCCACTAAGCAAAGTCGCGCAGTGCTCTCCCTGCTAACGTACGCTCGGGGCGTTAAGTATTATCTGTTTTGCGTTTTATCTGTTCAACATATGAAGGGGTCACCAGTAAAAGGTGTTAACTGACACTTTCGCCAAAAGTTACATTTCGAGGTAGAACGGTTGTATGCGAGGGAATTACGTTGCTGGTGCAATCTCGTGAGCGTACACTTTCCATTTTTTGTTTTTGTTCAGCCTTATTTTTGCTTTTGTAGGCTACTACTTCAAATTAAAGTGAAAATAAACTAAAACTTCACAATTTTCAAAATTAATAATAAAATATTATAAAGACAAGTATTTTTGAACTAATATAATTTAAAACATTATTGGGGTTCCGTTCTAGCGGGGAAATCCCTAAGTATGTGATTAGTTTGCTAATATACTGGTGTAGAATTATTCAATTGGCCACCGGCCAGCAAAATAAAGCGTTGCTGGTTGTTCGCAACTTGTTAGGTGACCGCGATAGTAGGAGAGGAAAGATCAGGGCGCTCGGGCACGATCGGCTCTAGTGTAGTGAAAGGCGCGTGACACGCGGACTCCAGGGGGCCATCGCAGACGGACTGGGCGAAATCATTGCATACGAGCAGCACTGATTTATGCACCCTGTCCGAGGCTTAGCGGTCTTAGCTAATCTGAGTAGAAAACAAACTTTCTCTGTACACGTGCTAAAATTCTGAATGGCAACTCAACTCTCTCCATAATCAACACTTACCGTCACGCAAATTAAAGTTCAACTTGGTGTCGCCACGCGTTTGGCACTTGACAGTTGATACTCTTCGAGCATGATTGCGCCATATTCATAGCGCGCCAAACGCGTGGTGTCAGTTGACCGTTGCATCAAAGCCACAAACACTCTCGCACCCGCGTGCCAACTCGCAAACTTGTTGATGGGCGGTCGGGAGGATAAAGACGCAATGTTGGAAGGGGAATTTTCCCCTTCAGGCATTGAGGCCTCGCGAGAGAAGCTGTACTCTGAAGAGTATTTATTTCACGGTCTTTAGCTTTCCATCTCTAGGTACTTCGGTCATTAATGCGGTAAGTGTAGTGCATATTACAGCCGGAAAGAGGCAATGCTACTCGTCCCCTGGAACATGAGATCCGCACACACCATCATGTTGGCTTGCGGGGCTGGTTATCAGAGTCTAGATGCCGTTCTTTCCACGTGGATCTTGAGGTCGAAAAGTGGGTTCAAACTGGAACACTCAGGGTCTGGCGTTACCCCTGCCTGTTTTCCACCGTTGGTCCATCATTAATAATTCCATCTATATGAGTCCTCTAAGGTCTAAGGAAGCATAGTTCAAACAAATAAAAAAATATCATTTAACCATCATTATCATGACATCATCTAACCTACCCGATCCCTTTCCACCTTCACCCGATCATGTTGACTCCTATTTACTTCAAAATGAGAGTTCATGGCAGTTCTCTTTGAGTGTTTAGTTAATCCCAAAAGATATCCTTGCTAAATAATTTCACGAAATAACAAGCCTTTAAAGGTGGAAAAGTTAGAAATATTATTCTTAAAAACGGAATTAGTCAATTTTATAGAAATTATACATTTTTAAAATTGCATACAGCATTAGGATTTTGCTGTGGATGCACAGTAATTTATTTTCGTTATTATTATTATTATTATTATTATTATTATTATTATCATCATCATCATCATCATGATTATTAGGTATAAGAACAAAAAATGGGCACTTACGAAATATGCTTCACACATCAGCTTCATACAAAGTGTTAAGAGTAAGGGAGCGTCCTCAAATATTCCCTCTTTAGAGGGGGTACCTGAACTCTTGTAAGAACAAAAAATGTGTTGGACCCACTATGAAAAGTGCTGCTTTTACTTAAGTCAATAAATCCCTGTTGTGTGACAAGGGTAATGACGCCCGAGCACTTAGATAATACTGACAGCAAAGCAAACGCTGCGTAAAGCAGAGGGATTTAAATTATACAAAAAAAATTCGCAGCTGGTTCCAGATAAATTGATTTTATAAACATTCTACGGAAAACAAGATTGTTTTGGATGAAATGTTGGCTATCATGTCGGACTACTCATCCCAAGTTGTGGATTCAAATTCGATCAGTGTCGCTGGATTCCTTCGGTGCAGAAAATTGTCGACGTTCATCGAACGAAAGTAAATTCTACGTGAATTCAGTTGCACTAACCAATTTGAAAATGTTTGAGCTAATTTGTAATTAGGAAGTAGATCGTATACAAAAATAAATCCCTGCACAACATAACAGTCAAATCAAACGACAAATATTGCATCTAGAATGCCCCTAGAGTAGGTGGGAGGAGAACCTCACAAAGAATAAGCTTCCTGAGGAATATCTCAGGGAAAGGAAAGAAGCGGTTCTTTCCATATGAGACACCAATTTACATAGCCAGGTAACATGGGTGATCTCATGTAAAATGAGAATTGACTGAAAATGTGAGTACGTCTTGTGGACGCAACCACAGTAGAGGGAGTCAAACGTCTTGTAAGTGCTGTAGAGAGTATGAGGGTAATATGTAATAGAAATGATGTAAGATTTGTAATGCGTTAAATATTCATTTGTGTACATTCTGAATTTATGTTATACTAAAGAGTATTCGTTCAGTAGTAATCGTTCCGTATTACTAATTTGCAGGTGGAATTGGGCTGGATATTGAAGAGAAGGACAGCAACAATTTTGGCATTGTTCAAAAGTAGTATTCTGGCAGACATAGGATATTTCAGAAGAATGCTATTTCATAAACATTTATAATTAGATATTATTTTAAATGCAATGTGAACCAGTGTGCACATTGACGCTATTAACAGGTGTAATGGCTTATAGTTTTTAATTTAAAATCAATATTTTGAAGGTAGTAATTCTATTGGAGTACGCGTTGTATTTTAGATACTAACTCACACACTTCCAAATTTTGAGCATGAATTATTTTTGTGACCTTTGCGTGTCACAAAACGGGGGCCCCATAGTCAATTCATTTCTTCATTAAATTACACCATTGTAAGCATAATATGTTTTCTGTTGGAAAATCCATTTCAGTTTTATGGATTGTATCTCCTGCAAATGAGCGAGTTCCATCAAAAGTGATGACCCCTCAGACCCGCCAATGTAAGAGCGTATGAACACCACCAGCAAACATTTCGCTCCGAATGGATCATACACTGCGTGACAACGGCACCATCTTCGCACGTGACACTCGCATGATCCAGAAATTCTTTGTTTTCTTTACATAAAGAAATTTGGCAAGTGTATGGTGCGTAATTTGTACCTAGTAAGAGTTTTCATAATCTCTGGTGAAATGCTATTTTAGTAAGATTCCCTCCCTATGCTTACTCAAATGAAAGACGTTTCATGTCAAAGATGGTCGTCAAACATTGCGTCTCTGTACTGCTTGTCTGACCCTTTTCACTCCATTTTTAGAGCCTTTTTTATCGAATGCAATAGCCGAGATGCCATAGTGACATACAATGTCAAAAATTTCCATTAAATTTAATGTAAATGTAAAGTATGACTGTATTGAGAAATTGCGGATTATCATGATCAAATACTTATATTTTTCTTTTAAAAATCGAAACTGTTTCCTTGTTTTTGTACTTTTGCAGTCTTCTTGAGAATCTAAAGTAACGTTTGGCCATTGAAGAATCTTGCCTACTGAAATCATTGAGAAACACATCGTTAAAGGTTGCTTACTTTTCCGACAATTTATGCGTACCTTCAAAATTAATAATAGAAATTGCGTCACGCATTAAGCGCCTGGCACGCTGTCTATGCACGCGAGACACGCATGTTTCAACAACGCCCTTTTTTCTCTACAAAACTACATCTAAGTAAATCTCGCAATTTGTTCGGTTGCAAAGATATGGGTGATATTAGCAAAGCCTTCCTCGTGTTAGTCTCGCGCGTGGTGTAACCTAGTAATGAGAGTCTGCTTGCAAAACAAATGGGCCCACCATGATTACGAAGCGAGCACGATTGTTCGGTTACAACTTTCGCCCCTCATTCGTTTCAACATAAGTTCATCATGTAAGGTTTCTTGTGCGCGAATAAATGTAAATTGTGAATTTGGTTAGTATGTCATTTCTGTAACCTAACGCTCATACAGCCTCGGCAGCAAGCACATGACGTTTCACAGCTACTCTATTGAGGCTGCGTCTTCAATTCAGCCCGCGCGGATAATTAAAAAGAATGTATTACACACATTAGAGCCTTAAAAAATATAAGTAGATTTATTGAATGAAGAATTTTAGGCGTTATTATGACTTGCTAATCCTAAAACTACCCACATATTTTTCTCATTGCAGTTAATCCGTGTCTTATTTTATTTTATTTATTTTGTCAAAGAACAGTAAAAACTGTAAGGGGGAGAAATATCAATCTGCGCACGTTTTCTTGAGCTCTGAAATTTCTTCTGGACTTACATTTAATTTTTGACTTACTTTGTTAAATTACAAACATTTGAACATGACGAACATGGAATGAGTCACTTCAAGATTCAATACCGTGTTTTACTTTACAAAACATATTTTCATGAAGTCATTTTAAATGTGGATCTCCAATCTTCAATTCTGGGCCTGACATTCAATGAGCAAGATTTATCGAAGCTAAACCCGTCAAAATAAACGAGAACTAGCGAGCAAGCTTTTATATTCCTGCGCTGCGGTTTATCTGCCCACATGTGGAGCTCCGCCCTTGCGACCAGCGAGGGGTGGGGGCAGCGGTTGCGGTCCGATCGACGCAACGAACCGTTTCGCCCACAAGGCGACCGCCGCCGCCGCCCACCACCCACCGTCATATTTTGGTGGAAGTTATGACAGGGAAGGGACTCTGATTTTCGCAGACGAGAGACGAAAGGGGGACTGGTTCGATTTAATATTCATCCTGCGTCCATATGCAAAACGTTCTGCTCCCTTCGTCAACGAGTACCCCTGTCTCCGCCCCCGCCCCCGCCCCCGCCCTGTCGCGACGCGTCGCCCGGCTCTGCCCTGCTACTCCCCGCCTAGCGCCCCATTCCTCCTCGTTCCACTCCATCTCATCTTGCCTCGTCCTGCTCTGCCCCGTCTCGACCAGCTCTCTCCGCCCCGCCACACTTCCTTCCCCTCCCTTCACCGGCTCACCCCTCCTCTCCGCCTCGCCTCGGCCCGGCTCTGCCCTGCACCTCCCCGCCTCGCCCCGTACCTCTACGTTCCACTCCATCTCATCCTGCCTCGCCCTGCTCTCCGCCCCGCCACACTTCCCTTAACATCACATCCGTCCTTCCCTCCCCGGTCACCCCTCCTCCCCCGCTCCGCTCGTTCTCCTTTCTCCGCACCCGTTCCCTGGCGCCCCCCTCGTTTACGCAGACAATCGAGTAACGCGGCGCGTCTAGGAACCCCATTTATTCCGGTAGCTGTGCACACAGCGACTGATTGCTAATGTAAACATGATCCTACGAGTGTAATTGGCCATCGCAAGCCCTCGCTTGCCGCTCGCTTAGCATTCCAAATGAGCTCGCTACCGCCAACACAATCAAGCAAACTCCTCGCTCGCTAAAACACACGCGGGGCGCCTGCGATGTGTACACAACCAACTACCCGCTGCCAACCCAAGGCGACGCCATATTGTTCCACGTACGATAGCGCGCTCCGCGCCAGCCAATAGCGTCACGCCGCTACCACCGCCGCCGTCCGGACGGTCGGTCGGGAGGACGGGAGGAGAGAGCGCGCGCGCTTAGGCGTCCGTCACCCGCCTCCCCACAGCCCCCACCTCCCACCTCCCTCCTCCCTCCTCCCTCCCTCCGACGCCTCTTGTCCTCACGATGCGTCTGGCAAAGCGCGCCGCCGCCGACTGGCTCCGGCGAAAATTCCCTGTTTGGGGAACTACGAGTCCTTCAAATATACGACGAATAGGTGTTCAAAACTGGCAGGAAGAAATAGAACATTGAAATAAGTACAGCAATATTATTTTTGTTAGAAAAGTTAATATAATGCTCTTCAGAAGATAAGGTATTTCAAAAAGATCACTGCAGAGATTCCAATGCAAATGGAGCAATTAACAAACATTATTTAGGAACCATGTGCATCATAATTATTTATATTGTATACATTTTTGTTTATTTTTATTATTATCAGTCATATTTAATTCATTATGGGATGTTAGCTTCTTCCCAGCGGTGTA